>CM039668.1:15805598-16405598 GCA_022405105.1 Aristolochia contorta | reverse complement strand
TAAAGGACAGCTATAATCAGTTTGCAGAGTTGTTATCTCATCATGTGAAACCTGCTGATTTGAAAGCTTCAATAACTGACAAGGAACAGGTCTTGGCATCCTTGCAGATGGAGCAGCAGTCTGATTGGAGGCTAGCTATACGATATTTTGGAAATTTTACAGTTGTTTCAGCCATTTTTATTGGAATATATGTATTTGCACATATAATGTTAACAACACCTAGCACAGCTCAAGGACTTGAGTTTAATGTGCTTGATTTGCCAGACTCAATCGGAGAGGTTGTTGTTTGTGGCATTCTGGTACTTCAAGCAAAGCGCGTTCTGGAGATGATAGCACATTTTATGCAAGCCAGACTACAAAGAGGTGATTAAGATACATTGATGGTTACGTTGCACTATAATTGCTGCTCATGACTACATCAACTTTCTTTGTGATTGTACCTTTGCACCATAATGGAAATAACCAATTTCCATCTTTTCGTCATGTTTTAGGTAGTGATCATGGAGTCAAAGCACAGGGTGATGGGTGGCTTCTCACTGTGGTCTTGCTTGAAGGAAGAAGCTTAGCAGCTGTAGAACCAACTGGCTTCTCGGATCCTTATGTGGTTTTTACCTGCAATGGTAAAACAAGAACTAGTTCAATCAAGTTCCAAGCACTTGATCCTCAATGGAATGGTACACTTTCTCTAATATCTTGATTTGAATGAATAGCTCTTTCTGGTCGTAGAATGTGGATGACATTTAATTTGAAGCAATTTTCTCATGTAGTATACTGATTTTCTACGGTTTGTTTCTTGGCATTGCAGAAATATTTGAATTCGATGCAATGGATGAAGTTCCTTCTACAATGGATGTGGAAGTTTTTGATTTTGATGGACCATTTGATGAAGCCATATCGCTTGGACATGCTGAAATTAATTTCTTAAAGTCTAACTTGTCAGAACTTGCAGATATTTGGATACCTCTTCATGGGAAATTGGCTCAACCATGTCTATCAAAGTTACATTTGCGAATATTTTTGAACAACACAAGAGGTACTGATGTTGTCAGAGAGTTCTTATCAAAGATGGAGAAGGAGGTTGCGAAAAAGGTGAGCTGTTTATTTCTTATTGCCTTGTGTGCTTTAATCTTTTGCTTTCCTTTATGATATACGATTTGAATCCTTTTTCATTTGGATAAATGATATATTGGCAGATTAATTGGCGATCGCCTCAAACAAACTCAGGATTTCAGAAATTGTTTGGGCTTCCACCAGAGGAATTTCTCATTAATGATTTTACTTGTCACTTGAAGCGTAAAATGCCTGTGCAGGTGATTACTATACTCTACTAAATTGATTGGATTCCCGGAAGCAAACATCTGTTTCTGATTGTTTATCAAATTATCCTCTCAGTTATGTAATTCATTTTATGTACTTGATCATTTGTCTGCTGCTCATGTGCAGGGACGCCTTTTCTTGTCACCAAGAATAATTGGGTTTCATTCAAACTTGTTTGGACACAAAACTAAGTTTTTCTTTTTGTGGGAAGACATTGAAGACATCCAAGTGCTTCCACCATCTCTTGCATCAGTTGGCAGTCCATCTCTTGCATCAGTTGGCAGTCCATCTCTTGTTATTCTGCTTTGTCGAGGACGTGGTTTGGATGCGAAACATGGTGCAAAGACAGAAGATGAGGAGGGACGGCTTAAGTTCCACTTTCAGTCTTTTGTGTCATTTCACGTTGCAAACAGGTATGTTGTGCATTTCACATTTGAACATGCTAATATCTTGTTATCTTTGTGCATTTCACATTTGAAAATTCTCACTGCACCATCTCAATCTGTTTCAGACAGAAAAGGATTTGGACATGCTAATATCTTGTTATCTTGCTCCCCAATAGTGTAGTGATGTCCTAGTTTTAAGTTGTTATGCTTCTATTTATTAAATTATTTGAATAAAGTCTATTTATTCTCTCTTGTAAGAAAAAATTTATTGAAAGTTCGTCCTTTATTATTTCCTAGATTTTGAAGATCTCTGTATGAAATGAGATCTCCTTCTCTAAAGGTCTCTTATTTAATCTTACCTTCTTTTTTTCTTTATTAATTTCGTACAAGTTTCTAATACGTAATGATTATTAGTATGCATATCAATCTGCTAGTTTTATTTAGCTACAGGTCTTAAAACTGATTAAAGATGATAAAGCTTTAATTTGCAGGGAGACGGAAGGTTTAGTCTATAATGAACATCCATTCAAATACGAAGTAAACATTGTCGGGGCAACCTGCATATGCAATTTATCATACTAAGCTTAGGGTCTGATGATAGTGTAGACAAGTTTTAGTGATTACTCTTGGCTCAAACTGGACTAGAGTCCGGCTAAAACTGTCATATCCTGCTCATTCAGGACAATCATGGCCCTCTGGAAGGCAAGATCCTTGAGCCCCAGAACAAAAGGTGCAGATAGTGGAAGAAGAATCTGAGTTGAAAACCCTTCAAACTGAAGAAAATGGGTCTTTCTTGAGCACGGAGGATGCCAGCATGTCGGAGGTTTACTCTGCAGAAAATCGGTCTTTCTTGAGCATGGAGGTTGCCAGCATGTCGGAGGTTTACTCTGCCCTCCTCCCTGTTTTAGTGACTCTCTCTCTCTCTCTCTCTCTCTCTCTCTCTCTCTCTCTCTCTCTCTCTCTCTCTCTCTCTCTCTCTCTCTCTCTCTCTCTCTCTCTCTCTCTTCATATCTCACTCTCCCTCTAATCTGTCTAGATCTCTCTCGTTGATCTCTTTCGAGTATCGTCTGTGCATATCTATTAGTCACTATTAATTTCATGCCTCTTTCAGGACGACGAAGCATGACAACTGATCGTGTTTTGCTCTGTTTGCTCGGTGTGTACTTGAGTGTTCTGTAATTTAAAGCAGGATCAGTTGTGGCCTGTTCGATTCGATTTTAATCTAATTCTTGTCTAGGCATGGGAAAACAATTGAGATCGACTCTCTAGGGTTGTTGCAGCCAATCAGGTGCCTCCCGGAATGATTCGTGTGTGTGCAAATGCAACCTCACACGTGGAGGCACATGGAGCAGCGGAACTGATTGGCTGCACCAGCCCTACACCAGCATATCTCATGATCCCTCGAAATGGCTGTGTCACAGTCGTGCAGCCTGCTTTTCCATGCATGCACTTAAGGTTGCTTTTAATAAGTCTCCACTGTGGTCTCTACAACATCGGTAGCTTGGAGCAAATCTGGAACAAGGTTTCCTCTTCACGATAAAGTTTGAAAATTGTGTTTCTTTACTGCATCCCCTTTCATAGATGAAGGGCTTCCTTTTCTCTTTTGCTTTACGGGAATATGCCTTTTATCAAACCCCCCTACCAGGACGGGAGCAGGTCATCTCCTGAAAGAAGAAAGATTGGAATTGAAGGGCTGAATCGAATACATATTATGGAAGAAATGTTCGTCTTTTGGGGTACCCAAAAGCTCCATCCCTTGATTGAATCGAATCAAGCCTCTCTTTTCTCAATGTGGTAAAGGAACGACTTAACTACTCTCAGTCTGATTGCTCCTTGTTTGAATATTAACAGTCCGATAGTTTGCCCCCTTTTCTGAACCGCATTCGCAGCCTTTGATTGATCAGAGAGGCAAACGTGCAGGACTGCTGCGGTCTCCGCATCTTAAATTACCTCACTCAGTGTGAAGAGTTAAAATAAAGACAAGGGACTACGAAGTTCTTTGCCGACTCCGCAATCCGCATCAACACCAACTTGCAGCGAAATATGACCCCATCGCTGTCGGCTTTGCGCTTCCATCCCTCTTCGCTCTCTGGACTGTTTGTATTTCTTTTGCACCTTTCAATCACTAGTTCATGCCCTATTAGGAAGGACGGTAGAGACGGCTGAACAGTGTAAATGTACTGGAATTAATCCAAGATGGACAAACAGCAAGAGCAATAGGCGGTATTCGTCTATATGCCCATCCATGGCCGATTTACTTCGCCGAAGACCACCGACCTGATGCATTAATTCCCAGATTTCCATGGACCAACATAGCCTAGGTCGATCGAACATCGGCAATCACCAACATAGCCTGCAGTACTCTGTTCTAACCCAAGATCACCATCAGTATCAAGATATTGTGAGAAGAATCAACGTTTCATTGAATGAATGTCGAAACTACAACAGATGTGATTGACACTGACTTTTATACAGATTATGAGGAAAAAAGCGAGAGCTTCTTTTTAAGTGTTACATGGTTATTTTCGTGGAAGTTGCCACAGTAAATATCAGCAGTACTCGCTTTTCATCTGTCGGTGGTCATTGAGAGCTTATGCCAAAGCATACAGAAATATCAAAGCTACAAGCTCATCTCCTCGGGTAAGCTCATCTCCAAGAAATAAAGACTGTCAAAAGGAGGCAAAAGAATGACTACTGTATCAGTGGTAAAGAAAACAACTAAAAACGTGTATGTGATGATAAATTTATACGACAATCAAATTGGATATAATCTTGAAACTATAGCTAACGAGATGTCTTCATATTTTGTAATTAATATACAAACACAATCTGTATTACTTGTACATGATCAATAAGCATAGAATCTAGCGAAATTCACCTGGCAGACATGAAAGCCATGCCTACGAATACAGCCTTCACTGCTTGTTTATGCCCTGCATAATCAAATGCTGAAGGTAGCATCTCATGCAAAGTGAGAAAAGCCATTACTCCCCCCACTGGAAAGATACAACAGAGCACAAGCAATAAGTTAAGAAAGAAACGTGGTTTGGACTTGTATCCTTAAGAGAAATATATTTAAGTACAATAAATAAAGATCAAACCTATTCCAAGTAAACCCTCAAGGATCTGAGGGCTTAAGACTGCGCGGAAACAGGTAAGCTGCACGTACAAAAATAGCTTCTGCTTTAAATAAAGTGATCCTTCTTTCCCACCCATGAGGACTTTACTCAATAATGATTATAAGAAGAAGTAAAAATGCTCACTAAATAGTGGTACTAAACCACCCTCCATTGCCAACAAACTATTCTCCATGGACATATAACTTCTAATGATTTATCTATAAATTTCTCATTCTATCTTTGAGGAAGCTAAAACACCACATAGGTGCTCAATTCATGATTTTTGATTGCTACAGAGACAATATATATTTCTATTCTGAACACCTGTTCTATCCATCAACAAATGAACATGCGAGGAAGAGAATTTTAAACATAAACTCGATTACAGCATTTTAAATGACCAAGAACCTACATGCAACACAGACTATAGTGAATAGTCAAGTCACTTACCTACAATAATTACGCCTAGGGGCTCAGCGAGACCAGAAAGAGTGGCCAGTTTAAAATGCCTGCCATTTGCTATAGTTTGCATATAAAATAGGTCAATTCATAAAATAGAATTTAAACAACAAAATGTTTATAAAATAGAATTTAAACAACAAAAAGTTTTAAACAACAACAAAAATAGTGGATAGATTTCTGATAACATTAGTTAATACTCAGCTCTTCCCACTAGAAAGTGTCATCTTACTTGTATACTACAAAAGACTTAGGCTAAAACTCAACTTTAGATGTGCCCGGTTTTTACCTTTCTGTCGCAAAATACACAGGAAGTGCTACAGCAACACCCTTAAAAATGGAACAGCTACTAGATATTCATTTAAAAATCAAGTGCTTATCACTTCAAGAAATAAAGGGTTTTTCAAACAAACAAGGTTGTGTAAAGTTTCACAGGGTTGAAATGTGAGCTCCCACTTAAAGCTAACAGACAAATGACTAAATATAAATATAATCATCTTCAAACAAGTTAAAATTTCCTCTTAACTTGAATATTTTTCAATTCTTCTTCCCTCTTGTATTCTCATATGATTTGTAAATACAGATCAGAAAGGTGTTCTTCAAAAGGAGTACTTTATATGGGAGCATGAGGATAACTCCAGTTGTATACCTACTAAAGCTCAACATTTCATTAGTGAATATGTCTTTTACTGCTTTCCAAAGACACAAACTCCTATAATTTGACAGCGATTTATTCCGCTCATCAGAACATTTATTCCTCCTCTCCAAAAGTGTAATCAACCCTATGCCCAATTTTGGTCTCATAAGATCCAGCTATGAACTCCTCTACAAGTCTTCTGCTTGGTAAGTCACATCTTGAGTCCCCAGGAGCTTTTTTTTTTTTTGAAAGTTAGTATTTCATTCTAATCTAATTCCCATATCCCTAAGGAGTTTTGAACTCAAGACCTCCCATCACAAACACCCCCAAGTGACCACTGAGTTATGCTCAAGTTCACCTGAGCCCCAGGAGCTATTTTTAACCAACTGGACATGCATTGCTTCCCCTCTGCATCTGTCACCTCTGACTGAATCGGAAAAAAGGACTTCAACAGATGATTCAAGTTCCTCATCAACACCCATACATTTAATTTTTTCTTACTTTGGATCAGTGTATAAATGGCAGTAGTGATGATTTGTCCTTCCATTCTTCTCGTAGTGTGAACTGGTCTCCCAGGATTGATAGAAGATGAAGATGAATGCTCTTATCTTGAGAACAATAAATTGAATAGCATCAAATTGGATGCTGATCTCTTCCCAAATCCTAGCAGTAGACAAAAAATGGAAGAATTTCGTGGGAAGAATATCATCTCTTTCCTCGACGTGATAATGCTTTCTTGGACAGAGAAAAGCAATGAGAGCTCCCCTAACAAACTTAACTCGGTTCCTGTTTTGGCAATCAAGAATCTTTTTACATTGATGATCTCAACTGCTGTTTGGTTATTCTGATCTTGTGAATCACCAGAAACCAGATCCACATGAATTGGAAGACAACATCAAATAAGACTGAGGTAGAATAAGAGCTGCAGGCAGTCTGATGTATGATGTCTTCTTCGACAAAGAAAAGAAGAAGAAAACAAAAAGGCAAGTAAATCCCTCTCCCACATCATTTTTATTAGAGTTTAGTCCCACATAGATAAACGAGTAGAATAGATCCTGATTTATTAGTTTAAAAGAGGTTTTCTAACTTCGGCTAGTTGTTTTGGGATAGACCTCGGCCCAACTTTACATAGTATCACAGCGGTCGTACGTGGACCTCCACACAAGTTGTCCACGTGTAGGAGCCCAAACAAAGGCCCACACATGTTGGGGAGTGTTAGAGTTTAGTCCCACATAGATGAATGAGTAGAAAAGATCCTGACTTATTAGTTGAAAGGAGGCTTCTTAACTTCAGCTAGTCGTTTTGGGATAGACCTCCGCCCAACTTTAAAATTTTAATTAAATGAAAACTGCACCCACAAATCCAAAACTCTAGGAAAGATTGTTGCCTAGTTTCATTAGTATGTCTATGAAAAGTTCTCGAAGGACAAATAATAAGTCTATGATAAAACAAAAAGTTTTGTTTCTCACTTCGATGCCAACTAGGATGTCATATAAGAATGTACAAGTCAAATGTCCCAAAGGAGGAACCGGTGTCATTATTCATTAAGAAAAAGAGGAAAGGATTGACGAACCAAATTGTTCAGCCATACATAAGACAAAAAATTTAGTGCACTTAAGTTTCATTTATTCTATCTCATCAATATGAATGAGAAAAAATCTATAGGCCTCCTCTACAAAAAAAAAAAAATCTATTGGCCTAGCGAAAAAATGGAGGGAAATTATTAGAAATTAACTACCACTGTTATAGACACTTTAACGGAGAGAATCCCAAAACACTTTAACGGAGAGAATCCAAAACATTTATTCTATAAGCTTCCTCTTATTTTTACTGTTCTTTGAAGAAATTGAGAATTTTAAAACATTTGCATATCCTGGTCTCATCACTAGAAGTGCAAATGTTTTCTGACTCTCTAGCTAGGAAAGTAATCACCAGTCAAAAATTTGTAGCTAGATCTCTTGGCCTCTTTGACTTTGACTTTCCTCCTTATTGCATTTTTTTCTTATAATATCCATTTATCTCCTCAGCGAGTTTTTCCTCTCAATGAATTGTTTTTTGCATTGTTATTAAATATACTTGAAATGGTTTCCTTTCAAGAAAAACTTGACAAAAGAGTCATGCTATTCTTGGATTAAATCTTAAAGAAGAACAATTAATAACTGACTCATGTCAAGAGATATGCTTCAAAAGCTGCAGAAAGGATTGAACCTCTACCATGGTTATTGCATGAGCATACCTCAGGAATGTTATGTAGAGCAATAGCAAAAGCCAGGTTAAGACCTACCCTCAGCCCCTGCATGAAACTTGATATCAGACAAACAATATATATCTAGCATAAACTTCCTCCTTCAGTACCAAACAAAGCCAGAAGATAAATCATATGACATGTTGAAAACTTATGAAATTCAAATAGTCATTTCAAAGGTTGCAAAGAATATTGACTAATGATTATTTTTTTCTGAAACAGCGATTGTAAACCTTAAAACCTATTCAAATACACAATGCATAGGCCCAGAAATCTATTTAAAGAGCTAAATGTTGCAAGAAAGTATGAGCATCATACACATGAGCTGAGTGTGCTAAAGGGTATTGGTGTGATTGCACTGTGAGGCCCACAGGACCATAAAGGTTGAGCAAAAGCTCCACTCTCAAACAAAGAGGGCCACATGAATGCATAGTACTTGTAGCTTTTAAATAGTCAGCAAGATATATTACTGACTAAATAAGCTGGTTTGGCCCTGGATAATCAACATCCTGTTCTCTCCATTACGTGTAGTATAACACAACCTCCCAAGTGTAAAAACATACGTCAAAAGTAGTCAGGAAAAGGGAAAAGCTAAATAAAAATGAATCATTAAATGGCGGGAAATATTTTCCCACTGAAGTGCAAATTGTTTTGTCAATCAGATTACAGAATAAAAGCACCTTCATGGAACCAAGGAACACTGCCATCCCCTCAGGAAAATTGTGCAAACTTATGCCTGCATTGATGAAGAAAAGAATACAATCCTTAGATCATAACAGCAGGATAGTAATAGAAAACAGAATCTTGAAATGTGTGAACTTGTTGACCTAATTAGCATCTACAGATAATAGAGCACACATGAAATTGGATGAAGCACCAATTGCTGTGATAATTCCACTAAATAAAACTTGCCGACGGTGCTTTTTCATCAGGTCCTTTCCAGTTCCATCATCATCTTTCTATAATTTATCACATTGAAAAGGCATGTGAAAGGTACAGTGATTTGAGAGAGAGAGATTCTACAAATGCACTGTTCGCCATTATTTACATGAAAAGAAAAATCACCTGACCTGCTTCTTTTTTACAGCCGTTTTGTTTGGAGCAAGTGTAGATTCTGGTATAAAATATGCAATAAAAGTAAAGAGGATAACGCCAGCAAAAAACTGCATTAACGAAATTATCAAGAACACGACTATGTTAAAGGTGGAAACAAGTGGCTGAACAAGAGAATAAAAAAAAAATAGACAAGGGGGAGAAAGAGTACTAATTAGCCATACAAGAAGCCTACCCAAAGGTTTCCCTTCAAGAATCCAATAGAATTCAAAGCATTTTGTGTCAAATCGAAAAAAGAAATGCTGAGCATAAGCCCTGCAGCAAAGCCCTGTAGAAAGGAAAAATCTCTAGAAGTTCAAAGGCATGCTTACATAACCATAATCATAGGGTAATTGTGGAGGAAACAATTTGCATCACCTGTAAAAGACCCAACATCTTCAGATTGGGAGCGGGAGCAGGATTTATGATCACAAAGAATGCACCTTTTTCAACAAAACAATAAGGAGATGGTGTAAAGGAAACATTAGTGTTGCTAAGAGAATCTCAGGGTCATGAACGATTTAAATAGCAGTTTCGTTATATACAGAAAAATAAATTCATAAATTCAGAGACACATCTTAGCCAGTCTTATATAGGTTAGAAGCAAATATATGCACATTAATCATTGATCAGAGGATTGGATCCACCATTTGAAAGCAGGTTGAACAGAATATCATTACTCACTTCCCAGGCCCACTTCTATTTTTGCTTATGTTATTAGAGCAACTTGCTGTAGGAACTGATTGTACCTCGGATTATGAAGAAAAGGAAGCCAAAAATAACAATCCTGAAGCTATGTGTTTGTGCATAACCCCTAGTCTTTAGCCTGCATTTGGTCCCGGTACGTCACTTCATAATAACATAACATGGTATTCTTAAAAGCTTCTATCTGCTTATGTTAGTAAAATTTCTATTTGCTTATGTTCTTAGAAGTTACTATATGCTTATGTTCTTAGAAGTTACTATATGCTTATGTTCTTAGAAGTTACTATATACTTATGTTCTGAAACATTTCTATATGCTTATGTGAATTGATCTCATCTTTGCGTGTTTTGGCAGATGTTGGACTACAATGTGCCTGGACGTGAGAAATTGGCTGTCATGTTTTGATTTCAGCAATGCTTTCTGGTTGGTATTTGCCATTTAGTGCATCAGCGCATATTTTTGACTAATTATGCTCTTGGCAAGGAAGCTCAAGAGAGGACTCTTAGTGGTTGACAGTTACAGGTTGTTAGTGCATGGAAAACCATTGGATGAGCATGACATCTTCCTGGCCTGCGTGGAAAATTATTCCACAAGTCCTTGCATTATCCTGTTAAGAGTTTTTGCATGTTAAAAGATGGCATTACAACTTGTTGTTCATTTTTCTTGCACCTACAAGCCTATTTCCTTGTCCTTGATGATATTATGGATGGATCGCTGACCCGTCGTAGCCAGCCTTGTTGGTACAAAGTGCCTAAAGTATGTATTGCTCTTAAGTTTTGCTTACCTTTGACTTAGCCTTTTTGTGATTTATGTTAAACCACTTGTATATAGATATCTGTTCACCTGTATAGATATTCTATTTTACCTTATCTCTCTTTACTTGATCTGTAATCTTTTACCTATTCTTTCTCCTCTCTTCTTCTTCTCGTCAGATCCTATTAAGTTGGATCTAGATTATTGTAACTTGATGTATAAATAGACATCAATAGAAAGAGAAAATCATCAAGGAAATACTTACTCTTTCATGGTATCAGAGCGTTAGGACAATCACGATCCGAGAAACAATTTTTTTTTTCTCTCCCCCTCCCCCTTCTTCTAGATGGATTCCACTAGCTCCACAGTCCAAGCCTCTGCCGATACCTCTTCCTTGCCTATTGTCAAATTATTACGCAAGACATCACTCAAAAATTCACCACCGAAAACTTCATCTTGTGGAAAACAAAGATTTTTCTGTTTTAGCGTACGCACAATCTCCTCGGTCTCATTGATGGCACTTTGCCCATGCCATCTTCTTCCCTTGATGCCATTTTCAAATGGCTCCGTCTCAATCAAATGGTCCAAGGATGGTTAATTGCCTCCTTGTCTGAAGACGTCCTTCATCAAGTCGTTGACGCTACTACAGCTAGAGATACCTGGCTCGTTTTAGAAGAAATTTATGGTACTGTAATTCGCTCCCGTATTCAGCAACTAAAAACCGATTTACATACTCTTCAGCGTGGTGCCAAGACTATTCATGAGTATCTCCGCCATGCCAAAGCCATCTCTTGCCTTGGCAAATGCTGGAAAACCTGTTGAAGAAGAAGACCTTATCTTATGCACTATACGCGGTTTAGGTTCTGACTTTGACCCTGTTGCTGCAGTTATCGACTCCTTGGCATCACCCACCTTCCCGACTATTTCTGCCCTTCTCCTTGACCATGAGCAGCGTACGCGTTCGGCAGCACCAGCTCAAGCTCTTCTTGCCGCTTCTGTTCCCAATGCTCCGAGACATCCTCCAGCCAATCGGAACTCCTGCGGGACCTCGCGCAGACCTCCTCCTTTGAGAGGACGTGCTTCTCGCCCCCGTGGCCGTGGACGCTCTCAGCCGTCCACCCCTCCTTCTGGTTCGAATTCTCAGGAAGGCGCTTGGGTGGTTTGCTATCGGTGCGGCCACCCCTTCCATAAGGCCAACCATTGTTGGGCACCAGATGATGCTCTTCCACCAGCTACGGCTTTGTCCTCTATGTCCCAAAATAATCCTGCAAAAGATGATTGGTATTTGGATTCTAGCGCTACATACAACATTACCTCTAATGCTGCAGACCTTTCTGATAAGAGCTCTTATATTGGTTCAGATTCTATTTGGTTCTGCAAAGCTTCCTTTATTATCGGCACGGTCACTCAGAACAACATATTATTGGTTCCCGATATTACGAAAAAAGCTTTTATCTGTCTCTGCTCTTGCACAATCTCATAATTGGACATTTATTTTTACGTCTTCTGGATATCTAATTAAAGACTTGCAGACCCAGGAAATTATCCACAGAGGGTCGATTAGAGGTGGTCTCTACCCACTTTCTTCCTACAATAAAATCTGCATTTCTGCCAGTGTATCTCGTTCAGAAATGTGGCACAAGCGCTTGGGACATCCCTCACATCATGCACTCAGAGTTCTGGCCCCTATTCTTCAAACTACGGTTTCTTCTCCACCACTGCCGAGTCCTTGTCCAAGCTGTGAACTTGGGAAAAGCTGTCGCCTTCCTTTCTCCTCACACAACAGTAAAACAAGTGCTCCACTCCAAATAATACACTGTGACGTGTGGGGCCCAGCCCCCACACCTTCTACTGATAGCTTTCGTTTTTATTTGGTACTTGTAGATGACTTTTATGTTATACTTGGTTGTATCCATTAAAACGAGAATCAGATGTTTTTTTCGTTTTTTGTGATTTTATTCCTCTAGTGGAGAAAGTGTGTAATAAATCAATCTTATGCATTCAAAGTGACGGTGGAGGGGAATTTATATCTACATCTTTACAGACTGAGTTTCGCAAGCGCGACATCATTCATCACCTTTCCTGTCCTAGCACTCCTAAAGAATGGAGTTGTTGAATGGAAGCACCGGCATATAGTGGCAACCGGCTTAACCTTATTGGCTCAATCTCATTTACCGAGCTCTTATTGGATTCATGCGTTCTCCATTGCTGTGTATTTAATCAATCGTCTGCCAAGTAAAGTGCTTCGTGATCAGACACCTTTCTCTCTACTTTACGGAATTCTGCTTACATATGAGCATCTGCGACCTTTTGGATGTCTCTGCATCCCCGGTCTTCGGCCGTTTGGAGTCTCCAAACCTGATTTTCGCAGCTGTCGGTGCATATTTCTTGGATACAATAGTCCTCACAAAGGTTATCTCTGTCTGGATATTAAATCTCAGCGCATTATAATCTCACGCCATGTTGTGTTTGATGAAAATGTATTTCCTGGACTTCCTCGAGCAGCCTTCCTCAACAACTTCCCCTCCATTCAAAGCTCTCCGCCGCCTGTGCCTGCTGATCGTCGACCTTCTTTGTCTTCTCATACGACTGATTATGCTATCTCGGCCACTCCTCCGCCGCTAATGTTAGGATAGTCAACCCCGCCGGTTTTTCCGACCGCTCTTCCACATCCTTCCTCAGCCGCACAACAATCTTCAATTCTTGGCCAACCACCAAACTCTAGAAATCGAGTCTCCTCGTCAAGCCATGGAATTCACCCCAACATACTCATTGTTATTACTTTTGACTAATTATGCTCTTGGCAGGGAAGCTCAACATAGGACTCTCAGTGGTTGACAGTTACAGGCTGTTAATGCATGGAAAACCATTGGATGAGCATGACATCTTCCTGGCCTGCGTGTTGGGGTGGTGTATTGAATGGGTATGTATGGTTTTGTTGACATCTGCTGGTGGAAAATTATTCCACAAGTCCTTGCATTATCCTATTAAGAGTTTTTGCATGTTAAAAGATGGCATTACAACTTGTTGTTCATTTTTCTTGCAGCAATAAGCCTATTTCCTTGTCCTCGACAATATTGTGCCTAAAGTATGTCCTGCTCTTAAGTTTTGCTTGCCTTTGATTTATCCTTTTTGTGATTTATGTTCAGCCACTTGTATAGATATTCTATTCACCTGTATAGATATTTTGTATTACCTTATCTCTCTTTACCTGATCTGTAATCTTTTACCTATTCTTTCTCCTCCCTTCTTCTTCTCGTCAGATCCTATTAAGTTGTATCTAGATTGTAACATGATGTATAAATAGACATTAATAGAAAGAGAAAATCATCAAGGGAATACTTACACTTTCAATTTATTGGCTTCATGCTATGTCCACCTATTTTGTGTTTTGATTTTCCACTGAGAAGTATTCCTCTTATCTTGCCAAAAGTAAATTGGCATTCCAGTTTCCAGTGGCATTTCCACTTTAGAAAGATACCCTCATTTTTATTCAATGATCCATGGATTTATGCTCTCACATGAGATAAAAGTAGTAATTTTTAAAGAAATTGGATTTGTGCTCTTTTTCGCTTATATGTTGATGCTTTTTGTGAGAGGAATAATGCTTATTACAGCTAATCTTCTTGTGAAAAGTTAGAAAACTGGTGTTTTGAAATGAACATGTTTAGTGTAGGTTCCTCATATTTTCCCCTTAGAAGAATTTTCTGACCACCGTTGATATGCCATTTGTTTTTAAATTATGTGGTATTTTTATTACCAGATTGGTTTAATTGTTACAAATGATGGTATCATGCTCCGTAACCATATCCCAAGGATGCTCTGGAAACATTTTAGAGAGAAGCCTTACTATGTTGACCTTTTAGATTTATTTAATGAGGTGATCATCTTTGCATAGTGTTTCTTATTACTACATATGAAGGAGAAAAGGATCTGTCCAAATACACCTTTCCTGTGTATGTACAAATAAACTGCTGTAAAATTCCTACTGTTTTGAGTTTTAAGTCCTTTGATTCGTTGAATGATGAGGGCCTGTTTCTCTTTTTTTAGCACTTATAAAAGAGTAAAAAATAGAAAAAGATATGTAAAGCAACCTTTTGTTTACTTCTTTCGTGCAGAGACAGTTGTCAATATCTAATGGGAAAGTATACTTATTCCCCTAGCAGGTAACTTCATACTTCTTTGTTTAACCAATTGCAAATGTGTGAACATGCGTGTTGCATTATCTGATTGAGTAATGCTAACGGTATGTTACTGTAGCAGTACAGTTGCGTACCGTCTGACGTGGATGTCGTATGTGGCATCCACGTCAGACGCTTCTATGGCAATGAGAAATTGGAACATTTAGTTTACGGTTTTCTCAACGGAAGGGAGGCCGCGGGAGGGAGGCCGAGCGAGATGGGAAAGGCCGAGCGGGATGGGAAAGGCCGAGCGGGATGGGAGGAAGAGGGAGGGTGCGGGAGGGAGGAAGAGGAAGGGTGCGGAGGGAGGCGGGAGGGAGGAGGCGGGAGGGAGACAACGGGAGGGAGACAACGGGAGGGAGGCTGGAGCGGGAGGAGACAACAGGAGGGAGGGGCCGGGCCGTGGAGCGGAACCTCCCTCCCGCTGGCGGGCTGGGGCGGGAGGGAACCTCCCTTCCGCTCGGTGGGGCCGGGCCGCGGGAGCGGGAATCTCCCTCCCGCTCGGCGGGGCCGGGCCGCCGGAGTGGGAACCTCCCTCCCGCTCGGCCGGGGCCAGGCAGCGGGAGCAGGAGCCTCCTCCCGCTCGGGCGGGCCGGGCCGGCTGAGCGGGAGCCTCCCTCCCGCTCGGCCGGGCCGGGCGCGGAGGGAGCCTCCTCCCTCCCGCTCGGGCCGGGCCGGGCCTCCCGCCTCGGTCGGGCTGGGCCTCCTTCCCTCCCCTCGGCCTCCCTCCCGCTCGGCCTCCCTCTCCCGCCGGCCTCCTCCCGCTCGGCCTCCCTCCCGCTCGGCCTCCCCTCCTCCCGCTCGGCCCCCCTCCCCTCGGACTCCCCTCCTCCTCGGCCTCCCCCCTCCCGCTCGGCCTCCCCCCTCCTGCTCGGCCTCCCCCCTTCCGCTCGGCCTCCCCCATCTCGCTCGGCCTCCCCCATCCCGCTCAGCCTCCCTCCCTCTCCGTGGGGCCGACCCTCCTGCGGCCTCCCTCCTGTGGCCTCCCTCTCGCTCTGCGGGGCAGAGTCTCCGCGGCCTCCCTCCTGCTCTGCGGGGCCAAGCCTCCCGCGGCCTCCCTTCTGTTGAGGAAATTGGAAACTAAATGTTCCGGTTTCTCATTGCCATAGAAGCGTCCGACGTGGATGCCACATACGACATCCACATCAGACTATACGCAACTGTATATCTATAGTAATGTACCGTTAGCATTACTCTATCTGATTGGGAACAATTGTTAAACTGCCTGGGGTGTTTTTTTACTATAGTTGGTCTGATTTTTGTGTATTGTTGAGACGTATATGTAAATTCATTTTGCATATGTTTTGTGAATGTGAAGCCTTGCCAGAGTATACTAGACTTTCTCTATTTTTATCTGATTTAAATTATTTTAGTAGTTAAACAGCTTTTAACACTTTCTTTTGAATAATTGAATTTTCATGCAGCTATTGCGCATTGTGCAATACAAAACAGCTTATTACTCTTTCTATCTTCCAGTGAGTAACTTGTTCTTCTCCTTTTTATTTCATTTTGGTTAAATGTGATTGTGCATGCAGACACAAACTCTACTCATATCCTGGTGGGACGTGAATCGAAGGCTTCACAGGAGAAGTTACCTATCTTCTCCAAGTAAATGTTACCATTCCTACATGTTGTTGTTTTTATTTAAACCAGTTACTGTTTATCACAATCACTTGTTATGTACACAACAAATGCAGCTTACACTGTGGCCTGGTGGGGCTTGTTATGACTGGTAATAGAATGTGTCTAGGAAAAAAAGAACAAAAGGTAGTTTTTTTCTCTTATGTTGTATAGAGAAAAGCAAATTACAAGGGGAGATTACTTTTTTTTTTTTTTTTGGCTTTTGATAGGAAGTAGAGAAGAAAAGTTGGGATGAAAACATAAATTTCAATTTCTTTTACCAGTTAGCCTCTTGATTAGAATTCTTCAGCTTTTTGGAACTTATATGTGTTGGCGATAGGTTGCAAGTGCATTGGTTATGGCAGGTGAAAACTTGGACAACTTCACAGAAGTTAAAAACATTTTGATTGATATGGGAGCCTACTTCCAAGTTCAGGTAATTGTCAAGGACTCGTACTTTTTCGGCCCACTTACTGCATTACTCTTCGTATTATACATCTAAACTCTTCCCATTTTCTTGTACTTAGGATGATGTTTTGGACTGCTTTGGATCTCCTGCTGTTATTGGAAAGGCACTTGAGACTTTACACTGTTCAGTCCTAATTCTTTCCTCTTTTAGAAGGTGGACTTGCTAATCTAGTTGTGCCGGTTATTAGATTGGAACGGATATTGAAGATTTTAAGTGCTCTTGGCTGGTGGTGCAAGCTCTTGAGCGTGCGAATGAGGAGCAAAAGCAAGTGTTATATGTATGTTTAGCTCTTCGTTTCAAAACATTATATTGGCTGTCTTTTCTATTAAACTAGTGTTTATTTTTGTTGACCAACAAAGTTTGTCATCAGGAGAACCATGGAAAGTTAGATGCGGCCAATGTGGCGAAGGTGAAGGAGCTCTATAAGGAGCTGAATCTTCGGGTTAGGTCCCATCCCCTTTTTTGATCACTCACAATTTCCTATTGAGAAAAATCACTTATTTAATCTTTTGTACTTTGCTGTTCGTCTATTCAGGCTGTCTTCGACGAGTATGAGCTCTCGATTGTTGAGTGGATAAAAGCCACAATTTGTTGTGTTGTCCCTCCCGTGTCTTAAGTGGTGGGACCCACAGGAATCGAAAAAGAAAAAAAATGAGAAGAAGAGAAAAGGGGCTCCCGAGAGGGTTTGAGGAGAAGAAAGAAAGAGGAGAAGATGAAAAGAGAGAAAAAGAATGAAGGAGAAAGAGAAGAAGAAAGAAGGAGAAAGAGAGAAGAAGAAGAAGAGAAGCTGAGACGTGGAAGCGTATGGCCAACAACTCAAAGAAGTTCCTTTTAGCTCTGTCTTTGATCTATTTTCCTTTTATTTCTACTCATACATGATCCTCTAGTTGTTCTAGAGAAGTCCATCTGTGTATCTCATTATTTCATAGTGGAGATTTGACCCTGGCCCGTGGTTTTCTCCCTCTACATTGGAAGGTTTCCACGTATATCTGTGTGTTGATATTTATTTGTTCATTTAGGTCAATTTAGATTGGTTTGCATGCCCATTTAATTGCACAAAGATTGGAAAAGAGATCCGGTTGATTCATTGAAATATATGTATTGTGTGCAGTCTTGAATTATGATTTTGCAGGTATTTTCCCCAACAATTGGTATCAGAGCTGTGTTAGAATTGGGTATTTTCTTGTGTCAATTAAATGGAAGAATCTGGTAATAGTAACCATGGCATTATGATAAAACTCACGACTGAAAATTATGCAATTTGGAAGTTGCGAATGGAAGATTTGCTTTGTGGTTATGATTATGAAGACACTCTCTTGGGTGACAAAGGCAAACAGGAAAAAAATGACAAATAAAGAATGGGAAAATTGAATAGAAAGACAGTTGGAAAAATCAGACAGTGGATTGATAACAATGTATATCAACATGTGGCAAATGAAACAAATACATATAGGTTGTGGACTACGCTACAAGAGTTGTATGAAAAGAAAAACTATCAAAATAAGGTTTTTCAATTCAGAAAACTTATGCATTTGAGATATCATGATTGAACCTCTATTTCTGAGCATTTGAATTGCTTCCAAGGTATTTTGAATCAGTTGGCTACAATGGAAATGAAACTTGATGAAAAAAATTCATTCTTTATGTTTGATTAGCTTTGTGCCTCACAGTTGGAGGACTCTTGTGGTGTCTCTCGACAATTCTTGTCCAAATGGTGTTCCTTCTTTGAAAATATTAAAGGAGAATATATTAAATGAAGAAAATAGAAGAAAAACCCGAAGGTAAGTACACCAACGACACAATGTTAGTAATTTGATCATTGAAAACAATTTCCTAAAGACAAAATCACTTATTTAATCTTTTGTACTGTGTTGTTGTCTGGTCGACGAGTACAAGCTCTCGATCTTTGAGGGGATAAAAACCTCAATTAACGCCTAGGAAAGTGAACCAATCAAGGAGGTGTTCACATTATTCTTGAATAAGATATTCAAGAGAGAGAAGTAGGGACCTGCTTTAGTAACCAATGAAGCAGCGTTAGATGGCGTTGGAAGCCTGGCTTCCTGAAGTCGGAAGAGGTGTTAAGAAAAGTAGTCGGAATCCATTTTGTTGTTTTGAAAGCCGTTTTGTTGTTTTGAAAGCTATTTTGTTGTTTTGAAAGCCATTTTGTTGTTTTGACGGCACCCCGTTGTGGGTATTTATCTATGGAAATTATTGCTTTCATTAGTGTTCAACATTACTTCCTTTCATCAATCATGGTTCTTTGGCCTGCTTATCTCGTCTTCTTTTGGGAACTCCGGGCTGTGTAGTTAGGTTGATCGGTGTACCAAACTCCAAATCTCCCATCAACTACTACACTTATGGTTGGGAGATTTACCTGATTACTAAAAGAAACGGAAAGAAATAACCTGTTCAGCAACCCACAAAAAGCCGCGTTCGCGCGATCAATTTGTAATGCACACAGCAGCATAAATAAATGACTTGCTGCGTAGGGAAGTGACAAAAGACTCGAGTGATTCATCTGCGACGGTAAGTTACTCGATAAATATTAAAAAAGTTATAAATGAATTATAAAGCTATGTCCTCCACTAATCTAAATTAATCATGCGACCAGGTAAGTATTTGGTTCTATTATTTTGTTTCTATGTGACAAGTCAAACTATCACAATCAATTTGTGGGATCTTGTTAACTTATGCAGTAATCATTTTTAAACTCATGAATGATAAAACTTAGAAGTCTGATTTATTTTGTACAATAATTAAACACGTTCTGGCAAGCCTAGTCTCGTCAAAACAGATACAAAGATATAGCATAAAAAGTATAAACTTTAGGTATTAACGTTAATTAAGGAAAGCAAAGCTCATTTTGTCTACTGCCACGTGACAAGTGACTAGTCGCCTACGGCGTCGCAAGTCGCAGCCCCTCGAAGCCGCCACCCCGGCCAGGTCAAACCCCAACGAAAGCTCGCCACCGCGTCAATCCCGTCGTACATCCAATCATCATCAAATCACGAAAAAGACATTCGTTTCCCGATCCGATTAAACTTCATAAACTAATAACCAATACATAATCATAATTCATTAATTTAATTTTAGTGAGTATGAACAAAAGACCTGTGATCCATATATTTGAAATTAGTTATTTTTTGTAGTTTTTTAATATAATGTAAAACGTCTCAAATGAGTGTTATACTGAACGGGGTTTTCCGGTTCCAGATATTATTATCTCAAACTCGAATAAATTCTTTCTTTGGACCCAATTCGATCTGGTTGAATAATCCAGTTGACCCGGTCAAACCGGAACTCTGTCTCGTATCATGCACGACTACGCGTGGTAAGATTCTATTATGAGAATGAAAGAAGCATAAGACTTAGGTCTTCAATGAATTTTTTTTACCTTGATAATATATCAGTACAATGAAGTTATATATAAAGAAAATCTATTTGAATACAGTAAACCGGCCCGGTTCGGTTTAGTTTTTCTATTTGACGGTTTCAAATTTCCAGTGAACCGCCACCGTACGCGCTCGCTTCCCTCCTACTTCTTGTAGACTTCGGATTACTCATCCGTTAATTAACCGAGATTTGAAAAATGTAATTAAAATTTAAAACGAGCTAATTTCTGAGGCGGGGAAGACCGAAGAAGGAAGGAGTGACGAAGGCGGTTCTTTCTGTCTCCGTCTTTGCTTCTGTCGCAGCGAGTTCCTTGTGTCTCTCCCTTGTCTTAATGGTCAATTAGATCTTATGAGCAGCTAGGGTTCGCGACTTGATGTTTTTCTTCAGTTGAGAATCATTTCAGCGGAATTCCTGTTCATGTGATTCATTCATTTGTTTTTCTTCTTTCTTCTCAGTATTATTCTTTCATTTCTTTCTAGAAATTGTTGAGATATTAGCTTATTCGATTTGTTGTGGGGTGGGAGCGTAGTCTGGTGTTGTGAAGCTGGAAGGAGAATTTTTTGTAATTAATTTTTTTTAAAAAAAAGAGATTCAGTTTGACTTTCTCTGTTTTGCCTTTCCCGAGCTCGATTATGGTGATCGTGTTCGACTTTGCTGTTCGCTGCATATGTTGGCGGAGTGCTGCAGTTTGTAAATGAAGTGAAGTTTTGATTTCGTGAGTTTCATTGTGGAGTACATGATCCCTTTCTTTTTTCGTTACGTACAGTGTTAACTTTGTCTTAATTTGCTTGTGATCGTTTCTTCATTTTGTATTGGACTGTTGAGGAAGTTGAGTTTCCCCGATACCCAAAGTGAGTGCCACCTGATCATTTATCGATTTTCGCTTAATTCCTTCGATTCTACATTTTCGGAAGTTCCGGCGAGATAACTTCCCTCTGTGGCGTTTCCTTTGCGTTGCACTGTCTTCTAGCTTTTCTGCTGGATTAGCGCTTTCTGCAACTGAAAAAACTAAGTTGCTTTCCTCGTTCTTTATTGCCCGTGCTTTTATCTTTGTCGCTTTCCCTCCTGTAACGGTTTCGATAATTATCTTCTTCCTTTTGCGCAGATCACATTTATCTGCAAATTCTGCCGTTTTGTCACATACTTTCACATTTGTACATTTATCAAATATGAAGCTCTCCGTGCGCGTAATTGAAGCGCGCAATCTGTCCGCCATGGATCTCAATGGGTTTAGCGACCCTTATGTGAGGCTCCAGCTTGGGAGGTCAAGGTCCAAGACGAAGGTCGTGAAGAGAAATTTGAATCCTTCGTGGAATGAAGAGTTCAGTTTTCGAGTTGAAGATCTTAATGAGGAGCTGACCGTTTCTGTCTTGGATGAGGATAAATACTTCCATGACGATTTAATTGGCCACTTCAAGGTGCCTGTTTCAAATGTTTTTGATGCGGAGAATAAGACTCTAGGACCCGCCTGGTATCCCCTGCAGCGCAAGAATAAGAAGTCCAAAAGTAGGGACTGTGGTACGTCTTCTTTGTCATTATCTCTGGTATGTTGTTCGCTTTCTGTTCTCCTAGCTTTCAGTCCTTGATTTTAGCTGCGGAAATAGCGTTCTTCTTTCGAATTCTATTGTGTTCTTTATGAACTGGGCCGATGTTGTTGTTGTTGTTGTTGTTGTTGTTGTTGTTGTTGTTGTTGTTGATGTTGTTGTTGTTGATGTTGTTGTTGTTGTTGATGTTGTTGTTGTTGATGTTGTTGTTGTTGTTGTCGTCTTTGCCTTTCGTCGTCTTTAGTTATTATTTTTAGTATCTTAGTTTTTTTTTTGTGATGTTCTTTTCTCCTCCTGTCCGTTTTTATTCTGTCTGACCCAGATAATGAGTCGTAGGCTGGGAATTTTGCTCAGATACTACAGGGGATCAGAAACTGCTCTCACTTGAACTACAATGCTACTACTGACATTTTTTGGAGAAACATGATTGGTTCGAAAAGTTCTGTGATTTTTTTTGTAGTTATTGCTTAAAATAAAACTAAAACATAAATTCCAGGTCAGTTATTGACCAACTTTTACAAGTTTTATTTGACAATGTTTCTAGCTGTTTTTTATCTGCAGGTGAGATTCTTCTTGCTTTATCTTTGGCCCCAAGCATCTCGTTTATCGATCAAATGTCCACGCCTACACACTCAAGTGATGATCAACAACAAACCCCAAATGAAATACCTGATAATGTAAAAAGAGAGTTACAGTCAGAGACTCCCAATGGTCCAATGCTAGACAACGTAGCTGCAAAGGATGAGAAGTCATATGCACAAAATTTTGCTGATCGCCTTGTTCAATTGTTTGTAGGCAGGAACATAGAAACAGTTGCTACTAGTAATGATTTACAAAAAATGACCTCTCACCCAGAGCTTCCTGAGAACAAAACTGAAGACGTCCCGTCTACAAATAACTTTGATGAAGCAATGAAGACTATGGAATCAAGAGACCAAGAAAGAGAAATTCCAAACAGTTTTCCTGGGGTGCTTCTTGACCAATGTTATGAAATCATGCCAGCAGAATTCAATTCCCTTATTTTTGGTCCTGGTGCAAAATTTATGAAATCTTTGCATGAGCTTCAGGGAACAACTGATGTCCAAGAAGGACCTTGGAGTTTTGAGAATGGTGGTGGCAACTTAAAAAGAATTGTTACGTACACAAAAGCTGCCACTAAGTTAGTTAAAGCTGTAAAAGCTACAGAAGAGCAGACTTACCTGAAAGCTGATGGGTCGAATTTTGCAGTTTTAATTAGTGTGAGTACCCCAGATGTTCCATATGGGGCTAACTTCAGGGTTGAACTACTCTTCTGTATAATGCCAGGCCCTGAATTGCCATTAGGAGATCAATCATCACGGCTGGTAATATCATGGCGCATGAATTTCCTACAAAGCACTATGATGAGAGGTATGATTGAAGGTGGGGCTCGACAAGGTCTAAAGGACAGCTATAATCAGTTTGCAGAGTTGTTATCTCATCATGTCAAACCTGTTGATTTGAAAGCTTCAATAACTGACAAGGAACAGGTCTTGGCATCCTTGCAGATGGAGCAGCAGTCTGATTGGAGGCTGGCTATACGATATTTTGGAAATTTTACAGTTGTTTCAGCCATTTTTATAGGAATATATGTATTTGCACATATAATGTTAACAACACCTAGCACAGCTCAAGGACTTGAGTTTAATGGGCTTGATTTGCCTGACTCAATCGGAGAGGTTGTTGTTTGTGGCATTCTGGTACTTCAAGCAAAGCGCGTTCTGGAGATGATAGCACATTTTATGCAAGCCAGACTACAAAGAGGTGATTAAGATACATTGATGGTTACGTTGCACTATAATTGCTCCTCATGACTACATCAACTTTCTTTGTGATTGTACCTTTTCACAGCACTAGTCCCTTGGCCGGCAATACTGATTCCAATCACTAATATTGATGTATTGCTCTTTTCCAAAAGTGTCTATGTTGTGGTTCTCATAATGGAAATAACCAATTTCCATCTTTTCGTCATGTTTTAGGTAGTGATCATGGAGTCAAAGCACAGGGTGATGGGTGGCTTCTCACTGTGGCCTTGCTTGAAGGAAGAAGCTTAGCAGCTGTAGAACCAACTGGCTTCTCGGATCCTTATGTGGTTTTTACCTGCAATGGTAAAACAAGAACTAGTTCAATCAAGTTCCAAGCACTTGATCCTCAATGGAATGGTACACTTTCTCTGATATCTTGATTTGGATGAATAGCTCTTTCTGGTCGTAGAATGTGGATGACATTTAATTTGAAGCAATTTTCTCATGTAGTATACTGATTTTCTATGGTTTGTTTCTTGGCATTGCAGAAATATTTGAATTCGATGCAATGGATGAAGCTCCTTCTACAATGGATGTGGAAATTTTTGATTTTGATGGACCATTTGATGAAGCCATATCGCTTGGACATGCTGAAATTAATTTCTTAAAGTCTAACTTGTCAGAACTTGCAGATATTTGGATACCTCTTCACGGGAAATTGGCTCAACCATGTCAATCAAAGTTACATTTGCGAATATTTTTGAACAACACAAGAGGTACTGATGTTGTCAGAGAGTTCTTATCAAAGATGGAGAAGGAGGTTGGGAAAAAAGTGAGCTGTTTATTTCTTATTGCCTTGTGCGCTTTAATCTTTTGCTTTCCTTTATGATATACGATTTGAATCCTTTTTCATCTGGAGAAATGATATATTGGCAGATTAATCGGCGATCGCCTCAAACAAACTCAGGATTTCAGAAATTGTTTGGGCTTCCACCAGAGGAATTTCTCATTAATGATTTTACTTGTCACTTGAAGCGTAAAATGCCTGTGCAGGTGATTACTATACTCTACTAAATTGATTGGATTTCCCGAAAGCAGGCATCTGTTTCTAATTGTTTATCAAATTATCCTCTCAGTTAAGTGATTCATTTTATGTACTTTATCATTTGTCTGCTGCTCATGTGCAGGGACGCCTTTTCTTATCACCAAGAATAATTGGGTTTCATTCAAACTTGTTTGGACACAAAACAAAGTTTTTCTTTTTGTGGGAAGACATTGAAGACATCCAAGTGCTTCCACCATCTCTTGCATCAGTTGGCAGTCCATCTCTTGTTATTCTACTTCGTCGAGGACGTGGTTTGGATGCGAAACATGGTGCAAAGACAGAAGATGAGGAGGGACGGCTTAAGTTCCACTTTCAGTCTTTTGTGTCATTTCACGTTGCAAACAGGTATGTTGTGGAATGATATAATGATGTTGTGGATCTAAAGGGTGGAATGATAAACCATGTGGTACCCTGAAGTTGGTCTCATAATATCCCAAACTAGAGGATACTCAACCGCAATAGAAGTCTTCATCATGTTTCAAACAACTTTGTAGAAACAAAATGTCCTTAAACACTAGTTTACCTTTTTAATGGTGCAGTTGTTAAGAAGAGAAAATGAAATTATGTAAATACCTCCAAATCTTTGTGCATTTCACATTTGAAAATTCTCTCTGCACCATCTCAATCTGTTTCAGACAGAAAAGGATTTGGACATGCTAATATCTTGTTATTACTCCTCAATAGTGTAGTGATGCCCTAGTTTTAAGTTGTCATGCTTATATTTATTAAATTATTTGAATATAGTCTATTTATTTTATTGAAAGTTTGTCCTTTATTATTTCCTAGAATTTGAAGATCTCTGTATGAAATGAGATCTCCTTTTCTAAAGGTCTCTTATTTAATCTTGCCTTCTTTTTTTCTTTATTAATTTCGTTCAAGTTTCTAATAGGTAA
The DNA here is from genome assembly GCA_022405105.1 of Aristolochia contorta. Taxonomy (NCBI): domain Eukaryota; kingdom Viridiplantae; phylum Streptophyta; class Magnoliopsida; order Piperales; family Aristolochiaceae; genus Aristolochia; species Aristolochia contorta. The sequence continues at coordinate 16,379,917 of CM039668.1, read as the reverse complement.
TGATTATTAGTATGCATATAAATCTGCTACTTTTATTAAGCTACAGGTCTTAAAACTGATCAAAGATGATAAAGCTTTAATTTGCAGGGAGACAGAAGGTTTAGTCTATAATGAAGATCCATTCAAATACGAAGTAAACATTGTCGGGGCAACCTGCATATGCAATTTATCATACTAAGCTTAGGGTCTGATGATAGTGTAGACAAGTTTTAGTGATTACTCTTGGCTCAAACTGGACTAGAGTCCAGCTAAAACTTTCATATCCTGCTCATTCAGGACAATCATGGCCCTCTGGAAGGCAAGATCCTTGAGCCCCGAACAAAAGGTGCAGATAGTGGAAGAAGAATCTGAGTTGAAAACCCTTCAAACTGAAGAAAATGGGTCTTTCTTGAGCATGGAGGATGCCAGCATGTCGGAGGTTTACTCTGCCCTCCTCCCTGTTTCAGTGAGTTTCTCTCTCTCTCTCTCTCTCTCTCTCTCTCTCTCTCTCTCTCTCTCTCTCAGCTCTCTCTGTCTCATTCTCTCTTCTCTCTGCTGAGTACAATCTGCAGAGTAATATGCTAGTTGAGCTCTTTAACGGAGGTGATTTGGAACACAAAGTAATGGAGAAAGTTGGTTGTGTTGACTATTCCTGTACACCATGGGAGTTGGTGAAGCCAGGGGTATGCCAGAGGCAAGTTTGTTACAAATTTGACAAGCACGTTTCTCGCTATGGTGGTGAAGTGACTAGCACTCAGCAAAAGTCTCCTTTCCCTGATAATAATGGATGGACTGTTGAAGAGGTCATGACTCTGCAAGGCATCCCACTTGGCGAATATTTCAGTGTATGATCACCGACTTGGTGACTTTCACTTTATCTTTGTTGGATTGGTTTGATAATACTTACGTTCCTTGTTTTTACTGCAGCTTCATCTGAAGTACCAGGTGGAGGATTTTACATCTAAGTCCAAGGCTTCAAATGTTCAAGTATATTTGGGAATTGAATGGCTGAAAACTACCAGGCATCAGAAACGAATAACTAAGAATGTGATATCAAATCTGGCAGATCGCCTGAAGGAGATGTTTAGATTAATTGAAAAGGATTTTATTCTAGTAAAGTAGTCTTGTTTCAATGATGTGTCTATATCTATCATAAAACCTTCCGGGCCTGCAGTGATATTGGTGAGGCACTGATCTTTTTCGGTTGAAACCTGTGGAAGAATACACTTTACAAATCTGATGCACAAAGTCTGAGGTGAATTTCTTGTCACGTGGATCAAAGAACTCAAGTATCAAAGCCAGGGATTGACAGTTTCAGAAAGTGATTTTGCATTTGAGATGTTAAGTAAAGTGGCTGGGACAAGCTTCAAGCAACCCTCTTCATTCTGCATTTGTTGAGAGTGCTGGTGTCGATATACTTTAATTTCTGGGAGTCTGCTAGTAAAAGATCTTCAATTCCACTCTCGGACTCTTGGTTTTATAGAACACTAATTGGATATGAGAGCACTAGCTGGCAATGATCTCAACTTGAGCATGTAGCATTATCATGAGGATTCTCTATTGACTGTAAAATGTTTAAGGGCATTTTGTACAATCTTCTGACCTCTGAGTGGAACGGCATGGAGGAGAAGTTTACTAGCTTATGACAGAAAATAGCTCAGTCAATGTTCCTGCCACTATGTCATTTGATTTCATGAATAGACCACAACTTCATGTCTTCTGAGGAATACTGGCAATTGTACTTGGACTGACTCATTTGCACTTTCATTCTTTAGACTCAGTGGAAAAGGCACGACTGCATTGCTGTTTGTACATTTGTATTTGCTAGTTTTGGCATGTTGAAATTAGCGGAGGAAAGAGATGCCCTTTCCATTTTTCTTTTCCTGGATCCATCTTGGTATTGTTCTTTGAGATTTAACAATTGCAATTGTGACGTATAACTAGAAACTGGGGTTGATGGTCACTGTAGAATTTCCATTGGCTTCTTAATTCTTATGCTAGGTCTAAATGTTTGAACAATCTTGTAGAAATGCTGATCAATGCCGGTTGGCTGTTTATAGTTGTTCCTCCTCATATATGAGTAGCTATTATGGCATAAACTTTTGTTTATTAGCTATGAAACTGAATACTTTGATTGGCAGACACTACAATTATGAAACGTTAGTCCATTTTCAAAGAGTCATTTGGTTGCTTTAGTTTTAGGTTGAGTGGATTGAAGTAATCTTGATCTGGATAAGCAACGTGCTCCAAATGGTTGTTTATCAGGGATCGAATCTAAGGTCGGCTAGTTGGTTCAAATAAACCTGAATTTGCAAAAAGCAGATGAATGAATTATAAATAATTAGTAGATTAACTTTTCTAAAGAACAAAATATTTGATTTAGTGGAGGTAAGGTGGATTTGTGGCTTACCTCACATAACACATAAAATATATAGGCCTAACGAATTGAAATTCGCTCCATTACTCTATTGGCAACCTTGGTTAAGGGGAACCTCCATATGATAGAAAATTAACTTTAAAATGGACCGAGTCGGGAACTGAGTTGGTTTGCTTTTAGGTCGAGTATGCTATCTGTATCATAATTAACCGGGCTGAATCAAACCATATATGAAAAACTTAAATTAAAAGAAATTTAAATGTATAATAACATGTTTTCATTTAACTACTTGTTGAATCCAGTTCAACTGCGTTAAGTTAAAATGGGCAACACCTCTGCTTTAATGGCCGATTAAGTTTTAAAAACAACTATCAGTGTCCATTCGAATCACCCATGAAATGATCAATCTTGTAGCTGAGATTCTCATTTGCTTCTCATTTAAAAATATTTTCACCGTATTTTTCCGAATTCTGCGTAAATGGAGAGAGCTCCAAATGCTGAAGTACGGGGCCCGTTTATACTGGTGTAATCCAGCCCAGTATATTGATAGTAGTCCCGTCGGTATCTCTTCCGGTCGCTTCTATCACCGGCTCGATTTCTCTGTTAGATTCCGAACCTTGAACAGTCATGAATACGAATAACTAGGTAGGTCACGTTCTTCTTCAGGTGATTTCTCATTGTGCATATGTGGTTTTCTTTTTTTTTTTTTTTTTTTTTGTTTCGCCTTAACCCCGAGTGTGCAGGTTTTGGGCGATTTTTCTGTGTTCCTTTTTATGATGTTTGCTAAAAATCTATAAGGATGAGCTCGTATAGATTAAACTTTTTTTTTTTTTTTTGGTTTTCAAGTTATATATTTGGTGTCCATGCTCACTCTCCCAACAACTTCATTCTTACTTCGATATTTCTGGGTTATGTATTATTTCAACTGCGAGCTTCTTTTCTCGGAAGTTCCCATATTTCAAGTGATTAACCATTACGTTTAATGGGATATTATCATAGGTTTTGGATGGGAATGTTCTCGAGTCGATACGTTCGGATTATTTTGAGGGTTCGAATTTGCCGGAGACTGTCACTTTGAATTTCCGATTGTGGATTTAGTTTTTGGGAAGAAAAGATCCTTATGTTGTTGATTGTAGGTTTTAGGCGCATTATTCTCACTTTGAAGTAGACTCTGAAGTCGGCTATTGATTTATGTGAGTTGTATCAGTGGGGGAGAAGTATTTCACTTGAAGCCACCAAAAAGAAAACATGTACGGAAGAGCAGGTCTTGATAGATTTAGGAAAGCCGAGTCGGTAGAGCCATTTGCTGTTATTAATTCTGCTACAAAACCTGGGGCACAACCTCAAGTTTCGTCTTCCCAACGTCAGATTTCACACCCTCAAATCCTACCCCTGCAGCAAAACAAGGCTGGAACCAAACCTGAAATATCAGAACTGACCCCCGCAGTTGTGCCTGCTCAGCATGTGACGCAGGTTGGTGGTGGTCAGTCAACTTGGCAACCTCCAGATTGGGCAATTGAGCCCCGGCCTGGTGTCTATTATCTTGAGGTTGTGAAAGATGGGGAAGTCCTTGATCAAATACAGCTTGACAAAAGGAGGCACATTTTTGGACGGCAAGTTCCGATGTGTGATTTTGTGTTGGATCATCAGTCAGTATCACGACAACATGCTGCTGTGGTTCCTCACAAGAATGGAAGGTAACTTTCCTCCTCTTCTTTTTTCATCTTTTCCTGCATTAGTTTTATCCTGATTTTATTCTTTCTTCGTTTGTCCAATGGGAAATGCAGTGTGCTCTAATGGGCTCTTGTGTGTGGGAATCGTGCTAAATTATATGCATGTGTCTTATACCCTTTCTACCTCGTTTTTTATTCAAAATCTAATTGTGGCCAATTTTAAAGACTGCTGCTGACAGCATTCACTCATTTGTGGTCCTTTGTCATGTGTATAATATGCATTAAGCGAGATGAAATGATGAAAATGCTTCCTGGTGGTCTGAAAACGTTAGGCTGGATGCTATCCACCTGTGCTACATTGCAAGAGGCTAATATTCCATATGTAGCATGTGTTTCTATACTTATCTTTGTGAAGGTGAAGTTTTCATCATGGAAAGAGGAATACAAATTTGGGCAGGAGGTCCCTTATTATCAGGTATTGAAGGGCAGCCCCTTCTTTGGCTAAGTTATCCACCTAATACTTTACTGATTCATGGAATCAGGAAATTTTTTTCTATTAGGAATATCTTTGTCAGGAAGAGCACTTGAATTGTGTACCCTGCATTGTTTTAGATGTGCTGCATATATGTGTAAAGATGGTGATACGTACAGTGGAAGTTTTATTCCTTTTGCTGGCTGCCTGAAAGCCCAAATCCGATGGAAGTTTTGTTCCCTCACCAGTTGCCTGAAAGCCCGAATCTGATGACTTAAATTCTTTCTGTTTGCTAGCTTTCGTCATTGATCCTTGTTTCTTTATGTATTATTTTTTAACACATTGACTGATTTTTTTTACCTTATCTATTTTGGTACATAATTCCCTCCAAAAAAATCTGCATATCATAATATGTTAAATAGTCTTAGAAATAGCCTGTAAACAGCTGTACCACCATGGAAATCCTGGCTGCTTCACTTAATTGTGAACTTCAATAATTAGTCTTTTTCTTCTTGTTGCCTTCTACACTTTTGGTGGATGTCTGGAATGTATTCCATAAGTGTTTTCAAAATTTGTTGAACTCTGTTAATCAGATTGCCACCTGTTTACTCCTGCTTTCCACTTGTCAGCATTCTACGATAGTTTATGCAAGCATTTTATGTCATATATGTAATGCTAATTTAAATATTATCATTTTTATGCAGCATATTTGTGATAGATTTGGGTTCGGTCCATGGTACTTTTGTTGCGAATGAACGACTGGCTAATGATTACCCTGTTGAGCTTGAAGTTGGTCAGTCACTGAGATTTGCTGCATCAACCAGAATTTATATTTTGAGAAAGAATAATGCTGCTCTTTTCCCAACTCCCTCTCTCCAAGATATTGATTTACCTTCCCCTCCTGATCCCTCCAATGAGGAAGCTGTCTTGGCTTATAATACACTCCTCAACCGTTATGGTGTGACCAGATCAGACTTGTCATCTAAATCAGCAAATAACTTAGGTGATTCTTCAGGTGGGTCTGATAATGCACGTCCTGCGAAGAGACGTAAAAAAGTCCGTGTTGCTTTTAGAGATCAAGTGGGTGGAGAGCTAGTTGAAGTGGTTGGAATTTCGGATGGAGCAGATGTTGAAACTGAACCTGGTCCCGTTGGTGTAAAAGAAGGAAGTAGCCTTGTTGGGAAGTATGAGTCACTTGTGCAGACCACAATCATACCTAAAGGGAAGGAGCAGACTTATCCTAAGGAGGAGAAGCTGTCACCGAAAGGGGTGACTGATAAATTACAGCAGGTCTTGAACAGAGTTAAATCTGCACCTAAAGGTGGAATCTATGACGACCTTTATGGGGAATCTTTGTCAGGTAAAGTGGGTTCTTCTTGGGCATATGCATCTACTGATGCTAAGGATGGGCAAGGAGGTCTTTCATTGGAGGGGAAAACTTCTAGTGCTTCCATTGGAAAAACTAAACCTGATTCTCTTTATGATGATGACGATGATGACGATTTATTTGGATGACATCACTGGAGTTTCATAAGAGAAAAGCTTGTGTATGTTTTGGGTAATGTGTCGAAGAATGGAACAGATATGCTATTGTTGAAGCATTAGTGAATTCCTTGTGTATGAGAATTTTTGTTATGGTTCTCATTTCATTTCTGTTGGATACTTTGTCCAATAGGATATTAAATGCTCAAAAGTTGGGATCTCATATGGCAATCTCATGAGCAGCCTCAGCACAAGCATTTATTTCCATGTGACCCGGGGGAGGATTGTGTTCCTACAATTGTGACTATGATGACTAGGTTCTCATCTAAGCTTTAACGTGGTGCATTTGAAGTGTTTTGGAAGCTCTATTCGTTGCTGCATGTGGTAGTTGAGCCCCATTAGGTTCAGTATGGTCATCAGAGAAGTTTTCAGGTATGGAGAATGATCATCAGCCTATGAAGTCGTTGGAAACCATCCTGTTTCTTCAGCAGGGCTATTTGCAAAGGATATGGGGTTTTCTGACTTGCATCTTGTGAGCTGATAGCTATAGTTTTGCTGGGTTCAGTTGAACAGAATGAGCTTTGAACGAGAGAGAAATGGTGCGCCAGGAAATGGTTCATCCACTGGCTCTTCTGGCTCTAGCCAAACGATCTTCCTGAATGTCCTACACTTGTCTCGTTGACGAATCAGCACAAAGAGGTCTATTATGTTGTTGTAAGTCCGTAGATTCTGAAGGATAATTGTCTCTGTAGTCTCTAGGAAAAACATGTAATGAGGGAATTGTGATTGTTTACTGGCTAAGGAACCTGAACTGCATTAAAAGAAAGAAATGAGGCGTCTCACCTCGTTCCCATGCATTTGACTTTATTTTGCAAGTCGCCAGGCCTAGCTGGATGCTCTGTTATTTCATTATTTTTTATTATTATCTTTACCTGTTTCGTGTATATTTTAATTTTTGTCCGATTAATTTCCAATAAATATATTGGAAATAATAAAAAGGTAAAAAAAAATTGGAAAAAAATGTAATAGAGAAATGTTAAGAGTTGGAAAGCTTGGGAAGTAAAAAACAACAGAAATATTACAGGAGGTAGTGCTATTATATAACATTTATTATATTATTTATTATATTACCTTTGTTTAAATGGGAATCGGATTACTTATTATATTACCTTTACTAAATTCAACTTTCAAAATAAAATTACCTTTAATAAAACGGTAATCTGGTTTGTAATAACCATTATAATTTACATTCTTGTTTATTAAAATGGTAAAACGGTAATCAGAAATTAACTTTATTTTACTTTTCTGCTTAATTATCGGTAAAAAAGATTGAACGAATAATCATTTGGAGGAGTAGGTCGGTCCCATGGCTTCCAGTGTAAATAATACCAGCAAGTAAAGTCATGGCGTTTTAATTGTTAATTCCTAAAGGTAATCCGTAGACCATAATAGTATACACTATACATACTGAAGTCTTGGTTCCTTTATTGAAGGGTCTCACTCGGTAATATTCTGTAATTGTTCCGTTTAACGTAATACTTAAATGGGCGGCAAATGATTGACAGTCGGCACGTGAAACGGGAACACGTGGTGGTTCCATTATTTATTTATATTTTTTTGAAGAGAGGCGGTTCCATTATTTCGTTCGCGCTTATAAAGGCAAAAGGCGCGAAACAGTACTGAACGTCTATCTGCGAGACTCAGAGGCACGGGCCGGGGACCGGGCTCCCTCCTCTCCAAGATTCAGACCGCGCCATTTCTGCTTTCTTTCTTTCCCCCAAGCTTCTCAGGTCTGAACCCTTTGTCATCGACGACTGCGAGACGAATAATCCGGTCATTGCATCGCGACGACGACATTTAATTATACGTTTTCCTTTCGATTTCTGCGCTCATTATTCCCGATTTTTTCTTTTTGGTCTCTCGCTTCTTGTGATCTGTTTATAATCATCGCCGTTCTCAGTTTTCACCATTTATATTATATCGGTAGTAATCCTCATACGCGAGGGCGTCTTTTCCGATTTTTTTTCTCTCTTCTCAAATCCTTCCGGTTTCGGATTCTTTCACGAAAGAGTGTGATCTCTTACTCATCCGGTCAGCGGTGAAATTCAACTTAGTCGTTGCAGCGGCTACAGGATCGGATCAATTCAATGGTAAGTTTTCTTTTCTAGATTATGATTTCTTCTCGAATATTGGCGAACGATTCTCTTTCTGTCTGGAAAGTCTTCAAGTTCCTTTGTTCTGTGTTGGATTATATTCTTAATCTGTTCTTAATCATCTAATCTTGTTCTGTTACGTCGCTCTTATTTGAACGCATATATCAGTTTGAATCAATTAGAATATCTAAGTGTTTAAACTTTTGTCATCTTGGATTTTATTCGTGGTTTTTCTATTCTTGTTGTAAGGAACATGCATCTTGAGGTTTTTTCTTCCTAGCTTATTGTGATCCCCTTCGGCATACCTATTTTTATCTTTCTTTCACTTCTTTCTGTTTTTTGTTCTCTGAAATTCAGCTGTCTTTTAGTGGAGCCTCAATTTCAAGTAGACGTTATTGTGTTGTGTTGTTTATTTGTTTCTCTCTGTTATTTTCTCTTTTCTAGATTCTTTGATGATTTCTTATGAGTTGCAATGAATTTTCTTTCTGGAAAATTTCCAGTTCCCTTGATTGTATTGGTCATAATCTTTATCTGTATTTATTCTCAGAATCCAGTTTGTTGCTTCACTCTTATTAAAACGCTGCAGGTTGAATCAATCAGAACTTGGATTCTGTTCTTCCTAGCTTCTTTTACTGTATTTGGGGTGTTGAATTTTTTTGGGTCTCGATCTAATCTTTGTTCTGCGTCTCGGATTGTAACGAATATGTATCTTGAACTTTTTTTTCTAGCTTCTTCTCGCCTTCGGCGTACCTTCATTTATCTTTCGTTCACTTCTTTCTGTCTCTTTAGTTTTCAACTGAAATTCAGCTGGTTTTTTTCTTCTATTATGTATGATTTAGTCGAGTCTCAATTTCACGTGATTTGTTTTTTCATCTAAAGGTAGACCCTAATATGTTTTGTTGTTTACTTGTTTTTTTCTGTAATTACGTTGTTTGGGATACTTTTTCTTATCATGCTCTTGGTGTTTACGTTAAAACGCAGAATTCATTCCTCTCAAGGATCGATTTGGTCATTCCTTTTGATTTATTGGTTCTTATAAAATGGGTCTGTTTTGGGTGTATTAGTGAATGATTTACGATGTTAAGTACTAAGTAATAATCCTTATATTGATTTTTTATATTTAAGGTGTTCGAGCTTGCACTAATGACGAAGTTTATGTATGAATCGACGGCAAGAAGCACTGAAGAGGAGTAAGCGAAGGTGGAAGAGCAGCGTGCAACTGGTTGGGGATCTGGACAAGGCAGCATAGCATATAAGGAAGGTCAGTTTTGCCGAATCTATGTAACCAGATGGAAGATATGGTATTGCCGAAACTATGTAACAAGTTGAGGTCTCATTTGGTTCCTCTATCACGATTGGAAATGACTATGTAATTTGAGAAACCTAGTATGTAATTAATGTATTTTGTGACGAGGTAAAATGGGACGCTCAGAATGTACTTACGTGTAACGGTGACAATTGCCTTCGCGGGTGCGCTTGCAGGCTTGTCAAATCTTTAATAAAATTATTTTTTCTGTTTTGGGGGAGGAGGACCGAGGACAGAGGACGCTTTTTTTTCATTTGGCCTTTTGTCTGAACGTCCTCCTTCCCCCGGGCCATTTTAAGGCCCTGTGCTGTGTCTCTCTGAGTTTGTTGTCTCCACTTATGTCCAGCAAAGATGCATATTGTAAGTTTGAAAGCTGAAAATCACATATCACCCAGGAGAATTTTCTCAGCAAAATATTTATTGTAAAGTAAAATATTTCTTTCACTAAATATCCCATCTTCACCTAATAAAGTGTTTTTATAACTTATATAATATTAACATATACACATTTGGTCTTATCTTATATTAGAAACTCCTTTCCCGTTCCCCTCTCCCAGTCTTCCTGTACACTAAGACCTTATCTATCTTCATTTTTCGTAATTAATTAGCGGATACCCTAGGAAACAGCGCAACATCTATTGCGAGACTGAGGTTTTAGAGGCACAGGCCTCCCAAGACGAACATTTTCCTCTTTGCTTTCTTTCCCCCAAGCTTCTCAAGTCTGAACCTTTTCTCATCAACGACTACCAGACGAATGAGCCTGTCCTTGCAGCGGGACGACGAGATATAATGGTATGTTTCCATTCTATTTCTGCATTCAATTTTTCAGATTTTTTTATGTCTTTTGCGTTTTGTGTTCCACTTATAGTCATCCTTGTTCTCAGTTCTCACCACTTATATTATACTGGTTGTGTTTTCCATTTTTTTTCCTCTCACTTATAAAAAACTACCAGGTCCGGATTCTTTCACCAAAGAGTGTGGTCTCTTACTCATCCGGTGAAAAGATGACATACAACTTAGTGGTTGTGGTGGCTACAAGATTGGATCAATTTAAAGGTAAGTTTTCTTTTTCATATTATGATTTTCTCTTTAGTTGCGATCGATTCTCTTTCTTTCTGAAAAGTTTTCGAGTTCCTTTGTTGTGTTGGGTTATATTCTTAATTTGTTAATTTTCTAATCCTGTTTTGTTGCATCGCTCTTATTTGACTCCATCATTTTGAATCAATGGGAAAATCTAAGTGTTTAAACTTTTCTCATCTTCATTTAATCGTGGTTTTTTAACGTTGGTTGTCACACATATGCATCTTGAAGTTTTCCTTGCTCTTATTTGAACGCAACAGTTTGAATTTACTAGATACGTAAGTGTTCAAAGTATTATCATCTTCATTGTCTTGGTTTTTCTACTCTGGGGTAACGAATATGCATCTTGAAGTTTTCCTTGCCTCTTATTTGAACGCAGCGGTTGATTCAATTAGAATGTCTCATTGATTCATATCTTCTCTGGGAAAAATGCATCTTGAAGTTTTTTCTTCCTAGCTTCTTGCCCCCTTCAACGTACCTGCGTTAATCTTTCTTTTCTGTTTTTTGTTCTCTGAAATTCTGCTCTTTTCTTCTCTTGGGTATATTTTAGTTGAGCCTCAACTTCACTAGATTCATTTTTTCGTTTAAAAATACACATTAATGTGTTGTGTTGTTTATTTGTTTCTCTGTTATTTTATTCTTTTCTAGATTCTTTGATGGCTTCTTTTTGAATTGCAATGAATTTTCTATCTGGAAAGTTTCAACTTTCCTTGTTTTGTATTGGTCATAATCTTTATCTGTTAGCAATTATCCAATTTTATTGCTTCACTCATTTATAAACGCAGCAGTTTTAATCAATCAGAATATGGATTCTTTTCTTCCTACCTTCTCCTTTTGCATTTGGAGTGTTGGAATTTTTTTTCAATCTAATCTTGGTTTTTCCACCTGAATTGTAACGAATTAAGGTGCGCAAGCTTACACTAATGATGAAGTTTATGTATGAATCGACGAAAGAAGCACTAAAGAGGAGCAAGCGAAGGTGTTGGGGATCTGGACAAGGCACAATTGTCAGGAAAGTCTGTTTCTGAAAGTTGGTGAAACGAGATGTAACCTGTAGAAGGAAGATTTGGTTTTGTTGAAAGTATGTAACCAGTAGAGGTTTCATTTGGTCCCGCTCTCACGACTGTAAATGGCTATGTAATATGGGAACCCTGTATGTAAATGATGTGTTTTGTGAGGGAATATGGGACGCTCAAAATTTATTTAACTTGTAATGGTGACAATGCCTTAGCGGGTGCGCTTGCGGGCTTGTCAAATTGGAATAAAATTATTTTTTTCTGTTTTGGGGGAGGAGGACTGAGGACAGAGGATGCTTTTTAATTGTGCCTTTTTGTCCGATCGTCCTCCTTTCCCTTTGGCCATTTTAAGGCCTTGTGCGGTGTCTCTCTGTGTTTGTTATCTCTACTTAAGTCCTGTAAGGATGTCTATTGTAAGGCTGAATGAGAAGAATGTGTATTGTAAGGATGTCTATTGTAAGGTTGAACGAGAAGAATGTGTATTATAAGGACGAAAGCATACTATGTTTTAAGTATGTATTTGTAATGGATAAAGTTCCAATTTTTCTGTGCTTCTTTTTCAGCAGTTTGATCTGATTTCTTGTACTCAAATTTTCCATTCACAATGTGAGACTTGGGTTTATAGTATATAAGTATTTGTATATGATTGTTTTCTGTACTTAAATTTTAGTATGTATTTGTAATGGTTTATAGTTTTAATATACGATTGTTTATCCTATAAAGTTGGGCATTGTTTCTTTGGATTTATGGGAAGGAGGCATATAAACCAGTCTCCTTATGAAAAAATAAAATAGAAATAAAGAGCTTAAAATAGTGTCGACATGGGTTTCTCATACAATGGATTATCATGGTCAATTATGTATACGTGCCTTTGGATATCAATAAAAGGAGGCAAATTTTTTTAACAAAATGTTTGTTGTAGAGTGAAGTATTTCTTCCATTAAACATCCTATTTGGACCACTATCGCAATTTGCATGTCAACAGCGAATAATATTTCAATATTAACGTAGGCCAAGTGTTTTCTATAACTTATTTCAATCTTCACCTAAAGAAGTGTTTTCTATAACTTATTTCAATATTAACGTAGGCCAAGTGTTTTCTATAACTTATTTCTCTAGGCCTTATCTTATACTGGTATTCCCTCTCTCATCGATCTTCATTTTTGGGGTAAATCCCGTGCGCATGCCTGCCTTGGCGGTGGACGGGGGCCGCTACTTCATAATTCTGGTCCCCAACAAAACTCACGGATTTCTTGCAACTATAGTCGTTGCTCCACCTTTCGCTATTAAAGTCAATTGGTTTGCGTTTTAAAAGCACTCCCTTCATCACTACGATTGGAGAAATAGGAGAGAACAGCAAATTAATTATCTGCATTCTAATGTCACTCATTCTTTCACTCATTCTCCCACTCACTCATCCTTCTTTAAACAAAATGCTTCTAAGCAAAGCCTTGTTTCGCGGCTTTATCTTAATCAAAGGAAGAGAATGACACAAATTGCGGTTTGGTAAGTAGGGTATCTCAACTCCTTAGTGAGTTCTTGTAACTAGTCTTGAACTCTATTGTCAGCCCCCTTCAACTGGGCACGAGTCCATTGGAGTCTTGATTCGACTCTGGCCATTCCACGACCGATGTTCTTCCTCTAATTATCGTGCTAACTCAGGTAATGTTCGAACTACGCATCAAGTAAGATCGATTCTTTACATGAGCCCAATCGGGATTCAGAAAAACTCGTGAACTATTATAGGACTCATCCGAGTCATGGATTCCGAGTTGACACACCTTGGTTATGAAAAAGAAGGGTACTCGAAAAAGAATGGCATCCAACGTCCGAACCATTTTTTTTTCCCTCCTCATCATTTCAAACCCACCCAATTTCCTCCACCTTTATCCACCTTGTCCTTCCTTTCTTCCCCCTTATTTTACCTTTGGCTTCCACGAATTAGAAGAACGGTCTAAACGCACATCAAAGTGGCGGGCCCGACTAAAGCCGGTCCCGCAAAAAGAAAGCTCTCCGCTTTCCACTGTCCTATCATCTGATCGTCTTTAACCTTCTCAGGGCCCCACCGTAATCAGAAACGATCCATAGTACCTCAACCATGTGGCGTGTTAGAATAGTGGACAACAGGGGCCCCCACACTAACTAACCGTAATTATCTTCAAATCGCTATTCGGATCCCGAAGCGGCTTTTGCGATTTAAGACTGGAAATTCTCGATTTGGAGTTGGGGGCCCCCCCTTAAATGATGTGTTAGGTAGTCAGTGGTACACTAATGATGTCGTCGCTGAGATGTATACGGCTCGCCGGCGGCGACCGGGCGTTGGCGTTATGTGACCCACACGGCTGCTTTGGTGGGACCACGTCATCGCACGGTCAGCGCTCTGACAGTACCGATTACCTAGAATGTCGTATTCGAGTTTGTGGGGTCCATCTGTATCTGGTGATTCATCTGGACTGCGCATTGGTGTGGGGTCGGGACGGGAGAAGCCCAAATAACACGGGGGCCCCTCGACCAGACTGCCTCGTCTCTCGGATTCTCTGTTCTCCTTTTGCCGCCCACTCCCTCTTCAAAATGAGCACGTGGGGTCCACCGAGTGTGACGCAGCCAAAGTCAAACATCTGACTCTGAAAAACGGAAGGCGACGGTTTTCTTAACCCGGTCACGCCTGACGCCGTTTACTTTATTGGGTCCGTCCCCTGAATGATCTTCGTTGAAGGGACTAACGATTGGTGACGTCGTTAAAGGGAAGTTACTTGCCATTTTGCTCTCGATGCTCTGCGGTCTCTGGCATTTAATACTACTACTAACTCAGTGGCTTTCCAGTTTCAAATGTGGTAGTTCTGTGGGAGGAAACGCGAGAAGCTCGTTTCGCTCTTCACTTTCTGGTTCAGATCGCGTTAAGGAACTTCTTGCAGCTTCAGTTTTGTGTACATTGCGGTCGGTTTCGCCGGATCGGTGTTCCGATTCTGGAGACATTTCGTTTTTGAAGGTGCAGAGGTAATGTTCGTGTTCTATGATGCTTAGTTGAATTTGCATCTTTCTTTTTTTTTCATTAAGTTATATTTTGAAAGTTTAATAGTCGTCCATTGATATTTTTTTTTTTTTTGGATACTAGATTTAATAATCTCGATCTTGAAGAATTTCGCATTTCGTTTTTCAGATTTTTGTCAAGGATGTTTCTGTAGTGAGGTGAAGTGTCTTTTGCTCTGGTTTTAGACACCTTTGCTTAAAAAGATTTTATCGGACTTTGTCATCTTTGCAAGAGTTGACTGCTTTTGGTTATTTTTTTCTGGATAACATTTCTTTCTATGATTGTTGAGCTATTCCGGACTGAATTGTGGCTTCTTTCTCAGAAATGAGACGTTTTGACTGTTTGTTCTTTGTCTTTCTTCTTCGTGTTCTATCTCAGAGGGCTTTTAAATCTATAGTGGACATTATTCGTCCGTCAAGTCCTTCTTTAAAGAGTATCCGTGTCCTTCCTTGAGAACGTAATTTTTGAACGGCTTCAAATTTGCAGTGGCTTCGGAGATTTTGCCGAAGATAATCTCAATGTAAAGTTTCTAACTCGGGAGTTAAGTGTGTCGTTTTGTTGTACTGTTTACGGTGTCATTTCCTTTGCAATTGTTCTTTATGAAGAGAGAGTTATGATTCACCTCCTCTTTATTTTTTTATTTTTTTACTTTTTTTACAGCCGTGGTCATGTGAAACCCGTCCCGTGCAATCCAAAATTTGTAGAATTTTTCGGGCTTGTTGATCATCTTGTCCGCTCCGCGGTTCTTCATGTGCTTCCGAACTCTCATTGTCTTCCGATAAATTTGGACTTAACTTCAATTTTGTTTCTCCTCGTCCTTTTGTGGGGAGCAAGTCTCGAAGTTTGCAGTGGTTTATTATGTTAATTGAACCCAACTGATCATGTCTCTTGTATGGATCCAAAGTTTTTTAAAATTTAATTTTCTGGAACAGGGATCATTGATTAATTTATTTTATTAATGCCTAGCTGCCCTTTCTATGGTTCGGGTAATAGGATCCAATCCAGGAAGCAAAAAGAACTAGATTCGCTTGTTCCCGCCTTAACCCAAAAATCTCGATGCATGGACAATCTTAATCATCCGACTTGATTGATAGACTCCACTAAATAATATCTATTGCAACAACGTTACATTTCAATTTTGAGTTTAATTAAGCTCTGCAGTAGATTTATATTTCGTTTTACTTTTCCAGAAAATGCCGCAGGATGAGTTCAGCAGTTCAATCTTCGTATCTCCTTGTAAGAGCTTGAGAGGAGGAGGTCTAAAGGCATTGCATCCTGCGGAGGGTGTCCACGCTGAATTGGATATCAATGACGAACTGGCCCTACGAAAGGCCGAAGAAGCAGGTATATGAAAAGACGCTTAGTCACTAGTTAGAGACTGTAATCCTGTTCAAAAGTTGAAATTCCAGAGTGTACTTTTTTCTTCGTGTCGAAAATTCGAAATGCTAAAGCAGAGTGCCTCACAGAATACAACCTACTCTACAACATTAAAACATTAGTTAAAGAAAAATGCTAGCTGCTTGATCAGTACCTATCTAACGTACCAGCCTTCTGCATAGGATTTATCCTGTAGAATTTAAAATTTTATAAAATAAAAATATTTTTTTTTTTTTTTAAGTTTTCGATTAGTTAGTACGTCAGATACCTAAGTGCAGCTAGGATTACTCTTAGTTAAATGGGCCTATATAACGGGGCCAAGTTGAAGTACTGCACTTTATATCATTTCGCAGAGAAAACGTTAGTCGGGAATAAGTTTGGTCGTTATTGTGGCGGCAAAGTTTTCGATTGGCAGCTGAAATCGTTGCAGAGTATCGTGGCATAGTTCCCCACTTTCGGACTTCCCGACTTCCCGACTTCCCGACTTCCCAACTTCTCAACTTCCTGACTTCCCAACTTCTCAACTTCCCGACTTCCCAACTTCCCAACTTCCCAACTTCCCATCTCTCTCTTACTCTCTGTTTTGCAACTGAAGTTCTGGGGGCAATGATTCAAAGAACTTAAAATTCAAGAATTCAAATTTAAAGAATTCAGACGTCTAACATCTGTCCATGAAGACTTTAGGGCCCAAGGCTGCGCTTTATTTGTCATCAGATCTCATTTCTGCTTTTCTTTTGCAAATATTCTGCATTCCAGCTTTCCTGCAAAGAAACTATCAGAGCATGGATTTTCGAACAAGCCAGCTTCATATCTTCATAATGAGACGGAAAATGAAAGTAATAGTAAAGAAGTGAATTAATCCCATTTTGCAGCTACCAGAAGGTTTCAAGCCGTAGAATGGCTGAGGCAAATGGACCAGGGTGCTTCTGAGACTCTCTCTAAGGAGCCCTCCGAAGAGGAATTCTGCCGTGCTCTACGCAATGGGCTCATTCTATGCAATATCCTCAATAAAGTAAATCCCGGGTCTGTTTCGAAGGTACGATGACATACATGCACCAAGTTCTTTCGTTCAATATGCTTTATAGGCCTTATTTTTAACCAGCTAAAGTTGTTATTTATTTTGCGAATTGTAAGAAAGATGCTTATATGCGTACCACTTTCTTTTTAATGCCTTTCGAATTCGGAAGGTTGTGGAAAACCCCGTTATCGACGTTCAAGTAACGGATGGTGCGGCGCTGTCTGCAATTCAGTACTTCGAGAACATGAGAAATTTCCTTGTGGCTGTGGGAGACATGAAACTCTTGACTTTTGAAGCATCTGATTTGGAAAAGGTATCATTTTCCCACGTTTTAAAACTCTTTGTAATTCAATGTGAAACCAAAAAGACTTTGTACTACTTGGTTACATGAAGTATGGTTGGTCTTGCCCATTGTCTGAATCTTGGTTTAGAAGTTGATTCTTAATATTTCACCAATATGATCTGTGGAACAGGCAAGTTGGGAAAACCAAATTGCCTCTGTATGGCAAGGGCAATATTTCCTCTTCTGTTTCTTGGGAGCTGATTTCTAGTATGTTTTATATAAAACCTTTTATTGAAATTTTCTGTATCAAGCTGGTAAGTTTGGAGAAGAGATGTCTAAGTAGGAACTGAATATGTTTTTATATGTCTAGTAGAGAACTTTGTGAGTCTGATAATTTATGTTCAATTGAGTTCTTTATGCTCGGTCTCCAAAGGAAAAAAAATATGTCTAGTAGAGAAATTTGTGAGTCTGATAATTTATGTTCAATTGAGTTCTTTATGCTCACAGATCTCCAAAGGCTTTTTAGACCTGGGAACTTCTATACTTTGGGTTCCTGCTTCACATTGGGAACATTTAGAATCTATTTGCATGGTCCCTTTTGTTAGAAACATGAAGTAGGCTTCTGCGTTTTTTCTGTAGATCTCAATGTCATTGTGGTTGATTTCGGTCCTTCTTTACAGGGAGGTTCGTCCAATAAGGTTGTTGACTGTATTCTTTGCCTAAAAGGATACCTTGAATGGAAACAAGCTGGAGGAATTGGAGTTTGGAAGTATGGTGGGATTGTTAGGATTACATCATCTAGCAAGGGGCCGACATTGTTTCTTGGTGGTGATTCCTGTGAAAGTAATGATGACTCATTGGATACCTCTGCCTTGCTAAATGAAGAAAGGCTATTAGAGATAGTTCGATATTCTAGTGTGATGTCTCATGAAGCATCTACAGCTTCTAGTGCCTTGAACTTGATTTTTGATAAATTTGGATTTAGGTTTCTGATGACCTTACTCTCGGAGTTGAATGATGTGGATGATGTACCTTTGAATATGGTAGGTAAGATCCATTCCTTTCTGTTATATTTTTTAATTATTTGAAAGATGCTCCATCAATTTTTCTGCCATTTACAATCTATAGCACTATTTTAATTTATAATCTATAGAGTAGATTGATGATGTGCCTTTGCTAATAATTTACTGTAGCCGTCTCATAAGTGTTTCTCTTGCTTTTCTCGTGGCATAAATAATCCTAGAAACTCAATTATTTTTCAGAGATTCTAGAAGTGTTAAATTTTTTCCATAACTGTGGATTTTGTTTCATCAGTTAGTTTACAATAGCCGTCTCAAAATAGTGTTGATCTAGGATTTTTTTCTTCTCTGAAAGAGGTGAGGTATTAATTCATTGCTAAAAAATGTGTAACATATTGGAGGAACCTCAAAAAAGTGAGGCCCTCCTTAGCAAGGGTGTCGGCTAACATGTTAACCTCGCAAGGAATACAAATCCTAGTACAAGTTACTCCCTTGAGTTATTCCTGAATTTCACACAAGGCCAATCTAAGTCTCCTAGGTGGCTCTGCCTTGCCCATACCCCACATAATGACTGAGTTAGAGTCACCTTCCACTTCCCCTTCAAGTCCCTCCGGAAGGAAGGTTCTGAGAATCCTAATTGCCCGTAATACAGCCATCATTTCAGCATGTGTTGAATCTGAAATTCCAAGCGGTTCAGCATAAGTGTGCAGCATGCTGCCCTCACGATTCTTGATAATTCCTCCAAAGCTGGCTGGCGCAGGATTAGTTGATCCCTTCATGATTCTTGATTTGTTTTGGTAATTCTTTGCTTTTGTTATGGCAAAGTAATCCTAGAAACTCCAATCCCTTGTCGGAGATTCTAGAAGTGTTAAAGTTTTTACTATAGTTGTGGATTTTGTTGTCTAGTGTTATTACTAGAAGCACCATCCCTCAAATTAATTATATTTCTAATCTTAGCTTTTTTTGTGGAGTTTTTAGTTTTGGTCTATCAAGTATGATACACATAAATCTGTGGGAAAACCAGCTAACCTGGCTAATCTTTGAGGTTCAACCAGTAACTGTAAATGAAAATTTACAGCGAAGTGGGGTCCGTCTGCCCTTTCCCCTTTTCCTGGTAACTATGGGTATCAAGTGATCGTTGGAAGGATGGGGATTCCTAGAGGAAGTTAGCATATAACAGGAGGGAGGCAGATCTGCTCCTTCCTGCAGATTCTGGGAGAAATCTTCCTCAATCACTTTTTCTTTATTAACAATTATATCATGTTAAGATTATTTCATGTTAACATGCAGTCAAACCTATTGACCTGAGACCTCGTTGCCTCTCGGATTGAACTTTGTAAGCATAATATTGCTTATAATTTGGTGTTTGTAGTCTCAAGAGATGTATCACATGTATTTGGAACTTGTTCTGCGTACTGTTCACATGCCTTCTCTGACCATTGCTTCAACTTTTGGTTTTCATATTTTATGGCATGAATTGGCTGTTATCTGGATGGCTGATTGTTTTTTGAAGAGATGGATGGCTGATTTGTTAATTTGAGCATCACTTAACCATTAACATTGTTTTTATTCCTCAATTGATTTCTGGAGACTGATCCTTGTCCGTTTATGAACATTACAGCTTGTTGATATTGTTCTTCAAAAGGTTATTAAAGAGTTCAATGGTAGTCTAGTTTCCCGAAGTAAACAGGCAAGTAGAGTTTTTGATTGATAATTGCATATATTTTCAAAGAATCTACTGACATTCCATATCTTCTTCCTCTCTCTCTCTCTCTCTCTCTCTCTCTCTCTCTCTCTCTCTCTCTCTCTCTCTCTCTCTCTCTGTTACTTAAAAAAATATTCATTCTTCTGCCTTCTTGTCATTTTACCCAAAAAAGAACAGAGATACCATCTATATATTTAAACTTTAATAACTTAATTTGACATTCTCCCATAAAATAAAAATGATCCTTTGTTATTCGGCTTCATTCTTATATGAAGAAGCAGTTATATTTGTGGCTTTGGTGCATTATTATTTCAGACTCATGTTTTTCTTCCTTAAACCTGAGTTTATTTGACACAATGATCTCCATATTTGTACCATTGTTTACTCCTAGTAAAAGTACCTCACTGTATGGAAAAAAGCCATGATGATCTTCTTAATTAGCTTGATGTCCTTTCTCAGTTGATTACATTCTTTTTAAATAGGGTTTTTGAAATGATTACTGTGCCTTTATAATTGTGAAATACGATAAAGGTTGAACATTTAAACAGAAACAACAGTAAACTTGACATAGATAATAAAAGATTTGAACAAAACAATAAGAATAAAATTCTTATATCTACTATGACTCAACCCACTAAAATTTCTCCATTGACATGACTGTACTCAATATAGACTGAACAGTTTTATGTTTTTTATCATCCTACAACAGCTTGGATTGCTCCTAAAGGACATGTTAAAAGGGGAGAGTGGTTCCATTTCGAAAGAGGAGTTTATTGAAGCTATTTCAAGGTATTTTTGTGAAAGATATGCCGAATTTTCGGCTGGATGTCCAACAAGGTCAAGAGTTTGTGTCTGTGGGGCAAAATATGGGGAGGATAGGCTACATTATAATCAGAAAATTGGTGGCTTGGAGAGACTTGATTTACAGCAGGAGCAACTTGAGGTCTGAATGTCCTTCCAAAGGAAGCATGTTAAAGTTGAGAAGAAAAAAAAAAAAGATAAATGTTGTCTTGTATGTGAAAACTTTTTAAACTTCTTTTGCTGATGTTATACTTTATGTTTAATATCTGCTTAGGAGCTAAAATCAGCTTTTCATGAGACTAAGCTCCAAGTCCAGTTCAACCAGTCAAAATGGGAAGCAGAAATGAGAAAGCTTGGTGAGAGCAACGACCTAAATTTAGATCATCAGTTGTTCTGAAACCATGCATACTTACTGTTATTGCAATCATTGTGCAGGGAATTACATTGAAGGTCTTGAAATGGCTGCATCATCCTATCATAAAGTTCTAGAGGAAAATCGTGTGCTCTATAATCAAGTGCAAGATCTTAGAGGTTGGAAATCTGTTTTGTCAGTGAAGGTCCCTTTATTTATTTTTTAAATGAATACTTAATAAGAAACTGGTTCTTATCAGGGAGCATCAGGGTGTTTTGTAGAGTGAGACCTTTCTTACCTGGTCAATCTAGCAGCCAATCCTCTGTGGACTACATAGGTGAAAATGGGAGCATCATGATTGTTAATCCTCATAAGCAGGGCAAAGATTCAAGGAAAATATTTCGGTTTAACAAAGTGTTTGGAGCAAAAGTTACACAGGGTACATTTCATTTGTAGAATTAGCTTGTATTATTAGGATAGCTACTTCATAATTTGCTGAGTAAGGAACAGTCTGATGAAGGTGTACTTGTTTGAAAACAAAGATTCATTTATAACTGTTTTTCTGCAGAGCAAGTATTTGCAGACACACAACCGTTGATTAGATCTGTCTTAGATGGGTATAATGTCTGCATATTTGCGTATGGACAGACAGGCTCTGGAAAGACCTATACAATGGTATGTCAATCAGTCAATTTAATAAATTGTTGTCTAGTGCATTAATTCCTATCACTTGTTTGATCTTTTAATTAAAGATGGTCTTGATTTTCTTTTCTTCTGCCTACAGTTTCCTTTTTTGAATGTGAAACTATAAATTGTTATGCTTTTTCTAATCTTTATTTAATCCTTAGACTGATTTTTTTATTTTTTATTTTCTGTTATTAACTTTTTTCCTCCTTTTACTAAATTTTGTTTGTTGTGGTGGAAGCACGAGCAATAAGTGATTGAGAGTGAAAAATAAAAGGAAGCTCCTAAAGCAGCTTATAGGAAGTAATTGAAAATTTAGAATTTTTTTTTCATGGAATGAGTCCCCTGATAGACACCTGTAGCTTCCAGGTATGTTGCACAACAGAAATCAATCAATTGAAAAGAGATAGCAATGGTAGAATTTTTATTCCCAAGTTCAGTGACATAACCAAGCTCTCAAGAGGCTTGTTCTCTCCCTGGAGCTAACCTCCAATTACATCAAAATTCAGCCACTTCCCTCTCTTGTCACCTATATATCCCCTGAGCCACACCTCCTATCATCCTTTCCACGCCTTCCAGCATTCTAACTAACCTCTAATTCCCAATTTTTCCTTCATACATTATATCACCTTACCCCCCTTTCTCCTAAAGTAAATTGAACTGGTGACCTATCATCCCCATAAGAATATATTGACAGGAGACTCCACTTCTTGCAGAGGCATCACAAAAGTGGCTTACACTTGTTGAAGTGTGAGACTATGAGATGATCACTCTGCACTAGTCCATTTTTACTCATATTTTCGAAGTAAATACCATCTCTAGCTATCTTCCCAGATATCCAGAAGATGAGAAAGTGTCATTAGCTTTATGTCAGAATGTTGTCATCTCTTATATGTAACATCATAATCATGATTTTTTACAAAACAAGAAGGAAGCATAAGAAGGTGGAGATTGCTTGTAGTATCCGTGTGCTAGGAATCGTCAATATTAAATAATCATCCTAGGTATAGAGAAGTATAAACAAAAAGATAAGTTATCATGTCTTCTATTTATCTATTCCTGACTGACTTGAAAAAGTAGCCTGTTATTCTATTTGATCCTTCTTATTTTATTTTATTCTATAATTTGCTCTAATATGCTGTTACATGGTATATTTTTGCTTGTAGAGTGGGCCTGATCTAACAACAGAGGAAACGTGGGGTGTGAACTATAGAGCTCTCAATGACTTATTTGAAATATCCAAAGGAAGAAAGGATGCCATATCGTATGAAGTCACTGTCCAGATGATTGAAATATACAATGAACAAGTGAGAGATCTCTTGGTGTCTGATGGAACTAATAGAAGATATCCTTTTTAAAAAAAATAAAGTAAAATGAATAGTAAAGAGATTTTTTGAGTGGGAAGAAGTCCCACATCAAAAGTGTTAAGAAAGTTAGTTTGTTATTAAGGTTGATCTATTGACCTCCTAAGTAGCTAGTCATTTTGGGATGGAACTCGACTCAATCGTGACAAGATTATATAGCATCTGAGATATGATGACAAGATTATATAGCATTTGAGATATGATTCTGCCGGAATGACTAATATTTTTCAATTGGTTATTTGAAACAAATATCTTATCAGGATATTTGTTTATTTATAGAAGAAGTGTTGCTGGTGCATATGAAGGCTGTAAGATGACAAACAATTATCCGTGATACTGAAACCTGTGTCACATAGTGGGGGAGTACCAACTGATGATTTCTGAGACAGTTCATCTGCAGTTTTCTAATTTGTGAAATTCTTGATTATATCGTTTAAGTATTTTATTATAGAGGTTTTCCTTATGGTGAACTGAACTAATTTTAGAATTCTTTTGTTATACTTAACTGCTTGCACGTTAGATATAAGGAATACCTCACAGCTGAATGGACTTAATGTACCTGATGCGAGTCTGGTTCCAGCTCATTGTACTCAAGATGTTTTGAATTTAATGAGAATTGGTCATAAGAATCGTGCTGTTGGAGCTACAGCTCTGAATGTGCGCAGCAGCCGTTCTCACAGGTGAGTTTCGAAGTTCTTTTATATTTTATTTTCCTCAAAATATTTATATTGATGCTGTGTTTTTTTTTTTGAAAAAATGAGCAATATTACTATGGATGCTTAAACCTCATTTATAATACAATTAACATCTACGTAAAGAATTACTTGAATATTTGTAGCAATTGGAAATAAGAACTGATAAACTAATTCAAAAGGCCAACATCTACAGCTTTTGATACTTTTTTAAGATTCCACTTAATAGATAAATTCGTTCAGTTACAAGCTATTGACACTCTTTTATTCTCTTATAGTGTCTTAACCGTTCATGTCTATGGAAAGGAGCTAGTTTCGGGTTCCATCCTTCGTGGATGCCTTCATCTGGTTGATTTAGCCGGAAGTGAGAGGGTGGATAAATCTGAAGCTGTTGGAGATAGATTAAAGGAAGCTCAGTACATTAACAGATCACTTTCAGCATTGGGAGATGTTATTGCTGCTTTGGCCCAAAAGAGTGCACATATTCCTTACCGAAACAGCAAGCTGACTCAAGTATTACAGGACTCATTAGGTAAAATTTGAGGCTTTTCATTAGTGATCTTCTCTTGAATTCTTGGGATTTGCTTGCCTTCCTATTAAATTGGTGGACTTTTGAAAAGCTATTCAAGTATGTGACCGGCAAACTGCTGATCATCTGTTAAAAAAAGAGATGCACTTCGTTGATGTTATGGAGATCAGCATGTTGAATGACCATGTTTTCCACTGTTAAGTTTTTAGCTAACTAAATCAAGCTTACTAATCTCTGTTAAAATTAATGACAAAAGTTAGGAACATGCTTGTGGGACTAGCAACTCATAAAAATATTTATGAAAACCACCTGCTGAAGTTGCCTTTGAGGTAACAGGCCATGTGGCAGGTTTATTGATCCAGCAATTTCCACATTATAGATATTTTTTTTTGGCAACTACTAGGCTGCCTGGAACTGAAAGATTCAGCAGAAAATTTAGTGGTTACAAATAGGAACTATTTGAACCGTTGGTTCACAAGTTAAGAGAAATTGCTCATGTCAATAGTGGGTTTGGGATGGAAGGCCTTGATAACTTGTTGCATGCATCTCAGTAGTACTACAGTGTGGTTGCACACAAAATGTAGAAGCAAGCAAAGTATAATGTTTGGTCCTGAGAAACTAATATCAGAGAATATAGTTTGATGATGGGTTGATATAGCTTTTAATGGTATTTCGAAAATGCTGTCACAACTATGCTGAGTTCGGCTTGTGAGCCACTACCCACTTTCACGTGAGTTTGGGACTGCAAGCTACCTCTTGACCATATAACTGCCCATTTTTGTAAATTTAAAACCATAGTGGGTTTCACCTGTCTGAAAATTTAGACATTTAAATATAAATATTGTCATGGTATTTGTAAAATTGCCAAGTTAGCACTACATCTGTTTACTTATTACATGTATGTAAGTGTAGGAGGACAAGCTAAAACCTTGATGTTTGTTCATATAAACCCCGAAACAAATGCAATTGGGGAGACAATCAGCACGCTGAAGTTTGCTGAGCGAGTGACCTCGATTGAACTAGGTGCAGCTCATGCTAACAAGGAGACAGGTGAAGTGAGAGACCTTAAAGAAGAGGTTTGTCTCTTTCTTACTCTTGTATATATCAACAAAAAGGATCTTGTTTCATGAATTATTTTTTTCATTTACTAGATTATTTTTTATATCCATTTGAGCTAGGTTTCAAGCCTGAAAGCAGCACTAGAAAGGAAAGAAGCAGAACTTGAACAGTTGAAATATGGGCCCCTTTGTCGAACTGGTCAGGAGATGCAGAGGACCAGAGCAATATCACCTAGACCTGTGCGAACCTGTGGCTTTGTTAACTTGAGAGCACATCCAATTGATGAGCCTAAAAGAGTAGAGGTTAGTCATTTCCTTGTGAATCACATGATTTTTGTGCACCACCGGCAGATACGTTATTACCATAATTTTAATGAACCAGATAACTTAGGGACTGCAGCACAATAAAAGAAGTCTCTCAAAGTTTTCTAATTTCTATGTGCAACAATATTGTCATTTTGAGACTAAAGGGAAAGAGTAACTGGAGTCTGTGGAGTTTAATCATACAAGGCCAAACTCCGATTATTATGTATTAATATGAATTTATTGTATTAGTAACTAAAATATTTTGAGGCATGCAATATAATATAGACACTTTTTTCTTATAGTAGCTGTCTGTGACATTGAATCTCGTTTATTTTTAGGAGCTTATGATCCATGTGATTTGTTGTTCTTGTAGTGGGCTATGTGACCTTGAAGTTTACATTGATAGAACGCTTACAGTAATAGATAATATATGTCAATGGATTTCAGGAAAGAAGCTGCTCTTCGGGGAAACAAAGAAAATCACGCCTTCCCTTGGGAATTTCTGATAAAGAGATTAACCCTAGATTTCCAATGGTTGCTGAAGAAAAATTCATGAACTCCAGAAAGCCAAGATCACCCTCCCCTCCAGTGAGAAGGTCAATTTCCACTGATCGGGGGGCTCTCTTAAGGAGCAGCAAGCTCAAGCCTGATAACCAAGAGGAACCACTTTCCTTTACGAAGTTACCCATTTTACCCAAATTAGGGATAAACAGATCTGTTGCAGCTATTCCTGTGCTGTCAGCTAATGAGAATTCAAAGAGACTTTTGGGCCCGCAGGAAATTTCTAAGCAGGATAACATCTCTGATGTGCTCTCCCGCCTCCACCGTGCTCACTCAAGAAAAGTCTACCCAGAGCAGGAAGAAGAACAATTTAAGCTAGCATTGACCGTAAGACAAGGGGGCATCCGGAAAAGTAAAACTGACACTAAAACAAAGATCAAATATCAGCTGCCAGCTAGGATACAGAAATCAGATGG
This sequence comes from Aristolochia contorta, assembly GCA_022405105.1. Lineage (NCBI taxonomy): Eukaryota > Viridiplantae > Streptophyta > Magnoliopsida > Piperales > Aristolochiaceae > Aristolochia > Aristolochia contorta. Next base: position 16,353,183 of record CM039668.1, on the reverse strand, counting down.
AGTGACTTGGGCTCCAGATGTAGACACAGGAGGGAAGATGGATGTCACCCAGAAGAGCAATTTGTCTGAGATGGAAAATGAAACTTCACAGATGGGATCCCCAGTACTGAGTAGTTTAAGGATGAAGATGCTCCCCCAGAACTTTGGGAGGAACTCCCAAAATATTGAACCAAGGTATGCTACTTTATCAAATGGACAATCTACTGATCTGTGTTTGAGATGTGAAGTATCATGAGTATTTTTCATTACCATGCTAAACCAGTTACATTCCTCCTCCCCACCCTACTTTCGTTGTGAGTTCCTTTGTTAAGTTTGCTCCTCTATGCTTTCATTACCGTATCCATTTTTTTTCCTTTAATTCTAATACCACTTGATTGCTCTCTTGCCTATCTGGCATGAGTGTTCAAATCCAGATGGAAGTTTAAGTGGACACCCACGGCCCATGGATCTGGAGAGGGCATAAGCCCATGCTTTGTCCATTTATTCTATCTTGCTCACCTGCTGGGCTTTGAATTTTTCAGAACAGTCTGGTTGCATCGCTAGAGCAAAGTTAGATGAAAGTGGAGTTAAAATGTTTATTTTGTGAATATTATGCCACGAAATTTATAAGAGCAAAGTTACTGATATGATTAACTGGATTCCAATATAAGTGGGGTTGTTTTCTGAGATAGCCTTAGCATATGTACACTAGAGCAAAGTTACTGATATGATTAACTGGATTCCACTATAACGTGGGGATGTTTTCAGAGATAAACTTAGCATATGTACACTACCGAGCGAGTTTCTGGACATCTTCTGCTGATGGTGATGCTGCTCTTTTTTTCCGCATTATTCTTAGAATATATACTTGAGTTCTGGAGCAACATGCTGTGTATGCATATAAATGTGAAAAGCATCTAAATTCCAATGCATTAGGAAATCTTATGAGGAATAAATCCTTCTTCATTTGCAATTGGGTTCTTGTTCTAAATTGAACACAGAGATCATTGTTGCAGAACTGCTGCTCAAGCCATTGTGGAACCATTAGCTCCAGAGAAACACGAGAACAAGGTCCCTAATGGTGTTGCTGCTTGCCTTGGAAATCGCAATAATACTTCCATGCCAGAATTCAGAAGAAGCAGATCGTCAACTCATGGAAGATTCAATGGCGTAATTTAAAGAACAGCCATTATAGACACTTGAGATTCTAATGTACAGTGAATGGGGGGAGTTGTGCTGAAAGCTATTCAAGGTAATCCTGCAAGTCCCTCTTTTGCCAATTTTTTATATTTAATCCGTATTATCTTGTCAGTTGTCACTCTATCTGTAAATGCTGACACAATTTTTAAATTTATTACACATGAGGCGAGGACTGGAATGTTGAGTGTATTGCTATGTAATTACTGCCTTAGGCCTCTTAAATAATTGGAAAGTCATTCTTGTTTTACTTTTCTTTCGTTTTACTTCTAGTCAAATTTAACAAATTTGTTTGTGTGAGTGAGTATGTTGCGTAACCATGTCGTTGGAAGTTTGATTCAGGGGGTATGCTAGACAAACTAGCGTTGGGGGGAGGGGAGATTGGCAGAGAACCCCAACTGGGCAAAGGTGTGTCCTTTCAATAGTAATTTTACTTAATTTGACTCGTTCAAATTCACCTCTCAGATCACCGTTTTAAAGTCAAAAGCGTGTCCCAAATCTCAATTAGCATGCCAGTAAATTCCGCCCGAAATTTATCCCTCGTCGTATTGTTTACAGTTCACTTGGTCATGAGTCACGAGGCAGCATAACTTGCAATAACGACTGAATCACCGAGGGAGCCTGTCACCTGTCACTGGACCCGGATGCCCTTTTAGGGAGATGAACATCATATATAGAACATTAAATGGTTGGAATTTCCTCTTCTTCAAAGAAGAAAACTTTCTGAGGGTACTTTAGGAAGCATGCAGGGTTGTTTTCAATCTAGGGACGTGAAGGGCATTGCCACTTCCGTTTCGGATTGTTCCTTCACAGCTTTTGCTGTTCTTTCCTTCTCTTCTCTAAATTATAAATATAGATAGAGAGAGAAACTCACGTTCCACCTTCAGTTCCGTCGCGAGAATGGTATTCGCATGAATCAAGCCCATTTTTGGCCGTAAAAAAAAAAAACTTTGACGGATGATTGAGTCACTCAGACGAAATCATCCGTCGATTGGATGTTCCGGCAGATTCTCCATCGACGTCTAACGACGCCCTCGTCAGGTTTTCCCGTGGGTTCCTTCGTCGCCTTTGCAACGGAGTGCGTTTCTCGCCGGAGGCCTTTGTCTGAGCATATCGATCGAAGTTGGTGGAGTGTTCGATCGGGTCGTCTCTGCCAATCATCAAACACTTGCAAATTAATGGGGTCAAATTTTAGCGCCTGGTGAGGGCAAAATTGCAGGCAATTCTTTTCCGTCTGTCTTCCAATCAGCGGATCGAGTTTGGGGTCGAAAAATGACAGAGAATATTGATGATCGTGTGTAGACGTCTTTGACAATTTTGGGGCAGATCTAGGTGATAATTGCATATAACCTCCTGATATATATGATATGTGAGGAAATTTTAAAGGAGGATTAGTAGTACAGCTTGCATATTAATTATCGAGAGAGAAATTAAGGACGTCTCTAGCCTGCTCTGTACGTATACGGATCGACGATCCCGGCCGGCCGAAATGCAGGACACGTTCGCGAGCTTGCCGAGCTTCTCCGGCGAGAGATCGACCGACGATGTAAATATTGCGTCGTCGAACAAGGCCGGGCACTGCACAGCGGCGTGCGTGTACCAGGCCAAAATCGCGGGCTATTGTCGCAATGTGACGGTGGTGTGGTCGAAGACGATTATCAACCACTCGGTCTCGATCACGATAGAGAATTACAGCAGCAGCGACCACCCGTGCACCTGCAAAATCGACCTGAAGCCGTGGCCGTTCTGGAGCAAGAAGGGGCTCAAAACCCTGGAAGTCGACGGGAGACGTGTGGATGTCTACTGGGACCTCCGGTCGGCGAAATTCTCCGGCGGGGGGTCGGAGCCGACGAGCGATTACTACGTGGCGCTGGTGTGCGACGACGAGGTGTCCCTGTTGATGGGTGATTACAAAAAGGAGGCGTACAAGAGGACCAAGGCGCGGCCTTCTCTGATCGATGCCACGATGGTGTCTAAGAGGGAGAACGTCTTCGGAAGAAATGCTTCTCCACGAGAGCCAAGTTCGAGGAGAGGGAGAAGGAGCACGACATCGTCGTGGAGAATTCGCTTTCGGGGCCCAATAAGGACCCGGAGATGTGGATTAGCATAGACGGGTTGGTGTTGATTCACGTGACGAATCTGCAGTGGAAGTTCAGGGGGAACGAGACGATTATGGTGAACAAGTCGCCGGTGCAGGTGTTCTGGGATGTACATAACTGGCTGTTCTGCAGCCCCGGGAGCGGGCACGCTTTGTTCATATTCAAGCCCGGGGTGCCGGACTTCTGGTCGGACGAGGACGGGGGTGGAGACGACGAAGAGAGCGAGAGCAGCAGGTATTACTCTGTAAAGAGCTGCTGCGGACATGGCCCTCAATTTTGCTTGTTCCTCTACGCGTGGAAGGTGGAATGACTTCTTCTTTTCTTTTCTTTTTTTTTTTTTTTTTTTTTTTTTTTATATATTAAGTGATGTTAAGAGAATCTGATCAGGGAGAGCATTAATGAATGTTGTATATGTTTCAGTTTCATACTATACCCAAAAAGAAAAAAAGAAGCAAAAAAAAACAAAAAAGTATGAAGATTGCTTAGAATTTTAGAGGAACACTCGTGCCGTACGTGCTGTGAATTGATAATCTAACATTGAATGATGAATCCATGATATATACTGAAGGTTCATATTTTGCAGGAATATAACTGAGAAAGATTTTAGGGCCGGGTTATGTGGATAATGGAATTTGTAAGTTTAGGAAAATTAAAGAACCCAGTAATTGTGGTATCTTTTCTCTTCATTATCAATTGATATTATGCATAGTGAAGCGGCTGAGTTACTCCCTTGAGGCCATTAATTAACGGGTAGTCATGAGTTAGGTTCATTTGGGTACTCTCGGATCAGATTAAACTTGTTTTATGTAGCTAATTAAGTATTGAATATCGGAATGGCCCATTTAAATATTAAATCATTATATGTTAATATTGATAAAAATGATAAAAATATATGTAATTAAGTCTTTTTAAGGCTTTAAGCTAATTAATATAAAAATATTATCAAAATACTTTTTTTGATGTAAGGATTGGTGGTTGCATTCATAAAGTAAAGACTTTGTTTACAAAGTGAATAGTAGTACAGTAATCCGAAAAAAAACTGTGGATGAAGTCCACTTAATTTGCAATCTTCTACTAGTACATCCTTTAAAAAAAGAGGAATCGTGTTCCTCTAGACTGGGATAGTTGATCTTCCTGATTCAGCCACTACTTAGGATATAAGATGGGTGCTTGAAGAGGATGTCCTGGCAAGACTCTATCAGTGGGGTTAATTGCCAGTGAGATGACGTTTCTTGTTTGGTAGCCTGAATAGCTAACATGGAGTCCCCTCTACAATAACCATTGGGAATCATGGTAGAAACGATGAAGTAATGAAAGTGTAAGGTGCAACACAAGCAGCTCAACTCAGCTTCGTTGTTCGGTTTTGTTTAGAAAAACCCATGAAGTTATTACTAACAGAGTTTCTTGGTCACTTCTAACAATAACTCCACCGCCTATTGAGTTTTTTGAACAAAACTTGAGCCGTCAAAGTTGCTTTGATTTAAGAGGGTAATGGTGGGTTCTATGGCTGTTTTGTTCTAGCTGTTATGAGTTGAATCTTTTTTGGTATGTTTTGATGTTTAGCAATGTCTTGTACTATGAAAGAGATTTTTCTTTTTAATTGCTCCAAGGTCTGCTCGATAGCCTGAAATCTCATCTGATTTCTCTCACACAAAATTTTCCATAAAGTGGCAATCACTCAAAAATTGTTTCTAGGTTTGTATTTCCATTCTTGACTATTGAAAATCATGTTTATCAGTTCTCTAATAGAGAAGAGGTGATTGGGAATCCACATATTCAAGCCTTTGTGAATAGACAATATAAGAATATATGTGTAATCCATTCTGTGATTAGTGACATAGGTAGCAATTGTTCATTTGGACACATTTGGAGAATATATGTGTACGATCTTTCATAAAAATAACCTATACTTGAGAGAAGAGATGGAGACAAATTTTGTTCCACAAGTTATCTTTTGGCCCATATTTATAGCAGTTTTTCTATTGTTTACTTCCAACTGAAATTAATATTACTTATAAACTGCAAAATACAACAATTTAAACATTCATAAGTTTCCGGGTCGGGTCAAAATTTGTGGCCGGTTCGAGTGTCCAATCGACGCCGACAAAGAGTAATGGCGAGGCGGCGAGAGCCACTCGTTCTGGGGCATTCGGTGGACAGGCGACAGTTGGGTGAGTATTTGGTGGATGCCCACTGACACATCTCAAGTCATGGCTGTTCGAGGAGTCTTCTTTGAGTTCGATGAGGCGTGGGACAGATTGAGAAGAAAAGCCCGAAAAGAGCAGCGTGTGTCGGGCGATGGAAACGAAGCCCTCTCTGCCGATCCAATCACAAAACCAGATCAGTCCTCCAACACGGGGGACAGAGCAACTGTGAGGAGGACTTCGACAAAAACGTTGCTCCGCTACCTCAGTCTCTCCGCCTCCAACTCCCGCCTCTCTGTTGGGTCTCCCCTCGTTCCCTCCTTTATAAATCCGTCCAAACCTCTTCTTTCTCAGCAGTTCCGGTCCCGTTTTTTGCCCGTTTTGTTATACCTCTTTTTCTTCGTCGTCGTCTTCTGCTCTTTCTCTTTCTGCGCAATGACGACGTTTCTGCAAGGATTTCCGGGCCAGGCTGCTCTCTCTTCCGTGGAATCTCTCAATTCCAGGAGATTGCAGCTCGGGGGTTCTTTTAAGTCCACAACAGGTTTGGCTTTCTTTTATTTCCGCTCCGTTTTTTCCACCATATATGTTGTGCCTTCAAATGTGGATTTTTTAAATAAATCGTTCTGAATCTTAAGGGTCCTTTTTTCCATTTTCAGAGAGTAGCGCCCGAGTTCTGCTTGTCAGATCTGACGGATCGTTTTCTGTCTCTGCTAGTAAAAGTTTGCGTGCTTCCGGGAAGCTAATTACTCATGCGGTTGCGGTAAATCTCCAGAATTTTTCCTTGATTCCTTAACCTGTTCTCGTTTTTTTGTTTTGTAATTATATTACGTTGAGGAAATGGTTAGGCCCTCTCTCTAGATGGAGTTTGCGTTTCTCTGTTGCGTATTACAGGGATCCAATAAGGAGATATTTTTTTCGTCTGTCGTTGGTTTAGATGAATTGGTGTATGCCTGCATCTCTAGGGTTTTTTTTTTTAAATCTTAAGTGCGACTGTTATCGTTTTTTTGGTTCGAGAGTACAAAAACCAAGCTGCTTTTCCGCTTAATCTCTGTCTTATTTTCTTACGAATCTACAGAAGAGTGTTTTTGTTCATTCGATTGAAAAAAGAATTTATTCTGACTCCAGAATTCTGCTTCTGCTACCAGGCAAAGACTGATACATCTGCAGCTGCTACTTCCTCCAAACCTGGGTATGCCATTACTTTCTTGATTACGTGAATTAAAAATGTGAGATAGATAGTTTCTTTTTTTCTTTTTTGCCTTGACATAATATTTTTTATTGATTTTTGAGAAGTGGGAGCATAGTTGGAGTTTATTACTTTTAAAAAATTAGATGAGATACCCTACTTGCTCTTACATTATCTGAATAATATGCTATATTGGCCAATTAAACACCTTAGTAAATATGGCAGTTCTGCTTTTGATCAGCTTCCTGGTTGCAATAAGTGAAAACAGAAAAAAGGGAAAAGACCTCATTCCTACTTGATGACCTCTATACAGTGAGGAAATGTAATGGTTAGACTGTTTTCTCGTGCTGTCTATTTATTAGACTGGCGTGTATTTGTATTTCTTCTCTGTTTAGTATGAGACTCTTGGTCGTTGCTTTTAAATGATTTTTGTTCATCTTGTTATTTGAAAAATGGTGAAATGCTTGGAAGCAAACAAACAACACTGAATAGCTGCCCAGTATTTTAGTTGTTCAGTTACAAAAAAAAAAAAAAATCTGTCCGAAAAACTTTGGAAAAACATATGAATATCTCATTGTCAATCCTTTTAAGAACATCAAATAATTTTTATTGGATCATCGTCTAGTTCAAATTTTTTTCTTGAGATTCAAATGAATCAGCCGAGGGTTAGATTACTTTCAAAATTACCGAATAGATGAGCTGAATTTTTGTCTGAATGTGGTACTCGGGGAGGTTTGGTAGTTGAAGGATAACATATTGAGATGCATTTCTCACTTAATGTGGGCTCTGGAGGACTTGTTAGAGTCATACATCCAATTTTCTGCTACCATAAACTGTCTTCAGTGGTACTCGGGGAGGTTTGGTAGTTGAAGGATAACATATTGAGATGCATTTCCCACTTAATGTGGGCTCTGGAGGACTTGTTAGAGTCATACATCCAATTTTCTGCTACCATAAACTGTCTTCAGTGGTAAATCTCAAAATGTGTCATGCATGTCAGCTCCAAGCCCTCTACATTCTTAAAAACTTGATGACTATATTTCAGGGTCCTTGGTTTATCTGTTAGCTTCTAGCTGTGAACTTCTTGAGGGAACCAACCGGATGGAGAATGACTTGAGGGTTAGGATTTATTTCATTTTTTGCTTTAAATATGGTAAAGATGATGCATCTTCTTTTCTGGCCTAAATCAAGGGAGCTTGATGCCTCCTTCATTGTTAATGTTATCTTTTGAATCCACTTCATATAATGATTACTCAAAAACAATGAGGTTGTTCCCTTAAAAAAAAAAAGCAATGAGGTTGTTCTGTCAAAAAAAAAAACATTGAGATTGTTTGCTGACTATTTCAGCTACTGTAATATGTTCATTTTGCATAACTTCAAATGAAAGTCTCCTTCATGAATTCTGTTTATGTAGCTCAAACATACTTAAGTATGCAATCTTTGTTTTCTTTTCTATCCTCAGCCATGAGCTCCTCTTGTTTGAGGCACTTCGAGAAGGCCTGGAAGAAGAGATGGATCGGGACCCTCGAGTGTGTGTTATGGGTGAAGATGTCGGGCACTATGGAGGATCCTACAAAGTTACGAGGGGCCTTGCTGACAAATTTGGTGATTTGAGAGTCCTTGATACTCCAATTGCGGAAAACTCCTTCACAGGAATGGGTATTGGGGCAGCCATGACCTGGCCTAAGACCAATTGTGGAGGGCATGAACATGGGTTTCCTCTTACTGGCCTTCAACCAGATCTCTAACAACTGTGGTATGCTCCACTACACCTCGGGAGGCCAGTTCACCATCCCAATCGTCATCCGCGGACCAGGAGGTGTGGGTCGTCAGCTTGGGGCTGAGCATTCACAGCGTTTGGAGTCTTACTTCCAGTCAGTTCCAGGCCTCCAAATGGTTGCCTGTTCAACTCCATACAATGCAAAGGGCCTCATGAAAGCTGCTATCAGGAGTGAAAACCCAGTCATCCTCTTTGAGCATGTGCTCTTATATAATCTCAAGGAGAGGATTCCTGATGAGGAGTATGTCCTGTCCCTTGAAGAGGCCGAGATGGTGCGTCCAGGAGAGCATTGCACTATCTTGACTTACTCCCGAATGAGGTACCACGTGATGCAGGCGGCCAAGACGTTGGTGAACAAAGGATATGACCCTGAAGTCATAGACATCAGGTCGCTCAAACCCTTCGACCTCTACACGATAGGAAACTCGGTGAAGAAGACCCACCGGGTGCTTATAGTGGAGGAGTGCATGAGGACTGGTGGGATTGGTGCCAGTCTCAGGGCTGCCATAATGGAGAACTTCTGGGACTACTTGGATGCTCCCATTATGTGTCTCTCTTCGCAGGACGTGCCCACCCCATACGCAGGGACCTTGGAGGACTGGACAGTGGTTCAGCCTACCCAGATAGTTACTGCCGTGGAGCAACTCTGCAGTCAGTAGTGGTATAACTAGTTTCTAGATCCGACCAGAAATTTCAAGCATTTTGTCTGAGGCCCTTCTTGTCTTCATTATTTCTTCGTTATCTCCAATTGTTTTAGCTGTTTACACTGTACTGCTGATTTTTACGGGACGAACGACAGCTTATTGCGATTCAGTTCCCGTAGAGATGTGATTTAGCGTTTCATGATTTAGTGCAAAAACAACTGGCCCAATTGTATTACAGCACTTGAAAGCTTTGATTAGGTCTTTTGCAAGAACCGGTTTGTAACTTTGGAATAGAGAAGTACAGGAGACTGATAAAATTAAGTGTTGTTGGGAATTCGAGTAAAAACAAAAAATGAAGGGTAAAGGAATTTGGCAAAAGACATAAATTGAAGGTTATAGTAAAGTAATTTGAAAAAAAAAACTCAAATTGAAGGTTATGGTAAAGTAATTTGAAAAAAAAAACTCAAATTGAAGGCTATGGTAAAGTAATTTGAAAAAAAAAAACTCCAAAGGTTAAGTAAGAGAATTCAACTAAAAACTCAATCAGACTAGATTTAAAGGCTATAGTAAAGGAGTTTGAAGGCTATAATAAGGGTATTAGAACAAAAATTCGAGTATTAGAGCAATAGTAAAAACTTGAAAACTGAAGGCAAACTGAAAGCTGAAGAAGAAAAATTCAAGTCAATAATAAATGAATTTGAATGAAAACTCAACTTGAAGGCTATTGACGAAAAAACGAAAAACTCAAATTGAAAACTAGAGTAAGCGAATTAAAACAAAAACTCAAATTAAATGTTAGAATAACTATACTAAGGGAATTTGAACAAAAACTCAAATTTGTCGAAATAGTAAAGAATTTTGATTAAAAAACTCAAACTGAATGCTATTATACGGGAATTCAACAAAAAAACTCAAATTGAAGACTATTGTAAGAGAATTCAACGAAAAACTCAAATTGCAAGCTAGAGTTAGGGAATTCAACAAAAAAAAACTCAAACTAAAGGTCGTAGTAAGTGAATTCGATAAAAAAACTCAAACTATAGGTTATACTAAGAATTTGAATACAAAATAAAATTGAAGACTAGTAAGGATATTCGAACAAAAACTCAAATGTAAGGGAATTCGAAGGAATACTCAAATTGAAGGCTATATAGTAAGGGAATTAGAGAAAAAACGCAAATTGAAGGCAATGGTAAGAGAATTTGAAGAAAAATTAAAAAGAAAAGGTTATAATAAGGGAATATGAACAAAAACTCAAACTAAAAGGTAGTAAGGGAATTTGAACAAAATCTCAAACTGAAGGCTATAATGAAGGAATTTGAACATAAATTTCAAACTGAAGGCTACATCAAAGGAAATAGAACAAAAAAACTCAAGTTGAAGGCTATAGTAATGGAATTCAACAAAACACTCAAAACTAAAGTCTATAGTTGGTTATTCGAACAAAAACTCAAATTGAGGGTCTTAATACGGGAATTTACACAAAAACTTAAACAAATGGTTATAGTTAGAGATTTCAACGAAAAACTCAAATTGAAGGCTATTGTAATGGAATTCGATGAAAAAACTCAAACTGAAGGCTAGAGTTTGGGAATTCAACAAAAACTCAAATTGATAGTTGTATAGTAAGTGAATTTGATGAAAACTAAAACTGAAGGTTATAGTAAGAGAAGCCGAATAAAAATTAAAATCGAAGACTATAGTAAGTGAATTCCAACAATAACTCTAGAGAATGGGAATTCAAAGAAAAACTCAAACTGAAGGTTATAATAAGGAAATTTGAAAAAAAAAACTCAAAATTGAAGGCTATGGAGTAAGGGAGTTTGAACAAAAACTCAAATTGAAGACAGAAGTAAGGGAATTCGAACAAAAACTCAAACTAACTATAAAGGGAATTCAAAGAAAAACTCAAATTGAAGCCTATAGTAAATTAATTCGACGAAATACTTGAACTGAAAACTAAGTGAATATGAACAAAAAACTCAAACTAAAGGTTATAATAAAAAAATTTGAATAGAAAACTCAAAATGAAGGATACAGCAAGAGTATAACAAAAGAAAAACTCAAATTAAAGGTTATAGTAAGGGAAAATCTACGAGAAACTGAAACTGAATTCTATCGTTAATGAATTCGAACAAAAACTCAAATGAAGGCTACATTAAGTGAATTCGAACAAAAACTCAATTTGAAGGGTATAGTAAAGTAATTCAAAGAAAAACTCAAACTGAAATCCATAGTAAGAGAATTCGATGAAAAAACAAACTAAATGCATTAAGGGAAATCGACGAAAAGCTCAAATATGAAAGCTATAGTAGGGGAATTCGATGAAAGACTCAATGAAATTCCATAGTAAAGGAATTCAAATAAAAAATCAAAGTGAAGGCTATAGTAAGAGAATTCAAATAAAAACTCAAACTGAAAGCTATAGTAAGGAAAATCGAAGAAAACCTCAAACTGAAGGCTATAGTAAGGGAATTCGATAAAAAACTCAAATATAAGGCTATAGTAGGAGAATTTGAAGAAAAAATAAAACTGAAGACAATTGTAAAGTAATTCGAACAAAAAACTCAATCTACAGGTTATATTATGTGAATTTGAAAAAAAAAATCAAACTGAGGGCTATTGTAAAGGAATTTAAAAAAAAAACTCAAACAAAACACTATTATAGTGGAATTTGAAAAAAAACTCAAACTTAAGGATAGCTATAATAAGGAATAGGAACAAAAACACAAATTAAAGGCTACTATAAGGGAATTCAAACAAAATTTCAAATTGATGGCTACAGTAAGAAATTCAAACAAAAAGTCAAACCGATGACTATAGTAAGGAAATTTGATAAAAAAAAAACAAAATCTAAAGGCTACAGTAAGGGAATTAGACTAAATTATAAAATTGAAGGCAGTAAAAATGGAATTTGAGGGAAAATTCAAATTGTAGGGTATAGTTAGGGAATTCGAATAAAAAGTCAAATTGAAGGCTATAAAGTAAGGAAATTGGATGAAAAACTGAAATAGAATTCTATAGTGAGGTAATTTGACAAAAACAAATCGTAAAAAAAAAACTCAAGTGGGGAAAATCTCAAACTGAAGGTTGTTGGGGGTATGTAACAATGGCTAGAAGTGGGGAAAATCATGGTTTCATAGGTGAGGACTTAGTCTCCATTGGTATGAGGTCTTTTGGGTAAAACTCAAGAGCAAATCCGTGTGGGTTTGAGCCCAAAGCGGACAATATCATGCCAACGTGGAGATGTTGGGTTTTATAAGAACCAACAAAGACAATAAAAGAATTAGAAGAAAAAGTCAAAGTAAAGGTTATAGTAAAGGAACTCCAACAAAAATAAAAAGTGAAGGCCATTGTATGAAAATTTGAGTAAAAACTTAAACAGACAACTATAGTAACCGAATTTGAATAAAAAAAATACTTATAGAATTCGAACAAAAACTCAAACATATGGTTATAGTTAGTGAATTCGACGAAAAACTCAATTTGAAGGCTCTTGTAATGGAATTCGCCGAAAAACTCAAATTAATGGCTAGAGTTTAGTAATTCGAAGGAAAACTCAAACTGAAGGCTACAATAATGGAATACAATGAAAACTCAAACTGAAGGGTACAATAAGGGAATACAATGAAAACTCAAACTGAAGGGTGTAGTAAGAGAATTCGATTAAAAATTAAAATTGAAGTCCATAGTAAGTGAATTTGAACCAACTCAAGAGTATGGAATTCAAAGAAAAACTCAAAGCTGAAGCGAAGAAAAACTCAAACAAAAGACAATAGTAAGGAAATTCGAAAAAAAAAAGGCTAAAGTAAGGGAATTCGTTAAAAACTCAAGCTGAACGCTGTAGTAAATGAATTAGATGAAATACTCGTACATAAGGCAATCGTATAGGAATTTGACAAAAAAAACTCAAAGAAAAGGATATAGTATGGGAATTTGAACAAAAACTCAAAATGAAGGCTATAGTCAGGGAATTCGAACAGAAACTTAAACTAAAGGCTATAATAAGGGAATTCTAAAACTCAACTGAAGGCTACAACAAGGGAATTAGAAAAAAAAAACTCAAATGGATAGTATAGTAAGGTGATTCGACTAAAAACTCAAATTGACATCCGGAGATAGGGAATTCGAAAAAAAAACTCAAACTTCACGCTATATTAAGGGAAATTAAACAAAAACTATATCTGAATGTTATGGTAAGGTAGTTTGAAGAAAAACTAAAACAGAAGTCTATAGTAAGGGAATTCGATGAAAACAATCAAACTGAAGGCTATAAGAAGGGAATTCAACGAAAACTCAAATATGAAGGCTACAGTAAGGGAAGTCGATGAAAGACTCAACGAAATGTATAGTAAGGAGTTTAAATAAAAACTCAAACTGAAGGCTTATGTAGTAAGGGAATTCAAATAAAAACTCAAACTGAGGAAATTCGAAGAAAAACTCAAAATGAAGGCTATAGTAAGGGAATTTGATGAAAAAACTTAAACTGAAGGATATCTTAGGGGAATTTGAAGGAAAACTCAAACTGAAGACAATAGTAATGGAATTTAAACAAAAACTTAATCGAGAGGTTATATAATTGGAATTCGAAGAAAAACTTAAACTAAAGGCTATAGTAAGGTAATTTGAACAAAAATTCAAACTAGAGGCTATAGTAAGGTAATTCAAAAAAAACTCAAACTGAAGGCCATAATAAAGGCAATCGATCAGAAACTCAAACTGAAGGCTATAATAAGGGAATTAGAACAAAAACTCAAACTGAAGACAATAGTAAAGGAATCCAAACAAGAACTCAAAATGAAGGCTATAGTCAGAAAATTCGATAAAAAACAAACTTTGAAGGCTATAAAGGATTTTGATGAAAAAATCTAATTGAAAGTAGTAAAAATGGAATTCAAGAAAAACTCAAACTGAAGTGTAGAGTTAGGGAATTTGAATAAAAACTTAAAATGAAGGCTTCAATAAGGAAATTGGACGAAAAACTAAACTGAAGTCTATAGTAAGGTAATTTGACAAAAAAAAACTCAAACAAAAAGTTATAGTTAAGGAATTCGACAAAAAACTCAAACTGAAGGCATTTGCAAGGGAATTCAAAGAAAACTAAAACTGAAGACTATAGTACAAACAGAAACACCAATTGAAAGGGCATTGTAAGAGAATTTGAACAAAATCTTCAATTGAAGGCTATGAATTTGAAAAAAAATAACATAAAATTGGAGGATATATAAGGAATTCGAAATGAAATTCAAACTAAAGGCTATAGTAAGGGAATTGGAACAAAAACTCATACTAAAGGCTATAGTAATGGATTTCAAACAAAAATTCAAACTTATGGTAATAGAAAGGAAATTCGATGAAAGCCTCAAATTCAAGGCTCTTGAATTGGAATTTGACGAAAAACTCATACTTAAGGCTATAAAAAGGGAATTCGATGAAAAATCAAATTGACAAGCTGTAGTAAGAGAATTTGAGTAAAAAGTCAAACTGAAGACTGTAGTAATTGAGTTCGAACAAAAACTCTTGAGTATAGGAGTTAGAATATAGGTGTTCGAAGAAAAATTGAAGACATAGTAAGGAAATATGAAAAAAAACTTAAATCTAAAGGCAATAGTCAGGGAATTTGAACAAAAATTGAAATTGAAGGCTATAGTAAATGAATTCGACGAAATTCTCAACACTAAAGGCTATAGTGAAGGAATTTGAAGAAAAAATAGAAAATGCTATAGTAAGGGAATTTGAAAAAAAAACTCAAACAGAAGGTTAGAGTAAGGAAATTTGAACAAAAGCTCAAACTAAAGGCTATAATAAGGGAATTCAAACCTAAAAATCAAACTGAAGACAACAAGGAATTGGAAAATAAACAGAAATTGAAAGCTATAAAAAGGAATTACACTAGAAACTCAAACTAAAGTCAATAGTTAGAGAATTCGGACAAAAAACTCAAATAGAAGACTATATTAAGGGAATTCAAACAAAAACTCAATCTGAAGGCTATAGTATGGTAATTCGAAGAAAAACTAAAACTGAAGGCTATAAAAGAAATTTAACAAAAAAAAAAATCAAACTGAATGCTATAGTGAGGGAATTATACAAAAAGCTTAAATCTGAAAGCTATAATGATGGAATTCGATGAAAGACTCATCTGAATGCCATAGTAAATAAATCAAATAAAAAAACGAGTTGAAGGCCATAGTGAGGGAATTCGAAAAAAACTCAAACTTAAGGCTATAATATGGAAAATCGAAGAAAATCTCAAACTGAAGGGTCTAGTAAGGGAATTTGATGAAAAACTCAAACCGAAGCCTATAGTAAGAGAATTTGAAGAAAATCTCAGACGGAAGACAAAAGTAAGGGAATTTGAAGGAAAAACTCAGACGGAAGACAAAAGTAAGGGAATTCAAATAAAAACTCAATCGAGAGGTTATATTAAGGGAATTCGAAAAAAAAACTCAAACTAAAAGCTAGTAATGGAAATCGAACAAAAACTCAAATTAAAGACTATTATAATGAAATTCAAACAAAAACTCCAACCGAAGGCTATAGTATGGTAATTCGAAAAAAGACTCAAAGTAAAGGCCGTTATAAAGGAATCCGAAAAAAAACTCAAATTGAATGCTATAATATGGGAATTAAACAAAACCTCAAACTGAAGGCTAAAGGGAGTTCAAACAAAATCTCAAATTGAAGGCTATAGCAGGAGAATTAAAACAAAAATCTCAAACAAACGGCTATAATTAGCAAATTCGATCAAAAACAAAATCTGAAGGCTTTAGTGAAGGAATTTGATGAAAAAATCAAAATGAAGGCAGTAGAAATGGAATTCGACAAAAACTCATACTAAACTATAGAGTTAGGGAATATGATGAAAAATCAAACAAAAAATTAAAGTAAGGGAATTCAACGAAAAACTCAAATTGAAGGCAATTGAAAGGGAATTCGAAGAAAACTAAAGTTGAAGGCTATATAGTACGGGAATTCGAACAAAAACTCAAATTAAAGGCTATTGCATGAGAATTGGAAGAAAAAACAACTTAAACTAAAGGGTATAGTAAGAGAATTTAAACAAAAACTCAAACTTATAGTTTTAGTAGGGAAATCAATGAAAAACTCAAATTCGAGGCTCTTATAATGGAATTTGAAAAACAACTGAAGTGAAGGCTAGAGTTTGGGAATATGAAACTAACAAACTATAGTAAGTGAATTCGAACAAAGTAAGGGAATTTGAATAAAGTCTCACTCTAAAGGCTATATAGTCAGGGAAAAGAAAAACTCAAATTCAAGACAATAGTAAAGGAATTTGAATAAAGTCTCACTCTAAAGGCTATAGTAAGAGAATTCGAAGAAACCCAAACTGAAGGTTATATGGTAAATGAATACGACAAATACTCAAATTAAAGGTTATAGTAAAGAAACTTGAAAAAAAACTCAAAGAAAAGATGATAGAAAGGGAATTTGAACAGAAACTCAAAATAGAGGCAAGAGTAAGGGAATTCAAACTGAAAACTCAAACAAAAGACAATAAAGGAATTAGAAAAAAAAACTCAATTTGAAGGCTATAGTAAGGGAATTATATTAGAAACTCAAACTAAAGTCTATAGTTAGGGAATTTGGAAAAAACTCTTACCTTAGGCAATATTAATAAAATTCAACAAAAACTCAATCTGAAGGCTATATAGTAAGGTAATTTGAAGAAAACTAAAACTTAAGGCAATAGTAAGGGAATTATATGAAAAACTTAAATCTGAATGTTATAGTTAGGATATTCGATAAAGACTCAACTGAATGCCACAAAAAAGGAAATCAAATAAAAGCCCAAACTGAAGGCTATAGTAAATGAGTTTTATAAAAATTCAAATTGAAAGTTATAGAAAGGAAATTCGAAAAAACTCTCAAATTGAAGGGTATGGTAAACAATTCGAAAAAAAAACTCAAACTAAATGTTATTTTAAGGGAATTTGAACTTAAATCTCAAACTAAAGACTACACCAAAGGAATAACAAAAAAAACTCAAATTGTAGACAATACAGTAAAGAAATTCGATGAGAAACTCAAACTAAAGTCTATAGTTAGGGAAATCAGACTAAAACTCAAATTGAAGGCTATAGTAAGGTTATTTGACAAGAAACTCAAACTGAAGTCTATAGTTAGGGAATTCGGACAAAAACTCAAACTGAAGGGTATATTAAGGGAATTCAAACAAAAAAATCAATTTGAAGGCTACAATAAGGTAATTCAAAGAAAAACTCAAACTAAAGGCAATAGGAAGGGAATTAATTCAAAAAAAATCAAACGAACAAAAAAAAAAATCAATCTGAAGAAAGCTACAGTAAGGTAATTCAAAGAAAAACTCAAACTAAAGGCAATAGGAGTAAGGGAATTTGATGAAAAGCTCAAATCGGAAAGCTTAAGTAAGGGAATTCGATGAATGACTCAACGAAATGCCATAGTAAACAAATTCAAATAAAATTGAAGAGCGATAGTAAGGGAATTCAAGCAAAATCTCAAACTAAAGGCTATATAAAAAGGAATTAAAACATAAACTCAAGCAAATGGCTATAGTAAGTAAATTCGATCAAAAATCAAATCTGAAGGGTATATAAGGAATTAGACTAAAAAATCATATTCAAGGCAATAAAAATGGAATTTAACGAAAAACTCAAATTAAAGGGTAGATTTAGGGAATTCAAATCAAAACTTCAATTGAAGGCAAGAGAAAGGGAATTGGACGAAAAACTCAAAGTGAAGTCTATAGTGAAGAAATTTGACAAAAAACTCAAACAAAAGGCTATAGTAAAGGAATTTGAAGAAAAACTCAAACTGAAGCCAATAGCAAGGGAATTCGGAGTAAACTCAAACTAATGGCTAAAGTAAGGGAACTCGAACAAAAATACAAATTTATGGCTATTTTATGAGAATTTGAACAAAGTCTTAAACTAAAGACTATGGTAAGGGAATTTGAAAAAAAAAACTTACATTTGAAGGCTATAATAAGGGAATTCGAACAAAAGCTCAAATTGAAGGATATAGTAAGGGAATTGGAACAAAAACACTCAAACTAAAGCATACATTCAGGAAATTCGAACAAAAATTCAAACTTATGATTGTAGTATTAGAATTCTACAAAAAACACAAATTGAAGGCTATTGTAAAGAAATTCGACGAAAAACTCAAACTGAATGTTAGAGTTTAGGAATTTGACGAAAAAACTCAAACTAAAGTTTGTTGTAAGAGAATTCGAATAAAAATTAAAATTGAAGATTATAGTAAGTGAATTCGAACAATAATTCAAGAGTATGGGAATTCAAAGTAAAACTCAAACTGAAGGCTATAGTATGGGAGTTCAAGAAAAATTCAAACTGAAGACGATAGTAAAGGAATTTAAACGAAAACTCAATCTAGAGGCTAAAACAAGGAGATTCGAAGAAAAACTCAAAGCAAATATTGTAGTAATTGAATTGGTCGAAATACTTAAATTGATGGCTATTCTAAGGGAATTTCAACAAAAACTCAAACTGAAGGCTATAGTGGGGGAATTCGAGCAAAAACTCAAACTAAAGTCTATAATAAGGGAATGAAAACTCAAAACTAAAACTGAATGCTACAACAAGGGAATTAGAAGAAAAAAACCTCAAATCAGAAGGCTATAGTAATGGAATTCGATAAAAGACTCAACAGAATGATATAATAAAGGAATTCAAATAAAAACTCAAATTGAATACAATAGTAAGTGAATTCGAATAAAAACTTAAACACAGGATATTGAAATAAAAACTCATACATACGGGTAGGGAATTTGTTGAAAAACTCAAATTCATATAGCATGGGAACTCGAACAAAAAATCAATCCAAAGAATATAGTCAGAGAATTCGAAGAAAAATCAAACTTAAGGCTATAGTAAATGAATTCGACGAAATACTCAAATTGGTGGCTATAGTAAGGGAATTCGAAAAACTAACACTCCAACTAAAAACTATTATAAGGGAATTTGAACAAAATCTCAAATATAGGCTATAATATTTGATTTTGAATAAAAACTTGAATTGAAGGCTACAGTAAGGTAATTCAAACAAAAAATCAAACTAAGGGCCCTAATAAGGTAATTCGAACGAAAACTTCAACTAAAGGTTATGGTAAAGGAATTAGAACAAAAATTCAAACTAAAGGTATAAGGGAATTCAAATAAAATCTCTAACTTACGATTATAGTAAGTAAATGAGACAGAAAACTCAAATTGGAGGCTATTGTAATGGAATTCGATGAATAACTCAAATTGAAAGCTAGAGTTTTAAAATTCAATGAAAAAACTCAAACTGAATGTCATAGTAAGGGAAGTCAAAGAAAAACTCAAATAGAACACAATAGTAAAGAAATTGGAACAAAAACTCAATCTAAAGTCTATGGTAACGAATTTGAAGAAAATACTGAAATTGATGGCTATTACAGGGGAACTCGAACAAAAACACAATCTAAAAGCTATAATAAGGGAATTTGAACTTAAAACTCAAACAGAAGACAACAAGGGAATTAGAAAAAAAAACTCAAATTTAAGGCTATAGTAAGGGATTAGACTTGAAACTAAAGTTGAAGTCTATAGTTAGGAACTCAAACAAAAACTCAAACTGAAGGGTATATTAAGGGAATTTGAGCAAAATCTCAAATCAAGGGTATAGTAAGGGAATTCAATGAAAAACTCAAATCTAAAGGCTATATAGTAAGGGAATATATGAAAAACTCAATTCAATGCCATAGTAAAAGAATTCAAATAAGAACTCAAATTGAATGCAATAGTAAGCAAGTTCGATGAAAAACTCAAACTGAAGGCTATACTAGGGAAATTCAAGATAAACTAAAACTGAAGACAATAGTAAGGGAATTCGAGCAAAACTCAATCGAGAGGCTATATTATGCAAATTTGAAGAAAAACTCATACTAAAGCCTATAGTAAGGGAATTCAAACAAAAGAATGTTATAATGGAATTTGAACAAAAACTCAAATTGAAGGCTATAGTAAGGTAATTCGAACAAAGACTCAAACTAAAAGCCATAATTAAGGAATCCGAACTAAAACTCAAACTCAAGGCTATAATAAGGGAATTAGAACAAAAACTCAAACTAAAGGCTATAATAAGGGAGTTCAAACAAAATCTCAAACTTAAGGCTATAGTAAGGGAATCCAAACAAACAACTCATACTCAAAGCTATAGTAAGGAAATTCGATCAAAAAAACAAAATCTTAAGTCTATCGTGAGGGAAACCTATATGAGAAGCCCATGTTGACAATATGTTAAACTCTTTATTTCCATTTGATATTCTCATAAGGTGGCTGATTTATATCAATCACTTCTCATAAATTTGGTCGTCATACGAAGAAACGATGCCCAACTCTACATACGTGAAATTTGATTTGGTCTTGAAGTTGAGGATAAGCAATCATATATTAAAAAATATAATCCATTAAAAATATATATTTAAAATTTAAGTACAAGAAACTATCGTATACAAATACATACATACTATAAACCCAGGTCTAGCATTGTGAATGGAAAATTTGAGTAGAAGAAATCTGATCGTAATGTTGAGAGAGAAACCACAGAAAAATTGGAACTTCATCCATTACAAATACACACTTAAAATATAGTTTGTTTTCATCCTTATAATACACATTCTTATCGTACACATCACTTTCAGCCTTACAATAGACATCCTTACCGGACATGAGTAGAGATAAACACAAAGAGACACTACACAGGGCCTTAAAATGGCTAAGGGGAAAGGAGGGCGGTCGGACAAAAGAGCAAAATGAAAAAGGTGTCCTTTGTCCTCAGTCCTCCCCCCAAATCGGAAAAAAGAAATTTTAAATTAAGATTTGACAGGCCGCAAAGGCACTGTCACCGTTACAAGCTACTTTACACAACACATTAACTACATACTGGTTTCCCCAATTCAATAGTCAAATTTCATTCACAAAATACAATTAATTACATGGTCTCGGTAAAACCA
Organism: Aristolochia contorta; assembly: GCA_022405105.1. NCBI lineage: Eukaryota > Viridiplantae > Streptophyta > Magnoliopsida > Piperales > Aristolochiaceae > Aristolochia > Aristolochia contorta. The sequence continues at coordinate 16,332,153 of CM039668.1, read as the reverse complement.
AATCTTCCTTCTATTCTGCTTTGTTCAATGCCCTATTCGGCCACATTCTTCAGCTCGTTCCTCAGCTCATGCTCCACTTTCTGGTGTGGTCTGAGTTTTGTCTTGATTCATACTTCCTCACTATACAGGATGCTTTCATACTTACAATACACACCTTTACAACACTCATGAAAACATAAACATACATAGACACATCAAAATGGGCATTATAATGCCCGGAGAAAAAGTTATAGGACATTAGTAGAGATAACAAGCAGAGAGAGACTACACAGGGCCTCAAAATGACCCAGGGGGAAGAAGGACGTTCGGACGAAAAGGCAAAATGAAAAACCGTTTGCTGTCCTAAGTCCTCCTCCCCCAAAACAGAAAAAATAATTTTATTAAGTTTTGACAAGCCCGCAAGCGCACCAGCTAAGGCATTGTCACCACAACAAGATAAATACATTTTGAGTGTCCCATTTTCCTTCACAAAACACATCAATTACATACTCGATTTCCCATATTACATAACCATTTACAGTCCTGATAGCGGGACCAAATGAGACCTCTATTGGTTACATACTTTGGAGACCTCTACTGGTTACATACTTAAGACAAAACCAAATCTTCCCTCTACATGTTACATCTCGTTTCACCAACTTTTCAGAAGCAGACCTTCCTGACAATTGTGCCTTGTCCAGATCCCCAACACACTGCACTTTCACCTTCGCTTGCTCCTCTTTGGTGCTTCTTTCCGTCTATTCATACATAAACTTCATCATTAGTGTAAGCTCGCGCACCTTAATTCGTTACAATCCGAGTATAAATACCAACACTAGATTGAAAAAAAATTCAACACTCCAAATGCAGAAAGAGAAGCTAGGAAGAAAATAATCCCATATTCCGATTAATTCAAACTGCTGCGTTTAAATAGGAGTGAAGCAACAAAACTGGATTGTGAGATTAACAACAGATAAAGATTATGACCATTACAAAACATGGGAACTTGAAACTTTCCAGATAGAAAATTCATTGCAATTCGAGGAGTCATCAAAGAATCTAGAAAAGAAGAAAAATAAGAGAGAGAAAAATAAACAACACAACACATTAACGAGTACTTTTAAACGAAAAATGAATCCAGTGAAGTTGAGGCTCAACTAAAACATACCCAAGAGACGAAAAGACAACTGAATTTCATAGAACAAAAAACAGAAAGAAGTTAAAGAAAGATAAAAGGTATGCCAAAGGGGACAAGAAACTAGGAAGAAAAAACTTCAAGATGCATATTTGTAATAACCACAGTGGAAAAACCACGATAAAATCAAGATAGTAAAGATTTGAATCAATGAGACATTCTAATTGAATCAACCGCTGCCTTCAAAAAAGAGGCGATGAAAACTTCACGATGCATATTCGTTACACCAGAGTAGAAAAACCAAGACAATGAAGATGATTATACTTTGAACACTTACATGTCTAGTTAATTCAAACTGTTGCGTTCAAATATGAGCGAGGAAAACTTCAAAATGCATATTCGTGACAACCAAAGTATATAACCCACGATTAAATGAAAATGAGAAAAATTTAAACACTTAGATATTCCCATTGATTCAAACTGCTGGGTACGAATGAGAACGATGCAACAAATCCGGATTAGAAGATTGATAAAGATTAAGAATATAATCCAACACACAAAACATAGGAACTCAAAAACTTTCTAGAAAGAAAGAGAATCGATCTCAACTAAAGAAAAAAATCATAATATGAAAAAGAAAACTTACCATTGAATTGATCCAATCTTGTAGCCGCCACAACCACCAAGTTGTACGTCATCTCTGGCCAGATGAGTAAGAGACCACACTCTTTGGTGAAAGAATCCATACCTGGTAGTTTTTAAGAAGTAAGAGAAAAAGAAAATGGAAAGAATTACAACCAGTTTAATATAAATGGTGAGAACTGAGAACAACGATGACTATAAGTGGAACATAAAAAGCGAATGATATAAATCTGAAAAATTGAATGTAGAAAGAGAATGGAAAACGTACCGGTAAATCTCGTCGTCCCACTGCAAGGACCGGCTCATTCGTCTGGTAGTCGTTGATGAGAAAAGGTTCAGAATTGAGAAGCTTGGGGAGAAAGAAAGTACAGAGGAAAAGGTTCGTCCTGGGAGGCCTGTGCCTGTGAAACCTCAGTCTCGCTGTGGACATTGCGCTGTTTCGCGGGGTATCCGCTAATTTACCCGAAAAATGAAGATGGATAAGGTCTTTGTCTACAGGAAGACTGGGAGAGGGGAATGGGTAAAGAGTTTCTAATATAAGATAATACCAAATGTTTATAAGTTAATATTATATACGTTAATTATAAAAACACTTCCTTAGGTGAAGATGGAAAATAGAATTCTTTGATTCTCAGTTTGTCATGCAAATTGCAATAGTGGTCACCATGGGATATTTATTGAAATAACTGCTTCGCCCCACAATAAACAATTTGTAGAGAAAATTTGCCTAGATTATACGTGATTTTCAGCTTTAATCCTTGCAATACTGGACATAAGTAGAGATAATAAGTACAGAGAGACACTGCAAAGGGCCTTAAAATGGCCCAGGGAGGAAGGAGGACGTTGGGACTAAAAGGCAAAATGAAAAAACTGTCCTCTATCCTCAGTCCGCCTCCCCAATAAAAAAAAAATTTATTCAGATTTGACAAGCCCGCAAGCGCACCCGCTAAGGCATTGTCACCGTTACAAGGTAAATACATTCTGAGTGTCCCATTTTCCCTTACATAGCCATTTCCAGTAGTGATAGAGGGACCAAATGAGACTTCTACTTGTTACATAGTTTCGGCAATACCAAATCTTCCTTATACATCGTCTTTCACCAACTTTCAGAAGCAGACCTTACTGTAATGCCTCGTCCAGATCCCCAACCAGCTGCACGCTGCTCTTCCACCTTCGCTTGCTCCTCTTCACTTCTTCTTCCGTCGATTCATGCATTAACTTCTAGTGTAAGCTCGTGCCCCTTAAATATATAAAAATCAGTATAAGGATCATTAATTAGTACTTAAAACTGTAAATCATTTACTAATACACCCAAAACAGACCCATTTTAAAAGAAGCAATAAATCAAAAGGAATGACCAAATTGATCCTTGAGAGGAACGAATTCTGCGTTTTAATGTAAACACCAAGAGCATGATAAGAAAAAGTATCCCAAACAACGTAATTACAAAAAAAAAATAAGTAAACGACAAAACACATTAGGGTCTACCTTTAGATGAAAAAACAAATCACGTGAAATTGAGACTCGACTAAATCATACATAATAGAAGAAAAAAACAGCTGGATTTCAGTTGAAACTAAAGAGACAGAAAGAAGTGAACGAAAGATAAATGAAGGTACGCCGAAGGCGAGAAGAAGCTAGAAAGAAAAGTTCAAGATACATATTCGTTACAATCCGAGACGCAAAACAAAGATTAGATCGAGACCAAAAAAATTTCAACACCCCAAATACAGAAAAAGAAGCTAGGAAGAACATAATCCAAGTTCTGATTGATTCAATCTGCAGCGTTTTAATAAGAGTTAAGCAACAAACTGGATTCTGAGAATAATTACAGATAAAGATTATGACCAATACGAATCAAGGGAACTGGAAATTTTCCAGAAAGAAAATTCATTGCAACTCGAGAATAAATCATCAAAGAATCTAGAAAAGAGAAAATAACAGAGAGAAAAATAAACAACACAACACAATAACGTCTACTTGAAATTGAAGCTCCACTAAAAGACAGTTGAATTTCAGAGAACAAAAAACAGAAAGAAGTGATAGAAAGATAAAAATAGGTATGCCGAAGGGGATCACAATAAGCTAGGAAGAAAAAACCTCAAGATTTATGTTCCTTACAACAAGAATAGAGAAACCACGAATAAAATCCAAGATGACAAAAGTTTAAACACTTAGATATTCTAATTGATATAGGCGTTCAAATAAGAGCGACGTAACAGAACAAGATTAGATGATTAAGAACAGAGTAAGAATATAATCCAACACGGAACAAAGGAACTCGAAGACTTTCCGGACAGAAAGAGAATCGATCGCCAATTTTCGAGAAGAAATCAAAATCTAGAAAACAAAACTTACCATCGAATTGATCCAATCCTGTAGCCGCTGCAACGACCAAGTTGAACTTCACCGCTGACCGGATGAGTAAGAGATCACAATCTTTCGTGAAAGAATCCGGAACCGGAAGGATTTGAGAAGAGAGAGGAAAAGAAATCGGAAAAGACGCCCTCGCCTATAAGGATTACAACCGATATAATATAAATGGTGAAAACTGAGAACGGCGATGATTATAAACAGAACACAAGAAGCGAGAGACCAAAAAGAAAAAAATTGGGAATAATTGAGCGCAGAAATCGAAAGGAAAACGTATGATTAAATCTCGTCGTCGCGATGCAATGGCCGGATTATTCTTCTAGCAGTCGTCGATGAGAAAGGGTTCAGACCTGAGAAGCTTGGGGGAAAGAAAGAAAGCAGAAATGGCGCGGTCTGAATCTTGGAGAGGAGGGAGCCCGGTCCCCGGCCCGTGCCTCTGAGTCTCGCAGATAGACGTTCAGTACTGTTTCGCGGGGATCGTCTTTTGCCTTTTATAAGCGCGAACGAAATAATGGAACCACCTCGTGTTCCCGTTTCACGTGCCGACTGTCAATCATGTGCCGCCCATTTAAGTATTACGTTAAACGCAACAATTACAGAATATTACCGAGTGAGACCCTTCAATAAAGGAACCAAGACTTCAGTATGTATAGTGTATACTATTACGGTCTACGGATTACCTTTAGGAATTAACAATTAAAACGCCATGACTTTACTTGCTGGTATTATTTACACTGGAAGCCATGTGACCAACTCCTCCAAATGATTATTCGTTCAATCTTTTTTACCGATTATTAAACAGAAAAGTAAAATAAAGTTAATTTCTGATTACCGTTTTACCATTTTAATAAACAAGAATGTAAATTATAATGGTTCTTACAAATCATATTACCGTTTTATTAAGGTAATTTTGTTTTGAAAGTTGAATTTAGTAAAGGTAATATAATAAGTAATCCGATTCCCATTTAAACAAAGGTAATATAATAAAAAATATAATAAATGTTATATATAACTCTATCTCCAATAATATTTCTGTTTCTTTTTACCTTCCCAAGCTTTCCAACTCTTAGCATCTCTCTATTTCATTTTTTCCATTTTTTTACCTTTTTTATTATTTCCAATTTATTTATTATAAATTATTCAGACAAAAATTAAAATATACAATATACATGGAACTAATAAAGATAATCAGAAAAAAATAATGAAATAACAGAGCACCCAACTAGGCCTGGCGACTTGCAAAATAAAGTCAAATACATGGGAACGAGGTGAGAAACCTCATTTCTTTCTTTTAATGCAGTTCAGGTTCCTTAGCCAGTAAACGATCACAATTCCTTCATTACATGTTTTTCCTCCAGACTATGTCACTAGAGAGACAATTATCCTTCAGAATCTATGGACTTACTACAACATAATAGACCTCTTTGTGCTGATTCGTCAACGAGACAAGTGTAGGACATTCAAGAAGATCGTTTGGCTAGAGGCAGAAGAGCCAGTGGATGAACCATTTCCTGGTGCACCATTTCTCTCTCGTTCAAAGCTCATTCTGTTCAGCTGAACCCAGCAAAACTATAGCCATCAGCTCACAAGATGCAAGTCAGAAAACCCCATATCCTTTGCTAATAGCCCCGCTGAAGAAAAGAATGGTTTCCAACGACTTCATAGGCTAATGATCTGAAAACTTCTCTTGTGACCATACTAGACCTAATGGGGCTCAACTACCACATGCAACAACGAATAGAGCTTCCAAAACACTTCAAATGCACCACGTTAAAGCTTAGATGAGAACCTAGTCATCATAGTCACAATTGTAGGAACACAATCCTCCCCCAGGTCACATGGAAATAAATGCTTGTGCTGAGGCTGCTCACGGCATTGCCATATGAGATCCCAACTTTTATAGATTACCGTTTTATTGAAGGTAATATAATAAGTAATTCTATTACCATTTAATTAAAAGTAAGATAACAATTAATATAATAAATTTACATAATAACTCTACCTCCAATAATATTTGTGTTTCTTTTTTCCTTCCTAAGCGTTCCAACTCTTACCATCTCTCTATTAGATTTTTTATTAATTTTTTATTATTTTTATTATTTTCCATTTGTTTATTGGAAATGAATTGGACAAAATATACACGGAAGTTCATAACAGTTTAATATAATCGGAAACAATATTGAAATAACCGACCTCACGGTTGGGTCTCACGACTTCCAAAATAAAGTCAAATGCATGGGCACGAGATGAGAAGCTTCATTTTCCTTTTTCTTTCTTTTAATGCAGTTCAGGTTCCTTAACGATCACAATTCCCTCATCCTAGTGACTCCAAAGACAATTATCCTTCAGACTCTATGGACTTACAACAACATAATAATCTCTTTGTCCTAATTCGCCAATGAGACAAGTGTAGCGACATTCAGGAAGATCGTTTGCCTAGAGCTAGAAGAGCCGATGGATGAATTATTTCTTGGCGCACCATTTTTTTTCTTATTCATAGCTCATCTTGTTCAACTAAACCCAACAAAACTATAGCCATCAGCTCACAAGATGCAAAAGTCTCAAAACCCCATATTCTTTTGCAAATAGCCCCGCTGAAGAAACAAGATGGTTTCCAACGAGCATTGGGCTGATGATTATTCTCCATAGTTAAAAACTTCTCTGGTGGCCATACTTAAGGACATTTAAATAAAAACTCAAATTGAAGTTTAGAGTAAGGGAATTCGAATAAAAACTCAAACTAAAGGCTATAATAAGGGAATTCAAACTTTAAACTAAAACTAAAGGCCACAAGAGAATTAGTAAAAAAAACACTCAAATTGAAGGCTATAGTAAAAAAATTAAACGAGAAACTCAAACTGAAGTCTAAAGTTAGGGAATTCAAACAAAAACTCAAATTGAAGGCTATATCAATGGAATTCAAACAAAAACTCAATTTGAAGGCTAAATAAAGTGAGTAATTCGAAGAAAAACACAAACTGAGGGCTATAGTAAGGGAATCCTACGAAAAAATCAAATTGAAGACTATGGTAAAGGACTTCGACGAAAAACTCAACTATGAAGGCTATAAAAATGGAATTTGACGAAAGACTCATTCAAGTCATAGTAAGGGAATTCGAACAAAATCTCAAATTGAACGTTATAGTAAGGGAATTAGAAAAAACTCAAACTAAAGGCTATTGGAAAGAGAATTCAAACAAAATCTCAAACAATAGGCTATAATACTTGATTTCAAATAAAAGCTTTAATTGAAGATTCCAACAAAAAATCAAACTAAGGGCCCTAATAAAATGGGAATTCAAACAAAAACCCAAATTGAAGACAATAGTAAAGAAATTCGAACAAAAACTCAATCAAAAGTCTATTGTAAGGAATTTGAAGAAAAAACTCAAATTGATGGCTATTGCAAGGGAATTCGACAAAAAATCAAATTAAAGGCTATTGAAAGAACTTCGATGAATAACTCAAAAATGTAGGCTATAGAAAGGGCATTCAATGAAAGACTCACTCTGAAAGCCATAGTAAGAGAATTCAAACAAAAACTCAAATTGAAGATATAGTAAGGGAGTTTGAACAAAATGTCAAACTGAAGACTATAGTAAAAGAATTCAAGCAAAAACTCAAATTGAAGTTAAATTATGGAAATTCGAACAAAAACTCAAACTAAAGGCTAATTAGGGAATTCGAATATAAAACTCTAACTGAAATCTATAGTAAGGGATTTCAAATAAAAACTCAAACTAAAGGCTACAATAAGGGATTTCAAATAAAAACTCAAATTGAAGCTACAGTAAGGTAATACGAAAAAAACTTAAACTGGAGGCCCTAAAAAGGGAAATCGAAGAAAAAGTTAAAATTGAAAGCTTTAGTGAGTGAAGGAAAACAAAAACTCAAAGTGAAGCCCATGGTAAGGGAAAAATCAAATGAAAACTATAGTTAAGGAATTTGAACAAAAAGCCAAACTAAAGGCTATAGTAATGGAATTTGAACAAAAACTCAAACTGAAGGGCCATAGTAAAGGAATTCGGGAAAAAAAAACTCAAAGTGAAAGCAATAAAGGAAATTCTAACAAAAACTTAATCTAAAAGGTTTTGGTAAAGGAATTTGAAGAAAAACTCAAACTGAAGACTATAGTACGGGAATTAGACAAAAAAACAAACTAAAAGCTATGGTGAGAGAATTTGACGAAAAACCAAAATCAGAAGGTTATTGTGAAGGGACACCGTATGATATTTTGTATAAAGATAATCAAATGTGTCCTTAAATCTGTCTGAAACTCTCTGGAATCGTGGGAGTGAGGTTTTATCAAAGTTTTAACCACTCCATCCCAGATCGACAAGGCAAGAAATTAAGGTTATTAGTATAGATGATATGGTTACATTAACCCGTTTTTTAGAGATTGTTCTTCGAATAATGGCCTAGATAGGTACAGAAATAACAACTACCAGAAATTAACTATTTTAAAGCAAAGTTACGAGTAAATTCATGATAACAATTAATAGATGCCCAACCAGCCCAATGATAATACTTTTAAACTTAAAACTAAAACTTCTAAAGTATGCATTAGCAAGAAATAGATTAGACATTCAAATTTCTTCCCCGGAACTTACGAAGTTGAAGTCGCAGGAGACATCGCAAATTTTTGCAGTCCAAAGGGACGAAGACGCTTCTGTTTCGGACACCCTCCGCGCTTTCCGTAGTAGAATCCGCGTACGATTCTGGAGGCCCTCTTTCATGAACGGCACTTGGATTTGCACGAATTAGAATCTCTAATGGGTTTCGGGCCTCGGCCTCGACGGATGACTGAGTCACTCGGCAACATCATCCGTCCTTCCCAATTTTTCTTCGCATTGGTTTCTTTGCCGATGTCCTGTAAAAATCCATCTGGGTTTCATCGTCCTCTTGATATGGGTGTTTAGTTTTTAATGCTTGATTCTGTTATTTGCTTTGATCTCTGGGTCGGGATTTGGGCGAGTGTTGGGTGTTAAATCTGGTTTTCGTGGGGAAGAAAAGGAGACTGAACTTCTCAGAGCCACATTGCAATCGGAAGATTTTTTTTTTTTTTCCATTTCCATTTCGATCGATCAAAAGGGGGTCTTGTATCTGTGCGCCACTTGATTAAGATGCATTTCTCTCGGAATGGAAGGAAAGGAGGCAAGAATTTGAAAAGTTAGCCTTTACACAGAAAAGTTTAATGCCGACGATATTCTTCCCTCATCTAGACATACAGGACGTAAATCGTGCTCACAGTACGTGTACGCAATGCAAGACGCTTTCGCTAGCCTGCCCATCTTCTCTGCTCCCAGGTTGATAGACGATGCGACGGGGAACAAGGGAGGCAATTCCTCCGTAATGTCCGTTTACCAGACCAAACTCTTGGGACTCCATCGCAACGTCACCGTGGCCTGGTCAAAGAACATGGTGAATCATTCAGTCTCCATCGCCATCGAGAATTCCCAGAGCGAAGAGCAAAGCACCTGCAAAATCGAGCTCAAGCCCTGGCCTTTTTCCAGCAAAAAGGGCCTCAAATCCCTTGAAGTCGACAAGAAGAAAGTTGAAATCTTTTGGGACCTCCGGTTCGCAAAATTCTCCGGCGGGTCTGAACCCGTGAGCGACTACTATGTGGCAGTTGTCTGCGATTCGGAGGTAGCGCTCTTGCTGGGCGACTGCAACAAAGAAGCTTACAGCAAGACGAAATCGAGACCTTCCCTTGTCGATGCGGTGTTAGTCTCCAAGAGGGAGAACATCTTCGGTAAGAAATGCTTCACCACCAGAGCCAGTTTCGGGAACGGGAACAAGTACCACGACATTACTGTGGAGAACTCTGCTCGGCAGATGTGGATCAGCGTGGATGGGTTGGTTTTGGTCCATGTTACGAATCTGGAATGGAAGTTCAGGGGGAATGAGACGATACTGGTGGACAAGCTTCCGGTGCAGGTTTGCTGGGACGTTTATAGCTGGTTGTTCAGCGGCCCTGGCTCCGGCCATGGCTTGTTCATGTTTAAGCTCGGAGGGCCGGAGATGTGGTCGGAAAACGTAGAGGGTGGACTCGGTAAGAGAAGTGGAAGCAAGAGGGTAAGCAGGATTCAGAGCTTTGCCCAGGCCGGGCAAGAGTTCTGCTTGCTTCTGTTTGCTTGGAGGATTGAGTAATATTTTGCGAAATTCGTTGTAACGTTCTTCTTATATGACTTTAAACTGGAAGAATTAGAGCAATCCCAGATGGGAACATTCATCGGCCGATGTAGTATTAAAGTTTGATTTATATTAGTTCAAAGGATTTAATCATTATACATTTAAGCTTATAAAAATAATAGTGTTAGTGGATAGATTCTATAATTGAGTCAATTGAACAATCAGCACACTAGAACAGACGATATATGGGGTCCAACATGATTTCTTATCCACATTATTAAATATGACATGTTATACACAAAAATGAAGAGAATTTTTATTTAAAAAAATTGTTATTTTGTGATTTTTTAAATTTTTTCTACCCAAGTTGTACCTTTTTCCAAACCCAGGTTAAAAGTTGTTAATATTTTTATATATCTTTAAAGGAAAATGTATTACTTAAATATGTCAGTATTAAAGAGAAGGCTAAATATTTATATAATTTTATCAGTTTTTGGACTTTTAATAATTTTAATTTTTAACTTTAGTTCTTTTTGTTTGAACTTTGAAGCGTAAAGAAGGCTCAACTTCATGTACATTTTTGTTCGGTACCGGACGCGATAAATAGAAGGAACCGATGATGCTGTAGCGGCTAAGCCAGTTAGGCCGTTACCTAGAGCTATCGCGGCTGGGCATTTACAATCAATTCCCGCTCCGCTCAACTTAGGGAGCGTCGTCTTCCTTCTTCTGAGGGGGAAAATGGCGGCTTTTTCCGGAAGTGTCAGCGTTAGAATTTTAAAGGATATTAGCTTTAGCCGGTTGATAATTCCTTGGTATGGCCATATTTCCCCGAAATATTTCTTACGTTTTATACCATGCAAGCGATTTTTTCTCTCCAGATTCTGTTAGTGTGAGTTTTGCTGTGTGATTTCAGTCGTGTTGTTTATAAGCTTTTCATGTCTTCGCATGTAGGGTTCAGAGAGCTTGTTCTGTCGGATATTATAGACCTTATTCCCTGTCACTGGAGCCCGTTCGGTATATACCCAAACATGCCAGGAACCAGGAGAGTCAATCTTCTGAACCCATGAACAATCTGATGGACAGTGGTATTGATTGCTCCTCAGGTTCTAGATTGTCAGATATGACACTCTTAAGTGATAAGAGAAGTAAAGAAGTTACCTGGAGGTTGGTTGAAGAGGATCCGGATAATCACTTGACTGGTATACCTCATAGTTTGAAAAGAAGATCTTATGCAAGAAGTGGTAGGCCATTTTCAAATTGTGTCTGCAATAGTTTTTAAAATTTTTCTGATGTTGTTATTCAAATATGCTGCTGACTTTGCCTTCTGTTATATTTCTTCAAGTGAAGCAAAATGACATACGACATCCTCCGGAGGAATTCTCACAGTTAGAAAGTGAGACACATGAAGATTTGGACATCTTCGATTTAAATTCCATGGAAGAATCTGATATGAATGATGGCAAGGCTGCGATCTCCAAGGAGCATGAGGATTGTGAAAAGATTATGACTGTCTCGAATAAAACTAAGCAGCATGCTGAAAAGCTGGCAATTGAAGCCCTTGCAAAAAGGTCCAAAATCTTCACTTTTTACGAATCTTAATTTTTAATCTATTTTTTTGTCTATTTGTGTGAGTTTTGCCGCATTCATCATGACTTAAAGGACCATTCCTGGAACTGCTGAGTACCTTGATTTCTAAGTATAGGCCACTCTATTAATGTTCAAACTTTTAGAGAGAAAAATGGAAAGTTTGGTGAAGGTAAGATGTCAGATCTAAGGCATTAAACTTTCTGTCGTGCTGAGAAGAATTTTTGGCTTTGTTGATCTGTGGGTGCTAACTGTTGATGAGCCAACTGGACGTCCAACTTCTGATATTCATGGGGTATATAAGGTACTGCCATTTGGGTTGAAATGGCTCCTTTTGCTGCAAATGGAGCTTATGTCCTTTCATCAAGCCACTCAGTTGCAAGGCAAATCATCTGTCTCTGGATTTTTTTTTGAAAATGTGTAAACTTTCGTTGTTCTGAAAATATTTACGTATTATATTTTAGTATATTACTATATATGTTGTCTGACAAGTAATGATTTTCTAGTGAGTCCAGATTTAGATATTTTATCTGTGGCTGAATTTACTGCCCTTGGCACCTTGCTCCAAGCAGTTTGCCACTCTTTTATTATATCTTCAATTTCATCCAATGCACTTTTTTAATCTCCATGGAGGAGGGCTATTCTTGCTACCCAGCCGATAACCAATGCTGAATCACTTTCAATGATTAAGGGGGCTGTGAAATGATCCTTATATGCACTCAGCCCTGTAAGTATGAAATATGTTTCAGCTTCATTCGAGGTGCCAAGGCCAAGTGGACCAGAGTATGATAGTTGTATATGCCCTTCTCTGTCTCTAGTTATTCCTCCTACCCATGAAGGCCCGGATTATCCTCTGATGCTCCATCCAAGTTCATCTTTTGCCATGGTTCTGGTGGTCTGACCATTCAGCTAGACTAGGCAACTTTATCTCTGGAAGTCAAAGATTGAATGTTGCCTTTTCTAGCCTTGCTAAAGGATGTATTGTAACTATTTGGATCAAGAAGTACCTGACTATTATATTCAAAGAAAAGATTCTTCTAGTAGGATGACTCTAATTTTTACATCTTATAGTTCAAAAAAAAAAAAACAAGAAAACACCTTGAAAGAATTACTTTTTAAAGACTTGAATATAAGTTGTCTCAGTACAGCCTTTAAAAAGAGGGGCCTAAGGTGCTCTTAAATGTTTAATCTACAATGTGATATAAATTGTTAATTGATCTATATAATTCAGCTGATTATTGATCATTTCCCACATAATGACAGTGGTGCTTTCACTATATCGATGGTGCTCATTAATTTTAAGCTGGGAAAACTTGCACTTGTTCCAAATGGGTGCATGGGGATTAAGGTTAACCTTGGATTTACCATCTTGGGATTTCACAACTAAATTATATATGTTAGTTCCTTGTTATTTATTTATGGAGATGTATCAGTACCTCATGTCAAAATTAAACCCTACCCAAACAAAAAAAGAATTGGTACCTATATGGCTTAAATATACTGTTTTTATCCTATTTAAATTTCTTAGTAGAGGAATTAGAGGTCTTTTAGATTCACCATCAATCTAAATTACAATGTAGTTGCTTATCATTGTACAATCAATATACATTTAGTTTAGATGACGTCCTTATGGGCTAACAACACTGAGGCAATTGGAAATAATGTCACCACTTTCCGTTATGAACGTCTTTATATCTCTATTGCTAGAGGTTTTTCTAACTTTTTGGCTCTCTCTCCTTATTATTGAGTTGTTTTTGTTCCACAGGGCATTTTCAGTATTGGAGTTACAGAAAAAGCTTTGTGCAAAGAAATTTCCTGTTGCTGTAATTGAGGTGGTCCTAGCTGAACTTCAGGAAAGGTATGTGACTTATTTTTTAAATACTTAATCTGTTTTTCAGCTATCAGCCATCTGAAGCTGATGATGCTTCCATAAACAATATGGAATGTCAAGACTACTTTTTTGTTTTGTTGTAGTTTCTTTTGCACTTTCTCTTTTTGAAACACGTTTTTGTTCAATCAAGAGGCAAATCATTATCTGCTTGAGCTCAATGATATGTTTGATGACTACATTGACTAGGATACTGCATTTAGGGTTTTTCACAAATGCATGGAGTTTTTTTTGGTAACTACATTGACAAGGATACTGTATTCAGGGGTTTGCCACAAATGTATGGAGTTTTTTTTACAAATGTATGGAGTTTTTTTATATTTATATATACTACATTGACTAGGATACTGCATTCAGGGTTTGCCACAAATGTGTGGAGTTTCTTTTGCAGGGTCCTTATCTCTATCATCTGTCTCAAAAGCAGATAATTTGATATCTGACAGTATAAAATCAGGCAAGTTTATCAAAAATTAGATTTGGGGAAAAATGGTGATAGCTTTTATATATAAGAGTCTAGTACACATTACGTGGTACAAGGGGGCATGGCACCTAGTTCTCTGAGGGAGTGAGTTCCCATGGGCAAGCTGCCCTCTTTGGTTAGAATGGCACATTGAGAAGTGGAAGTTAAAAACATACAGTGGATCTTGCTCTTTAATTGAATCCCAGATCACTGAGAAGCTCCATTTACTGTTATACCGGGAAAATCTATTCTGTGTGTTTGCTAGTCCTTGGGGTCCTATTTCTGAAGTTTTGAGCAGATTTTACTTTTTCCTTCTGGTTACCATCAGAATACTGGCTGGCTCTGTTTGCAATTTTCAGAAAGCTGTGTTTGTTTTCTGTAGGGGATTACTTAATGATTATACATATGCGGAATCATTTGCACGCTCTAAATGGCAATCATTGAGTTGGGGGCCCAGGCGAATTAAACAAGTAAACAACTGCTCCCTTTTATGGCTGGGCTTTGCATTGTCCTTATCACATTTGTTATATTTAACATTGGATTTTCTTCTGTTTCCTGTTTCCTGATGAAAATAAGAAACACTGATGTATGGTAATTCTTTTAGGCTATGTGACCAACTGAGAAGAAATCTTCACTTCTATGTTCTCATGCAATATGGATTATCTCATAAATATTGGAAGAGAAAGTATTGTTAGTATTTAATATACAAAATGTCTTAGAAACGTAATGGAAAGGAGCTTGAAAAGATGTAAAATCATCACGTAGACAGATTTCTACAGACTTGCAGCAGCATTTGGCAAAGTCACAACAGACCCTTTTTCATTTTTCTTGAATTGGAAAAAATATACTGTTAGGCATTATCGTAGTCCATCAGCCATCCAAGGAAGAATTAGTCTATTCCATCAGAACTAGATGAGATAATAACGAAGTTGTTTGACTACATGTTCTACAGAGTCGCCAATTGAAAGGGTCTTGTCTAGGGACCAATAAGAATAGATGAATGCCAGAAATGTTATGGGATGGATAGGAAGGTATTGCTGTAAGATTTCTAAGGATAATTACGGAGCTATTTCTAAGAATAATTACGGAGCTCAACTGCAAATACTTTTCTTTTCTTAAGAAAGATGTTTTCTCAAGAAAGACTGCGGAGGATGTTGATCAATAAACCAGGGGACGGTTTAGTAGAGACAAAAGCAACAATGACTTGTAAGATAAGCTATTTGTGTGAGATATTGATGTGCTGGTATGTCAACTTTTTGTGGCTGATGTTTCGGTTCACTTTTAAGCAAAACTTGGACTTTTTGGTGGCAGGCACTTTTACAGAAGGGGATTAACGAAGCCAATGCACAAAAAGCCATCAAGGAGGTTTTTGAAGAAAGAGACCATGATGAAACCTCCTTCTTGGCATGTCAAAGACCGCATTGGATCACCTTTTTGATCAGGCACTGAAGCAGTGGATCCGAGGTAAAGATGTTGCGCTTGAAACCCGTAAATCAAGAATCGTGAGATGGCTTCAATACCGTGGATTCAACTGGCCTGTTACCAACTTTATCTTGAAACTGCTTGAAACTCGATCTTAAACATTACTTGAAAGACTGTCTCTAGTCCATCAGGAGCAAAATTTCCCAGCTAGTCAAAAATCTTTGTTCATACTTGGTCTTTTCAATGAGGTTCTTTAGTTTGGGTTCTAGTGTGGTCCTCTGTTTCCTCTGTATCATTTGTGTAATATGCATTCCAAAATAGACCAGATTCAACATGCTTTTGCTGTACATTTCCTTCACATATTGTAGTTTCTTCAGATCTACCAAGAGGCTAGCAATGACTTCTTACAGGTAGTCTCTCTGGTAGGAGGGAAGGTGGGCTTGGCAGCATGAGGAACTTATCCATTTGATATGGGAGAAGACATGGGATCAGTAGCACGAATCATGTGAGCAATGATAGCAGCATGAGGAACTTATCCATCTGATATGGGAGAAGACATGGGATCAGTAGCACGAATCATGTGAGCAATGATCTCCTTCCCTCTCCGGTAGGAGGGAAGGTGGGCTTGGCAGCATGAGAAACTTATCCATCTGATATGGGAGAAGACATGAGATCAGTAGCACGAATCATGTGAGCAATGATCTCCTTCCTCTGACAGAAGTTTCACATATAAAAACGACCCAAGGAACATTTTTATTATTTGTACAGATTCCAGCCATTGCGTTGCCCTCTCTCATCACATGCCCCACCTTTCCACCAACGTTGGCAGCACGAGCTCACATGAGCCCCCTTGATGCATCCAATAAAAAAAGAAACCTCCAAACCTTCAAGTCCTTGCACTCCAGCAATTTTAAATATGCAAGCAGCTCTGAACGTCTATTTTGGATTCTGAGCAGACAGGCAATCCAGAGATCCAAACACGCACCCCGCACGGCGGTTTCCCCAATCATTCACTACATCTCGGCGCGGCGGTTCCCCCAATCATTCACTACTCTCTCTCTCTCCCAGCAATAGCTTTTGCTTCCCAAATCCAATTTCACAGGACGAACTCGCCCGTCCTAAATTAACTTCCATCGTCCATTACTCCCTCTTTTCCCCATCGAATGGTTACTGCTTAATTGTACGAGTCCACTAATTTGACTCAGATTTTATGTTGTAAAATTTCAATACATAAAGAAGTTATCGAGTTGTGCTGGTTAGATCGTTTTATCGGAAAATAGATGGTTGAGTGTTCTAATCCCACCATGATGCAGTCGATTAATACGTGATCAATCTGGATAAACCAGCAGGGTTTTGCGCGGTTTTGAGGTGAAACCGGTTTTGGTCTCCATAAGAATCGTAATATAATGACCCAGATCAACTTAATCCAATCATCGGAATGTGTCACAATTTGGGTTTCATGGAAAGACTTAACATTTTGTTTTGAGTTATGCAGGATATGGACCCTTGTTTTATGCACGGCAAAATTGATATGAAATAATCGAACCCATCAATTCTCGATAATTTTTACAAAAATATTGTTATACATTTCATGAATTTCTTATTGTGATTACAATGACACATATCGTAATTGGAACGACAAAATTTTCCCAGATTGTAGTTAATTATGTTAAGCACTTTCGTAACGTCAAAAGCTTTAATCTCTTCTTCTCCGATCTTTTTAATCAGACTGAAGAATCGGAGAAGGCGAAGGAACAGTTTGAGGAACCCTGCCAGGTCAACATCCTCGGTTGATGGGAAGAAGCTATCGCCGTCGAATTCCTGCCCTTGGATCCGGACCCACGTTCGTCTTCATCCGACCGTCTGATCTCCTTGAGCAGCGCCACCACGTCCTTCATCGTCGGCCGTTCGTGTGGCGCCACGTTGACACAGAGGATCGCGATGGCCAGCACCTGGAGGATCTCCTGCATCTGAGCCTCGGACCCACCTCGCAGCTTAGGATCCAGGGCGTCCGTTGGGTTCCGCCCGCCTTGATAGTGGTCTCGGACCCACTGCACCAAGGGTACCCCACCCGGCAACGTGGGGTCCAGCGGGTGCCGCCCCGTTAGCACCTCCAGCATCACCACGCCGTAACTGTACACGTCGCTTTTCTCCGTCACCCGTTGCATGGATGCGTACTCTAAAATTCACGAATTTAATCATCTTCCAAAGTCTACTAATTAGAAATTTAAGAAAAAAAAATTAAGGAATTGATTTACCTGGGGCCATGTAGCCGTAAGAACCAGCGAGGTGAGGAGAAGAAGATCTGGGTCCGGCTTTGGACGCTTGATCGGTTCCATCGGAACCACCGTCGATTCCATCGATAACAAGCTTGGAGAGCCCAAAGTCGGCCAAGTAGACTTCAAGCATGGTGCCCAACAACACGTTCATTGTCTTCACGTCCCCGTGCATGATCGGCGGCACGCAGTCGTGGTGCAAGTAAGCCAGCGCGTGGGCCACCCCAAGCACGATATCGTACCTATGGACCCACCCGGACCCACACTTACCCCCGGCGTGGAGGAGCCCACTCAGGCTCCCGTTCGGCAAATAGTCGTAAAACAGAAGCTTGGTGGTCCGGTTCGCGCACCAACCCACGAGCCGGATGATGTTCCGGTGCCGGATCGACCCAAGCGTCCGGATCTCCGACCAGAACGCGGCGGCATCATCCGACGGCCACATCTTCTTCACGGCCAACGTGGGCCCACCGGGTACCTCGACCCTGTAGACCACCCCGGAGCTCCCCGTCCCGAGCACGTTCTCCGACACCAGGCTCCCGAGGACATCGTCGACGCACAGGTTCATCTTCTGATAGAGCGTCATCTCCCACGGATCGTCGGCGGGTCCGTTCCCCGGGACCACTCGCGCGCGAACCAGGACGTAGAGGGCCACGAGCAGGATCACGCCGCTGGCGCAGAGTAAGACGGACATGACCAGCTTCATCGCTGACGTTTTCTCGCCGTTCGCGGGGTCCACCCTGAGAGTGGGACCGGACGTCCCGCCGGCGGCGACAAGGAGGCCGGGGTTCCCGGCGAGGTTGCTCATGGGGAGCTTCTGGAAGAACTGGGTGTGGGGAGCTCGCCGGAGAAGGCGTTGTAGGAGACGTTGAGCGTGACGAGATTCTGAAGGGCGCCGAGGGCGGCGAGATAGCCGGTGAGATTGTTGTGGGCGAGGTCGAGGCTTCCGAGCCTTTCCAGGCCGGCGAATTCCGCCGGGATTTGACCGGAGATGTGGTTGCAGCTGAGGTTGAGCGAGATTTCAAGCGCCAGAATCTGACCCAGTTCCGGCGGTATGTCGCCGGAGAAGTCATTGTCGCCGAGCTCCAGCATCTGTAGCTTGGTACAAGAACCGAGCTCGGGTGGGATATGACCCGAGAGCCGGTTCTTTCTGAGAACCAGCTTGGTCAACTGAGTCAACGATCCGATGCCCGGAGTCAGGGAACCGGTAAGTCTGTTATCGGAGAGATCGACGAGCTGGAGACTCCGGGGAAGCTCGGGAGGGAGCGACCCGGTGAGCCCATTCGAATGGACATCAAGAAATTCGAGACTTTCGCAGCCGGATATCGTCGCCGGGATCTGTCCCGTGAGCATGTTGCTTCCCAGATCGATAAAATTCAGGTTTTTCAGGTTCCCGAGTTCCGACGGAATGGTTCCCCCGAGCCTGTTGTCGTTCAACCTCAACCGGTACAAGTTCGTGCAGTTCCCGATCACCGGTGGCAAAAACCCGGACAGTTCGTTCGAGAGAAGCAGCAGCTTGGTGAGATTCTTCAGCTCGAAAACCAGTTTCGGAATCGACCCGGTGAGCTGGTTGTACGAGAGGTCGAGGGCCTGCAGGTCGGAACACTCCGCGAGGCTCTCCGGGATACTCCCGGTGAGATTGTTTCTCCAGGCGAAGAACAGATTCAAATTCTTGAGCTTGTCGAATTCGACGGGAATCTCGCCGGAGAGTTCGTTGTTGTCGACTTCGATGTGTGTCAGAGAAGAACAGTTTGAGATTTCTGGAGGAATCATACCCGAGATTTGGTTCACGCTGAGTTGAATTCCCTGAAGAAAGCGCAAATTTCCGAAGCTCGCCGGAATGCTTCCCGATAACAAATTCTCCGATAAGTCGACGTTGAGCAGGTTTTCGCAGTTGCCGAGCTCGTGAGGAATCGAACCCACGAGGCTGTTTTGCCATAAGAGCAAATTCTCGAGCTTCCGGAGCTGACCGAGGTGGGTGGGGATTGGACCCGAGATCAAGTTCTGGTACAGATACAGGTTCCGCAACTGGGTGCAATTCCCCATCTCCTCCGGGATCGGACCGGACAAGTAGGCGGTGTAGATTGCCAAAGTCTCGAGCTTTTGGAGGAACCCAATCGATTTCGGGAGGTTCCCGCTGAGCCCTGTCTCGGCCAGACCCAACATGACCAAGTTGCTGCAGTCCCCGATCTCCGCCGGCAATTCTCCTTTCAGATTTCCGTTCCCGCCGGCCCGGAACACCCGGAGGTTTCGTAACTTTCCGATGCTTTTCGGGATTTCGCCGGTGAGTCGATTATCGTAGAGAGCCAAATTTACGAGACTGGAGATATTCCCTATGTGCAGGGGAATCCCGCCTTCTAGTAAATTTGAATTCAGGTACAGGGTCTCCAGCTTGGTCAGCCGGCAAATCTCCTCTGGGATCTCGCCAGAAAGCCCATTGCCGCCGATATCGAGTAGGCTCAATCCGGCGTAGTCGCCGATCTCTTTGGGTATGGGTCCGGTGAGGTTGGCGTCGGAGAGGATGAGAACGTTTAAGGAGTATTTGAGAGGTTGTAGATTGGAAGGAAAGGGACCTTGAAGATCCACTGAGGCTAAATTGATGGTGGTGACTTGGCCGTTTGTGTTGCAAACGATCCCGAGCCAGTTGCAGGGATGTGGGTCTGAAGGGTTCCATGATCGCAGCACGTTCGCGGACCCGTTGAGCGTGTTTTTCCACGAGAGAAGAGCTTGGCCTTGTTCGTCGATGGAAAAACAGGGCGAGAAGAAACTACAGAGGAAGAAGAAGAAGATGAAGCAGACGGCGAAGGGATTAAGCTGAAAAGGGGATGAGAAAGAGAAGGCAATTAAGCGTGAAAGAGAGAGATTCCTTGAAACTGCAGGCATTGCGGCATCGGAGACGAGGAAGAGCAGATGATCCGTTTTGGGATTGTAGAGGGGAGAACCCCATGTTTTGTTTATAGTACAAAAGGTGGAGATCGATCTGGATCCAAAACTGTCTTTAAAAAAAATTAAGCTGTCTCAATTCTTAATTGATCTGACAATCAACATGGGTTCTGTTTCTTTTTATGTACTGGGGTTGTTAATTGCACATTTGGCTCGATCAGTCAAACTTCCGGTGTTTGCTACTTGTTCTTTCTTGTGTTGGTTAATTCCCCTTTCTTTCTTATTGCAAATTTCCACAAGTCCTTATTTACTAATTAATGCATATATATTCTCCTCTGGTTAGAACTGTAACTAATAAGGGATTGGGAAAGAATAATTTGTTTATATCTTATAAACAAAATCATATGGAGATGGAGAGAGGAGGGAGAGAGAGAGAGAGAAGGAGAGAGAGAGAAGGAGAGAGAAAGAGGGAGAGAGAGAGAGGAGAGAGAGAGAGAGAGAGAGAGAGAGAGAGAGAGGAGAGAGAGGAGAGAGAGAGAGAGAGAGAGAGAGAGAGAGAGAGAGAGAGAGAGAGAGAGAGAGAGAGAGAGAGAGAGGAGAGAGAGAGAGAGAGAGAGAGAGAGAGAGAGAGAGAGGGAGAGAGAGAGGAGAGAGAGAGAGAGAGAGAGAGGGAGGAGAGAGAGAGGAGGGAGAGAGAGAGAGAGAGAGAGAGAGAGAGAGAGGAGAGAGAGAGAGAGAGGAGAGAGAGAGAGAGAGAGAGAGAGAGAGAGAGAGAGAGAGAGGGAGAGAGGGAGAGGAGGGAGAGAGGGAGAGAGAGAGAGAGAGAGAGAGAGAGAGAGAGAGAGAGAGAGAGAGAGAGAGAGAGAGAGAGAGAGAGAGAGAGAGAGAGAGAGAGAGAGAGAGAGAGAGAGAGAGAGAGAGAGAGAGAGAGAGAGAGAGAGAGAGAGAGAGAGAGAGAGAGAGAGAGAGAGAGAGAGAGAGAGAGAGAGAGAGAGAGAGAGAGAGAGAGAGAGAGAGAGAGAGAGAGAGAGAGAGAGAGAGAGAGAGAGCCAGAGAGAGCCAGAGAGAGCGAGCGAGCCAGAGAGAGCGAGCGAGCCAGAGAGAGCGAGCGAGCCAGAGAGAGCGAGCGAGCCAGAGAGAGCGAGCCAGAGAGAGAGAGAGAGAGAGAGAGAGAGAGCCAGAGAGAGAGAGAGAGAGAGCGAGAGCCAGAGAGAGAGCGAGCCAGAATAGTATTAATTGAAGAGCACAGAGAGAGAGCGAGCGAGCAAAGCGAGCCAGAGAGAGAGAGCAGACAGAGCCAGAGAGAAAGAAGGTAGATGTAAATAGTATTAATTGAAGTGCACATGCAAATTAGGAACAGATAAAAAGGTAGGATTAGATTAATGAGAAAGCTTGGTGGCGATCAGCTGGTGGGGGGGCATTCAGTAAACTCTCTCATCACTGGGAAGGGACACCTAAAAAGACATTACATTTTTTTAACCTTTCCTCTCTGCTGCAGAAACACATAAAAAAAATTCCGTCTCCTTCCCTAGATCCACCACCTCAACCCATGTGGTCAACATAATATATTTACATATATATCATTCCAAGTTTGAACTCACGGGTTCCATCAAATTAACGTCCAAGTTTACAGATTCATGACCTCATAATCTCATCAAAATAATTCGCTCTTTTGAAATAATTAAAGATTGTTAATGAATAGAGAAAGAAAGAAAAAAAAAAAAAAAAAAAAGAACAAGGCGACATCAAAACAATATATCAACTCCTCAAATTCAATAGCAAAAATATTTAAGATAGGGAAAAGTGTGAGTAGGTGATCCACTTTCTCTCACTCGTGGCTCGAATCTAGAACACATGCTAGCATGCTCCAGTGTATAAAATTGAGAAGGATTCACATCAAATGGAGATCATCCCTCATCTCCTTCTTCAGCTTCTTTATTTTTCTTTATCTGTGGTTGTCGATCCAGATAGAGTATATTATTGTATTCAAATAGATTGCAATCGGTTCTTGGAAGAATCCTTTTTTCCTTCAGTTTACGTGAATCCAGTAATTCAAATCTTCAAACTTCCTCTATCTCTTGCTTATCTTATTTCCAGTCTAATTTACTGGATTTAGATCTGCTGCTGCATGTGTATATAAGGTTAATTTATGATACATATAACTAAAGCCGAAACCGAAGAGCCTCAAAAAAACCGAAGAGACCCGAGTGATTCGACCCAATTTGCTCATAAGCCGAATTGGGTCCAGGTATCATGGCATCGCATACTTGAAAATATAAATACATTGTAATAAACTTGTATTACTTGAGTTAGTATACTTTACAAAAACTCCATTCTAATTATTAAATAGCTTTTGGTTTAGGTTTTTCGATTCTCCGAAAGATGGCATGACTCAGTTGTTAGTTACTTTATGTTATGTTTATTAATGCGAAGATTAGATAGTGATCGCTTTGAATTAGCTTCATTGACTAATTTCATTTGTCGGAGGAAATCACGTCGAGGTCCATTTCTTGTTCCTTCAGCTCTCCCCCTTTCCTTAATTTCAGGTTCCGTCCTTTACCTCTTAATTTTTTATGTGTCAACAGTGAGCAAAAACAGATAAGCGAAAGTGGGATCAGTTTTTTTCTTTTGAGTTCTTTTTTAGTCAGTGAAAGCTACAAAACTAGCCGGCCGGTAACACACACTGATGCAAACTCCACTCATGTGTTAGCTTATAGTACATTAGTCTGACCTCAAGAAGCAACTAAGACGAACAAAGACTAGCCCTTTGGAAACAAGACTCATGCTGGTTCTTGATTTGATGGATTTCACGAGCTTCTTCGGTTTGAAGACAGATTTGAGAGCTGGAGAGAAGTTTGGAAGGAAGACTCTGGAGAATGCGGTGAAGAAGTGTCCAAATGCGTTCAGCTTTGCCTTTTCAACACTTTCTGCGCTGCTGCCAAACGTTCTTCTTATTCCTATGCGGATATGAGAATTGAAAAGTGCAAAGCGACGGAAGAAGTGGGGGTCTCGGAAGCATCAAAAGAAGAGACAAAATGAATCCTCTTGTTTAATTTAAGGTAATAATTGAAGGAGTAGAATGAAGGTCACCTTTTGAAAGTGACCAGCCCACTTTGGGTCGCTTGGGCCCTTGGCGAAATATGAAGTACACGTGTGGGTTGATTAAAGTTTAAACACCAATTGTAGGCAATTATGAAGTGCACTATTTGATTAATGGATATTTTAAGTCCAGACTGATTACAGGAAGTGGGAATAGAAATAGAGGGGAAAGAAGCAGAGAGAAAGTTAAATAGCCATCAGAGGACAAGAAAGGTTCCCCTTTGGAATCCAGATAAGGGCAAAAAGAAAAATGCTATATGCACTTTACTGTGCACTCACTTTGTGCACTTCCTCCTCACTGTAGCGGTGGGACCCACATCAGGAATATTTTAATGTCCCACTGCTACAGTGATGAGGAAGTGCACATAGCATAACTCGGGGAAAAAAGATCTTCACAGCACACCGGGTCAGAGCAGTTTTTACTGCATCCACTTCAATCACCAATTTGACTTTCAAGCCAGAAGAAACCTTTTATTCCGCATTTCTGCCCTTCTGAGTCTGAATGTGTAGTTTTCTTTCATGATGATTATTAGATACTCTCGTTCTGATAATTCTGTGAGTGACCAGCATCGCCATGAGAACTACTTTTTAAGAGTGTTTAGTCTTCAAAAATTTCTGCTCATCTGATCCTTTTATGAACTCACGGCAGAATGAGGACGGGTGGATTTTGGTCGAGTCTTAAAAATATACCTCAAATTTACGAAACAGAAGAAGTCCACGACTAGTTAAGAAACAAATGCCCAAACCATACATGCAGTTGATCAAGAAAATACGACAAGAAAGGGCTTAGGTATTCTTTGCCATTTTGTGTCCAATGCCTGTTTGACAGGGGGTAAGAGTTAGGCTACAAAGGAATTCTTTTAGCTGCCGCAGACTTGTGTCCGGTTCTAACATATATACGAAAACAAGTTCCTCGTCAGCCTCATCGGCCCAAACAAAAAAAAAAAGAAAAAAAGAAAAAAACCACCTAAGTCTTTTCTTCATCGCGAAACCGTATTGCATTTATCACTATAAAATAATTTGTAAAACTAGTTGATCAACCCAGGATAGCTGCACCGATAAAGAAAAAAAAAAAAAATATGAAGGTGGATAATGTTGTCAGCTGAGTTATACGTCAATAACCCCATACAGATCGTTACAAAATAGGTTCCCCAATTTCACCTTCCAAAGCACTTGAATATTGAAGATGTTAGTGATGACGAAATGAACCTCAGGCCCGCTGATCCGCCAGGAAAGTAAGAAATTGCATAGTAAGAAAGTGCCAGGACCTAGGACCAAAAACATTGATATTAGCATTTCACAATTGTGTAAATAATGGCAGTGCTACCTTCCAAGAAACTAACTGAACATTTAGATCCAGAAATTGGCTAGATTATTGTACCCAGTTCATTTTGATCACGCAACAGAGAACATAGTAAATAAGTGTGGGGGAGGGACGATTTGAGTAACAGAGAGTTGCAACTGATAACGAGGAAAAGAAAAGTTTCCTCAGGGAGGAAACAGAAGAAAAATGAGTGGAAAAGAAGCTCTAAAAAAACATATTGTTACCTGTAATACAGAAAAGAGCACAGAGAGTACATAGCTATGAAGCACCATAGACACATATATGGTACCCACCATACTGCCAACAAAACCCAGTGTAAAAGGAAGCCTCTGCCAGGGGAAAAGACACATTTGTGTCAGTTACAGAAAAAAATTGTGTCAACATCCGTTCAAACAAATGGGAAAATATCAATTAACTTTACAGAAATGGTAAATGCATGTATGAGAGAGGAATAGATAGACACTTTAAACCCTCCATGTACTCCAGACATGTTTTCATTTTGCAGTTCTTTTCTGAAAGATATGAATGATAAAACATACATTTTCAGTTATAAACCACCAATAACTATATCCTATCCTACGGCTCAGTAATTTAAGGTTCTGATAATTAGATCCCATCTCTCAGTCCAGGAGATTTCTAAACCATTACTATTAAAAATGAAAAAAAAAATACCATGAAATAATAACAATGCCACGAAACAATAATATTGCCACAAAGGAAAAACAAAATATATACTACTTAATATACTTCTTCTGTTTCATGGTATTTATGACACAATCGCGGTACTTTGTCATTTTTTGGTGGTATGATGTTTTCCCCTTTACCTAATATTTGCAGATTCCAATGACGGATAACAGTAGGATCAGTTTACAACTGTGATAGCTAACTGTGGACACAGTCCAAATTAGCATCTCATTGTTGTTCTTTAAATCCAGTTAAAGAGTCCGTCTGCATTGCAGTTAAAAGCATAATAATCATGCTGAGCAAAGTTCATTTATGCCAGCCTACACAATACTTTTAAATAGCACAAGAATATATTGCCATACAACAATGGGGAAGCAAATGCCCCAAGTTGCAGCCGTACATTCAAAAAGAAAATAATGAGAGAAAATAATTTTTTTTTCATAAATTTATGCATGCTATAAAATTAATTAACACTAGTAAAGATAGTCAAGATGGTAACATGTCTTATTTAGAATTCAGGAGAAGTACAAGAAAATTACAAGCAGAGAGAAAGTATCAGGAACATGACAGATATGCCTTGTGCAGACAATAGGAAACTGTTAAAAAACATTACATTCACCAGAAGAAGACGTAAAAGAAAAAAGATGGGGCCTATCAATTCAGATGCTTTTAAAGCTACATATCTACAATTTCTGAATGAATAGTAGCTGCCAACATATCTTGCCGGACCATGGTCTTCATTCAAATATTCTGAGTAATCAAAATCTTAACATTTCCTTCATACAGTAGAGATAGTTATTATATCAACCTTATTATAGAGCTAATTTTCCCAACCAATTTAAAAACTCTCAAAGAGAAACTATAGCATCCTCGTTTCTGCATGGTTAGCGTATTCTGCACACCATCTTAAACATGGAGTCAATCTTTCATAAGCATTATATTTCTTCAGTAAGCATGACAAATTAAACTGTAAAGACTTGTATCTTGAAAAAGATTCCAGGGCAATCAGTTCTACAGATGACATTTGGACCAGCCAAATTCAATGTAGCAATGGAAAAATACTTTCAGGTTATGCAATGAATGACAAAAATTGTTTTCACAAATATCATTCATTACATACTGCTTATTGCAAAAAAGTGGCTTGCTTAATGGCTCAACTTTTGTGCGCAACATACATTTCCAAGGAGCATTTATTAGATTTCAAGCATAGGCCAAACATCCAGTAAATGCCTCAAAGTGGCAGGATAAGTAAATATTTGGAAGAACGCTCTTTTTGTCAATTGAACCAGATCCTGATTTATCGTAATGGAGAGAAAGAATAGTATGTTGACCTAGCTAACAGAATTAGACTTCCCTGCATCTAACAAGTAACTGGAGATAAAATGTCCAGAGCAATTAGAGAGTTACATAATACTGTTCATCTCCTAGTGTAAGGATAAATTAAAAATATGTACAAAAAATCAGTGGCAGAATTACCTCTTTTGAAGTCATGTGTGACAGCTGATTTTTTGGGCCTTTGAGAGCAAAGAAAGAACCAATAATAAAGACACACCCGAGAGTGAAGCAGATCGCAAATTTTTGAGGCATTAATACCATAACAGGAAGGAACATAGTGAAGGCAATGAAAATGAAGAAAATCCCACTTGCCAAGAATAGTCCAAAATACATGAGAGACTTTCCAGAGGGAACACTGCTAGTGGCAGACTGGAAGTTTCCAGGCAAGTCCATTACTCCTTTAGACACCCTAGAAAAAACATAACATTAGGAAGCTATAATTAGCCAACCAAATTATCATAAGACCAAAAAGTGACTCATAAAACAAGAATTCCTCTTTACAATGTGCATATACCATCAAATAATAGGATCAGAACACCAAGCGATTCTCAATATCAATGGTCAGTTCAAGGTAAATTTATTTGACAACATAACCAATGAAGGAGATAGATTAACAAAACAAAATAGTTTACATATACAAAACACAATATGACTGAACATCACTGAATAACAGTTCATTGGTATCAAACTCAAACAGTTCATTGGTATCATTCTGCAAAATCAGTCAGCAGCAGTCAATAGAATACAATAAAGAGCTACAGAAGTCCCCTCAAGCAAATTAACACAACATACAGTAATCTCCAATGGCTTTATCTCAAAATTCTTTAGTGCTCCATTTCCTTCCACAAAAAAAAAAAAAAAAAAAAAAAAAGATAGTATGAAGCTTATACCCATGACTCAATCAGAAATGCCTATTTCCGCCCAGTAGCATAAAAGGCAATTAATTATTCCAATGTCAATTGATGCACTCTGCTAAAACTATTAAATGCGGAAAGTAAACTCTATCCACAATAAAACATAACAGACCTCCTTCCAAGAGATGACTACCCTAATAACAATTAAATCCTAAAAGGTAAATAATATTTTTTGATTATACTGCTAAAAAACTCCTGAAGAAAGAAACCTCTATCATCCAAGGAAGCACGGGCATTACCAGTGAAGTTAGTACTCCAATCTTCTACAGAGATCACGAAGAATTTAGAAAAACAGAATCCTAGTGTAAAGGTTCATGATTCATGGACCACTTCACAGAACTTCACCATGTCCCGCTAGTTAATTAAAACAAAGATATGCGTATCGCCAGTTAGAAACCCACTGGATCCAAAAACGACAATAGATTGGTTTAGAAAACAACCCATGGGTGAACAATAGATTGGTTTAGATGCCGCCAATGTTCAATTCATTTGTGATAGATCAAATTGGAGGATATTTAAGTTTTGAAGGGGAACAGATATATGAATTTCAGCAACAGAGACTCCCATAAGCTCCAGGAGTGCTTACACATTGAAAGTCCCAGCGACTTTATCATTGGCGGTTCTGACAGCGGCTTCAATATCGAACCCTAGGTTCGAAGATCCAACTTCCTCCGTAGATCTGGACGCCGCATACGAGTTCCAATCGGCGAGAAGGGAAGTGGATTTCTGCTGATCGGTCCCGCTCGGGCCCCCCATAAACCAAGCTTGGGCAGTTTTCTGCATGACCCTCGAGCGAGCGTGACCGACAGGGAGAAGCTGAGCGGCAGAGAGAGAGAGAGAGAGAGAGAGAGAGAACAGTTTTTTTCCGTGCTCAAACCACCTCGCAGACGAAACACTGAAGCAATTCGACTACTTGTATCGCCATCAATGGCGTTACCGCGTCAATATTGAAACAGATTAAAAAATTGAAAGAAGAATGGGGATTTAATCCTTAGCAGAGCCGCGAAACAGAAAATAGTGAGGACTCTCTGCCAGTCTAGTCCTCTCTACTGCGCCTGCTTAAGAATAAATTAAGAGTAATGCTAGACCCACCGATCCGACGTATTAATCTAAGTTTTTAAAAATATAAAAAAATATTTTTTTTAATAAAATTTTATTTTTTAGAGGATAAACCCTAAGCGGTTTAGATTAACAAGTGAGTAGTGAAATAAGTACTTGGGCTAAGTGCAAGTAAAATTATTCATAAATTAATAAAGCATCCTTCAACAATTTTAAACGGTTTTGGTCCAAAAGGGTTAGAATGGAGTTGGACAAAAGGTTCTATCAGTATGATTTTGTATTTTTAGATTAATAGTTTAGTTACAGTTTATGTTTTGGTAAGTGATAAAGACATAACAAAAGCAAACACTTAATTAGATCTAAAATATATTACCCAGTACGGATTTGCCATTTGAAATCATATTTTTAGGCAGAGGGAGAAGAGCGAGAGGGGTCAAAGAAATGGCAGAGGCATGGAGAATAAAATGTGAAGAAGGAAAGAAAGGGAGGGGAAGACACCCCAGTATTAGAATAACACTTTAAACAAGCATTTGTGACCACTCTTTTATGCTCTTTCCAATCGTCGTCATTCCAAGGGGAAGAAACCACTCTAAGAGGACTATTTTTTGAAAACATGATCGCTTCCCACAGTAAAATTCCAGTTCCAACAAACAAAAAGGGCTAAATTGGACACAAGCTATGCATTTCTCTACAACCTCCTGGGTGCAGGACTCTCCTCCTTTGAAGCTGTAATCTAAATTTAAAAGTTTTCCTCAAAAAATAAATGAAAGAGAAACAGCTCGGAGCATCCTCAGAATATGTACAAAAAACCATCCAGGCATGACGTG
Organism: Aristolochia contorta; assembly: GCA_022405105.1. NCBI lineage: Eukaryota > Viridiplantae > Streptophyta > Magnoliopsida > Piperales > Aristolochiaceae > Aristolochia > Aristolochia contorta. Next base: position 16,302,140 of record CM039668.1, on the reverse strand, counting down.
TATTACGATTGAGTTTTGCACTGTATACAGCCAAGTCTATGAAGACTCTCCGAGTGCTGCCAACTCAGCTAACGCTTCTCTGATTGGGCCTTGATTATGCATTTTGTTTGCCTAAAAAAAAAACAAAAACAAAATTGTTACATACTTCACAAGTTATAAGCATACGTCATCAGAAAACATCTCAATCTGTTTAAGAAGTTTATAGAAAGATTAAAGACCGATAAAGCAATTGTACTTAGTAATGAAAAACATGACACGGCTCACAACATAGAGCTCAAATTCATGATTCAATCACAACAACTATTCAACAGCAAGTGCAGTTTTTGCCAAAGCAATTCCATGTCCACAATGAAGCTGGTTGGTAAAAACGGTCACATAAATATTGCACCAGATTGTTGCTATTTCTTAAAACTTACGAGTCAGAAATCAAATATATTAGTACAAGTGCATGGAGCACTAACGGTAACAAAATATTCTTTAGATTAAACCAGACAAGTAGCAAAACGCCATTACTAACTAGATGAAAAAATCTAATCACTGAAACTTTGCTTATTTGCTAATCCCGTAAGAGCATGACTACGCTTCAGATGGAATACCAAGTAGCTCTTTGAAATCATTCAAAAATTAAAAGAAAATGACTGCTTGAAATCAATCAGTAACAACTGGCATGCAAAGTTTGTACTATCCAGTTTTTACCTCCAACGAAGGCAAAAGAGCAAGAGCTTCATCAACAGTTTCAGGACAATTATTAGCTATGATGCAAATCTGTATCATCAACTTTCAATCAGCACACTCTTAAACAATTGTCCCAAAGAAGTTAAGCACAAGTTAATGGGTTAAGTTATAAACCTCTCCTTCAGAGACCTTGCTTCTTTTGAGCTTTCTAAACATGAGTTAATGGTTTACACAAACCACTAATACAAACAATCAAAACAGATAACACTACTCCACTAAAAGGAAATCATGCCAACCACAATAACCCAAGAAAAAGGATACTCCAGAGTTTGTCTCACTGCCTGAGAATCTTTATAAGTAGTGCCACATTGTGCAAACTGTAACCCCTTCGAAAAACACCTACATCATTACAAAAACAGTCTTAAAGATAATGAAAACAGGAACAGAAATAACATTACTAAGGAAAACTTAAAGTGGAACGAAACAAGCAATCGACTCCTCACTCTGGGACTTTAATCCTTGGATCATCAGATAAAACCGATACGTGTTCTTGAATTCTCTGTAAAATATCTGCTGCCTCACAATCCATTAAACACCTTGAATTTTTGGAAGCTCTGCCATCGCCACGACAATAAGAAGACAGAATCCAATAAATTATCATTTTTTCAGGGATTAATGAATTAGTATGATAGAATATTTGATAATGGATGAACATGACCAGAAAACTGGTGGAATTAAACAATTCAAGTCTCCAAAGTGCATGGGGCAAGGGCCTTCCTGCAAGCACACTATTTTTAGGTATAAAAAAGTGTACGCTAGAATGTCTGTAAATATGTGAATATCATGCTAGAAAGTCCAAGAATTTACATTTTTTTCTTTCTCCTTTTTGAGCTTTTAACACCCCTTAGGGTCCCTATCTTTCTTAGTATATTCATACTTTTCACTAATTAAAAATAAAATGAACTAAGACCCCTCAACAAACTAATGCCCTTCCACAAGTTTCAAAAAATTGAATCCAGATTAAATTTGGTGCCCCTTGCAAAACTGCTCAGGTTCTACATCGTAAATAGCTGCATCACATTTTATAAGATATGTGAGAAGGTGTGGATTGGGTCCCTCAGAATCACCAGGAGTATTAGGGTGTCATGTGTGACTATAATCAACACAAGAAATAATAAATAAACAAATTATAAGAAAAAAAGTATTCTCAAAGGACAAATACATAACATCAAAGTCTACTTAATTTAAGGAATGACAATCTAGTAACTAAAGTTCCACATTTTCCAACTTGCAAAGAGAACATAAAGAATGCCAGGAATACCATCAGATTCAAATTCTCATCCAAAAGTAGCAAACAAGGCAAATTATAAAAAATAATATTCAGAGGTTTTTTTATTAGAGGACTATTGACCATCTTTCATTTTCAGTTCAACGTTTTGTTTTGAAACTCTTGCACTAGCAGAGTTGTTGCCTTTCCCCCCAGCTTTCCCTGTTGCATCTGTCTTGCCTCCTTTGCCCAAATCTGCTAAAATTTAAGCAAGCATGATAAATGTGAAATTCAAACCCTCAAAACAAGCAGTTAAACCAAGAAAAAAGGTAAAGAAATCAAACTGGATAAATGTGAAATTCTTAACCTTTCAAAGGTGGTGCTTTAAATGAATCCTTTCCCCCCGACTTTGATGGAGTTTTGCTACTCACATGAGGCATCACTTCCACAGACTCTTGAAAAAGGTTGGAAAAGCATAACTCAATTAGCATAGCTATCAATACTTCCAAACTTTAAAAAAGGGCCTACAGAACCACTTGTGATGGTCCAAATAATCAGACAAAATGGGTATCAACCTTCTGAATCTGAGACCACTACTCCCTTTCTCATTCTTCCAGTTGCGTATCCATCTTTCCCTGTTGGTGATGCTAGACGGAGAAATAAAAATAAAAATAGAAATAGAAATCAATGAGAACCAGCATGTAGATATATACAAATTAGTGCAGGATATTCTAATTATCCACATCCAATGTTAAAATGTAGCATCTGATGTAGTTTTTTAATTGATGGAAAACCAAAGAAGCATAGTGGTTTCCACCAGAAATTACAATGTGAAAAATAGAAAATAAAAAATGCAAAACAACACAAAAACAATTCAGCAAGAGTTTCAACATCTTCTCATAGAGAGATTTGAAATTAAAAAAAAAATGTTATATCAAATGCAGCCATCTTAGATATCATAACGTGAAGTACAGCAATCAAGATGCCTGACTTCCAAATAAGGACATTATGAAAATTTCATTTTATAAATAAAATGAAAAGGCAACTAATCTGGTGGGCCCCTTATGATACTGAGGAACAATACTACCAGGGAAAAAGAAGAGGGCCTCCTCTCCTCTCCATTGGACGGAGAGAAAATATCTCTTTTCAACTAAAGAGAAAAAGTCTCACCGATTGACAGAGAGAAAGTCAGAGGAAACGGGGAGAGATAACCCTCCTATTTATACCAAATACCCAACCCCCGTTTCTTCCTTAAGGCACCCCACCCCATCCCCCTACAAGTTACTCTCCCCTCTGAATAAATTTATTAAAAGGAGAAGGGAGGACGCAATCCTTCTTGTGTTTTTAAAAAATAAAATGTTAATAAATATATACCACAAAGCTTATGAAATCCTAAGATCATGTTTTGGAACTATGCTTTATAAAAAAAAAAAAATAAAAAAACAGCTAAACAGGGCCATGTTAGAATTACAACATCAGAAAGTCATATTGGACAGTACAAAAAAGTATTTTCAATCGCATAGACTACCCCTTGAAAATCCACCCAACTCTTGAATTTCAATTATTCCCATATATTAAAATAATTAGTTCAAGTGTTGTTCAAATACTACATACTGACTGGAACTGCAGAAAAATAAGCATTATTTGCAGCTGATGGTAACTGAAGAGACTATAAAACTCTTTTCTACAGTATATTCTCAATCAAGCTAACGTATTGTTGTTTCAATAGGAACACAGAATAATGTGAAAATCATTATACCTGTAACTAATTTTCTCACTGGACATCTTTTTCAATTAGAAAAAACCTCCTTTCAGCAATTCTCTTGCACATGTTTTGTCATAAGAGTAAATGGGACAAATAGTTACAGCATTTTTTACACAAGAAGTAAATTTTTTTCTCAATAATAAAAGAAGGTTGATGTCAGAGGTACGTAATCAATAACTCCCTTCATACTCCATTTTAAAATCAGTTTCGTTGTATGTATTCAGATGCTTTAACAGCCCCCATGTTATCAGGTTCCCCTTGAGAATGTTCCCCATCGCTGTCTAACAGCTCTCAATTCTACTTTTTTTTTTGCACTCTAATTATACAGCTCAATAAAAGTCTTCACCACATTTAAGAAAAATTATTTCTTGGTTTAAATTTCCATTCTTCCCTATGGGAGAAGTAAAAAACACATATTTCTTCCTTTTTAATATAATTTTAAGGTTAAGATAATCAATTGTGAAAAGTCCAGCAGAAAACTTCCACTCTGGTAAATGGCACAAAGACTAGAAATGATTTTCAACTAGGAATTTTGTCCTTTTTTTCCTATCCTATTGGTACTAATACACCTTAAGGCATAACAACGTACACATAAGAAATACATCAGTCAAATCTAATACATGATTTCACATCATTTTACTTCTATTGTAAGTTTAAGAGTGAGAACTGCTGCCGTATTTATCATTGCCGAGTGAACGTGAGTGGACCAATGGGAAAAAAACGAGTTTTAGCAATCATTGCCGACACGTATTAAATGTTTCTATAGTCAAGCAATGTGAAGGAGCACAAACATGGGAACACTTTCCTCCTTTTAAGAACAAACAAACAGATAATATAAGCGAGAAAATAAATCAGCCCATAAAGAAGCACTGACAGAAAAATGCGCACATACTAATTCTCAAAATCTCCTCCAACTCCAGGCTGGAATGCTGGAAGGCTATCCTACATCAGTTTCATGGACAAAGTCCGGAGTAAAAACCCTTTCTATCGTCGCAAGTCACATTAAAGTGCCTATCGCCTCGAAACGCAAACTTCCAAGAATACACGAAGAGTCAAAATGATTATATACCGACGATCGCAAAGCAAAGTTAACGCAATATAAACAGAAATCAGTCCCTTGATCCAAATAAAAAGATATGCAACTATTATGGAAGCTACATTAGCAAATTTCATCAGCCAAGTTACCTGGCTTTTTAGCAGTATGTTTCTTCCTCGTCTTCCTTTCGTACGCCACTGTAAACTTTTTACCCCCTTGTTCCGCCATTTTTCGACACGGAAGAGGGAGTCGGGAGAGTCGGGAGGGTCGGGAGAGTCGGGAGAGTCGGGAGGGTCGGGAGAGTCGGGAGAGTCGGGAGAGTCGGGAGAGTCGGGAGGGTCGGGAGAGTCGGGAGAGTCGGGAGGGTCGGGAGAGTCGGGAGAGTCGGGAGGTTCGGGAGAGTCGGGAGAGTCGGGAGAGTCGGGAGAGTCGGGAGGGTCGGGAGGGTCGGGAGACTCGGGAGCGTCGGGAGATACGGGAGTCGGGAGCGTCGGGAGAGTCGGGAGAGTCGGGAGAGTCGGGAGAGTCGGAACCAGAACAGGATACAGACCCCTCCAAGAAGCACTCCCGAACCTTCAACTACAGTGTGCAGACGTCCTGAGACTCCAGGCCGAGCGTCGTCCGAGGAAAAGTACCTGGCGCGGCTATCTGGGGTAAAAAAGCTTTTCAAAATCTCACAATGTTATTTAACAGAATAATGAAAATTTCGAAGACGTAAACATAACAAAAAAAAGATCAAAAATAAAAAAAAATAACAAAAGAAAATGATTCAATTCCACCCCACTTACGTAGCTTTTTTTTTATCCGAAACACCCTCTTACCTAGCTGAACCAAGGTTTGAACTTTGAAGTATCGAAGAAACATGAGAAAATATACAAGAAGTTTTGAAAATTAAAACTTCAAAATAAGAAAGATTCTAATATTTTAAACTTACTTTGTTATGCAAAAATATAGAGTTGTTAGTAATTATCTAATATACAATATGATATTATGATTAGATACATAACGCTTTTATTTTATTTTATTTTATATTATTTTTAGTATTATTTTCAATAAATATGATTTAAAACTAACATCAATCATTCGATAAATAGTTGTGTTTATTAAAACATAAGATTAAACGATTGAATTAAATTGATACAAAAGCGAAAGTATATATAAATACTATTAATGTATAAAATCAATTAAGTACATTAATTTTTTAAATTATTTAATTATCCTATTGAATAGTCTATTCAAAAGGTATATTAGTTAAAAAAATGATCTCAATACTTTCATATTTTATTGGGTGGCTTTATATGATAAGGTTTAAGGTTTTTGTTACTCATTGAATAGGTAGATAGATCTTAATTTGTCTCTTACTTAAACTGCAAATAAGGATTTTTGTAAACCCTCACACTAAAATATGGTTGTAAGTATATCACCACTCATTAGTTTAAGAGCATTGATATAAATAATGCGGATTTTTTACTTCCAAGACTTTAAATTCTAACTTGGCATCTATATTAAAGTCCACGTAAGAGATGAACTCATAGATTTTTCTAATAATATATTATCTACTTATTCTACGGGGTAAACCTAAACTCTAGATTTTCTCTTACCTAGACCTCCAACTATGCAACCACAATGTAAAACCTCAAAGTAAAATTAAGAAGTACTGGTATTATTTTTCTTAGTGTAATCTTGGATTCAAAAATTTTAGAATATATTTTTTATTAAATATATATTTATAAAAAATAATTTTGACCTTTAATATAAACTTTGGATAATACAATAGCTAGATTTATGAATGATATGTTAGAAAATATACAGAAATATAGGAAAATTTATGAAAACTGGACCCACTTATTTGTTAATAAGATACTATATGTGATCATTTTTCCAAAGTTGATACACAAGGAAACTACAAACCATGTGCTGAACCCAACTTTTGCTTTCATTAGAGAAATTTTGTCTATAACAACATTTATGTACTTTTTAACAATGCAACTATTTTAATTTATTATTAAAAACTAACTTGATACGTGTATTAGTGATCCCTTATAGAATAAAAATATTTCTAAAACTTTCAATTGCTCGTGAAAAATGAAAAATGGGTGGAACTGAAGTCCATAGACAATTAGACTCCATGCTCACATTTTCTTGTATTTAAATTAGTAATATGAGATGTAAATACTAAAAACCTTTAAATAACAAGAATAAAAATTATTAAAGAAAAAATGGGTTCAGCATATGAGATAAAAAATAAGACCAGGCTTATACTCCTTTCAAAGAATATATTATTACTTCATAGAAATAAAAGTAACCACTTCACAATCGCATATGAGATAAAAAATTGTTTAGTAATTTAATTGGAACAAAAGTTACAAGCATAGTTTAACGATTAATCTATTAATTTTAGTTTACTATAAAATCTACACATTTGTGGTACTAAAAAATATTTGAGTTATTTGTGAAAATTCATCACCAACCCTCCGTAAATATCATATTTGTTTAAACCTCCTGCAATATTACTCATTTATCTTTTATAATATAAATTATAGCTTCTAAATAGTAAATATACATATTTAGAAAAATTAAAGTAATTATAAACAAAAAATGTTTGTGACTTAAAAAAATGCACGAACAACATGTCCCACAAAGTTCATGCTCGTTGCAGTCTATACAACTTTGTATATCTGTTTCATAGCCCATGTCTGATGTCTGCGACACCTCTTATCCTCTTTATAGCGTCGAAAAATGGGAGTTCGCGCGCTATTTGCTCCTGTGCCGCTCTTCAAATGCCCCTTCCGCTCTGCGAGTCCTGACCGGCAAAAGTGCGTGAAATTCTGTATCTACTCACTTGTTGCGAGATCTACTCAGTTCGAGGAATTTGTGCAGTCTGATGCTTATTTATTCCTAGAATTCGGTTTTCACATTTAAGAATTTCTTGCCGAGAAATTGTCAAAAGCTTTCCAACGACTCCGTTGGTTTCTAAAAAGGATGAATTAGGCTTTCTCTCTTTTGTTGTTTTAGTTGTTTGCTTTAATTTTGTGTAAAAATCAAGTCACCGTTGATAAGCGTTGATTATCTATATGAAAAATCCAAACCGAGCTGGATTGCAGGATTGGCGATGAAATGTGTGTTTATTGATATATGGAGTGTCTGATGCTAGTTTTTGGGCATGATTTTTCATCCATGTAGTCCGAGGGACAAGCCGTTGTCGAGGAAGCTTTGGGTTATGTTGTCTAATAGTCTCGGTTCTCGAAGAGTTCAGCTACAGTCGAAGAGGAGGTTATTACTGGACCTTGCGAGCTTTAGCGCAGCTACCTTCTTATGCTCTGATCCTTCTTTTGCAGTACCAATGCCGGAGATGAATGAGCCCGAGGTACTCAGGTAAAACTTAAGATGACTGTTATCTCGAATGTTAAGAGCTGGAGTGTTCGACTTTAGTATCTTTATTTACGTTCAAGAGTGGGATTTTAATTTCACTTGATGCTCTGGTGAAAAATCGACATTAGACTACTAACTTGGGGGCCAGGCTTAAACTTGTTTTTTCGTCTCAAACTACTTACATGGTATCCTTTTTCTCTTGGCATTTGAAGCGTCCAGGTCTCGAAAGCTACCCAGCGGAGTCATAATCCAAGGTATGTTCCATTTGTCTTCTTCAATTTCTGGATCTACTCCAAAAAAGTTCCTTTTGAAGTAAAATTTTCTTTTATATTCAAATTCTTTCCACCTGTTTTATTTTTCAAAACCGATCAAATCACAATTATACAATAATGGCAATGTCGTGAAAGAATTCACTTCAGTTAGTTGAAATCGATCTGTTATCACCATGTTATTGGGTCATAATTTTTAAAATCGATCTGTAATAAGCTGTTTAAATTTTGGCTTAAGGACGTTCTGGTGTTCTGATTTTCATTTGAAGATATTGTTGACGGAGGAGGAGAAGAGGCTCATGAAGGAGACTTCATTGAATTTAATTATGTCTGTCGGCGTTCAAATGGGTATTTTGTTCATAGGTAACTCGTGATTCTTTGTTTGTCTGTGATTGTAAAAGAGCTAATTGACTTCCAAAAGAAATCGAGGACAAGCCTCTGAACCAGTGGAACGGAAGAATTAACTACTTTTTTCTGCTTTCCCAATCTGTTGAGGGCACTTCTCCCCACTGCATATTATACTCAAATTCAAACTTTATCTATTCGTTAACTGAGGAAACTGAACTTTTCTCTTATTCCTGACATGTAGCACTGTAGATCAATTTAGTGGCGAAAGTAAACCAGTGATACTCCCTTTAAGTGAGAAGCAGGTTAGTTTCTCGATCATTGACATGCATTTGGAGAGCAGTAAGGCTTGTTTGTTTTTTATTGTAGCTGAGAAATCCAGCACTTTTAGGGCTCACCAAATTCAGTTTCCTCAGTCATTTCTCGGCTCCCACTAATCCCTCCATAATTCCTGTTGGAGCAAAGGGTCTACAGCTCCTTCCCTACCTTAAACAAATGGAAAATTTCAGTAATGTTCGTTGCAATCATTGCTTCAGTATCATTTTCTGCTGGATTCATGTTGATGTGCCAAATCTCAGAGCTGAAACAGGTTTCCAAGCTACTGGAACCTCTCTAAGCATCACTTCATGAAATACTCTGTGAAGAGCACATTGCATTTAAGAACAGTAACTGAACTGAATGACAAACTGCATTAGTTATTTTGTTAACATTGTGCACCCTTCTGGTAAGAAATGAATTTATAGAAATGGGATAGATTCCACAGACAAGGAAAAACTCCTTTTTATTTTGGAAGTTCATCAGATAACTGTTTCAGCGATGCATGTCTAACACATTTAAGTAAGTATCCCTGTCATAGTGTAAGTTCTGTAACTCAGACACTAACTCAGAGGAATATAAAACATTAAATTTGAAAATTTTGTTGGTTGCATTGATTGTTTGGTAGAGCTACCTGCTCAGTTAAGGGATGGAATGTTCACTTAGATAATAACATCATTTGTGACTAAGAAAATTAACCATATGATTTTTTATTCTTGGTGATGGACCATTTTGTGTGCCATACACGTGGTCTGAATTCAGATTGTTGATTATCTTTTACACTTATTTCCCAGATTATAAAGGGTCTGAAGGAGGTTCTACTGGGGATGAGAGTTGGAGGTGGGATTTTGAACAAGTTTGAGATAGTTACCTAACCTGGGCAGCAAATGCACAGTTCCTTTGTATTAATCTCAATAACCTGAAAAAAATCTGAACTAAATCAAAGTCTTCATTTCAGCATTAGTTCACCGTGTTGTTTGCCTTAATGAGTATTATAGCTGTTTCGTTATATGATTTTAAAATGTTAAGAGAAATACAAGGAAATTTGTTCTTTGCAGGGAAGAGGAGGGCCTTGATTCCGCCCGAAGTTGGATATGTCAATGAAAATTTGAAGCCAATTCCGGACGAGGTATGTATGTTGGATTTTTTGTTCCTTTGATGGTAATGATTTTGGATGCTGTCTGTGAATAGTGTGGCACGGTCTTTATTGTTCTTTGAGAAGGTCATTCGTACTGTCAAAACGCATCACAGTAGCTCAGGGCAGTGGAAATGATGATATAAGCAATGAATGAAATATTCTCTTTTACCTTATTGATAACCTATTTTATTGCAGTTTGGCCCTCGTAGGAGCCTTCTCTCTCATGCAAACGAGCCATTAATCTTTGAGGTGCAGCTGTTGAAGGTATTTTGATTTTGAGGGCACAGAATCGTTCTTTTTGTAATATATTGGGGTCCTACAAATAGGAGCCTTAGGAGCCTGTTACTTCGTCTATGATATAATATTATTAGGAAAGTTGACACTACGTAGAAATTTTTCTTTGAAGGTTGAACTTCATATGCAAGCAGATGTGAACTAAGGTTTCACTGGAGAAACCCAGTAGTAACCCGAGCATAGCTGCGTATGTTCAAATCGAATTTTAGATACTGCTCTTTTTGTTTTCAGATTTATATTCTAAACACATGAAGTGGCAATTAAGAGTGGGACAAGAAACAGAAAAATTAACTAAGTCAGTCCACTTCTATAATAGAAGATTAAAAACAATAACAGTATTTTAACGTATTTAATAGAAAAATAATTTCAGTACTGTTATATTTTACTTTCGGTTTTTACATCTTGACTTGGCTATCCTCTAGGTTGAGGCTTACCTTTAGAATAAGAAATAGGTTCTACTATATCTCTTACCTAAACTGCCAACGAGGATGCTCCGTCACGCTATAAACCCTTACGGTAAAATGTATATCCACCCCCAACAAACATTTGGATGAGTCTTGCCAAATCGTCAAAATTACGACTAATTTGTGACATTGACCATTATTTATTGTTCTCTTTAAATGCACGTAATAATAATTTATTAGTTCAATTATAATTTATGACTATATAAAATATATTCAAGAGTAAATTATAAGCTTTTTTTTCTTGGGAGTTCTTTCGAAATTGCCCGATGACCGAGTCCAGAGAATCGCCCAATCTTAACCACAGCACTGGCTGAGGTCCTAAGGAGGCCGGAGGAGGTTCATGTGAATATGAATCGGATCTGAACTCAGAACTCGGTTGACTGAACACAGTACTCCCTTCGTGCGTGTAATCTCGCATTTCATGCGATATTCAAAACTCGCATCCCCTATTCTTCCCGGAGTTTTTTTTGTGTCGAGCTCCGTCGTTCGTCTCAACTTAGGTAACAGCAGAATGAGGGTAGCCACGAAGGTGATTTTCCTGGTTAAGGATCGTTATGGTGATGCAATCTTAAAAGCTCTGCAACCAATCCCCAGTTCGTCTTTGCGGAAAGAGTAACCTCTTTTGTCCATAATCAATTTATTACTCGTTTATATTTCGTCTTTGCGACTTATGTTCTGTCTATACGTTTGCGCAGAGAATTTGTATTTGACTTGTCCCTTGAGAAATATGGAGTTAAAAACCAGAAAGCATCGGGGACAGTCGCGAATTTTGTTGACGATGAAAAATGCCCGAAGGTAACTTAGGTTTCCGATTATTAATCTTTTGCGGCAGAATGAATGTTCGCCAGGAACGAGACAGCGTAGATTGTGCCTTCATTTCTTCGTCTGTTTCTCATTGATTGCTATGAAGATTTGCGTATTCTGAATTTGAGTTGAAAAATGTTTTGGGTCCCTATGTAAAACAGTTTTAAGACAGATACTGAAATGTTTGAGTGAACCTTCAGATGTATTAAAGGAAGTTTATTATCGTTTCCGTCGCAAGGCGACATCTGTTTTGTTTTTATTGCATATGCTGCTTGTTTGGGATTAATGATTTGTCTCTTTTGGGAGAAAGAGATCGTTGGCCGCTTTTTTCTGCTGCATTTTTTAAAGGTTTATGTAGAATAATAAGCAAGAGCCTATATTTATATGATTTAATGAAAAAATTTCCTGCTACAAAAGCCCATTCTGTAGAAGTTCTGGACTTGAAATGCTTAGAATACTACTGTTTGTTTTTCGGAGGCTAAGGCTGGCAGACCAGTTTATGACTTTGATTGGATGAGCCATAGAGCTTTCCAATTTCAGTACGGACAACAGATAACTGGATTCAAGTTTGTTTATCCTTGAGTACTGGGAATGGGCATATCTTTTCTTTTGACTTGCTAACAAATACTTATATAAGCTGTTTGAATGGCATTGTTTCAAAATTTCATCAAGCATTTCTTTGGTGGGAACGTCACCAGTCCCTTACATTCTTCTTCATTTTTCAGGTATCCATAGTACTCCTGCACAATTACAAGCCCCCTATTGCTGCTTGTGCCGTCTTTGAAGTATTAACAGCTATCCTGTCAGATAGCTCTTCTAATGTGCCTGAGTTTTTACTCCCATTCGTCGTGGCTTCACCAGAGCTCAAGTTCATTGAGAAATTTGCAGACCTCTCCCTGGAGGACCAGAAGGCTACTGTTTATGGAGCCCGAGTCGGACCTCTAACAGACTTCACTACGTCCACACTTAACAAAACCCGAAAACTGCCCCCTGAGTTCCGGGTTTCTTCTGAGCCTTTGGCTTGCTTGCTTCAAGTTGCCCGGGTTTTGGAGCTACCTACTGTTCTTATCGTTGGATCTGGTAGTGCACGCCAAAAAGAAAGACCTACAGACCAAGACCTTGAGGTAGTCACTACAAAATTTGATGACTTTGAAAAGAGAGTTTATTTGAGCGTTCTATTAAGGAGTTCTAGTAATTGTTAAGACAAAAGGCAACAAGCTTCAAAATTTAGCTGTACTACAAGTATATGGATAATAAGGAGTTCAGAATGAATTGGCTGGAAGAATCCCACTTATATACTTTATTTTTAATTAATGTTACGTGCATTTGCTAAATAATGAAAATTGGGCGCTTGCCACTATTGTGCATTGTACTAATTTCCTTTCTTTCGTCTAGGCACTTTCAATGTTCTGGAGTTCACGTCAAGCCAAGTAAGCTTCTCTGTCTCTAAAGACTTGCTTCATCTGAACTCACCAGAGGAATCGAGGGAACATCAAGAAGCTTGGCGGACATGTTATGGCTAAAGCTCTGCCCCGGTGTTGAGGGCATAAGAAAACCATGAGATTCAGTGTTTTTGGCACGAATATTCTATTACCATATATGCTATTATTTTTAATGGACGATCAAGCCCTTTTTGTTCCTCTCAAGACAGCCCCTCCCTGAAGCATGGAAATAGTTTCTTCTGCTATGTAAGCGTTTCACTTCATCTTTTAGTTTCTTCTGCTATGGATGGAAGGAAGATTAAGATTTATATTTGTATTGTCTTTCTTATATGATCATCTAAGAAACTTTTAAACACTGTTTCACCAAGTTGGATGTTGTATTGGGTACCAGCAATTTCTCATACAGATCTTTCACGTGGGTTTTTATAGCCATGAACTTAACAACAGTGGGAGCTCGGTTGAGGCATACAGATTGTCTCGTCTCTCAACTAGTGCACCGTCGAAGCTAATGCTACACAATCTTATGTCTCTTGTATATATTTAGTGGGCAAATCAGCACTCGTTGGCCCATATTATGGAGTTTAAGCTTTTGGTGGAAACATCAGTTCGTATCTCTCAGCATTATTTATATCCATGGCCCATAAGTAAAATGGGTGAAAATAGAAATTTTTGTATTTCGAGAAAAAGGAAATGTTGTAAGTACATGATATTACTTATTAGTAAGGCCCTTTAAAGTTTTAAACTATTGATTCAGATCTCAAGATTTGCAGGATTAAATTAACCTCATACATTTTGTATAGTGAATTTAACATTCCTTCAATACTCTGGGTACGCAATACTGTGAATTTCTTTCTTCCTCCGAGGTGTTGCATGGGCAACGAAACAGTAGCTCACGATGGTTGATGATTGTTCTCTTCTGCTGCTCACCTCTAAGCGATTTTCCCTTCATTTCAGTTGGAATTTTGACGGTAGACAACCAAAAGTGGTGAATCTGGTGATTAAGCAGAATAGAAAAGGCATGGAGCAAACTGGTGTAAGCCCAAAGGGATATATCGGACCTCATCACAAAATTGGCTCCAACCCGGGGATCGCACTTCACATTCCACAAGAAATCTATATTATAGTGGTGTTTTGATCCATCCTCTCACAAAAAAGTAAAATAATATATTTCTTAAATTTTATAAAATATATTATCTTATTCCTTGACTCGTGCACACGTGCCAGAGTCATTATTCTTTTATAATGACGCACAATGCATCTTATTTCGTTTCTGCTACCCCGGTCTCATAGTGAAGGTAATGCCATACAATATCCACAAGAAACTAAGCAGGCTCACGTCCCACATAGATGAATAAATAGATTACCTGACAACTTAAAAGTGATTTAAGCTGTGTACTTAATATTCATGTACACAATCTATAGGAGATAAACCAAAACTGTGGTTTGTGGTACATAGTAAGGTATGCGAGAACTACATATGGCCCGAGAAAAAAATTGGTCGAACGTCTCATGTAGGTCTTGACCACGTCGTCTGCGAGGTGATAACATTACCGTAATATACACTTTTTGAAGATTCATCCCAGTAAGCCTGTATATGCATCCCACCAGAACGTGAACAATGAACACCCGCAACCATAAGCAAGGACCAGAAAAAAAGTATTAGAACGAGAAAAACAAATATTATAACAAGGGAAAAGGGAGGAAGGGGTATGGAAAAGAGTAAACCTGCCATCCAGATGGAAGATCTTTTGATAGTTCCACCACGCTGGGCTGTTTTTCTGTCTTAGTTGCCTCAGAAGAAGTCTTGGCATCTTCACTTGTTTGACTTAGTGCAGCTCTCTTGCGCTTCACTCGCTCACGCCTGCAAACCAAGTAGAAATTAAAACGAAACAAGAACGGTCAGGTTAGTCCCCTCGTCGTGTAGTCCTCTCTGTTTGCTAAAATGTTAAGGAAGTTTGCATTTAAAGCATACCAATCACCACCAAGTGGCTGAAAATTAGCATTATCTAGCGCCTCTCCACTTGCAATCTGTTGTGCACGCCATTCCTGCAAGCAATGAAGAAAGCATATCAGCGAGGAAGCCATGCTAAGCAAGAAGCTAAATAGCACCCGATAAACACTGAGCAGATTTTTCTACCTCTATTTCCTTTTGTCGCTTCTTCTCTAAGACTTCATATGCATTTTCTTGTTCATCTTCTCCAGCATGTAATTCTTCCTTAGCAGCTTTCCACTGATTGAATTATCAAACCAGGGTCTCTTAGAATTGTTACACTAAGCATTTTATTTGGACAAAGAGACAGATATCCACAGTATCAAGAAACCTGGATTTACAATTATTTCAAAAACCAAGGTTCTACATATCATTTTATGGAAATACCTCTGTAATAAAATTTGAATGATGGATCCCGCAGAAGGAAAACTTACTAGGTGGAAACCAAAATACTAAATCTAGTATTTTGGATTATATTTTGATAAGATGAATGGAGACATGGAAAAAAATTGGCAAAAAAGGAATATTTACCTTATCAACTAGACTAGAGACCTTTTTATTAGATCTCAATGTAGGTGCAACTGCAATTGTACGTTTTTTGTTGCGCATAACTGGTCAATAATCAGGAACGTACGTCAGATAAAGAGTAGGCTGCTTGTAAGAGAGACAATTTACAAGGAATGCAGAAGAAAGCATTTCACAGTATCATGCCTTTGGGTTTAGAAGTGGACGCTGTAGCAGATGCAACAGAGGCAGTCTCATTTTCTACACCGGTTCTGACTGCATGGCCTGTAGTTATAGAAAATGTTCCGCCAGCAGCATTCACATCAGGCTCCATGTGAGCCGTTCTCAAACCCAGCTCTACTTTATTGGACAATTCGGACACATCACTTTTGGAAATTACACCATGGGATATAGGAGGATCAGAAGTAGTGCAGTTATCAATAGTATTGGTCACTGGTTCACTGTAGTAATGAGAAGAAACAGAAGAAATGCTTCCATTTGGAAGGTCATAGTAAACGGCAGAGCCCACAGAATTAACTACAGAAGGAGCTGCTTCAGAAAATCCATTTGCTACTGCTTCATAATATAAGGGCGGAATCTGTGGCCCTTCTGCAGCCATGTAATAACTTGTACTAGCAACCTCAGTCAAAGGTGCTGCATAATATTCATAAGTGGAACTTGGGTAAGCTAGATTGTAATGTTCGGTGTAGGGAAGAGATGGAAGGGT
This sequence comes from Aristolochia contorta, assembly GCA_022405105.1. Classification (NCBI taxonomy): domain Eukaryota; kingdom Viridiplantae; phylum Streptophyta; class Magnoliopsida; order Piperales; family Aristolochiaceae; genus Aristolochia; species Aristolochia contorta. The sequence goes on along the minus strand of CM039668.1, from coordinate 16,285,733 downwards.
CTCAGGGTAAGGCGGTGGAGGATATGATGGTAAAGGATTATCATCAGGAGGGGGAGGAGGTGGTGAAGGTTCGTCATCAGGAGGGGGTGGAGGGATCCACTCCTCGTCTGGAGGAGGAGGAATACTGAACTCTTCTGCTAGTAGTGAAGATCCAAGTTCCAAAGGAGATGGATCTGCATTTGGATGCAGTACAGGTTGCCAGGAAGGCAACTGTTCAGAACCTGGGGCATCTTGGGACATATTATGCTTAGCAGCGGATTCATCATCAACTTCCATGTCTACATCCATATCAACATCCTCATGAACATCAGGCTCATTTAGGATTGTCGCAGCAGCAGATATAGAACTGTTCTCAACTTCACCCAAAACCTCCAATTTTGGCTCATTGGCCACATGAGTAGTAAATTCTGAACTAGGAGAAGCAAGACTACTTTCAGTACAGCATGGCAGGCCATTATCATCTCTGTCCACCATATCCTTTGTTTCCAAAGAGATGCCTCTAGAAGAAGAAACAGGGTGTGACTCTATTGAGAGTGAGTCAGATTTGGCTACTTGGGATGTTTCATGTTCAAGGATTGCTGATTCAATCCGTCTAAACTGAGCCTCAGAGTGCCGCCATAATGGCATCAAGGTCGAACCACATGAGGAAAGAGCTTTGCAGTCAGAAAGTCTGATCTCAACTTCTTTTATGAACTCAGAGCTCCAGCTACTGAATCTGAAAAAAACAAAATTATCAAAAATCAAGTAATTTACTACAAAATAAAAAAGTTAAAACAAAATAAAGTGTCCTCAAGTGTAAAGGAATCAAGTGAAATTGACATGTAAACATACCCATTCAGTATGTTCAATCGCTGTAACAGGATTTTCACCATATTTTACAAGCCAGGACGGAATATCCTCAACATTACTTGAGGACACATTAGGATCCCTCACAATTGTTCTGTTTCTGTCTCCGTCACCACTTGCAACTCCATCCAAATCTTGTGCAGACACAGGATTGGTCAATACCGAGGATTTCATGCATGATTCATCAACCTTACCAAGAATGCCATTTTCATTAGGAACAGAATCGATCCTCAGCCCATCAGCCTGTTTTATGTCTAGCTTGGTGACTGAATCTCTCCTAAGTACATCATCAGGAATCTCTGAACCAACATCAGATTTCACGCTCAAGTTTGTGACAGATGTAGGTAGCACCACATCGGAACTCAAGTTTTCTGCCGCTGGAACCAAAATGTTAGGTTCCTCCCAAGATGTTTCCCCTGTTATAGTATTCCAGTAATAATACAGCTTACTTTCTTCATGCATCACAAGCTTCCACCCAGCAGCAATATCCCCAACAACCTCTGTTTCAGATGTCGCTGAAACATAGATCTGTTGTACCGATTCAGCACCACCATGTTGATCAGGTACAGGGTTTTCATCATTTTCTACCAAATTGCCAACATCAACTTGTTCATCGTTATTGTTACTGCCTATATCCTTGTCAAAAGCAGTTTCTTTGAGACAATCAGCACTGCAAGGTTCACTAATATCTTCTTCCACAACTCCATTTGCATCCATATGCTCTTGAGTCTGCAAAAAGAACAAATTTAACTTAAAACAGCGCAAAATTTCTAATTTATTCTAACCTCAAATTCTTCAAAATCCTTCAGCACATTTTAACATAATTCACACCCTTCTTTTGGGAAAAGAAAGAATTGGTGAAGTTAAACAAAAAAAGATGAAAGTACATCAACCGAGCAGGTTAAGATGCTTACACCAACAACTTTCAAAAACAAAAGATGCTTACACCAATAATAATAGTCCCAAAACGGATCTTACATAAACAATATTTTCAATAGTTAAAAAAGTAAGAAACAAGAGCCTGGCAGAACTGCAGCCGCATGGCAAGTAAGCATGGAAACTTAGAAAAGGGAAGTTATGCTGGTAGAGGACATTAACCACACCTGTTCATTGTGATCGTCAGAGGAAGACTTGGTTGAAGCATGCTTGAGAATCTTCTTCTCTTTTCTATCTGATTCATCATCACTGTATTGTCCAAGTAGTAGCAAAGGATTCTCTGCTTGTTTACCTGGAAGCAGAATATCACCTCATTATACACTTTTAATACTGATGAAAGATCTCGCAGGGAATGAAGAGGGAATGAATTTATCAGTCTTAAGTCCAAACAAATCTAGAGCAATAGTAAAATGAATTTTATAGCGTTAAGAGTCAAGACAAAAGTAAAGCCTTAATAGTTCTGGTGCTGCAGCTACCTGGGGCAGAAACAGAAGACGTCAGGAGGCATTAAGAAAATAAAGCAAGAAACATACGAACCGATAAGTCAATCTATTCTTGCTGAGATCTCCAAAACGCTTAGATTCTGTCAAAAAGACCATAACAGGTTGGGAGTCATTCAATTTTCATTGTGGCAGCTCGAACTGGTGTGACCATTGAATGTTCCCAAGACCTCAGCTACCCTACAGTCTCAAACAGTCTTGGAGGAAAAAGATTATCTTGTACAAAATTTCCAAATTCCCACCACAACATATGCTGAGAACGCATATCTTCTTTACATGAGCCTTTGAAGAAAAACTGACGGAACCCACCTGAAGATGGTGAAATGGGGACCCCAGCACCATGATTTTGATCAATATCCTCTTTAACTTCATCATGTATGGAGGTGCCACTCACATCTCCTAAACATTTGAAGACATCAACAAATTAAAACAACTGTAACATACATGCAACCTATATCAATGAAACAAGGTAAAAATAGCGATCAATAGAGAAAAGAAACTGGCATCCATAAATTGACATCCGCGGAAACATATAGCTAAAAGGTGCACACAAAAATATACATGCAATTGCAAAATGGAATTCGGAATATTGAACCCTAAAACAAAAAATATGGTTACCCGAGGGTTCCGCAAAAAGATCGAGCTTCACTCTTCGTCCAGTATTGCTTAAAGCTGCGAGACGTCGCTCTTTTCTCTTTCCCATCAGCAAAATGAAGAGCGATAACTAAATCGAAATCAGAGAAATTTTTCGCAAAGCAGAATCAATCAACAACGATGTCGAAGGAGTGAGGGAGACCTCAAAAGACGATCTTTCTCAAGCCCTAACACCATGGAGGTGTCGAAAGTACTATTATATACGCTTGCTTGGAAAGCGATCCGAGTGCTATAATGCCTTGCACGTACGTGAAGTCGTGAACTCGCTTGGCTATCTGCTGAGGGTAGTTTCGTCTATGTTTTTATTTCCTCTATTCGAACCGCCAAACCTTTTCCCGCACTAGAGGTTCTCTCGTTTCCGTTCAAATTTTCGGGATCCGGGCGTCAGTCTCAGTCTCAGACTCAAGTTTCTCGCTTCTCTGGTTTTCATCTCATTACTTTTGGGCTGCAAACAGGATTTTTTTCAGACCATGATTGATGACCTACTATAATTGCGATTTCCTGCTGTGTGGTCTTTGCCACAATGGATTCGAGAGATCCAGACGAGCTTGGGAACACAACGGAACCCGAAGAGGAGACGTTTGCGCTGCAGAGGAAACGATCGAGGCGCGTGAGCTTCGCGGATATAACGTCCATTCACGTCTTTGATCGTGACGAAGATTTCGAGACTCCGCCGCAGCAGAAGTCAGGCGCAGAAGTTCCCGAATCAGGGAAACGCGATGGCTCAGTAGGGTTTCATACAGATGCTGGAGGAAGTGATGATTCCAGAGGTTCGTCAAGGAGAGAGGATGATGGAGAAGCGGAAGATGATGAAGAAGAAGAAGATGGTCGAGCTTTATTTGTGCGGAGTATGGATTTTTCCTCTCCTGGAAGCGTCGCTGGTTCTTTGACATCAAATGACGGTACACCGACAACCTTTAGCTTGCTCTTACTTTTCTTTTTTGCTCGGAGGTCTTATAAGGGCAATTACCCGTTGTTTTGTTAAGAAATGGTAGATGATGTTCGTTTGGTATCGTTGAGTTTCACTCTAGGTTATATGTTTGTCGTACTTAGTGGTATTCCTCCTTTTTATCACTGGGGCAAATCATTATTTTACATTCAGCTGTCAAAAGGGAGGGGAGCAAACTGTGTCTACAAGCACGAAGCTCATCAGTTTTGCATATGTTCCTAACTTTAATTTTGCTTTTGCAGAAGATAATTTTTTCGGACCTGTATCGACAAGGTTTATAAGGTCTGGGCGGTTGTCAACTGAGTCTGCTGATTCGGGCAACCCACAAGATGTTACTCTTGATTCCACAGCCTTTTCATTGCATTTTCGTAATCTTATGCCATTAAGTGACAGATTCAGCCCATCACAACACTGCCTGACACCAACCAAGCTTCCTCTTGAGTTGGACGAGAAGACGCCTACTGGAGAATCTCGGCCAGTTACTCCAGGGAGTTCGATGGTTTTGACAGGAAAAGAACTTGTATCCCACTCATCTTCTGCTGGAAAGACCAGCTTTGGTGATGAATTTAGTGACGTAAGCCTTAAGGTCACAGATCCAAATAGATATGATTATGGGAAAATATCTCCTGAGTTGGAAGCTTTGCTAGCTAAAGGTGTGTCAGAGTTGCACTCTTCTAGTTCATTGAACAAATACAGTCCAACAACCGCCTCCAAATATTCAGGAAACAAAAAAAACTGTCAGGCATGTAGTGACCCATCTAGTTCAAGAGTACCCTCTGGCGAACAATTACATGAAGAAACTTTGGATGGAAAGACTGAATTGTCTGGTCACAGTAGCTGTGTTAATTGTTCCCCCATTACAAAAGTGACTGTACCTCCTGTTGGCAATGGTATACACAAGGATCAAATGCATAAGGTATCCTCTGAGGTGACAAATTCTTTTTTTTTTATGATCTTTGGAGCATAAACCCTAGACAACTAAAAGAACTGATTGTCGATGTCATCTCACCTTCTCAATTTGATAGTTTTCCGGATTCATTTTATGTGCATTTTCCCACTTGGTTTGGAATGCAAACTGATCTATAGTGTTTCTGAATTTATCATGATAGAATAAAGGATGCAGCATCAAGTTACTTTAGCTTTAATGTTCAGTCAAACCTTTTTTTGTAGGGAATTTGTGGAAAATTTTCTCATTTGACAATAAAAGGGGAAAATTGTGCTTCATTCTAGTTCCTTTTCTTATTGCAAGATTTGTGCTTTGTTGTTCTGACATTCTTTTTCCATATGTTTCTTTTCTAATGTTCTGTGTTTTATGTTATTATGCATTCATTTGTTCTTTTAAAAGTATGTGATGCTTATCAACTTACACATGCAAAACTAGGAAATTCTATGATTTTTTAAAACTGTACCACCTTAACTGATCAAGTTTACCTTTATTATTGCTTAAAAACTTCACCAATTTTTTTTTTTTTGTAGCCTGCACTTTCTCTCCAAGAGAGTGAGTTAGACAACAAAGTCCATCTATCTCTAGTGGATTTGGGAGCTGCAGATAGAAATGGAGCAGAAAAGAATGGTAAAGATCTATTACTTGATGTGCAGCTAAATCATGTCCAAGATGGAGCTGAAAAGGATGATTATATTTTGCCATCTTCCCCTTTACCTCTTGCACGAACTCCTACTATTCAAATTGCAACTGATGTCCGAAGTCCTCAGCCTCTCTTAAAGCTGGAGCATATACACCTAAATGTGATGTTGAACCAGGCCATGAAAGTCCATTATCTGTGTCATCTTTGCGTGCTAAGCGGAGACGGCTATTTCAAGATAGTGTGGTTATATCCCAAGATGACTATGTCTCTAGTCCTTCAACAAGGCAAAATCTTTATTCTCTGGACAAGGAAGACTGGAAGTACTGCAAGGATATATTGCCCACTAACAAGATTTGCTTGGAACTTGAGGTTTCTGAATCACAAGACACAGGATTTGGCAGTGCAAACTTATCATGTCCTGCTGCTCAAAAAGCTTCTTCTTTCAAGGATCTTTTTAGAAACAGTGCTGAAACTCTAAAGTCAAAACAAACAGTTTCTGTTACTGGTGTAGGAGTGAATGATGCATCTGATAATGCTGACCGAAACATAACCCCTGTAGTTGAAGCTGAAGCTAATTCTATGATTAAAATTGCTAAGAAAGTTGTTATTTTGGAAGATTGTGGAGGATCCGGTTCTGTAGTACATAAAAACACAAGCTTAGTACCCTCTGGGGCTCTATGGAGTACAGAGTATGGAAGGCCAACAGTGGAGTCCACTTCAATACATCGCATATCTAATATGGATAAAAATAGGCACTCACAAGCATTACATGATCCTGGTTCTGATAAAAAGCTTTTTATAAGTCCTCTCCCTTACTCTTTGTCTACACAGACAACCCCTGAGAACAGGATTTACACACAGGAAATTGGAACTCCTAATGAGTCTATCCATACTTCAGTTGAAAAATTGAAACAGAAGCAATCTGTGTTGGTGAGAACGAAGGATACCCCATTCAGGACTATGAACCATCATCGTCGATTCGATGATCTACATGACAGCCAAAGGCTTCATGCAGAAAATCTTGTTGAATCTATTTCTGAAACACCACTATTAACTCCGCAAACTACAGGTTACCCATGCTCAAGTGCTTTGTGCAAAAAGAATATCCAGCAGTCATCTAAATCTTTCATTGAAGCTGATCATTCTTTGCTTCTTGATTTGCGACAAAAGCTTGAAAGTTCAGGATGCAATCGAACTCCTGTGGACCATGGAGATACCAATGACTTGCATTCTGGGTGCCATGAGAGGAGAATTGATTCAAAGATGAACTTGACCATGCCTGGGAATCCCTTGCAAGAAAGTGGGCTGCATGCTTCTTCTCTAGGTTCTCCTGCAATGACTTTAGGAATGACATCAGCCTCATTGCAGCCAGAAGAGGTCATTGATCACGTGCAGAGTGCTGGTGGAAAAAATAAACATCATATGGAAGAGAATGGTAGTCCCCATGCTATACATTCAAACAGTTTATTTTCCCCTAAAAGGATTTTGGGGGTACATGATTCAGATAATGTCCAGCAAAGCCTGCAGAGATACAAAAGATTTTTATCTATATATAATATTGATGGCTCTGGAAAAAAAGTTAGTGAAGATGGGTCTTTGAGTGAATTACACTCTGTGGATGGGAACAACAGTGGGAAAAAGAGATGGAAGCCATTACTTCAAGCGGAGGTTGGACTCGTAGAATCAGCTTCTGAACATTACAAACTAAGCCATAGTGTGGTAGGAAAGGTCAATCGTGAACAACTACTTAACCGCTGGAAAGATGTAAGCTCATCTTCTGTTTCTTTCTGCCATTTTACTGCAGCATGCGAGCTTCTGAACAATAATATGTCTAGCATTAAACTTTGACCAATAATAAGTAACAGGTTTGCTCAAGATATTCAACAACTGCTGGAGGATTTCTACCAACATCAATTAATTTTCTTAATCCAAGAGAGGTACATATATTTCCATCTCCAAATTTAGGTTGAGCCGCTTATTTAGTTATTTTGCATTTATTGAAAATAAAAAACGATTTATATGGATTTTGAGGCTTTTCGTTACAATAAATCTTTTATATTGATATGTACTTCATAGTTGTTGAGTACAGCTTAGCAAGCTGCAAGACAGGCTATCTATGGTGAAAGAAGTTAAAAAATATGAGAAGATTTGTGATGAGATCAAGTCCCAGGTCAGATAACCAAATGCTTGTTTAGCTCATATTTTTTAATGATGTCTTGTTGAATCTATACACATTATATGTTTTCATTTACTCTGGCTAATTCTGGGGATTTTTTTTTTTTTTGTTCCTTAGACAGTGGATTCAAACGGAGATCAAGTACAGCATCAAAAGTAATGTTCTGAACCCAGTCTCTGATATGGTCCCTTTGTATGGTTTTCTGAAGCTGTTTTTGTTACTGAACATCATGACATTTCTTATTTAGAGCTTCAATAACATCATCTTCTTTTTTTCACATTTTTAATCTTCTTTTGTTCTTTTCTTTCATTGGTTTGTGTCCTTAGTGCAACGTTAGTTCATTTAATGATCACATGTGCCTGTTAGTCTTTTCTTCATTTTGAATACAGCTACTTAAGAATTTTCAAAAAAAAAAAAACAGCTACTTAAGTGCCATTTTTCAAGTATCAGAACCTAACGGTTTCTTGTGTATATGAGGAGTATTTTTATATAATAATTGATAAATATAACTTTGTTGTTCCACTCTGTTCCTCTGTCCAGAATGAGCTCTCACAACATGAGCAGGGAGTCTTGCTAGAGGAAGGATCTCTGGCCTTGTTACTCTCTTAGTTACAAGATGTAAAGTGCCTCTCTCTGTATGAAAACAAGAGGAGGTGGAGATCCACACCCTAGGCATTTGCTGCTTGGAGGAGGATCTTTCCCTCCTTTCTTCATGGCAGGTGAGACACCTTACTTCTCTTTCTTGAGGCAGGGAGAGGGGGGAAGTGCACCCTCATCTCCACCCAGCAAGAAAGAAAGGGCAGAAGTAGTGTCGGCCTGTCTCAAATTTGCTTTGTGTTTGCTGAAAAATATACTTGCATCTCTTTTGAACTTGTGAAGAACTCTATTTGCCTGTTTGGAAGTTTCTGATTTGTTCATTTTCTGTTTTGTTTTGTTATTTTGTTATTTTTGGTTTTTATTTTTTTATTATTTTTTTGGCCATCTTGTAGGTGGCCTTTTTTATGGCAGCCTTTATTGTGTGGCTTCCTGTCTTGTAGTTATAGAATCCGGGCCCACCCAGGCGGTTGAGGTTTCACATTAACCTTATAGAGACCTGGTGAAAGATGGAAAACCGCCTAAGCCTGGTAGTGATTAACCTGCTGTCTTGATTGAGCAATAAATCAGCATGAACTGGGGAAATTAGGACCTGCAAGAGGGAGTGGAAGAAGTGGAAGAGAGAAGAAGAAGAAGAAGAAGAAGAAGAAGAAGAAGAAGAAGAAGAAGAAGAAGAAGAAGAAGAAGAAGAGATGTGGAAGAGAAGAAAAAGAGAAGTGGATGAGAAGAAGAGGAAGAGGAGGAGATAAGGAAAGTGGAGCGGAGGATTCATGATTCCCCCATTTTCCCTCCATTCGCCTCCTCCTTGCCCTTCTTTCCAGAAACACAGATGATGGGGAAGAGCGGTGCTTCCCCCCTTCCCCGATTCTCTTCCTGTCAAATGACAATGATTATAGAATTTTATAATATTTAGATTATTTTCTGACATCATTATGCCATCAGGATTGAACTAATTTGGCCTGACCTTGGGTCCTTAGGTATTAATTGTAATCTCTTTTTCTCCTTCAATGCAATTCTCATTCTCAAAAAGAAAATGATGAAAGTGAATATAATGCTTTTTTACATTTCGGAAATAGATCACTTATTGCAAGGCTGTAATTATGCCAAAATTCATATGTAGTGGCTATTTTAGGAAAGATAGCAAAATTAGGGCCATATTTGGGCGTTATCCATGTACTGTTTTGTCAATAACATGTGTTTGTTTTCTTACTTTTACAGAGCAGTACAAGCTAGATGGTTGCTACATAAGCTCATGTATGAACAGGCTAAGCATTGCCTACTTAAATTAAAACAAGACAGATTGAATGTAATTATCTTTTCCTTCTCACTCAAGATTAAGCATATCATTTTCGGGCACTGTATTAAGTATCTGAAATTCCAATACTGGCCTATATGAAGCCATGTTGGTCTTTATTGGACTCCTTAAACCTGGTATGCAGTTGCCTGATGGTCGATATGTATCTACCACCCTCTCCATGATCTAGTTTTGTTTCTATAACATTCACCTACTGAGTGCTTTGGTGCTGCAGAAAAACTATCAACAATTGCAGTCTGCATTACAAGAATGTCATGTCTTAAAAGACAAGTTCTCACAGCATCAAGGTGGTGGTACTGGAGATTCTCCCTCTAAGGCGACAAGACTCGCATCATTATCTGCTGAAAGTGAGAACAAAAATCAGGTAGTTAACTATCAATTACAAATATACTTGTGTAAGGAAAAAGTAGGACTCCTACAGTTGTCTATTTTGACTAAGTAAAAACAAATGATATTCTTGAAGAAAAACTAGTAAGTTGATACAAATTTACCTTCAATAAATGGACAAACTTCTGCTTGAACTATAATTTATATGATTGTTTAACTGGTCCAATGATCCTCAATCATAAAGCTGCTTTATATGATATTAACGTGTGTTGGTTATTTTTTTTTTCCTAGGAAGTACATCATAGGGTGACCATAATGAGGCAAAAGCTGGCATTGCTGGATGAACGTATAAAGAGGAAGGTGGCGTCCTTTCATGTTTCTTGCAATATAAAAGGGAACAAAGATACTGATGAGACCATCTTGTTAGTCACAGATTTTGTGCAAAAGTGCACATCTCACAGAAATGTCTTGAAATATTTACAGGTACATATGATCATTTTTTTCCCTGTTTAACACTCCACCATATACTTATTTTACTTGGCTATCAAAGTATGGTGTATAATGTAGACAGCTTTTCATGGAGAGCTAAAGCAGATTTTTGGGATAGTTGAGATACACCTTGTTACAATTAAGTTTTAGTTGTATTTTTACTTGAGATGGTATAGATTACTAAAAATTTGAAATGGCCTATGAAATGCTTTGATAAAAATTAACGATACAAGATGGTAATAATAATGTTTTAAGCTTTTTTTTAAAGTTATAAAGTTTCAAGGTTTTAAATAATATACTAAATAACGTCAATAACCTTTTGAACTTTTAATATAATTTTTGAATAGGGAAAGACCACATTAAAAAGAAATGACTTTGGATTATAAGTTTGAGCAACAGGTCTTCTAAATGGCATTGTGCTTCCCTGTTTATTTGAGTTGCGGGTTCCACAAGGTGAAACCCAGTTATTATCTCCATAGAGAGTTTGTTGACTCCATAAGGTGATACCAAATTGTTATCTGTTCCATTGAGAATTTGTGGTCATGTCTTATACTTATTTGGTGTAAGCCTCGCATGAGGAGTGTTGAGTATGGAAAAGTTCCAAAATGAAAAGTGTTAAGAAATTGCTTTGTGTTATAAAGTTGAGCGAAAAGCCTTCTAAATATCTAGTCATCTTTGGACTTCATCACTCCAAAGTTCTGGATCTGTCAATTCAGTGGCAGATCCCTTGCTAAGGAAGGACTTCATAAAGCCAATCTGGTATTTGGGCCCTCTCTGCTCCAGTCATCTTGTGTTAACTCACACTCCTTTTGTCGAATTCATTTTCATCGGGTAAGGTGAACTTGAGCAATGGCTCAGTGGTCACATGGGGGGATGGAATAGGAAGTTTTGGGTTCAAGTGTCCTTAGGAGCACAAGGAGTGGGTTTAGAAAATATCGCTTTCTTTAAAAAAATAAACAGGTAAGATTTACAATTTAAGACTCTTAGTATTAATTTGATGACTGAAACCAAAAAACTAAGGATGTGTGGAAAAGAAGGGAGATATCAGGGTTTCTTCACGAGGGTTCGAAACTCTCAGGCAACATTCTGTTCTTTTCTGCCCTTTTCAATAAAAGAAAAAAGAAAAGAATATAAAAAATTAGAGAAGGTAGTTGTTAAAAGAGATGAAAGACAAAATACTTACAATTTAGAGTTTGTGGAGTAGAAAGGAATGAAAAAGAGAAAGCACCAAAGATTTTGGAGTTTTGTGCTACAGTAAGATGTATGGTGTGACATATTCACAGAGTCCCTTGGGTGCGATCACATTTAGAGTATCTTGAAAATTTGTCACTATGATATGCTTTACTTTTTTGTAGAAACATATTAAAATAAAATTAGAAGAAAGGAGTGTAATTAACATAGTGTGATAAAAATTAAATGGCTCCTGATTTCCCAAAAAAAGAAGATATCAAGTAAATTGAAGATCGTACTTTAAGAAGTAACGTAAGTAAAGAGGAGCTTTATACCTTCATCTGGGATATCACATCAAGAGTATATTCCAACCAAAATTTGGTGCTCTCTGAAACTTTTTTGCATTCTAATGCCATGCAAGACTATTAAGTGTTGAATGTTAGTATCAGAATGAATTTTAAAGGAGTGAAGATTAAAACATGGAAAAGCCCTCAGCTAATTCAAACGAACCCAACTCTACTAAACCTAGACAAAACCTTAATGAAAACCCAGTACGACAAGCTTTTTGTTTTTTGAAAACAACAGATGTTCATTATGGATCAATCTCTTTAAAAAAAAAAAACAGATGTTCATTATGGAAGAAATACCAATGAAAAAATTATGCAGGGGAAAGGAATATTTTTCAAGCCACAAGATGAAAAAATTCTTAACAAGAGTAACTCTCTTTGTATATTAGACTGAACTAATCCATCATTGAGATGATTGACTGACCACATAATATGATTCCATGGAAATATGCAAGATGCAAGATAATGATTACATCATAAATGTCATTGAGACACCATGCACTCCCAAAATAAATGAGCCGAATAGCCATGATATAACAACAAATAAGATTCTTCAATAATAATAGTTTTAGTTAATATTTGAAAAAGTGGTTGTTGAGCTCTATGTATTCAAGTTCTAATTTACTATATAATAGTTGTTGAGTCCCCATCATGTTACAATTTCCACGACATTATATGTGGCATCTTTTTTATGCAATTGGTTGAGTGGTTTTGTTCATCTCTCACTTGTCAGTTGTTTGAGTTGGAGGATGTATGTAACAAGGATGGTCAGCAGAGTATTGTTCTTAACTTCTCAGGTGTTCTATCTCAAAGGTATCCAGATTGCTCTCCCTTGGACTTGTTGTTTTGTTATCTTATATGATTACTAAGTCAAACTGCTACACTCAGATGTAGTTTTATGTTCGGAATGCTTGGTAAACAAGTTTCAGGAACCTTAAAATCAAAAGGAAGAGATGAAATTCAATTTGCTTCCTCCTTATCAGTATGATTCTAAGTTCTGATAGTGGACAGGTTTACTATGAATTCTGCTTCAGTCTCAAGTATATCCTTGCTCAGCCAATGGAATGATGAAAAGATCAAGCAGGTGTGTGTCTTGCAAATTGGCATGGAACTTGAAAACTCTTAACATCTCTTTATTTTTAATATGAGCTTTATATTGCCAATCAGAGCTTCCCAACTTTGAATGCATCCACAGCGTTTGAGTTTGTCTTTGGTCAGAAGGGTGTACACGTGAAGTACGGTCGCAACAGTTTCAGGAAACAGACTCAAGTAAGTTTGTTGTGTGTTGTACTTAAAGAAACTCTAAGAAAATCTAGCTTTTGTTTTGAAGAAAGCGGAGTGGACATTTCTTGTAGAATTATCACTTATTTATGCTTGAGTATGCTACCTCAGAACATTGATGTGTTTGGTTGAAACAAGTTATAGTAAGAGGTACCCTGATGTCAATAATGAGTAGGGCAGCAAAGACATCAACTTTCTTTTTTCAAAAAAGCATTTTCTTTTGGACGGGTTGATCTCATCCATGTGTATTTTAGTTCTTTATGAAGGAGAAAATGCTGGCATTTCTTTTATCCTAATCATTACTTCTTAGATAATTTTTACTGTGGAACTGAGATTTGACCGTGTTATTTTAAATCTGTGGCCATATGGAGTTGAGTCCTGGTGGGGACAATTATCACTCTAAGGACAATGCAGAGTTCCTTAATTTTGAGGGTTAATCCTTAAATGATGCAATTACAAATTGTTTGCTTCTCTTAACATATTCTTCAATTCTCAAAGAAGAATAATATGTCAGAAACAATATTGTGTTTAAATTTACTTCTTGACAAGGAACATTGTAGGATCTTAACTGTCACTATGCATGTTTGAACCATGTCCATGTTAGTTTAAATACTTGACGGAGTATCTAGAGTAGTTGGCTTTGAAGGGCTACTCTCCGTCTATTTCTCTGTCATTCTCTTACTCATTGAATACTACTTATTAGGATGATAAAATTTTTCTTTTTCTGTTGCGGAAATGCCTTGCATATCTGAACCATGTTGTCACTATTTGTGTATGAAGATAACTAGCTTCCTTTTGGGTAATTTGCTGGATGTGCTCAAAGAAGTACAACAAGCGCAAATGGAAATTTTAAATCTTGTACATGCTAGTTTTCACTCTCCACATGGTAAGACTCTTTTCTCTTCTTTCTTCTGGGTTTGCATAGTTTTTTAAGATTCTATTGCTGCATCAAATGAATAGTCTATATTAAGACTTTGTGCACTTTTTTGTCAAGGATTTGACTTTCAGCTTATAAATTTTCTTGGAGGATGTCTAGACTACAGTTTATAACTTGCATTTTGCATATGACAGAAACCCTAGGGTGTTTTTTTTGTCCTGGTATCAATGTTAATGAAATTTTATATGTTTGTGCTGGTGGATTTTTCACCAAAACTAGCATATTCACTTGGTTATGGAGATTAGCGACATCAATGTTTTCTATATATATATATATATTAAAGTAATTACAGGATCTCATTTTCAAGGAAAAAAAACAGAAAATGACATAGGATCCTTGCAGCTGATCTGCTGCAGTTACTTCTCTGTTTCATCGACTTTTCAACTGGCCGGAAAGTGAAGGTTACTCTTGACATGACTGACCTTATGTGGTAAGTTTAAATAATCTGACTCTGAGGCTGTATTTATTAATAATCTGACTATGAGTTTGTATTTAGTACTATTTGGAACAGTTTTATTTGTTTAATTAGGAAGTTTACTTGTTTTTATGTTTCTTTTGTTATCACAACACTCAATTTCTTATTTTCCAGTGACATTGCCCATCTTGTGCAATTGAGACTGCGCATACTTTTCATGGACATAACTAGAAATGTTTTATGAGATATCATGAAAAATATTTTCTTTCCAGAAATTGTAGGGTCTTTTGATGAAATTTACTGCCCTAAATAACCGAGAAAAACTTGTGCAGTTGTGGTAATTTGTTGCTATTGAGTTAGTTTTTAAGCTATAGTATTTGGTACTTTTTCTTCTTCTTTTCTGGTTTTCTGAAAATTGGTGGTTTCTGGAGCTGTTTCCAGCGAGGAGAGGTTAGCTGTGCTTTAGCTGAAACACTAAAACGATCCTTAAAATTGAGGTTGGTAATGTAACATGCAATACTTCTCAAAAAAAAAAAAACATGTAACATGCAATACACAATGTCTCAAGATCTGGAGGCACATTTTGTTCCACCCTCAAGCTAAATGGAAAGATAATAATGGACATTGCACATGTAATGTTCAGTGCAGTGGGTTTTGAGCAGACTGGTGTAGATGTTGAAATGAACTCCTGTATGGAATTGAGCCAGTCTGAATATATGGTATGCAAGCACAGTCTTTAAAAATACTCTATTTAAGGAGGCTATATTTGAAATTTTGCCTGAAAGTAGAGCCTAAAGTTTGTAGTATGAGTGAGATGAATTGTCTTTCAACTTTTCTTTTATAGTGTTTCAGTTTGTTTTATTTACTTATTTAGTTGCAGAAATCCTAATCTAAACATAATCATATCAGGTGCACAAAAGCAGTTGGTCAACAGGAAAAATTGGTTTCCTATTGCTTCATATGAAATCATGGGAAACTGAAAACATTAAAATGGTCTTTGGCATTTCTTTCTCTTTTAGTTTAGCCCCTAAACATCATGGTTATTTTCTTTGAAAAGAAAATCCTGTAGTGGCTCTATCATAAAGCCCAGCCAGGACTGGCCAATTGAATCAGGTTACCTTGGGTTTAGACGTTTTCCAGGTTCAGGCTGACCAAGACCGGTATATGGTCAAAACCTGTTAAACCATATTGCTGACTGAACTGGCTATCCAACCCGCTCAAACGGGTTAAAGTAGACTTGAGGCACGGGGAGGTTTGTAGGGAAAGAAGAGGTAGAGGGAGGGGAACCTCCGAGGGAAGTGTGGCGGAACTCCGTGCCTCTCCTTTCTTGTTCTTAGTGGAAATGTGTATCTTTTCATTTTGTTTTCCTAGGGTTCAAATGGACCCTTCTATTTTAGAAAGTAGTACTTGAACATGATGAGTTAATAGTAGAGAATAGTCTAATGAGTTTCTGGGAGTGAAAGGCATTATTATGAAAGTATAAACCTTTAATTTCGTGGGATTTAAAATCCTAGATTTCTTGTTTGGGAAATACTCAATTTTTTCATTGTTCATGTGCTCCTGTAGCCAAGTGTATGTGCCCTTCATCTTCGCCTTAATTGTCTGTTTTTTTTCTTGGATGTGCTTTGTATTTATTATGTACATAAGGTCATGTGCATCGCTTTGCTATTTTACCCTCTTTTATACATTTTGCTACCCATACTATATCCACACTATATAATGATGCAGGCAAGTTGACATGAACATGAATGTTAACTCTTTAACAACTATTAAGGGCCAATGGAGTTAACCTAACCTGAGCCTGCACAATTGCTAACCTTATTTGGTGATGTACAGTATGCCTTCACAAAGTAATTGCCATAGTAGACTCACATTATTGTTTTTATCAACAGTGCAGTTTATCCATCTGAAATCAACCCATCCCAGCTGAAAATACAAGTTTCTGGACCACAAACACCACGTATATCTGAAATTGCTGATGCGGCTTGTAGTCTTAAAGCTGGTCATTCCATGATTTTAAGGTTCTGTTGGCATGTTGCACAGCTGGCCACAAAGCCTTGAGATGGTGAACCTTTTTGTTTGGTTACTAGCCAATCAATGGCTAATGGACAATCGGGTTTCGCCTTGTGGAACATATAAATAATATTGCTCTTGGATGGCTTGGTGCAGCAAAAGGCTATATTCACTGATAGGTGCTCCTTGCTCGTCACCCCCGTGTCAGGTCCAGAAGCTTAAATGACCCAGTGGCGGGATTCGGGCAAGGGGCAAATGCTGAAGTTTAGTTTGATGACTTGCTTACGACAGGCCTGTCTCTCATGAAAGAACCTCTCTTGTAGATGAAAGAACCCAAATCATTTATAATCTTTCCCTCATTTTCATGTGATCCCCTCATCTCCTGGGAAGTGCAGCACCGCTAGAACACAAATCATGATGTCACTTGATGGCATCATACAAGTTAACGACACTCGGTGCATAGCTTTTTAATGTTACAGCAAATTCGTCAGTAGCTAAGATTGTTGAAATGTCCCGGCAATTTTGTCAGTAGCTATCATTTAAGGCAAAACAACACCTCTGTGGTCTGTGATGCGGAATTTTATTGAAAGTGTTGGACGAAGGACACTTTTTATCTCTAGGGTCATGATGTTCTTTCATCAAAAACCCGAATCAGGCGCATGTCACTTGATTTGTTTTTCATGTAGTCTTAAAAGTCGGTGCAGAAGGTCCCGCAACTTGTAAATATCTTCGATGGGAGTGTTTCATTGTCTGGAATTATGATAGAAAGCCTGGAACGGCAGTCTTCAAGCATCTGTCGTGATTTAGTTCCATAATCAGCAAAAGTCTCCCGTCACCCGACCAACCCTATCGAGTGTCTAGTCTCGACCATAACCCAGCCACGTAAAAACTCAAAAGGCTGGAATATGATTTAGGCTTCCCCTTGCTTGGTACTCTTTGTTCCGAGCACGTTGCAGGCTTCAAAACGCTTCAACAATCGGAAATTCGTAATTGTCTTTACGGAGAGAGTGGAAGTCCTTTCAAAACTCCCGTCGCGCATTGGAGGAACAATCAAACATGCAAAAGGATATCCGTCTTATAGATTCCATTCGTTTACATAAGAATCATTATAACAAGAATAATCTGTGATTCTCTTTTGAAAAGATAGAAAAAAGATAAAAGATCCCATCGAACCTTTAGCCACTCAACAAGCTGTAGATAACATGGGAATATATGGCAGCGCTTGGGTACACTCTTTCATATAGAGCTTTTTGTAAGTGGATCTTCCAAAGAGTTCGCTTTGGAAAAGAACTCTTTAGTTCTCTGAAAAGAACTCTTTAGTTCACTCTGAAAAGAACTCTTTAGTTCGCTTGGGAAAAGAACTCTTTAGTTCGGAAAAGAACTCTTTAGTTCGCTTGGGAAAAGAACTCTTTAGTTCTCTTCGGAAAAGAACTCTTTAGAAAAGAAAATGATGTTTGGTTATCAAGAAGAGCACCCATAAATTATGTTTGGCAAGAAGTGTTTCTCAATATTTTATAGATTTTATATTTTTCAATTTTATGGTAAATTAATATCATTTATGAAGCTACTAATATTCTAATAATCAGATTTATATCAGCATATATTTTCTAACATATTCTCTGTTATGATCTTGTTCTATATTTTTTATAAGCAAAATGCTATATGTACACGTCACTGTGCATACACTTTGTGCACTTCCCTCCTCACTGTAACGACCACACGAGGAGTATTTAATATCCCACCGTTACAGTGGGGAAGTTCACAAAGTGCATGTACAGAAAAATGTGTATATAGCATTACTCTTTTAATAAAAAAAAAAAAAAAAAAGATAAAGCCTCATCTTCCTCTACGAGGTCAGGCACCTGCCTCCCTTCCATCTTCCTTAAAAATATCCTTTTTTTTTTTTTAAATCGCAACTTCCAAGGCTTGTTGTTTCACAGCTTAAAAGAGAAAAAGATAGGTATTGTGAGTGGGGGAGCGTGGAAAGAGGAGGAAGACGATTGCAACGAGTCTGCATGACATCGCGAACCAGATTGTGTTCAACAACATCTTCGCCCTAATCGCCGTCACCCGCACCCGAAACTTCACTTCTCAGGTCTGCCGAACATCGCAGACGTTTCTCACCTTCGGCGGTAAAAATCCAGTAGGAGAAAGACAAGAAATTACGGGTCGTTCGGCGACCCGGGTCGAAATTCTTAAGGGCAAAATTGGAATTTTATTAAAAAATTGGAATTTAATTAAAATATTAGAATTTAATCCAAACAGCCGGCTTCAGGGCTGAAAGAAGCGTAGCGAAAGGGGGCCTAGATGTTCCAGATACGTCCGACCGTCGAACCCATGGCCGAGGGGCACCTCATCCGCGGCGGGGTTCCCTTGGGTGCCACGTCAGAACGTCAAGGTCACGCCGTCTTTGTTCCCTCCATTTCTGCGGCGTGGTTTTTGGCGGGAGATGACGGCGCGCTCTCCTCAAAACGGCGGACGCAGAGCGTCGCGTCGGTCGGCCGTACAGGCACTATAAACTGTGGTAGGGCCATCGTCTTAAATGCCAGCTGGCACCATTAAAGTCGAGAGAATCTTACTGGATCTAACGGAATATGTCTATGTTTTTTATTTATTTATTTAACCTGGATGCCATCAAGTCCCAACCAACATGAGTGAGATTGGTGTGAGAGGATGGCATTGCAATGTGAATTGGAACCGATTGCAAGGGTCTTTATTGGACCTTTATGCGCTTTTAGGACGTGGACTAGATCAACCTCATATTATCCGAAAAGTTACCCAACGCTGACTGGGTGGGTTAGCAGCAGCAGAGAATCATCGGTTAAAACACGGACCACGCGTGTTTGTTTTTTCCTCCCGAGTCCCACGCGAAGATAAGTTTAAACAATTAAGAGAAAAATAAAAAGAAAAAAAAACCCCCCGATCCGCCTTTTAAGTTCTAACGAACTCTATATATAAGACGCAGAAAGAAGCCTAACCGGAATGTGGAGACCCACGATAATAAGTCAAGCCCAACTGTCTGCTCAGGTGGCGTGACGTGACGTGACGTCGGGAAACTCAGCCGGGACCCAGTTCCGAAACAAAAGCTCGCGCGCGCTACTCCCGGGTTTCCGGTAAAGAGAGGCCACGTGTCAATGGGCGAAAGATAGCGGAACACGACCGAGATCCGTCCCTACCAAAGGTCTAAAGGTCAAAAAAAGCGAAAAAGCGCAAAAGCGAAAGGCCCACCGCCACGTGTGCGTTCAGTGATATTTTTGCGTTAAAAGAGAGGAGTTGCTCGGGAATCGTTCCGATGAGATCCACAAACGCCATTACCGTATCACTTAATTGCCGAAAAGCCACTGGAAAAAGCGCAAAAGGCCCTGCACTTTTTGCCGCCACGTCGGCATCCACTTTGTCTGCGCTTTTACACCAAACCGGCGAGGAACCCTTCGAGCTACGACGTCTGGTGCACGGCTTTAAATGCTAATATTTCGATATAAAAAATTAGATATATCCAGCAATATTTCGTAATGGAAAATGCAACCAAATTTTTATTAACCTCAAATAAATTAGATAAATACCCAAACCATTGAAGATGAGAGTATACGGACGCTTAGATGGGTTTTTGTTTTCCTTTGAATGTTTATAGTACTATATATTTATAAAGTAGTATTCCAAACTTTAGATTCTAAGAGGAAAAAAAGATCAAGGAAATAAAAAAACTTATATTAGAAAATACTAATATACTTTTCTCCAAGAATTGAAATATATGACACAATAACCTCTTCCCGTAGATTAGAGAGGTCATTTTTCTGTTAAGAAAACTTTCCAAATAGTTATAATAAGTGCATATTCCTATTAAATGGGGTCGAAATCTGAAAGGGACTCTTTGAAAGCTTAGCCGCCTACAAGTGCTATTTTTGAATGATTTGTTCCACTTAACTCTCGTGTCTTGACCTAATACAGATAAAAGTTTTAAGACAAAATTAGGCGAGTTGGTTTTGCACTGGAGATAAAAGATCTTACTTTAGAATCTGAAGAGATTGCTTGTCTTCCTAAATCAAAAAAATCAACAGTGTTAAAAATATCTATATATCTCTATTCTAAATACTGATCTATATATTTCTTACGAAATCTATGAGGTGAGAATAAAAAAGGGTAGCCGAGAAATAAATATGAAAAAAGAGCCACGAAGACCTTTTAGTTAAAATGAGAAGCACGTGCGAGGCTACCAGTGGGTCCGAAACCATTCTGCTTTTCGTCAGATAGTTTTATAGATGCCTCCACCAAGCTACTCGATTGTGGATGATATCTGCCTCTAGGGTTTTCCTGCCACTGCCAGCAACTCTCCACCTGCGTTTTCAGTGGAGAACTGCTGTAGACCAAGTCTGTGAATGACCAAAATTTTACTTTGCTTGAGCTGATTCACTCGATTTTCCCAGGTATCTGTTTTTCTCTCTTTATCTCTCTTTAGTTTTTCTTACGTTTCTTTGGTTTTGCGAGCAGATTGATTTTGTAGCGAAATGTTTTTTTTTTTTTTTTTTTTTTTTGAAAGTTTTCGTTACCTGGAGCTTGTATGCGTCGATTCGGATAAGAAGTTTGAAATCGAGGATTTTTTGGTTTGAAAATGAGGATATTATGGCGCGCGCCTTTTTTTTTTATTTCTTCTCTTGGAATCTTGGAAATGGTGAAAAGCAGAATTTCAGATAAACCATGCTGCGACTTTTGTCAATCTTGATATCACGTACCTTAAAATGACGCGTATAATTTTTACAATTTGTGACGATGAAGAGAATTTGTGAGTAACGATTCTAGTACTGAATTAGATCTTTATAATTGGTGACGGAAATACATATTTGCATGAGTTTTGAAGATCCTTTTAATTTTTTTTAGGCTACATCTTTGGCTCGTAATAATTGTTAGCATCACTAGAAACGTTGGAGTTCTGCATGCTACATGTTTGTTCTCAGTATTTTAACTTCATTTTTTTTTGTTTTTAATGGCTCTGTCCAGTTTTGAGAGTAAAAAGCACAAGTCGGCCATTTTACTAAGTGTCCTGAAACTCAATTCACTGTAACTTTCAATGCAATTTTTTTTTTTTTTTTTAAAATTTTGGAGGGCGGAGGGTGTATGAATATGTATCTTCATGATGATAAATTGATTGTTTGAAAAGCTCCATAGATACCATACTGTCTCAGTGTCTGGAACCATATCTCGTGTTTTCCGCATTACAGGTGGGAATAAGTAGAGATCATTTTGAGTCATAACTATTGATTCTTAACTTTGTGGCTTTTCTACTCATTCATGACATATGAGCAATCATACATTTTTCCTCTTCTAAAAGAATTGCGATTTTATAATGAAGTAAAATAAGTAGAGGAAGTTGTTGCTGATACAAGGGAATGCGAGTAGTGGTATTCAAGAATTTGATTCTTAATGATGTTAGCAAGAACTCTTCTTCTTGGAATAATAAATGACTTCTTGGGGCAGTTTCATTTTTTTGTAATTTTTTAGCTCTTAGCTCTTTTTCTTCTTACTCTAGCATATATTGCAGCAAAAACAGTGTGACAGATGCTTCCAGAATGTGAAAGAGATTGTGTTTCTCTCCTTTATATACATCACTTATGGAGGCAACAAACTCATTTCTATTGTTTCCTGTTGGGATTTTAAGAGTATCTCTGATGGTGCTTCAGATTGTTATGAGTTGCCCCTATACGCTAGACATTTTCTCAAGAGCTGATTTTCTTTAGTATTTTTCTCAGGTTGTGTGAATATTCCCTAGTTAAAGAGTTGGAGGCTATAAGAGAAACATGGGTCTCCTTTGTGACTTCTGTGGAGAGCAAAGATCTATGGTATACTGCAGACCTGATGCTGCATGCTTATGTCTGTCATGTGACCGCATTGTTCACTCTGCAAATGCACTAGCTAAGCGCCACTCGAGGACCCTTATTTGTGACAGATGCAATTCGCAGCCCGCAGCTGTTAGATGCATTGAGGAGAAGATATCACTTTGCCAAAACTGTGACTGGAATGGACATGGTGGGTCTGCCTTGGCATCAGGTCACAAGAAGCATGCAATTAATTGTTACTCAGGCTGCCCATCTTCTTCGGAACTTTCTAGAATATGGTCTTTCTTTTCAATCTCGGATTCAAGTTGCGAGCAGGGCATGGGTTTGATGACCATTAATGAGAACAGCGTCAGTAGCTGTTGGGACTCCACAGAAAATAAAGATGCAGTGAATTATGATATAATGGACAAAATGCATCAAACAGAAACCAACAGTAAAGACGATACTTGGGTGGGAACCTCATCAATGTCTGCATTGGATCCAATGTCATTCTGCATGGATCAGCCAGCTAGATCAGCGGAATCAACAAAACCAAAGGTAGGTAGACTGCAATAGATACTAAGACAGTATTATCTGGAAGCTTTCTTTGGTTATGGGTGCAGTAATTGCCTTTTTAACCATATCTGGCCCTTCATGCAGATGTGTCTACCTGATACCGTATATCTTGTCTTTAATAGTTTACATGTTTAGATATACAGCCAACTTGTTTCTGAGCAACAACTGTGAAACTGCATTGAGTTTAACTCTGTAATTACTGTTGGAGCCTGCACTTTCTGGAATGAATACCGATTGTTTAAGTTTGTTCAAATTTGTTTTACGCTTTAACTATGTAATGTTATATATGTGGCTTTGTGATTCTGCAGCTCTATTGTCCTGGGGCAAAAGGCCTTGGAATTTCTGATGGTATTGACATGTATGAAGACTTTGATGTGGATGATGTTGACTTGAACTTTGATAACTATGAGGAAATCTTTGCTATGGATCAGAATTCAGGACAATTTCTGGAGGATGCTGGAACAGATATCCTTTTTGCAACAAAAGAAATGTCTGCAACTGATTCATATTGTCAAGGAGAATTTCCTTCTGAGGTTTAATCTCCATTTATTCCTACTTTTTGTTCTTATCTTATTTTGCACCTAACATGTGTTACTCATCTAATGAAAATTCTGCCTAAGCACTGATGATTCATAATGTTTTTAGCTGTCTGTCATAAAGATGAATTCCTTTGTACAGATTTTCTGAGGTAATAGAAGGTTAATTTTTTCTTGAAAATTATGAAGACTTCTATTAAGTCTATAAAACTGATTACAGAGTAGTTTACAAGGAGTAAGAATGCTTTGAAAGTGGAGAGCTGACGAGTACTTCTTGCAAAACCAGTTGACACATTAGCTGCTAAAGTTTTAAGAGAAAGACCAGTAGTCAGAGAGGGTTTTGAGGCTCCAGATTTTGCTAGTTTGCCAGCTTCTGAGTTAGCTCACCTAAGAATTTTACACCCGATTATCACTTTTCCAGCTGCTAGATCTGAGTTTTCATTGAATATAGTCATACACGTTGTTCCTTGCCCAGTCAATCACAACTTTGGAATCTTATTTAATGATCATTTCCCCTGTAAATTGCTGATGGGATACTCTGATTCCAGCAAGCGATGCTCTGGCCTCTGCTTCACTGGACCCAGAGAAATAGAAGGTCAACTGATGTTCTGCAATTTGAAAAGCTAATGATGTTACTCATCTTCTTTCTTGGATGGGCCTGTCACCCTAGATCCATAGAAATATTAATAAGGTTAATGCAAATGAAATAGCTTGGGGTTAATGCAAACGAAATTGAATGAGTTTACACAAATGAAATAGAGGAATATTTGTGAATGTAGAAATAATAGACCTTTTATGTTCCATTTCCTGAAAAAGTAATTTCAAATGCCACATTTTGTATTCAGTCAATTGAGCCCAATGACCAGAGATGGCTGCCTCTAACCCATACGAGAAAGGAGCTTCCCAGTGGAACCTCAGTCTGGAAGAGGTCTCCAAAGCCTAGCTTCAATAGCACGTGGAAAGGAATTTTAAGGCTGCAGTACATGCTGTGACATTAGGCCATTGTGATTCCAGAAAGTGGAGCTCTAAGCTCTCAACTTTATCGCTGCCCCCTCTTCATAGGGATGGGACTCCTTTATCATTAACTAGGCCTTGAGATGAGAAACACTTTCTATCCTGCTCTCTTGATACTGGTTATACTGATGCAACTGAAGACATCTGAGGCCCTCTAACCATTTCTCTCGGGACATGCCCCATGCAGAGCCAACCATAGCAGACTTCTTAAAACAATATTAGAATTTACTCATCAATCTCTGTTGTGAGATCATATGGTCTTCCCTTTTTTTTTGAGCTTCTTTATTTGTTTGTTCACTTTTTCTCTCCCCAATTTTAAGGTTGTTTTTATGCTTCCTTTCTCTAATCAACCGACTAGTTGTAAATTGGACCGTATATCAATTGCATGCATTTATAAAGTTTGTTTTTGTAAACCATGCATTCGTTTGTATTGGCTTCAGAATGTTGAAATTGGCCACATTTGTCCTAATATGATCAACCAAAGTCAAAGTCATGTGACCTTTTTCCAACTAGCAACATCTCTATCCTACTCCTTATGGACAACTTGACCTAAGCAAGGAGTAGACTGGAATTACAGGAATTCACTCTCTCCCAAGCAAACAACCTGGTCCATGACACAGAATGTATAGGCTGCACGACTTGACTAGGCTATGATTGGCTCGGTCCATGAAGTAGGATTGCATCCATCTTAATTACTCATCAACTAATAACATTTGTCTATCCTACTCTTCACGGGACAACTTGGCCTAAGACATGAAGTGTATTGGTTATATAATTATTGGACTTGACTCCACTCTTTTCCAAGCAAACAACCTGGCCTATGACAGAGAATTTAAGGCCTGTACAACTAGCTACACTGTTATTGGCTTGGTACCATGAAGTTGGATTGCATCCATCCCAAAATCATTTCACAAAGTTACTTTTGCCACTAACAAGTCAATAGTCCTTCTACCCAGCGTTACATACATATCTTCCAGATTTAAGCATCCATGTCCTGATGAATCTAATGCATGCTTCCTCGCTTTGCTTGTTTGTTTCTCTCCTGTACTGACTACCTCCATGCATGTCATTCTTGTAAAAAATCTCAAGTATTTACTTATTATCGGTATTTATAACATGGGGTGCTAGTGAGGGTATAAGGAGGATATATGAGGCAATTTTCTTTAATTTTGGATTTATCATCTCCTCTTGTCAACCACAGATTTGTTTGTTTTGGGAAGTGTGAGGTTTTTGTCAAGAAGGGAAGATAATTTAAAAGAAATTCAATGAGAATACAACAAAAGCAGAAAAGAAAGATTTAGTACCGCTTGTTCTTGCAGATTGTTATGGTTAAACCATTCTTTCTCCTCCCTATGGCTTTTAAACAACCTTTTTATCATTTGGTGGAAAATATTACACAGTTAAATGATTTGAGTTTCCTATTATGTTTTTTCCTGCAGGCACCATCATCTGGTCAAGCGAAACCTGTGCAACCTGCATGCAGCAATGTAGTCTCTGCTGATTCAGGGATGTCAAATCCAGGGACCAAAAGTGATCCCACATTTTGCTTTCCAGCAAAGCAAGCTCATTCAAGTCTCTCACTCTCTTTCTCTGGCATGACTGGTGATAGTGGTGGGGGGGATTATCAAGATTGTGGGATATCTTCGACGGTAATGATGGGTGAACCACCGTGGTATCCAAGTGGTGGAACTGAGAACTCGATTCCAACAGCAAATAGGGATAGTGCAGTGATGCGTTACAAGGAGAAGAAGAAAGCTCGCAAGTAAGCTGTCAAAAATAATATCCTACTTACAAGAAGTTGGCTTCACTTTTAAGATTTTTATGACTTACCCAAGATCCTTTCCTCATTCCTCTATCAACAGCTTTGATGCTGATTGCTGTAATGTTTCTTGGGTTAGGTCTCCCTTGCAGTGTTTTACTTTGGGTATATAAAAACGAAAAAGAACAATAATATATGAAATATGATGCACTGAAAATGCTGTCAGAACATCTCATCTTTCAATGATGAGAACTGAAGGAATTGAGATACATAGTTTGACTGTATCTTCATAAGGCAACACTTAATGTGCATAAAATCCCCATCTATTTGGACTTGTCTCCGTTATGACTAGTGGCTCTCTTGGGTTGAAAGTCGGGTTATAGGCTTTCTAAAAAGCTTATTTATTTGGGGATGGAACTTTCCCCAACTCATTTGGGTATCATAGGTAAGACCAAGTCCAGGTTGTACCTAATCCATGTAATCCTCATCTCAGGCCCTCGTGTTTATCTGTTCACTAGACCTGAACGAGATACTGTAAGTAGGTGTAGTCTCATGTCCTTCTTAATTTTGGGTTTTCTAGGGTTCCTCTGGCAGCTAGACATTTTGGAGAACTAGGGATAACTTATGAATTATATATCAATTACTTTTACCTATGGATGCACGATTGTTTGTTCAGAAGCTCAATTATGCTTATGAAGCTAAATCTATTGAAGAACTGTTGCATAAATGTTCCTATTTGGTTGCTGTTTCGAGTTTCTTCTCATTATTTGCTTTTCACTTTTTTCTTTTTTGTATTGTAGTGACTGACAGAAATTGTTTGACTTAGGTTTGAGAAGAAAATAAGGTATGCTTCAAGAAAGGCAAGAGCCGATGTGAGGCGGCGTGTGAAAGGGCGGTTTGTGAAGGCTGGTGATGTCTATGACTATGATCCACTGAGCCACACCAGGAGCTACTGAGGATAAAGACCCAAGTTGACCTCCTTCATGACAGGCCCGGGCTGCTAAAAATGATTTTGACAAAGTTGGCCAAGAAAGAAAGACAGACTCTTCTGATCTTCTGTCAATATACGCACTCGTCATGGAGTAGAGGTTGGATTACGAGGCCTGGATATAAATTACCCCTGGGGAGGCTCACTCTTTGGACATCTCTGAAAAACTGGATGTGGAGATGTCAAAGTTCCATTACGTGGGGATACAATTCAACAAGCCATCTGATGAGGGGTTGCATCAAGCCATTTTGAAAGACGAGTGAGATGGGTCTTCTCTGAATGTGGATGGTCGCGTATGCGGGTCCACCTTTTTCCTATTCCGTTTCAGTTATTCCTCAATCTGAGAATTCAGCTGAGTGCTTGACACACAGCTGAACCTCCGGTTGGAAAAAAATGGAGGTCCTTTCTTTCATTTTTTGTCTGTTTTATAAAAAAAAAAAAAAAATTCCCACATGTATGTAGTTTTGGATGAAAATTCACCTGTATTAATAATATGTAAAAAGGAGATGTAAAGACCGCAGTTTGGGATTTGGTGTGGAAAATTGGTTCGTAGCTGCAGCAGTAGGTCTCTTGTACCATAATATATATCATTACATATTGTTGAACTGTTCAACTGTATAACGTTGGGAATTCGGACCATCGTGTTAATTTGTCCTCCTCTCTTTAGCCAAATTTGCAATCTTTACTCTGCCATTACTTCATGTAAAAGGAATGCTAATTTGCTAACCGGTCAAGCAATGGTTAAAACCTAAACCTCGTTGAACTGGACCGGCTAGACCTTTCGTAGTCGAGTTCTATAATATAGAATTTTATTCTCATTCTATTAAACAGTATGAGATTAATTATGAAGTAACAAAAATAACTGAATAAGTAATAATGATATAGCAACCCTTTTAAGTTGTTCGGCTGCGTCTCTTGGCATTTCACAGCGCTCCCTTGAATCATCCGAGAGTGGACGTTTAAAGCTTAAACCTTCGGAAAACCCTAACCTGGAGTTGCAACAGTCGGCTTCGTGATTCCTTCCAAGTCCCCTGAAAATATTTTGTACGCATTTCTCGGGTAAGACCTCCGGTTTATTGTTCTGGAGAAAATGGCGACTGCGTGGAGATTGTTCCATGTACGAAGACTTTCTCGAATCGCTACACATTGCAGAGCCACGCCGACAATGAATCGGGTAAACGCTTTAGACTCTCCGGTGCCTAGTATTTTCGATTCGTTTCTGACCAACGGTTGTAGAGCTGACGTTGCTTTGGGGTCTAGTAGAATATTGGGACGGAGTATGTATCGTTTTTTTTCATCTGAAGGGGAAATAGAACGTGAAAATATCGGCCAGGTTCGTCTGGTCGAGATTTTTTCGAAAAAAAGTACTTCGGATGAGAACAAGAAGGAAATAGACGCTACTGGTCTTCTATTAGACCATGAAATAATCATGGCTGTGCTCCATAATCTTCGTGAAAAGCCCGAAGCTGCTCAGAGATTCTTCTATTGGGTTTTGGAAACTGACGGTGAGAAGTTAAGTGCTAAGTCCTACAATGTGATGCTAGGCCTGTTGGGCAGTAAAGGATGCGTGAAAGAATTCTGGGATTTAGCAGAGAAAATGACTAATGCGGGTTATCTCATGGAGACAGAAACTTATATTGAGGTCTTGGGTCGATTTTACAAAAGGAAAATGCTTAAGGAAGCAGTGGATTTGTATGATTTTATGATGAGTGGCCCAAACAAGCCGCCGTTACAAGACTCGGTGTTCCTTTTGAAGAAAATAGCAGCAAGTAAAGACTTGGATATGGAGCTGTTCTCTAGAGTTATTCAAATTTTTACCGCTGATGGAAATCACTTGAGTAAGCGGAATTTTGAATCAGTTCTGAAATCATTAACTAGTGCGGGTAAATTGGGTGATTGCGATAGAATTTTGGAGGCCATGGAAGGTGGTGGTTTTGTACCTGATACGACTGTATATACAGATGTTGTGCTGGGACTTTGCAAGTCAGGAAAAGTGAATGAAGCTGCTCAGTTTTTGGATAATTTGGAAAATTCTGGTCAAAGTGCAGATCTGAAACTCTGGGTGTCTTTAATTGATGGACTTTGTGCAGTCGGTAAACTTGATGAGGCGGCACACTGGTTTGATGCATTGGTAGATAAGAAAGGTGCAGAAAATGGTGGTTCTGCTTTTGAGATACTGATAAATGGCTTTTGCCGTGTGCGTGGACCAAAAGATGGATGCAAGCTCTTAGTTAAAACTGTGAAAGAAAAGCAATTAAAACCTTGGCATTCAACATACAAAATTATGATTAACTGGCTACTGCATAAGGGGGAACTTAAAGATGCCACGGGCCTTCTTGGGTTGATGAAAACTCATGGATTCCCTCCTTTTGTCGATCCTTTTATTGACTATGTTTCAAAGCATGGTACAGGAGAAGATGCTATTAATTTTCTAAAATCAATGACCGACAAGAGGTTCCCCTCTACATCTGTGTTTCTTCGAGTGTTTAAAAGTCTTTTGGAGGAGGGAAGACATAATGTGGCACATGATTTGTTGTCTATATCTCCTCGACATATCCGAGGTCATGTTGATGTTTTAGAGTTATTTGCTTCCCTGAAGTTAAACACAAATGCTTTGCCAGCTGTTGCCTAGATCGTCAATATGATGATGAGTTTTTCTGTTCATCAATGAATTGTTGTATTTGGTATTTCTTCGTGAGTAATGGTTAATTTTACTCTCCACAACTTTGCATTGGAGTCTTGCCTTCTTAGTGCCAGCCACGAAGGATGTTGTTTGAGCAACACTTCAAGACACATTAAATAAATTCTATATTCCTTTTCTCTCTTATTTTAGGCATGATTACTTTTTGACCAATATTATCGTTTGACCAATTTGAAGATCCAGGCCTTTAGTTATAATGTTATTGTTTTTTTGTCATAATCTACTTTCTTCCACATGTTGGCTTTGATCTACATTGGGAGCAGCTGGTCAGGAATCAAATGATAAAAGCATTTCTGTTTTCATTTGCTTATGTCCCTTTTTCAGGTAATTTATTTCTAATTTCTAGAAGTGAATGCTATTTTTGTTTTTATATAGTAAGTTCTAGTTAGTAGTCAAGGGTTCTTGTAAATGCTATTTCTAATTTCATTTGATATTTGCTACAATATGGTTCTTCCTTTTTCTTTTGATTTGTTTTGTTGATCATGTATTTTCGAAGCTTGTAATTGGTACAGACTCAAGATTAATAATGGGTGATCCTATATGATTGAATTAAAATGATATGAGAACAAGACTTGTTTCTCTCTACTTTCATTTGAAGAAGGAAATAAAATATGAGTGGTGTACAGCAAGAGTTTACATCCTGGCGTGGTCCACGTTACAGTAGAGGTAAGAGATAAACTTGGAGATAAAATCGGCAAGAGTTTATTTTTTTAATAAAATATTATCTTTCTATTCTATGGATAAACCCTAAACCCTAGATTTTCACTTACCTGGACCGCTACGTCACAATGTAAAAACCTCAAAGTAAAATAAGGGAGTACTGATATCTTTTTTCTTAAAATATTCTTGTGTGTCATGCTTTTGAGGTCTTTTATAGCCCCAGCTGGAAATATCCCTCTTAGAAACAGGATTTGAAGATTCTCAACTATTTCTTAGAAACTCTTATCTACCTCAACTTTATTCAATTGTCTGTCTTGGCTTTCCCAGCAGAAGCCAGAAAAACTAATACTGGAAAATGATTGATTATTGAGTTCTCTGTTTCATGAATGAATAGCCCTCTCAGCTCGGGCGTTTGTTGCCCTCATCTCTCCACAGTGTCATCCTTGTCATTGTCTTTGTCATTGATGTTGAATTTAGCATGCTTTAGTGAATATTTCTCACTCTGTTTCTTGTATTTTCTTTAATCTTCATTCTCTAACTTGCTGCCTACAGTGACATCGTGCACCCACTTGCAGTATGTCCAAGGTTTGCTGTTATTTCCTTGTTTGTAGTTTCAACCACACTGCTTCTTCTATTGATTCTAGTTATAGGGTTACTTTTACCTCATAGGAGTCCCTATATGCATGGGGATTTCTACCTATGGAATAGACACAAGAGTTTGAATTACTGGTCATCTGGGATTCAAGTTAATTTTAGAATGACCCCAGTCATTAACCTTTCCTAGTAAGACCTCTCTGTCTTTAGCTCTTGACAATAACTACGGCCAGTGGTTTTGGATTAGGTGTTCATGATTTCTTTTTTCTTTGTCATTCAAAATTAGCTTTTCTAATGGAGGCAAGGATAGTCAACTAACAATAGATGAATCATTTGGTAGACCCGGTTGATATGCTGGATAACATGGTTTGAGATCCGCTGCAGTGCTGCTGCAGGGCAGAGCAGCAGCCTGTAGCCCTAAATCGAGATCCAGGGGCAAGGATGGATGAAACCCCGCATGTCAAAAGGAGTGTTTGTAAACCAAAGCATGTAGGCCTGCTTGACATCCACACCAGAATAGATATTTTCCATTACAAAACAAAAATTATGCTAGCGGAGGAAGACCTTCCAAAACATAAGGTTAAAAGAAGAACCCCAAAGAGGTATCTCAATTATTATTCTATAAGGAAAGGTTCCCATATTTTTAATCATCGTCGGTTCACTTCAGTCTCCAACAATTATTCCAAGTATAAATTATCCGATTTGACCTAAGAAAAGATTTAAAAGCACTCAAGCCATACGTTTCATGCTTGTTTTCAGTGATACCAACTAGATCCTCAAAATGATCCTCAGTAAGAATGATTATATAATATTTTGGATTAAAATAATGATTATACGAACAAATAACTATAGCTCTATTTACCAGATTGACATTGGTTATATTTCATCTTCCAAACTAGAAACAGGCTTCAAATGTGACGCAAGGAGAAACAGATATTCTGGCTAAAGAGCTCGGAAGAGATAAACCGACCAAGATTTACATAATCGGCGATACATGACTAACGCCCCACATGTTGATCTCCGGTAATATCGATCATCTCCAAAGAACCGAAAAAACTCACTATCTCCGGTGAGAAAAGTAATGTTTTTATTTTCCATAGAAAACACTTCTTTTCTGGGCGTCAATGAAGCATGAAAACATTAGGGAACAGTCATAGTCCCACATCGTCACCACGAGAGAAAAGGGTTGCTCTGTAGAGCACCCCAAAGGAAAAATAAACAGAGGGAAGAGAAAGAGTGGCGTGGAGCATGCATGCCTTGTTGAGCCCCTGCAGAATGACGATGAAGATCGAACTGATCAGTGTGAACGCTCTGATACTCTGTTCTGTTCAGCTGTTCTATCATCCTTGATCTCTCATGACCTCACACGCCGATTCAATTAAAATTTACAAAAAAAAAAAAAAAAAAAGTCGTAAGCAGCTTCCATGTTTTTGAAACCATAAAAAGACAACAATAGTATCTCTTAGAAAAGTGCTGTTCAAATCCACGTTCTGCCATATGGATAACAACGATCTAAGCGTCTTAAACTTTTGATCTGGGTGTCCCAAAATGATAATCAATAGAAGTTCAGTTTTGGGGTCCAGGCGGACTGTTGACTATCTTCTGCTCCGGTGATTGGAACTTGTTAATATTCTTTTGAATCTCATGCATTTTATCGTTGGCTTTATCTTAATTCTAAGAGAATCGGACCAAACCAGACAGGATAGCAGTTGAAAGAGAGTAATTTAGTGGCTTGATGTATACAATCAGATGGGATTATTAAATTGGCTGCATGAAGAGTGACTCCCGTTCTTCTTATCTCAAGTCTACCTAGTGTGTAGTTACAAAAGAAATTCAGCGGGGAGAATGAGTAAATTAATTAATACTGAGTGATCTTTTGGTTATAAATAGGAGAGACGGCAAAATAAGTAAATATATCCAAGGCTGTGAAGATCAGTGACAGAGGAGAGGGAATTCCTTAGCAACTATCAGATGGAAGCAGCAGTTGGGAGAGATCATCCGTCATGGAGAGGGAGTAACAGGATCGCTTCCCTTGATGTTGTAGCAGCTGATTCAGACAAATATGTGCATCAAAATTCCGAGGATAATGTCAGTATAACTCTTATGTTTTTACTTGTTCTTCCTCATGCATCTTCACCAAATGGTTGAGCAAAACTTATTTCAATATTCTTATAACGTTCTTGATCTGGGTGTTTTTGGTTTTCAGAGACCCGGATGGAGAAAATTCCTTCCTTTCGTTGGCCCTGGTTTTCTCGTCTCTTTGGCCTATCTTGATCCTGGCAACTGTAAAAACATCCTCTCTCTCTCTCTCTCTCACACCCTCCCTTGTGTTCTCAATCTAATGAGATTTTAACCTTATTGTGCTAATTTTGCAGTGGAAACTGACCTGCAAGCCGGAGCCAATCACGGTTACGAGGTACATATATGACTGTTCTCGTTACGTATAAACTGAACTTTGATCAGTCAAAGAAAAGTGATGGGGTCTAACGAATTACTTTGCAGCTCCTTTGGGTGATCCTGGTCGGATTGATTTTTGCACTTATAATTCAATCGCTAGCAGCAAATCTTGGTGTCACCACAGGTCACAAAATCAGAACCCAACATGGCAGCAGTAGTACTATGCACATATAAGAGTTCAATATCATTCTAAATTTTTTTTCAAATTCCTCACTGCAGGCAAGCATCTTTCCGAGCTCTGCAAGGCCGAATACCCATTAGTGGTTAAGTATTGCCTGTGGCTGCTTGCTGAGCTTGCCGTCATCGCAGCCGATATTCCCGAAGGTGCCTCTTCATCTTCTTCATCCACCATTAAAAAACCAAATAATGTTCATTTCTTTAATTCCACCATTTTGGTCTGTAGTTCACTTCTTTAATTCCACTATTTTGGTCTGTAGTTCAGTTCTTTAATTCCACTATTTTGGTCTGTAATCGATTTCTTCAATTCCACTATTTTGGTCGGTAGCTAGTGTTTTTAAAATGTATTTTCGTTTCTTCTAGTGATTGGGACAGCCTTCGCTCTCAACATTCTTTTCCACATCCCCGTCTGGGTCGGCGTCTTACTTACTGGGTTCAGTACTCTGTTGCTTCTCGGCCTCCAAAGATATGGGGTACAGTACTACTGAAACTAAACCCTCCCCACTTCTTCCTCGTTCAATCCAAAACATGGGTTCAATTCGTGGTGATCGGATCAGTATAATTGGAATGTGATTATCATATGTTGCAGGTAAGGAAGCTGGAACTCCTCATATCAATGCTGGTATTTGTGATGGCCGGGTGTTACTTCGGAGAACTGGCTTACGTTAAACCCCCTGCGAAAGAAGTAATGAAGGGAATGTTTATTCCGACACTCAAGGGATCGGGAGCCACCGGCGACGCCATTGCTCTCTTGGGAGCTCTAGTCATGCCGTAAATACATTACCCATTTACATTCCGATTCGAATTCCAATTAAACATTATCGTTTTCGTCAAAAGATCAAATTTTTGCGTCAGATCTTCTAATTGCTGAATACTCTTCACCGATCGATCAACAGGCACAACCTGTTTCTGCATTCTGCGCTTGTTTTGTCCAGAAAAATACCTCCGTCCGTTCAAGGGATCAATGTAAGTGAACTAGTAATTAGTAATCGAAGCAGTAAAGAGAGACGGATTGATCGATTTGTGATAGTAATATATTGCAGCTTCTTCCTCTTTTTCCTCCAGAGCGCCTGCAGGTTCTTCTTAATCGAGAGTGGGATTGCGTTGTTTGTGGCTTTTCTCATCAACGTGGCCGTGATCTCCGTCTCCGGCACCGTCTGCTTGGCGGACGACCTCTCTAAGGAAAATAATGACAGATGCAGTGATCTCACGCTTAACTCCGCCTCTTTCTTGCTCAAGGTAACGTCTCCTCAGTCCTCACCAAGGCTGGCCTCTTCCATTTATTTACTTGTGTCTGTAAATGCTGCTAAGTACAAGACCCACATTTTTATTGTGTTTGTTTTGAATTCCGCATTAGAATGTATTGGGGAAATCGAGCTCCATCGTGTACGCAATAGCTCTGTTGGCGTCAGGACAGAGCTCAGCCATCACCGGCACTTACGCCGGTCAATTCATAATGCAGGCAAGTGTACATGTCCCCTTCATAAACTTGATTATAAGGTTGATTTAACAATAATAAAATTCCGTTGATTTATTCGCATATATATTAATCTCTTGCGTCGTGAGTTGAAACAGGGATTTCTGGATTTGAAAATGAAGAAATGGGTCCGAAACCTGCTAACCAGGAGCATTGCCATCACCCCCAGTTTGATCGTCTCCATCATCGGTGGTTCGTCCGGCGCCGGCCGCCTCATCATCATAGCATCGGTAATTCTTCGTTTCTTCCTTAATTTGGTTTAAAGGGTGGTGCACTGCTCTTCTTCTTGGCTTTTGTGGGTACGTGGTGTTAATTACTGTTGCAACGTTAATGAATCTTCTTTCTTTTTGTGTGTTTTTTCATCCATATAATTATATACAGATGATTCTCTCCTTCGAGCTGCCATTTGCTCTTATTCCCCTCCTCAAATTCAGCAGCAGTAAAACCAAAATGGGTCCTTTCAAAAACTCCATTTACGTAAGTAATCCAGACAAATCAATCTAATTTGATGGATAATAAGTATACTAATTGAAGCACAAGATCATGAGCTATATAATGTGTTTTCAATCTAAAAATTTTTCAGATAATTGTATTCTCCTGGGCGCTGGGTTTCTGCATCATCGGCATCAACGTTTACTACCTGAGTAC
Organism: Aristolochia contorta; assembly: GCA_022405105.1. NCBI lineage: Eukaryota > Viridiplantae > Streptophyta > Magnoliopsida > Piperales > Aristolochiaceae > Aristolochia > Aristolochia contorta. Next base: position 16,249,801 of record CM039668.1, on the reverse strand, counting down.
CGCCTTCGTGGGTTGGCTGATACACAACAGTCTTCCGAAAATAGCAAATGTGTTCATCGGCATCTTGGTTTTTCCTCTCATGGCGGCTTATGTGCTTGCAGTGATTTACTTGACCTTTAGGAAAGACGTCGTCGTCACGTACATAGACACCTCGCCAAAGCTTGAAGCTTCTGTGCAGACCCAAATGGAGAGAGGTCAGTACGGTAATGGTGAAGTTCATGCCATCGATGGAGCTCTGCCTTATAGAGAAGATCTTGCCGATATCCCTCTTCCCCGGTAAACTTCCAAGTACTGATTTCATATACTCTGTCACGGAGTCGGTGACAAAGAAAGGAGGAGATCTTACCACGTACGGTTTAACATAAACTGAGAAAAAGGTTTTTTTTTTAATCAAATTAAGTAAATAAGTACTGAGTGAGTGTTTTAGCTTCTTCTAAGTGGATTCGATATAAAAAAAATCCGTGAATTATTACGGGATTTCTCCATCACCTTGATTCCCCACTGTCATAGGACAACAAGGACAATATATCGCTGATTTCTCCGCCGCCTTCTTGTTTTTATTGAGAAGCGCAAATATGGAGGAAGGAGTGACCTTTAAACTATGGTTTACAGTTTTGTGCCATGCTTGCGGGCTCTTCGCATTCTCACCGGACTGAAATATTTCATCTCTTCATTTGCCCAGTAAATTCGATCCACCAGTATTCAGTCTGTCGGCCCAATTTCTCTCTGTTGGGCCATTTAATATCCGAATACAGAATATACAAGTTTCATGGGAAGTCCTGAAATTCTCTCTTCTGGGGACACATCGGTTCACTCGAAGAACAGAAGAGAATCCCTGCAACACAGTTGAACAGTAGCAGTGAGCAGCGGCTCAGTATTAAAAAGTGTTGTAAACGTCTCTATTCTTCTAATGGGCAATACAGATTCATGCATGATTATAAAGTACTGGAATTAAATATCTTCTTCATATTGGCAGTATCTTCTTCGTCTGGGGCTCCAAGGTAGAGTTTTGGAGTCTCTCAAAATTTCTTCACTCGGCGAGAATTGAATCATTTGACGCATGGAAGAAGTGCGTTCCGCGTCCCATTTCCATTAGCCCCAAACACTTGAATTTGACTTTTATATACTACTGCTACTTTCCACATAAATTGCCCCTGTAAGCATGCACATGACGATCAGATTGGAGCAAAGAGACACTCGAAACATGGAAACTTTCTACTAATAGAATTGCTACAAACTCAACGTAAAAATCTTATGGAACGATTGAGATTCGAAACTAGGGTTGGGGCTCTGATACCATGTAAACTTAGAATTTTACTTCTCGTGAATAAGAGTACAATATATAGGTACAACGAAGTTGTCTAATACTGAGGAAGAATGACCTTATTGCCCTTTTTTTGTTTTCTTTGTGTACGTGTTTTGCCAATCCGAGGTTGGGCCTAGCGATCACTGGAAGGGGCCATGTCATCGGCCAAGCGAAGCTTCCCCCCTAGATTTTTTTGTTATCTCCAGCGGACACCGCGTGATGGGTCGGGCCCACGGTGAGTTCCAGCTGGCTGTACGGCCAACCGCCAAGGCCAGATCCTTGGGAACACGTGGTCACCAACTCCTCACGCGCGTCCACGTATACCTCTCTAGACCCTTCTAACCATAGACCGCCTCTTGTACGACGTCCGTGTCGCGTGATCGACCCCTCTCAACAGCTTTTTCTTTTTTTTTTTTTTTTTTTAATTTTGTTTTGGTTTTGTTTTAGTCCTTTGGTTTCTTTTTTGGGAGATTTGACCTTGTAGAGGAGGCCACTCACTCGAGAAGATGAGAAACCTCCTGTGAGTTGGGAGAAGTGTCATTTTCACACCGTGGATTCCTACTCCCTCGTCGAACATTTATAGAGTACGTGAGACCACCATGCACGTGATCCGCATCACTGCCTCCACGTCCACGAAGAAAAACATTATCCACATCGGTTTTCCACTTTCAAACCTAAGACTTTTGTTATTTCTTAATTATGAAATATGCACGCAATGATATACTCCTCTCGTTTATGAGAATAAAGGGAGAAAGTTTGTAGACGAGTGGTTGTACTTACTGCGGCTAATCAAAGATTAATATTTTGATGAGGGAGTGGATGATGGAGATAATTTGTGTAATCAAAATCAAATATGCCTCGTCACCTTTAATTCTTTACTTGGTACGCAATGAATCTGTCTTACGCGTGTGTCTGCCCATTCATGCACCGAGCCAACTCTTAAACATTTCATTTTTCTCTTTTACTTTTCCTTAATATTTTAAATCCAAAAATTGCATTACAGGAAGAATTTGCGTGAAATAATATAAATATAAAAGTCAAAAAAATTAAAAAATTAAATAGTAAATTAATTCTAAACTCTCTCACATATTAAAATAAAATCATATATTAATGATGATATTATTATAGATGTAGTATGTATTGAGATTACAAGAAGGATTTGAATAAAGAAGAAATACTACATTTATAAAAAGTAGGTAAGGTGTACTAAGAAAAGGGCATGCACCCTACTCTCCTTTTACGAAAAAAGCGCAAAAAGGAGGGCCCACCAATGTCCATCTTTAGAGTACCAATTATTCAATCCCTCAAGAAACCGTCTTGATTCGGAGCATGGTCGAATTTCATGGCAAAGAAATTATTACGAGTCCCCAAGCGAAGGTGGCGAGTGAGTGGGAGGAACCTGAAAAGCAAAAATGAGGAACACGTCGCGAAGGTACGTACGACGTAGATAAGTCTACAATTCCTTTTTCCCTCTTTTTATCTGTTCAGGTTACTTTGGAAACACACTCTCTCTCTCTCTCTCTCTCTCTCTCTCTCTCATCAGAACCAACCCTGAAACGGACGGGAAGACCCATGTGTCCACCCGATGTACCACATGGATGTTCTGCGATACTTTTTTGGACGTAGCCGGGTGAGCAGGACACGTATAAGGATGGATTTTCCCGAGACGAGGCAGGCCCACGGTTTCTCGCGCCCTAACCGGGCCCCGAGTCCTGACCGATCGACACGTCTTAGCGAACCCCACCCCTGAATCTCTTTAATGCGAGGGACTGGAGCCACAGTGGGGGGACCCATCTTTTCTGCCCTCTCTCTGCTCTTTTTTGTTGCCTTTCGTTTAATCAAACCAAATGCATGCATATGAAGACACGAGTCCACTCCAACGTCCGGACTGACAGTGATATGAATGCTCATTAGAGAGAGAGAGAGAGAGAGGTTGGTCATTCTCATTGGAGAATGGAGACACATCAATTGGACACTTGTCATTTACTTAGTCTTTTAGTGGGGTTGCAGCGCTGCAATCCTCCAATTATCGGTTCTACCATTCCACCAATTATAAACGAAATAAAATTAAAACAAATTATTATTTTGGGTACACCCCTCACTGTACCCAAAATGTACGTATATCATTATTCATCCTTTTAATTCATGATAAACCAACCATATGCTAAAATCCGAGTGGCATTGATAAGTTTTGTATAATGCCTAGTTTGAAAATAACAACAGATAAGACTACACCATCCATCTTGTTACCAACTTACTACATAGGCCTTCTATTTTGGACTAGAAAACAAACCACACTACCACATATAGATTATCAAACTAATGACTTCCCATTATCACCAAATGACGTTGATAATGGGTCCACAAAGAAAAAAAATATCGATATCTCACTTAATATGATTCCTCATCACCCACGCCACTTATATTTTACCGATTTTCACTTTACGATCGAGTTAGGACTGCTCTAATCTGCACACATTTTGTGTTCCTTTATCGTGGGCTGGGCGAGGCCATCGGACGGTCCGATTTCACGATCATCGAGTTTGAAAACTGGAACTTCTCCACTCATTTCGACAGGTACATTAATTTTTGTGTGTGTGTGTGTGTGTGTGTGAGAGAGAGAGAGAGAGAGAGAGAGAGAGAGAGAGAGAGAGAGAGAGAGAGAGAGAGAGAGAGAGAGATCAGAGAGTAGAGGTAACCCAGGTTAAGTAACTATGGTTGGTGGCTTTGAAAGGAAAGTGATTGCCTATAAAAGGACGGGGAGAGTTGAGGTTAGGGGAAGTGATCAATCGAGGCTCCAGATCTTCGAATGCGATGACCAGAGTTTCTTCTTCGTTAATATTATTGGATTCTGGTAAGCGATCAGTTGCGGTCTCTTGTTGTTCATGGAACTCTAGTTTTTTTTTTTTTTTATTTTTGTTTTTATCAATTTGACGTGCTGGGGTTGTTGGAGAGGGCAGTGAGGTGCTGAAATGGTCGAATATGTTCCTGGTTTGCTGTGTTTCATTTTTTTCAGCTGTTCAATTCAATCTTATTATCTTTCTGTAACCGTTTAGCTGTATTACCTGTTTATCTGTGTTTAGCTGTTCAGTTAATTTACTTTGAACTCGTTCTTTTTTTTTATTTTTTGTTTTGGTGCTTGATCTTGTGTTTAGAAATTTCCTTGCTGTCTAATTGCGAGTGTTTGTGTTCTTCTTTATTATGTTTTTGTTTTTGTTTAAGAATTCTGTTCCATCGATAATCTGCTCTGTTCTGTTTCACCGATTTCTATTCTTTAGCCATCTCGTTATCCACATGTGTGTATATACAGATGCTTTCTTCTTTTCCATCTGACTCGGAATTTTTCGTCTCTACCGTTTCAGTCAATGAACTAATCCAGTTTTTTCTTTCGGAGACTTACATCTTGATTGCCAACTGTTGTCTTGCAGACGACTTAGTGTAACCTCTCCACGATAAGTCCGTGAAGTCTGCATAACTGCATAGCTGAAGGAACTGAAAAGGTAAAGCAAAAGACAGTTTTGCTGTTGCTGGAATTTCGTCTTGTTTTTTGCACGATTCATTTATAAAAGCACCAATTGGAGAAGCTTAAAAGCTATTCGAATTACTTATTTTTTGTTTCCTCCCTGCCGACTTTTGTTGATTTTTTTTTTTTTGATCAAACAGGGTGGAGCTTGGTGCCATCCTTCGGAGTTTTTCTAAAGAGATTCGACCGAAGGCTCTGTTGTCGACGTTCTTCCGATAATTTCTTGACCGATAAACCAACTAAACGCCTCTATTCTGCCAGATTGTTACCATTTATTCCGTTGAGATTTCTCGTGTTCGCCCCAACCGCAGGAAGCATCCATCCATGGGGCTCTCTAGCCTCCCGGCTCCTTCAGAAGGTGTCCTCTCCGTCGTCCTGGTAAACACGGCCCTCTCCATCGCCACATTGAAAGAAATCCTTCGCTCGATCCTCCACGTAGCCGGAATCCGGTCTTCTCAATCGCCGGACGCAAGCGATTCCCCGCCCGACTCGTTCGAGTTATCCCCCCTAGTGGACGAGCTGCAGTGCCGTGTCCCGGCGATCCGATTCGGATCGTTCTATCGGTGCCCAACCGAGCTCGACTGCTCGGTCTGCCTGACTCGGTTCGAACCGGACTCGGAGATAAATCGGTTGCCATGCGGGCATTTCTTCCATAAGGCCTGCCTGGACAAGTGGCTCGGCTACTGGAAGGTCACCTGCCCCAACTGCCGGACCTCCCTCTTTCCGCCCGCTGAGGACGCCACCGCCTCCGGATCTGCCTCTCCCTGGTTTTAGAATCACTCACGATTTTGTTGTCATATTCTCGTGTACAGTGTACAGGCGTGCTCCGCAATATTTCGGTGTATGTTGGAAGATGTAGCGAGGATGTATTTCACATCGCAGTTTGTCTTTTCAGGGTTTTTTTTTTTTTTTTTTTTTTTGTGGTGACGGACGATGGGGGTGGCGGCGCATGGCCGAAGAGAAATTTTCTGTACAAAATATAGCTGCAGTTTCTTTCAATTTAAAGGATCCGATGAGCCCATATGATGATATCAGAAGCGAATTAAGTTGGTGTGAAGTCGGAAGTGTGAATCCCTTGTTTGAGTGGTTCTGCAACTCGATAAACGCTCGTTTGTCGCTCCTGTCGGAATTTAATCTGGCGATTGGACATATCTTAAGAAACAAAAGGGCATCTGATGCTCTAATGAGAGTCGATGCACCACAAAAGGTTGAAAGAGCAAAAAAGTGTCGCAGTTCTTTGAACGTAGAAGCAATTAACTCAATGCAGCAGTAATGTACATAAAACCAAAGGGAAAGGCAAAAAAGCAAAAAAGAACAGCAGTTCACAGTGGAATCTAGGTTGTTCTGACAAAGTATAATGAATCCGTCCCTTGTATAAATAGCGTCAATTAATTTTCAGTGGGAAGTTTGCTGTTTTTGAGCCTCTGACCATTGGTCTCCTGAGTAGCACCTGGTTCAGTGACGTTGCAAAAATTGACGTTTTAGGGAATCTTATGTTCTTCACGCCTTCGTCTACACTGTACAGGCTCTAAACATGGATAAGAAATGCAATGAAAACCACTTTGCGTGTAAATACAAGTATACAACACGAGTAAGCTACTGACTGCTTCCTAATTTTGAAATGAATTGGGAGATTGACGTGGAGATTTTCAATCTCCATTGGCGATGAAAGGATATATTGGAAGAGGAAAGGTAGGCAGCCCCTCCACCACCCTGCCACCTTTATTAGGTGGCTTTGACTTCCTTATGGTGACCAAACACGAACCACGTTTAATTTAAGATATGAATGATACAAAGAGAGATGAGGGTTTCTAATTATATATATATATATATATATATATATATATATATATATATATTATTTTAAAGATGGTACCAAATATGTAGCTACATTATCCAACTTGCCCCAGTCATTGACCCATAGATAAGATCAGGTAAGTCCAAACCGGTTCAGCCAGATTTAATTGTCTATTGAACAAATGCTGATATTGTAATGATGTCGAACTGAGATGGTGCTGATGAATGAGATATAAAAGTTAAAACCCATCCAGTACTAGCTGACAAGACCTGTTTGGCTTCGACTGGGTTGTTTTAACAGGCTGAAAAAAGATAAGACTTGGACCAATCCAAGAACCCACTGGATCCCATAGGCTTTAACAGTTAACCGGCCCAACATAGTGACCTGGTGGGTCAGGCAAAACCCCAATCAAGAAGAATTGGTGCGTGGAAGCAGGAGCAGAGGAAAAGGAGCCAAAGGGAAAAAGAAATTGAAGGGGAGCAACAACCATAAGGAAGGACATGAGAGGGTTATTCCACCCCCTAAAGTATCAGTAATTAGTCAATAAATTCAACTATATAGCTAAACGGAAATAAATATTGGAATGACATTTGAAATTAAGTCATACTAAAAAGTAGAGTAGCTATGTTTTATTGTTTAAACTTTAAAAAGTAAAAACGAAAAAGATTATCTTTGTAATGTTTAAAAATGAGAAAGGCCACTATTCTAGATTACTTTTTTTTTCAGTTTTTTCCCCTATTCAATATTCCATAATCAATATTATAAGTCTCACATCACTAATGAAGCACAAATATCAATTTAAGTGAAAATTCAAAGAATAGAAAATTAAACATTATTTGATTTTAAACAAATGGCGGTACTTCACACTGCAATTCCTTTTCCAATTAGGTAGGTGGGTTCTTTCCCCTACTGGCAGGCTCGATCCGTACCTTTTTATCTTCCACTGGATGGCGTCCGCTTGCTCTTTATCAGCTGAGACTTGCTTCCGGGGTCATCTTCCTCAACAATCTCCCTCGCCTTCACCACTTCTCTCACCTTCTTTGCCAGTTTGCTTTCAATATTCGCCGGTACCGGCGTTTTATAATCAGCAGGTTTCTTAACTCGTCCGTTTTCTCTTTCTCTGATCTCCGCATGAGTACTGGCAAGTACTAATTTGCTCTTTTCCGTGCTCTCCTTCAATGGCTCAATGGATTCTTCTCTGATCATAGTCTGGTGCCGAAGTCTGGGAGTAGTACTACTGCTGAGCCCAGTAGCACTAGTGCTTCTTGTTTGTTCAAGGAAGAGTACTTGTACAAGCGTTCTCAGTGGCAGCCTCTCGTTCCTCACGGCGTGCATGCACGCCGCGTTTGACAGTTTCCGGCAGTCTAAAACCTGACAGAGTCGCTTCTTCTCCGGCTTGCCGAGCTCCGGGTGCTCCTGTATTTGATCAAATTAATCACAAAAAAAAAAAAAAAAATTTCCACAAATGTGATACATCTCCGAGTTTCTATAATACCTTGAGAAAAATATCGATTGCCTTGTAAAGATCGTCGTGCTGTGGCCGGCCATATTCCGGAACGCTTTCGGCTAGTGCTGCAATCTTCGACGCGGGAACGTTAGCATCTCGAGCCACCGCTTGGAGGTACTGATCGATGAGCTTCGCCACTTTGTACATTGACCTTATCGAATCCCCATTTTCCATGGAGGAATGTCGAGAAAACTGGATCAAGAAGTGGTCCAACACCGCCCCGACCAAATCCACGTCATAAAAATGGGGCTCCGAGGTTGAATACGAGGGAATAAGCAGATCACCGACGGTAGCTTCGTCCAGCTGCCGTCCCGACCGTTTTACAAGCTCGGCCTTCGTCGACGGCGAAGAACCCACGAGGTTGGCCACCTTCAGCAGCCTCAACAGGAACCCACCGGAGACGGATCCGCGTTCGGAAGGGATCAAGCTCACGATCGATTCCAGGACGCGTCGGTGCTTGTTCTTGGCGTCGTCGGTTCGGTCCACGCAGCTTGTCTCGGTGGCCCAGCCGTTTGATGAGTTGGGCAGCCATCGCGAGGCGTATACGTGCAGTGCTTCGCCTATGAGCGCGTTTGGTAGCTGCTTCGTCGATTTCACGGCTGTGATCACGTTCCGGAAGAGGTCTATGTCCAGGTTCGCAATGTCCTCTGTCCACCAGTCTTTGGGGACCGATCTGTGTGGCCGCTGTGCGTACCCCGGTCTCGTGTACGTATATGACCATGTAACCTGTTCATCAAAATTAATCAAAGATGATTAATTTTCAATTTTAAACAGCTATATATATATATATATATATATTATAAAGATTGGTGTTGGGTGAACAAACATTTCACTGAGGATAATCATGGGTTTTAAGTATGAACAAAATCTCCATTGTTAAAAAACAATTGTGTAAAATTAAAAAACGTTCAATACTGATTTTATAATATTAAGCCGTAGGTGTTACTTTTACATAGTGTATATGTGATGATGGTTAAATTGCTAGTAATTAAACTTGGAGCTGCTAACCTTGGAAGGGTGAGCGAGGATCTTCTCGACGATGGATTCGATACACCTGGCGACGATGCCGAGATTTTCAGACCACTCGGGCAACTTGGTGGTGCTCTGCAGGGCGACGATGGAGTCTTTCCAACCCTGGAGGATGCAGGAGTTGAAGAAGGTTTCTAGTTTCAGCACGAAGTTTCCTCTCTCCGTAGATTCGGTCATCCTGAGAAACTTGGCCGCGCAGATCGCGGGCACGAAGTTGTAAGCGCTTAGATTGATGGTGATCCCGTAGCAGAACTTGGCACAGAGCTCGAAGGCTTCTTCACCGCCCGGAATGTTGTGGAGTTTGACGGGACCTTCTTCCGAGTCGTCACAGAGACGCTGTAACAGACCACACTTGGGAAGAAGGGGGAACTACAATAAGAATTAAGAGGAGATATCAAACTCGAGAGCAACGTAATTAACTACAGTGAAGTATTGAGAAAAACGTATTTATGTGCCTGATTAATGTGAGCCCTCGACACCTAATTGGACATTGGGCGCCTAATTGTTTCCTCAGATTATAGATAAGCGAAGCCCAATGTTAGAAACCATATTTCAGACATTAATATGTAGCCATGCACATACTGGACTAACGGGTTCAGGAGATCCGGACTCGTATCGAAACTTTTAGAATGTGAAACACATGAAGCTAGCCCTGCAGTATTGACTGGCAAGTGATTTTAAAGGATCTCGAAAAACGAAATAAAGAAACACTGGCTTAGAGAGTCAAGACACCCAATCTTCATTTAAAATCATAAGTTTCTGATAAAGAGAAGTTGAAAAGCTAAACATACTCATGGCTTGATGTATTGAGGAGAGAACATAATTATCAAAAAGCTGGACCAAGAAATCTCTTTTTCAAAAAAGTCATTTCATAAAGTAAAGTAACATTATTTCAAGATCTTCTCAGAAAAAAATTTCGAGGTGTTCGGATTCGCAGCGGCCGTGCATGACCGCAGCAAGCTGGAAGCTGCGCCACCCAATCGCAGCCTCCTTTCCCGTGTTTGACGTGAAAGTACTACACTCAGACGTGCCATCCAGGGAAGACAGGGGAGGGGTGGCTCAGCCTCTTCGCCGCAGTTTTTAAAAAGCTCCGATAAGTCACGGAAATGTTTCCAGATTTGTTTTATCTTAAACTTCATATAATACTACTATATATTGAAGAAAGTAGAGAGCTGAGAGAGTACCTTGTGGAGCAGATACGTGATATTGTTAATTTGTATTGTGATATCACTTGGCACGTCAGAGGATACAGACCTGCGGCAGACGACGAGCTTGACAAAAAGAAATAGTGATCTCTATCAATTTAAAAAATAAAGAGTATAACTGATCATCTGATCGTACCTTGTAGCTTCAACCGTATAAAAGCTGTCTGGCCTGGTTCCCAGTTTCATGTACTTCATCTTGGCTTTTAAAATTGCTCTCTTTGATACTGTCATCACCGACTTCTCTTGCTTACACAATCCAAAGGCCACCTGAAACTAGCGAAGAGGATTCCTTTTTGAATTCATGCTTCGTTTCGTTAAAACATCTACCAGCGTACTTTGGGATTTCAACCTGAACGAAAAATATATATATACCTAAGGAACGGACATGCATATATAAGTAAGTTGTCTATGGCATCTAACCGATTCTTTCAACTATATATTCTTCACCGCTTCTGGGGATCTTAAGAATGGTCTCGACTCTGGACGGGACTATTAATTCCCGATATAAAGCTTCCAATCTCTGATCATAATATAGCGAGAAGAAAGGCACAATTTGGGTTAGTTGCTATGAAATTGACAAACACTAGAGAAAAATAGAGGGTCAGGGTCAAATATCGGCCATTTCGATTCCCAGAAGCCAGATCGCGAGGGCTCACCATCGCAAGAGAAGAAAGAAAATAAAGAAAGCAAAAAACAAAAAAGTGGAGGAGCCTACTGGAGTGGGCCAATTCACACAGGGCGGACGTCCTCGTCTCAGACTTCCAACCAGTACACGCCGAAAAAGATTTCGCGAAGAATCCGCCCTTCAGATTTTTCCTTTTGGTACCATTTAATGAAATTCGGATTCTTCGCAAAATTATAAGTCTTTAGCTACAGCAAGATTTTCTCAAACAAAAACAAAAAAAGAATCATCGTGTCTAGGAGTCAACGTCATCCATTTCGACAACGGCTCGGCAGAAATTCTTGCCGAAGAATATTATCACTTAAGCGAGAGGGTTTTTGATTTTTCATCCTTGGGTGAAAAGATGGATCTTACATGCCTGAGGCAAGAACAATTATGGCTGTCGATGTATTTAAGAACAATCATTGTTTGCGAGATAAGCACTATAAACAGGAAACCGCCCCCGTGTTTTGACCCAATTGAGCGAGGGAGGGGGCCCAAAGTGGTTACCAGTTATAAGATCCACCCACTTGCAGTACTACTACACAAATCAAAATCAAACAGGTACGTTCTCCATTTTCTCCACTACTTCACTTTCGGGCGCATTAAATGGGGAAACCTACTATTCAGTACTGTGGAATGTAGATCAAGTATTAATTAACATATCCTAGTTTTGCTTGACATGGCTCATGTCGTGCTTATTTTAACACTTTCTTTTGATAATGTCCCCTAGTGGCCAGTACAAGGCCCTGAAGTTTCCACTGCTCTAGCTTTTCGCTCGAGGGCATCATTATAGTTTTGGTTTTGATCAGATGCAAAGCTGGATGCGTAGACCACGAACATTTAGTCAAACTATGGTGAGTACATTCTAGTCTGAGTAAAGTGGACATCAAAATCATGGCTTCCAAACGAATCTCGAAGGATTAAACTCAGCGTGAAGGAGGAACAGTTAATTAGATGGATGACAATTTAAAGAAATAACGAAATGACGACAGACATGAATGCAATTTCGAGCGAAAATAAGAAATAAGAGGCGCGCTGTTAAATAAAGTGGAACAATTCATATTCCACTTGGTCTAATGAAGATGAGAACAGCACTAAAGCACCACGCCTTTGCCGAGAATTATCGTTAATTCGGAAGTCTCGATCGACCTTGCAGACTAGCAGCTAGATAAATGTTATAATTGCACTAAATGAGGGAAGAAAAAGCCATGAACTTCTAGCATTTCCAGCTCCTTTCCTTTTAAGAAATGGAAACTCATTTCGAAGAAATTATCCGAAGATGATTGGATTTATATCTAGTACTAGTAGGAGATTGTGAGAAATTTAAATTCTCACTCGGCGAATTACGACGTAAGGATCTCTTACCTGTTAACAATTTCCCGCCGATGCTTTCGATCTGTAACTCAACGAGACTCGAGAATTATCGATCGCAGGAGCTGGATCGGCGAGAACAGGAAAATCCGACTGCGCTTTAAAGAGAGGAGACGCGGGACGAAGCAACCAAGAGTACTGATCAGACGAACGCAGGGAGTAATATCGGCGTCTAGAGGAATTAAGCGTGAAAGACTGTTGTGCTGCGTAGACATTTTTAAATAGGCCTCGACAGCCCGAGAAATAAAAGGAGACACGTGTCGAATAAACGTGGAATGGCTCCACGTTTGAGGTGGGGCCCCTCGTTGTAATGGTCTGACGAGAACATTTGTCAACCGTTTGGTGACTCGGAACCGTCAAACCGGTAATTGAGTCGCGACTCGGGACCGTCAAACCGGTAATTGAGTCGCGACTCGGGACCTCCGCCGCGCGCAGCCGATGTTACTGCTTCCTTTTTTACCTCTCTTTCTCAAATCTTAGTGATTTCATTACCGAGTAAAAGGAAGAAAAGGGGGCTTTTTAATTTATAATTGGGTTCCGATGAGCTTTTGTTATATGCGTAGTTTATGTGCTTCTGGGCGATTAGCTCTCTCAGAGAAGAAGCTGGGAAATATGATAACGAAGGGGCCGGGGAGGGTTATCACTTATCAGAGAGAGAAAAATGGAAAAGGGGAGCTCATTTTGAAGTTGAAAAAGAAGCTTTTATCTTCTGGGATAGTGGGTGGCGGCTGTAGTCGGAGGAGACGGAAAGTGTTTGGTGGTGGGGGAGTTTTTAGTGGTGGCTTGTTGAATTCAATTAGCGACAGGATTCAGGAATGTTTTTGACTTTTTTCTATGTCCATTTACAGTCTCTGTTTTGTGGTTTGGATTCTCCGGGTATTTTTTTGAGACCGTTCACACCCGTGTCTTTCTCCTCCGTGTTCGAATTTTGCATCCTAGCTGTTTTGGGGTTAATTTGATAGCTCCGTGAATTCCTAGGACCACTGGATGTATCCGAGATTCTTATTTTTACAGGGGAATGAGATTCTTTCACATACAAAGAAGGCCCAATTTGGTGGGTGGAATGTATTTGTTACAGAGATTTCACCGAATCAGGGGATCCCACTTTCAGTTATTTTATTTTATTTTATTCCGGTGAGCACCTTTTTTCTGGGTGAGGCATTTTAACAAACAGTATCGGGTTCTAATTATGGTGCCCCTGTAATGGCCCTTGGGAACTCTGATGGTCGACGGCGTCTCCACTAAAATTTGGTGCTTGCTCGGTAACAGAGGAGGGACCGATCGATGACCAAATGGCCGGTCGGCGGTTCATCTCCGTCCTTTTCCTCGTTAGTTCTCTTTTGATGAATGAGTTTAGGGACTGTTTTCTCTCTACATTCTAAGAAATGGACAAGACAGCACTGTTGGGTTTAGGAAAAAGATCTTGCACCTGCTACGGCACCGGTAGCATTTAAAAGTGGATTTGATTTGCTTGACTTCAGCTGGAAGAATCCAGATTAATGCACCAAATATGTATCAACTGCATGGAGAGGAAGTATAGTGATGAAATATGAGTAGTGGATTGACAAAAAGGAAAACGGGGACATCAGCTTTGCGTTTGGTGGTCTATGATTGAAGGAGAGCATTGAGAAGTGGGGGATGGGAGGGGGAGGTTCCACATAAAAGATGTTGTAAGGAGGGAGGGTAGAGAGAGAGAGAGAGATCCCCTGTAGATACCCATGATGCTTCCCCCCACTAACTCAAGAGGGTATATTCTCTCTGTCTGTCTTTCAAGCACAGTTGATGCTAGGAGGAGGCTTCCGCTCAATTATACTTTCTTCTTCTCTCTCTCTCTCTCTCTCTCTCTCTCTCTCTCTCCGAGTCTCGTGATCAGATGGGACACGACTCCCACTCCATTCCCTGGTCACTTCCTTCCCCCACAAAACTCTTTTCCACCTTTGACACGGACGACATGAGGGGAATCACGATCATGGTGCAGGTCACTGATGAGGAGGCCAACCACAGACAATTAATGGACTTCCCCTTCCCTCTTCAGTCTTGTCTTGTTAGAACTGTACAAACATTTCCGGACAATCACCCAGATTTGTATCTTCTCTCTGTCTCTTGCTCTCTCTCGTCCTGCCTTAAAAATTCTTCTTATATGCGATCCTGATCTCATTCAAGAACCACAGTTCAAACTTGTGGAGCTACTATAAGAGAAGAATATAATTACATATATACTACGTCCACCTATCTCCGGAAAGTTGCATGCAAGTGTAATTTTTTCTGCACTGACAAGACGATGGTGATATTCTTGTACACTAAATCACACACAAGAGAATCATTGTGACACCGGATAATTGCTAGATTAATTAATAGGGTACTACTCGTCAGCAGCAAGAGATTAATTTCACGATCCTCAGATGAAGTGAAATGACGTCACTCCGCTCGCAGTGCTGCGTTTATTAATCAAATATATATGCAGTAACATATATATCGTCTAGATCGAGTCCAGAATGAGCAGGCAGCAAGGAATGGGCATAGTCAAGACGCCACTCGATCACAAACACACAAGGCGGCTGTTCAACATGCAGAGGGTAGGCCCCCTCCCGGGAGACTAGAGGCAGACAGGCCTGAATTATTCGACGACATTTACGACGAGAAGCAGTACTCGATCGATACTATTCGTCATGGGCGATTCTATACTAGTAATTAGCGCAACTCATTTAGGCCGCCGGTCTCCTTTCATGGGATGGGAACCCCTGTCGTATTCTAGCTTGCACCAAAATGAAGCAATATTCGGAGTACATTTTTAAGAGAACGAAGGGGTAACTAATTGCATGTGGCCACCAGCTGCTGCAGATTCATATATATATATATGGGTAGATTTACAGTTAATTAGCCATGCTGATATTTGATGCGACCTCTCTGAAAGGTCCCAACTAATTATGACATTAATGCCCGAGTTTAATAGCGATGGTGCTTATGTTTGAAGATTTGTTTAATGGGTTAAGAGTAATGAAACCAAATAAAACATGTTAGTTGAGATAATTGACGTTAAACAGTATAATTTAGCTAGACCCACTGATGCATGACGTTTGATGGAATGTCGTCTCTCCTGATTATCAGCCATTAATTATCTGTCATATCACAAAACGGTCGGCTCAGTGGAGAATTTAATTAGCTAAAAATGTATGTAATATTCGGATTATACTTTTAATAGCAATCGTGTATGGTGTTTATATACGATTCTAGACTGGCGCTTGTTGAACAATTAATTCGTACTTTACACGATTGAAAGGCAGCCATTTGAATAAACAAAAATTCGATAGTAGTATAATATAATGATCAGCAGTACTACTGTCTTGGGAAAGAGAAAGATACACAGTAGTGAGCAACTGCAATTTTATCCGCAAAACCTAATAAAAAACCTACCCAAGAGTCTGCCTCCTGACATATATCTCAATTGTTAGGAAGAATTATGCCTCGCTACTACCACTTACATCATAATGGGCCGGATAAGTAGAATGGAGGAGAAAGTTGTATAGATCTTCATTTGGCACCTCTTAATACTGGAGATTAAAATCAGAACACAGGTTATAATGTGATTACCTAATTACCTGCTGGAGAGACAAGAGGATAGAGAATTGAAAGAGAAAGGGTGTGTGCATGAAAAAATTAACCAGGAGAAAATTAACTGTTGACAAATATATATTATTTGTAATACATGCATGCAAGTCGTAGCTGATGACAGATTCAAAAGCACCGGCTTGCAGAGCTTAATTTGTATCCCTAATATTCACTCCGTCCATGCATATATGGTCGTCGTCGTTAGAGCAGCAGGTCGTCAAGAATGATGATCCACCTCCGGCGCCCCATGATTAATGTCGTCATGAGCATGAGGGAACTTCTTGGCGAGTTCGGAGAGACCCGAGCCGACGGAACCGCCGGTGAGCATGGAGTTTCGGTGGTGGCGACACCTGAAAGACCCGACGTGAGTCGTCGGTGAGCATAGGCAGTTGCCTTTGACGCTTCCCTGTTTGTTTAACGACGGCGATGACGTCGAGATGTTTATGGGTGAAGGCCTGGGGTATGAACCATATTGACTACTCCTTGGCGACGACACGATTTTCTGTTCCTCTGCATTATTATTCTTACCAGCTTCCATCGCCCAACGTGCGAACGAACGTACCCTGTAAGTAATTGATCATGTTACGTAGAGTACTCGTTTCTTCTCATTAAATTTTACAAGTTTATACAAAGACAACATATAATTAATAAACATTTCAATCAATCAATGCATGTCGATCGATCTTCCGGATGATCAAAAGGGTTGTAATTTCTTACCTGATGATCAAAAGGGTTGTAGTTTCTTACTTGATCGATGATCACAAACTGCTGCTGCTAGCTTAATTCTTCTCTGGCTCGAGCGGTCGTGTTCTTTTTTCGTGGATCTTAGAAAATGCGCGAGGAATAAGAGACAATTACTCGAACACGATGGAGTTGTAACTGTTGTAATCTGTTGAAAGAGAGAGATCAAAAAGCAAGACTACTCGGGATTACCCTAATTAATAATTAAGGTGTCTGAAAATGAAACTCCGGGTTTCTCTCTTTTGCCATTAATTGTGTGGCTGCACTAAATCAGCATGTTTCCACCATTAATGGATTCGTTACTCCAGCCCAGAAAAGTAAAAAGTTTCTAGTTCCAAATTACCTTTGGCTTCGACGTTCCAAATTAAAATTTTCTTCTCAAGTTCTGAATATTGCTCATATATTAACGATGCCACCTCTGCCTTCAAATCAGAGGTGGCTATTAATTCGCCTGCGCAGTAGGAGACCTCCCCAGCACTCATACACGTCGAGGAAGGGGAGTTGCGAAGACATTAATTGCCTTCCCTGCCCTCCCGTCTCCTAGACTACTTAAAAGCTGGGATCGACTGTATATACAAAATTTGTTTCGTTGATTGAAACCAAACAAGCAGCTATAGTCGGACTACAGACGACGTTGTTATGCATCTGGAAACTTTGTCTGCTTGCGACTATACTTGTTTGTGTTAGACTTTAAGTCTAATAAATAACAAAATACATTATGAAAATAAACATATAATATATATGATCCCTTTTGCGTAAATGTTATACAAATATGATCGAATTGAAATAAGAAAGATAACAAGGGTGTACCTTTCATCTTGGAATAGTAATTGAATTGAAGTAGTGCACAACCAAAGCTTTTCGAATATGTTTTTTTACAAATGATAAACTTGTTTCCCTTCAGCCAGGGTGTGCATTAAGTCTTAGCCTCACTTGTAAGCCCATGGAGGATTTTATAGATTCCAATAGGTACTTCAGAGAAATACAACTCTTGGGAGAGACGCAACCCTAGGGAGAGACGCTAACCTTGAGAGAGATGCAATTCTTGGGAGAAATGCAACCCTTGGGAGAGACGCAACCCTTCAATGTACCCCATTATATCTACCTCAATAGGGGGATGTGCTGGCCATTATTCCATGTACTGAACGTCCAATGACAAAGTATCTAGAAGTGGGCCCTACACCCATAAGTCATGGTAATATTTATAAATAAATATTTGAAAACATATTTCCAACAGTTTGTTCAATTCCAATCAAACGAGTTCTATACATAGCAGATCCAAGCTCTACACTTATGAGAATTGTAATCGTCTATGCAAGAAGGAAATAAGCAATTCTTTTACTGTACTATTAATATTCAGTATATATATTGGTATATGGTACTAAAAGCGACATTTGAATACATTATATATTTATGTATTTCATTACTACAATATATTATTTATTAGATTGTAGATTGAGTAATCAAGTAATAAATGGAATAATAAGAAATAACATAAAATGAAATATTTAAATAAGTATGTTGATTTATATATATATGCATAGAACAAAATAATCATAGAACAAACCAAAATTATATTATATAATTATTAAAAAACTTGAATCACAATTAATTTCTATATGAGGTAGATTGTACGTATGCTTAGGACAAATGTACCATTAAGCCTAAATAAATGGGTAAAGCCGATATATATTATATATTGAATATTCTTTTTTTCAGTCCGTTTATTAAAAGGGGTAAAATTACTGATTTACCTATCCTCATAAGAATTGCTATTTTAAATTTGTGTTAGTTAATATTAATGTATGTAGAATGCGTAAACATGTTAACTTTAAATGCAAACCAATTCACAAATATAAAATATATACCAAACAAAATATAGAGTTAAAGAAAAATATGAAAATAGCAATATACACAATAAATTCTTATCTTCAACTATATTTTTTGTTCCTAAAAAATCAAACCAACTAAAAATTGATAGTAAATTACAAAGCCAGAAACAAAATACAAAACTATAAAAAAATTTGTATAATACTACTATATAAGCACAAAATGAGTAAAAAGTTTGAATATATAATTCATTATATTTTATAAGATAAATTTTTGGAAATTAATTTATTTAATTTTTTTTCTAGTTTCAATTGAAAAAGATTAAAAATATAAACATGATCGAACATCCCTCCCCCCGCCGTATCTCAGGGGCCGGGCTGATGGCAAGAGAGGAAATTTAGCGTTAAGATAGAAACTTTGTGCGGTGCTACCCTAAGTCCATTGAAGATTGATAAACCTTCCCTAGGGAAGTATTGACCAGAAAGATAGTTGAAGAGGGTTTCATCCCTCAAGTATTCGTGCACAAGAAGAGAAAGATAACAACACACAAAAGAGTGCGAATATAGCGGACAACCAAGTTGGGAAAATTGCTAAGATTACTTCCAATATGCAGTGTAAAAGTTGAGCACCAATGCCCTGGACCTATTCCTCAAATGACTAAATACAAAATTTATAATCCCTTACATATTTGTAAGACTTCCTACTCTAAACCCATAAGGGTTAGAAAAGATTCATATCCTAGTGTCAATAGGCTTCCAAACTCTAACTCTGAAATCAAGTCTAATGCGAGTGTCAATTCCTCAGTTTTCCTAACTAGGATTTGGTTCTATAAGATTCGACGCTATTTTACCCTTTATAGCTTACTTGTGAATTAGGAAACTACACAATCTGACAAAGTCCAACTCCTTGATAGATCAATAACTTGGGTCTCTAGCTCCAACAAGTTTGCCACGTGTCATCTTGAGACTTGTTGTGCTCATAGTGGGTCAACAAGATGATCCCGAAGAGTTCGGGGGTTGTCCTTGTGACCACACCTTCTCCCGTGAGGATGTCTTGCACACGGGTGTTGGCTTGCTAACACACGTAAGCAAGTATGCTGAGCAAGATTGCTTCCACGTCCCAAGTTGTACTTTGCCTGAACCACCAATTCGCAACCCAATGAAGGGATTGATTAGGGAGTGTTCACTACAGCCATGTCATTGTCAGTTATCACATTGTTGTCCTCGTTGGTTGGAACATGTGCATCTTCGACACTTGTGGTCATTGTGACAACTTCATGTTGCACTTCAATGTTATTACCTCTGTCATCCACAACCCCAGGTTTGGGCTTGCTCTCGTCCTCCATCCCATAGGGGTTGTTTTTGCCTAATCTGTTACTATCTCAGTTCTTTGGTTAACACTATCAAAAAATCTGTTGCCGATAACCCCGTGACACCCTGCCCGCACACACAAAATGAAGACAACAAGATAAACCATATTAATCTGTAGCTAAATAGCATAAATCTAGTGTAAAACTTGAAAAAATAGAAAGTTAACATGCCAAAGTTTGATTTAATTTTTGATTTTTTTTTGAAAAAGGAATTTTTATACTTGGAATTTTACAAAACATGCTTTTGAAACATTAAAAAACCTAAAATTTGCCCTCATAAGTTGAATTAATCAATCTAGTATTGTCTATAAATACCTTTGATTGGTATGTTTTTTAATGTTGTCAAAAATATTGTCAATGTTTTACTTAGAGAGTTATGTTACTCGAGAAAATTGTAGTTTTTGTCAAAGATTGAACAATATTGGATTATAAGGTTGGGAAATAGGCCTCTTAGGTGGCTAGTCATTTTTAATTGAACTGGACTCAATATTAACATGGTATCAGAGCCACATTGTGTGCATGGGTCAGACTTAATTATATTTCTTGTTACCCAATCTTTTTGAGGGATAGACCCAATCTTTTTGAGGGATAGACCCAATCTTTTTGAGGGATAGACCCAATCTGTTTGTGGGCTCTAGAAAGTGAGACCCAATCTGTTTGTGGTCTCTAGAAAGTGAGACCCAATCTATTTGTAAACTTCAAAAGATGAGGCACAATTTATTCACGTCTCGGGCCTATTATGTGTAAGCCTGACATGGACATGAGGGGGAGTATTATTAAAGTGTGTTGAAAAATTATTGACCACTAAGAATTTCTATTGCTCAATTTTTTGACAGAAGACATCTCTTACTCAACAACCCATAATTATGTCCATATTTACCTTCAGCAAG
The DNA here is from genome assembly GCA_022405105.1 of Aristolochia contorta. Lineage (NCBI taxonomy): Eukaryota > Viridiplantae > Streptophyta > Magnoliopsida > Piperales > Aristolochiaceae > Aristolochia > Aristolochia contorta. The sequence continues at coordinate 16,228,959 of CM039668.1, read as the reverse complement.
CCTAAATTGCAAACTCCCAACTAAGAATATAATAAGCATAAACCATGCCACAAACCCTCAATGGAGTATAAAAAACTAGGTATCATTTGATGCAACCTAAAAATGTACCAGGTCCTACATTATAATTCTCACAAATAAATTGAGTCTTGCCTTATAAATCCCACAAACAAAATTGGCACACACTTCATGATGTCCACAAGATAACTGAGTCTCATTTCATAGAGCATAAAAACTAATTGTCAAGTAGAGTTAGGTTTAAGGCTAATAACCCAATAAACAACTTTATTAATGTCATGCTAAAGTAGTAGTTAAATTTCATCCCAAAATGACTAGCCGCTTAAGAGGTGGCTACTATATCTTTTAATCCATTAACTTTTCTCTTAATATCTTCCAACATAGAACTTTTTCACTTACAATTTTAGTAGAAAAGCTACATGCGTAGACATTGTGCCAATACAAATTCTGATCAGAGACATTCTACAAGCAAAAATTTTAACTAGCAAGATTTTTGGTTTCCCTCTTCCTTTGGTTTCTGATTTCTAGTCCGCATATAGGTGAAACATCTTACAACTTATAAGTTTCATGATATTCTGAATTAATTAATGAGTGGTAAATTGTCAAAATTTGTTTTAGTGAGTGCATATGTATGACATATTGTATATACTTCATACATAGAAGAACCTCGCCGAAGTCAGGTACTTATATACAAAGTACAAGTATTATAAGCTTTCCATAAAGTGAAGGCATCGGGTCACGCGAAGTGGGAATCAGGGATTGCTAGTGGATGCATGCTCACGCCCAGTCAAGTTTCAGTGGAGCACGTTACACGGAAATCTCGCAATTCAAATTTTTTCTTTAAATGCAAAGTTAAGTATGAGATTATGGCTTTAGAGCATTAAAATCTTCTACGGAAATCTCGCAATTCAAAATGTATTGTTCTCTTCTAAGCATGCTTTGAGTACGATCTTCTTAGCATCTTACATTTGCATCAAATTTGCTTATGAAACTTCTATGATCCCTAACTAATATTTCCCTAAGATGCATCATAAAATGTCTTTATTTTTATATAGTTGGTTCATTTTGACTAATCAAAAGCAACAAATTGGGGAGTGGGAGTTCATGTATTTGCTTAATCAGTTGCAAAAAGCTACTTAGTATTAAAGCATTTTATAAAGCTGACGGCATCCACTGAATTCCACTAATGACAATCAATTTTACCCCAAGTTTCCTCTTTTATACCTCGTTTTAGCTATAAATAATGGCAACCAGTCTCCCTCAGAGGAGCACCAAGCGGTTTGTGTTGGAGAAGCAGCGTCTAGTTGGTGAGTGGATCTTCTATCTCTCGACTTTCGTCTTCAGCGTTTTTTATTCTTTGCAAGTCGTCCACTCCCGTGGACTTTCTCCATTGAGTCCACCGCAACTTTTTATTCTTTTAAGATCTTTCTCGATTTTCTCGTTCTTAGTACGTCGAGGAGGATACATCCTCGTTTTCAGAGCTGTCTGAAAGACGCGCGGGGTTAAATCAGAAAGACTATTTGCTCTCTGATCAGAGAAAACTCAATAAGTTTTCTGTATCTTTCTCGGTTTCTCCGCTTTAACTGCTAGTGCTGTCTGCAACAAACTCTACTTTTTCTCTCATAAATGTTATTTCCAGTCGAATCCCGGCCAGTTTTTCTAGTCGGTTCTCGGCTCTTTCTTTCTTTCCATTTTTTTTCTTGTTATGCGAAGGCAGATACCAAGTACAACAGACCCAAAACACCGCTTGTGAGTTTTTACGTCGGATCGTTCGGAGTGCCCTTCTCCGATTTGATACCTGTTTACAGTCTTTTTTCCTTCGATTTCTGCTGTTTTTTTTTCAGGTTTTCTGCTAACAGCGAATCGTTTTTCATATTTCGGGAGAAATACAATGAGATTAATTCTGTTGGCGCGATATATATATATATATATATATATATATATATATATATATATATATATATCAGCGTTAATTAACCGTCCGATCAGAATGAGGGGGTTTTTCTTTGATCGGATGGCTCCTATTTTGTGGATCGCTGTCGTTCGATGCATTCCCGAGTCTGAGTGTTAATATTATTTTACTTTTTCGGTAATTTTTTTATGCTTTTTCTTTTTCACCATTAATATAATATATAGATACCGCCATGCAAGTAAAGCAAAAAGTAGAGAGAAGGTTAGTTATTTTTTCTGTCTGCTACCTCCTTAGCACTCTGCAGACTTTTGAGCGAGTCGTCTCGGTTCTTTACGCCTTTCACCAAACCCTCTCCCTCGTCCCCTTGTGTACTCCTCTCTGCCTCCTTCAGAATGTTGGAGTTTAGGGTTCAAAAATTTGAGAAACACACGTTTGTGGAAGAAACCTTTGACACCTGCATTGATCAGGTTCCTTGTACCTGTTTTCCGTTTTCTTTTCTTTTTTTTTTTTTGTTTTTAAATTATGATATATAGTACGCAATTCTGTCATTTCTGTATTATTTTCTCTCCTTTCAAGATTTCAGACTGATCATACTGCACGTTTCCAAATGGTTTCAGGTGATATAAATATATAGAGGATTTTTATTCTTACGTCTAATTACTTACTCGTTCTGAGTATAAATATCTGATTTTTTTTTATTGCAGTTCGGTTTGTCACTGTTTGCATGTTGTTGAACAATATTGATCTAAGATGTTCGTTCTTTCTTTCTTCTGTAATGGGAATGTCTGATATATTATATACGGTAGCAGTTGCTTATAATTGTATGTTTGAATTAATGTGTGGATCAAGAAGGTATCTTTCTGGGTTTTTGCTTCTCTTTTCTGTGAATATTCTCAATCATGGCGTGCTCGATGAAATTAAATCAACCCTTGCGCTGCAGGGTCAAAGCAATATGTTTCCTCCATTTCACGAAGAAGAGTACACGAGGGCTAATTTCCCCTTCCGTGCGCCCTCGACCTTCAATTTCATGAACTACCAGAGCGTGCAGAGTCTCCAAGTCCAGTCGACCCAGATGATGATCCCGCCGCCTGCCAAACCTCCCGGCTTCGAACAGTGGGCCGACGCCGCCTCCAACCTGATCAGCACCACCGGAGATATCAACGGGATGAATATCCACGCCGGCGACAACGCCGCCGCCGGGGAGTTCATAATGGAGAACGTGACGTCGGTAGCCACGGCTCAGTACCAGTTCCAAGGCGGCGTCGGGAACCTGATCGAGGCGTCCAGGACGGTGAACATTTCTGGGAATCTCGGAATGGGTGGGGCCCCCTTCCTTCTCCTCCTCTTCCTCATCATTTCCCAGTGATATTAACGCCGCCACACGTGGATGGCGGCTCGGTCGTCGTCGGGGCAGGGGAAGCGGCGGCGGCGGCGGCGGCCATCTTCAGAGGCAGAAATACGGGGAAGTCGTGACCACTCACTCCGCGAAGAAGTACAGACGCATGATCAAGAACAGGGAATCGGCAGCTCGATCCAGAGCGAGAAAGCAGGTATATATATATATATATATGTTCTAATTCCTATATATGATCATTTCGACTCTACGTACTTGTGAAATTCTTCCCATAACGATGAATGAGTCGTTCTCGATCCCAGGCATATTCAAGAACTGCTCTCGACTGTGATATCTCAGTGAGTTGAGTGTGCTCATGAGTAGTGCATGGAGGTGAAGGGCCAACTGTCTGTCGCAGCCAGGTGCAGAGACGAAACGTCTCTTTCATGCACGTGATATTAGAAAAAAAAAAAAAAGACAAAGTTTAGGATCTGGAGCTACTGGGACTTGAGGGGAATCTTGAACGCTTAATTAATTAGTACTGATCATATATATAATAATGTTTTTGCATGTAATATTTGCAGGCTTACACTAACCAACTTGAGATAGAAGTGAAAGAACTGAGGCTCGAGAATGAGAGGCTCAAGAAAGGAAGGGAGGTAATTACCATTTTCATTTGCTCGTTTCTTTCTCTGTGTAGATTGATTAAACTTGGTTACCCAAAAACTAGGGTAGCAAATATCAGATTAATTCGAAAGCAAATTAATATATAGGTTTACCTGATCGATTAGTTTTAGTTAAACTAGTTAATTAGCTGTGCAGTGAGAAATCAGTTTTAGCTGATTTATTTCAGGCACTCAAAAATTAGCTATCTAAGCATTGGGAATTATATATTTAGCAAATTATCTTGATTTGAAAGACTTTTTACATAATTTATGAGAAATGTTTGATGTCATCTTATATTGAATTTTAATTATATAGTTGTGAAACAAAGTGGTGGTACAACCCTTCTAAACCCTATCATAGTATATATTAGACATATTTGATATATATTTCATGGGTCTGATCACATGAATGGATAACCATACCATTGCTTAAATTTTTTTTTGGCGAAGATCCTTACATATGTATGATCAGTCAATAGTACTGGTGTCGATTGAAAATATTAAATTCAATACGAGTCAATTTCTAATTAGTATAACATTGAGGCATTTTAATTTCGTTTCAATGTCTTTGTGTTAAATTGATCTCTTCTTTTGTTTATTTGGAGGAAAATATATATATGTGCTAAAGGATCCTCAAATTTCAGATTTTTATACAGTTGTGGGAGAGGTATATGACATCGAAAATATCTGCCTTGAAGACAACTGAACGAGCTCATTCTGCTGAAGTCTAGGACGGAATGTGTTCGCGGCTATGTCCAGTCATCATGTTATATAAACAATGTTGTGATTATGAATAATCATTTGATGAGTACTTGAATGGAATAAGGTGACAAAGAAAGTTAAATCAGTATTGTCAACTTCTATTTTATGGATGAGATGTGATTTTCATATTTCTAGATACCAGCTACTCTTGGTTTTCTTTCCTTACAATCAAATATACCTGAGATATATTTGTTTTTCTAATTCTAGAGTTTCTCTTAATTATCATATCATTAAAAAATAGTGCAGTGCTTATCAAAATTTTAACATGTTTATAAATTAAACGTTGATACATTAAAAGTTATCTTCAAATAACCAAGTCAAACTCTAATTGCAGACTTCAAATTTTTCTTTTGGAACTGGTGATAAATTAGAGAAAAAAATATCTTTACTATTTAATACATACTCATTAATGATATAAATCATCTATCAAAATAATATACTTACTAAAACGATGATGAGCGCACGCGCACCTTGCAAGGATGAAACCCATCGGGGAATACACCATTCGCCCGACGCACCTATTATCTTAATTTTGAAGGCAAGAAAGTTCTTAAACGCTCCCATTGTAACATCTTGGAAGAGTTAATTAGATAATTATTCCTTTGGCAATACTCGATGTTATGGGTCCTAATTTAATTAGGTTATCCTGCTCTTGCTCATGCTTCCTGCGCTTTAATTTTTCAGAATGAATAAGTGATTGAAAATGAGCCTTCAAATGGTTCAGTGGCCAGTTTTGAATACATTATATCATTTGTAACCTCCTGAAGGTTGTGGGGGATTTTTTAGAAATGCTGGTTATGACTGGTTGTTCAACCCAGTTAGGCTGGTGAGGATGCCAGTTTATGAGATCACATTGACCTTGAAATGCTAGGCCATGTGATAAAAGAATCTGTAAGGCCATGTACAAAAAAAGAAGGTCCGGTTTACTATGAATCAAATTATTAGCTATGCTATCGTCCCCCGGAAAAGTTATTTCTTATTAGCTCCGTGTTAATCATCATATCTAACAACATGAGGTTGGGAATCTTAGAGTTGATTTATTTTTTGTATTTTCTGTAGTGTTTTTTACTCAGTAACTAGAACTCTTTTCATCTATCTAGCATTGGGCTTTTATAGTCATATTTCTCTTTGATCTCAGATGAGTCATCCTACCATCAAATTGAATAGTTGACAGAGAATAAGGTAAAAAGTATTTACTACCTTGAGAGATAGGGACATTATTGGTGTATCTAGACCTGGTGGTTGTGTAGGGTGGCTCAATCAGTGTCACTAGAAAACTAAATAAATAATATCCTTTGGTGCCACTGGCATGCCCTTGAAGTTGAAACTTAGTTATAACCCAACTAAATGCGAAATTAAAATACTCTTCAAAAAAAACTATAATGCAAAGACAGTGAATTTAAATTTTTATTGTAACTTGTACCCTCAGTGTGGTTTTGTTCTTTTGATATGTTATTCCTAACATCAAATTATTTGGTCCTTGGATTGATTACCAAGGATTGAGAAAAAGATTCATTAACCTGTATCTTTATTGCCCCTCGTAGTGGCTGTGAAACTTGTTGAGAAGCTCATACCTTGTTTCATTAAAATGAAATTGCTTGTTGTGGCAGATAGTGAATCGCAAGAAGGGAAGAAAGAAATTAAGTGTTGTCTTGGTAGCTTCCAATTCTACTTTATATGATTGATGATATTACTAGAAGAATGGGAGCTGGAATGGCACTCTCGAAGTTGTTTACTCTTCTCAGTTGGAGGATATGATGACAGGTGTGCTTCCTCTCTCTCTCCTCTCTCTCTCTCTTATCTCTCTCTCCCTCTGATCTCTCTCTTCTCTCTTCTCTTCTCTCTTCTCTCTTCTCTCCTCGTTCTTGCTCTCTACTCTCTCCTCTCTCCTCTCTCTCTCTCTCCTCTCTTTCTCTTCTCTCTCTTCTCTCTTTTCTCTCTCTTCTCTCTTCTCTCTGCTCTGTAATCTAAATTTTTTTATTTTTTCAAACATTCCGCCGACGCATCTCCAGCAGTCGATGGAATCTATTCCACCGACGCACCCCACGCGTAGGGATGCATCGGGGGAATTCCGCCGATGCACCACCACTCGTAGGGGTGCGTCGGGGGAATTCCGCCAACGCACCACCACTCGTAGGGGTGTGTCAGGGGAATTCATTCCGCCGACCCCTACATGTAGGGATGCATCGGGGGAATCCTTCCCGTCTACGCATTGAGGTCCATCGTTGGATGATTTCCTCCACCAACGGGTCCCGGCGTCGGCTGACTCTATTCAGTCACGCGACGGGTTTTTTTGTCACGCGACGGGTTGTTTCATCGGCTGACGCCTCCGCCTACGGAGGTTCCGACGACATTACGTTACCCGTCGTCGGATGTCCTTCCGGGTATCGATGAAATGTGATTGTATATGGTGGGTCCATCCTTCTCTTGACAAATGTGATTGTCAATGGTGGGTCCATCCTTCTCTTGAAAATCTTTTGTAAATAGAGAACTAAGGATGTGCTTATCTAATTCCTACTTGTTGATCATGCGTGGAGGAAAGAGGGGGGTGTCCACCTTCTCTTAGGGTGAAAATAAAAAATGATAATTGATTATTATAAATCACTTTCAACATTTTTATCAATGTCGCTTATATTTGCTTCTTATAGTACATCATAAAAAACAATCCTAAGAGCATTATATTCGGCAATGTTTTAAAAACCAGACCAGCCATCAAACCGATAGTACTTCCAGTTTTAGTTGAACCGGATTAGACCTGGTTCAATGAATGCGTCAACAGGTTAATGTTACACGCTGATAATATGCAATGTTTTACTTTTTGGTCCTTAAAAATTGCAAAAACTGCTGAGTTGTGCTGGTTACTCAGTTTCATGGTAAAACAACTGGTGAATCAGACCCGTTCAATCAGAACCGATTTGTGAACAAACCATGTAAACTAGGTGGATAGTATGGTTTTGAGGTGAAAACAGTTCTGGCCTCAAACCGAATTTGCAAAGTGTCTAGTTCAGGTTCAACTGGGTTGGACTGGCCGGTCCAGTTTGATTTTTAACACACTGATACTTAGAGATTACCCTCATATATATATATATTTGACATAACTTTTTTTGCTTGTTATTACCTAAATATTTAGAAAAGTAGAGGCACCTATCCTCCGGATTCACGAGAATTTTTATAATTGGTGGTTCTTCTAAGTTAACAATTGAAATTTAACACTTTTTGTATTCTTTTATTACACAAGTACCACAATAAAAAAACTGAAATATGCATCCAAAACAAAGTCTGAGGTCATTTTCACTATGCTAGACCCGAAAACCTTTGTGTTGAAACTGTAAAACCTGCATAAGTTTAAGTTGCATATTTTTATCAGCTACTTTGTTTTCTTTCCATAATTACAATCAAAGTTGTCTACAATATATTTTTTATTCTTGCAATTAAGAAAAGGAGTTGTCAAAATTTCAGATTTTTTCTATCATAGTAGTTCTCTTGGAAACTATCTTTACAACGAAGTCAATCTAATTATTTTTACTATTTTATATAGGAAAATACTAGCTAGTTGCACCTATGCACAGTACCTATCCCACGTACATGGTTAATGATAACCATTGATGCTTAGGGTTTATCCTCCGGAATATAAGATTTTATAAAAAAAAAATACTTTTTATTTTTTAAGGGTTCAAATTGACATGTACGTGAGAAAATCACTGTGCATAAGTGCAGCTAGCATTACTCTTTTATATATTGTCAGTTACATAAATCATAATTAATTAAAATAATATATATTTTTCTTGAACATGAAGGCTGCAAGGGGGTTCCTAAACAAATGGCGATCAAGTATGGACCTCAATAGGAAGCTGATTAGAGCACCCCTCTTGCTTTCACGTTTACCTGGTACAAATTGAAAATACCTTGCTTCTGTTTTCGGCTCTTGTCCTGATATATCCGAAATTTTCATCAGCTGTGTCGTTGCTCACATATATGAAACTGTGTATACATAAGTTTGATCCCTTCATCTGGGTTGTATCATTAATGCGACATCAATATATATAATTTGATGTATAGCGATACATTTAAGTTTGTAAAAGTAAATACTTTGGTTACTTTAATTCCTCTTTCTTTGGCTTCTTAATTTTCTTTTGTAAGTTTGACCACCCTGATCACAAGGTCCCCTAGCCCTAAACCTGGGGACCAATGGGGCGACCGGATGCCGCTTTTAGTCTGAAGCTGCAAGCTTGGCCCAGTACACCGAGCACGGAAGCACCACAGGTCCCCGACGCAATAGGCCCAAAGACGTAGAACAGGGGAACAGGACTCCAAAGCCCACATAGAGTTAAAAGCGTAATCAACATCCAGCTCAGTCGAACCCGACGTCCGCAGCCATATGGTTACCCATCCAAGAAGCGGGCCAATTGAAACACCAAATGAAATAAGAGACGAAAATTTTATGCAATAGGCCAATTGAATGTTGTTGAATGTTGTCCTCAGAAGAGCCACAGATGAATGAAACAGAAAGTTATGTTTATTCGACTTAATATAACCACTTTTATCACCTTCACCGAATCACAGGGTAAAGTCATATCGACAAAGAAGAACAAGACAGCTGTAGAACGATGGAAATCTCCATTATCCATTGGAGATTAAAATGTGCTAAGAACAATTCATTAGCGGGTCAATCATCTTCTGGCAGAAGTTTAGAAATGTCTACTTTTTGCAGTGAAATGAGCCTACCTTGAAAAATGGACAGCATATGAGACAATAAACAAAGACCACGTTAAAGCAATGAAAAATTCCATAGCTCACAAGTGTCCTTGAACAAATGGCTACGCCGTAGCCATGACACTTTCTAAATGCTCAAGGAACTTTAGCTGATAATTCACATCTGGTGGAAATGTAGGGGTAAATGTGGATTACTACCTCATGCCCACACACATCCAATTATTTAAAGAGTACTTTTGTTAAAGTCTCACTTATGTGGATAATGCAAATAGTGCCTCTTTCAAGGAGATGAAATTAAGGCATGGAGATGCAAACACCAAAACATAACAGTAATAATAAAAAATATACATAATTTATATAAAAAAAAATATATCATGCGCCTTATATACAGAAAAATGCTCTTTTAGTCTTGTCACTTTCTGTAGCACTCTGAAAAGATTCCCAAGATGTTTCAGGCATGATCCAAATGCTCTAATTCTGGCGACTTCAATTTGAGGATTTCGAATTGGTGCAGCATAAAACTTCCACTTAAAAAGATGACTCGAAAGATGTTTCAAGGCATGATTCAGATTTCAAAATTTTAAGTAATCTCATTTAATTTTCTGGCGACTTGAAGGTTCATAAAAAACGGGCCCTTTTTTTTTCGAATTACAGGCTGCAGACATAAAACCGTAAATCAGCTCCTTTCGACACTGATTATACTACTAAATTACCTTTGAATCTACTACTGAAGCACTGTAAGTCAAAACTTCTTAATTATTAAACAATGGCTCTATCCATAACATTGCAACTATCAACCAGAAGATACGCAGCAACGTGTAACACCATCAAAATGCACGGTCTGTCCACGCTTTGAGCTCAAGAGGATCATCATGGGAACTAAATATCTGATAGAATTCTTCATTCAACAATACTATTTTTTTTTTTTTGAAAATTTTCATTCAACAATACTATTTTTTTTTTTTGAAAATTTTCATTCAACAATACTATTAACAAAACTATTAAAAAGAATAAAGTAGTAACCTATTCCTAGCAAGAACAGTATAACTGCAATGGCATATATGCAGATTAGATTTGGTGGATGAAACACCTTGACTAGCATGTGTATTATAGCAATAGAAAGGGAATAGTCTTAAGGCTCCAAGCTCTACCTCTTTGAAGAATGTCAATAATTGAGAAAGGGCAAGTTCAGCTTCTCTAAGAGTCGCAGTTTCTTCCTGGTTCACCAAGTGTTTTCTAATCAATGCACTTTGAACAAAGATAAATTTCAACGCAACAGAATGCTACAGAAAAATTTAAGTCCCATCCTAATCATTACTTTTAAGCCAGTGATGCACTGAACAAAACAATATATGTTATCTTGTTATGGGACATTTCCCAGCCTCCCTCGGTGATCCAGAGGTCAATAAATTTCCTGCTTTTAATAGCTAAATTTGAAAGATAGAACAGGAAAATTATAACAGATTAGCTTCAACAAGACAGGTTAAGAAAATTAAACCTTTGGTTCCTGCATTTCATGCTTTGTTATCTCCACCAGCCCAACAGCATCTGTAGATTGCAACTGCACAGACAAGCTTTCACCATTAAACATACCATAAATTGCTTTAGTGTTAAGCTTCAATTTCAAGATAAATAAATCAAGACCAACCAATATGACCAGTGCTGCATGAACTTCTCCACCTATTTGTTCTCCATTGATGTTTGATTTCAGATTGTCCAAAACTTTCTGAGCTATCCTATCAAGAAATAGATTCACTATGGTCATGCAAGAAGTTTACTTGGGAAAGACAAGTCTAACAATATACAGGTTCACATACGCTCTCCCAACCCAATTCTCTGAGAGAAAGTTGTAGGCAAATTGTCCTGCATATTTTAAGGTATGAAAAGATTTTTGCCTATCCGTTTGAAGGAAGCTCATTTCAGCTAAAAATTATATGCTCATTCATTCGAAAAAGTCTCATTTCAGCCAGTCATTACAGTATTCACCTAAACTGATTATGAGGCTTCCATTACATATAAATAAATACTTAGAAAAATAAGCAAGACAAGAAAGGAATTCCTTAGAAAAAAAACAAAGAAATAAAATAGAACTGTAAGGTTGTGAGAAAATCGACAAGCAGATAATCACAAACTGGATGTATTAAGATTATATAGAAGCATATATAAAACAGCTAAAATATACTGCAAGAGTACATTTTATAGATCGCTAATCTACTAACTTAAATGTGAAGCACACTCAGTAACCACTGGAAGTTTCCATCATAAAAAAACCTAGAGAGGAAAAGAATCATGGAAGAAACACAATAATCATGCATTACAGAACGTAGTGGTTGAATAAATCAACACTATCTACCAGACTAACACTAACCTTATTGAGTTATCTAGAAGATTCTTTGCCTTATCAAGCTCAATATTGGCTTCAGAAATGTTCCTCTTCTTTAGCTGATTAGAATTAAGCATGGCATTTCTGGCCAAATGCAGCATATTGGCACCAACCTGGATTCACACGGAAATGGTCAATAAATAGAAAAGAAGAAACACATAAGCACAAGCTGATTAGAATTAAGCATGGCATTTCTGACCAAATGCAGCATATTGGCACCAACCTGGATTCACACGGAAATGGTCAATAAATAGAAAAGAAGAAACACATAAGCACACTAAGTTAATTTTTGAGTGCTGATGCAATTTTTTATTTGAAAAGGATGGACATTTCATAGAGGAAAAGGGGAGAGGGAGCCCTTTGTTGCAGCAGATACAATCCATTCACATTGTGTTTTAAGATGACTACCCAATATTAAATTGTAAGATTTTTGAAGTTAGAGGCATTCATAAGAGGTAGAGAGAGCCCACCCACGATCCCCACACCATGGTATCCAGGGTCTCAAGAAGAGTAAATGACAAGGCACCTCAGGTCCCAGTCTCCAGTAGGGAAAGAAGGGTCCCAGTCTCCAGTAGGGAAAGAAGGGTCCCATTCCCCAATGCTCCCAATCAGAGAGGAAATGGCAGTCAAAGAGAAGGCCATTGAGGGAAGGAGGCAAACACAACTCGTTGTCTTTCACCTGTTGGCTATCCTGCAATGTGTGCAACACCCTAGAATGCACCATACCCTGCCAGCTGCTCAGCTGTGACATGAATTCCAACCACATCTTCGTAGAATGGCACATCCCTAGGAATCACCATTAATCGACCCAATGACAAGACTTGTTGTGCTTGAACCCAACGGCAAGAAATCAGCTATGAGACTGAAGCAAATATGGGACTTTAGGTGACAAAGCTAAACTTCTCCCATTGACACACATATCTAACAACTGCTCAATGACTTATTCATTCAATGAGTATGATTCCTTAGAAGTCTCTCTCCTTTACATGAAGCAACGCACTTTTCCTCCAGCCATGTGGCATCTCTCTCCACAACATATTAATAGTAGCCATACGCTAGATAAATTTGTCCAAAGCATTCTGAATTATTGGCATTTTAATAACATGCTCATATCCCAAACAAAGTTAACAATATTCTATTTTAAACAGTTGCCAGTTGAGGACGGAAATTTATAATTTACATTTTTCTAACGTCTGGAGCAACAATATTCAGTATAGACCTTATTGGTGTAAAATCTTCAAGCAAGTAATTAAAAGGAACAAGTACTTTTTAAAGAGAACTAATAGCATTGTCTAATATATTCGGAGATGTGTCAACAGATACAGATAGAGATAAAAATAGATAGAGAGAGAGAGAGAGAGAGAGAGAGAGAGATTGAAAGAATACATAAAAAGGGGTGCAGGTGCACCTGAATATTATCCTCGCGAAGTAATTTCTTTCTGACTTCAAGACATCTGATTAGACAAAAAGAAGAGGGGAGAGGAATAAATATCCATGACATAGGTGCACAACAAATGGTGTAATGGGACATAGGTGCAGATAGGTACATCAATAATAACTGATGAGATAACAAATTTACCGTTCCAAAAGCTCCCTGGCATCACTTAAATTCCCAATCGACTGCAAATTCAAACCCAACTCTTCAGCAGCAAGTACAGTATCCAATGACTCCCATCCCTAAAATTAAACAGCAGATTTTTTAACTGTCTTGGACTGTGGGGAATATACATTGATGACTAAAGCTTCTTGATAGCAGCTACCTTTGACAGCTCTAGAACATGCAAAATTTTCCTCTGTATATTCTCAGCCTCTGGAAGGCGGTTGGATCTTATAAAGATCTGCAATGTTAGAGAAAAAATCCCGAGTCTGTAAGTTATACATTTTAAAATACTAATCAGTTAAGCAAAGTTGGCACCACACTGAGCTGAATGGGAAGCAGGACATCTTTACCTGAGAAAGAAATTTCATTCTGCGTATGCAGGTAATTGACTCCCCAAGGCCACATTCCTGCAGCACATAGAAATCAGATGGGTATTCCCAAACAAAGAAAGTAGAACGACTATAGCAAAAAAAAATGAAAAGGCAGAAGCACCTCCAGTATTCTGATAGAATCTTGGATAAGCGTCTCTGAATCCTTCTCTTTTCCTAGAAGATTAAGCACCTTTAAAGAAAATTTGATACAGTTTTAGAGCTCTAATCAACTAGAGCAAGTCAAAATCACAGTAAAGTATAAAGTGTTTCCCTGCATTCCCTATTTAATTCCTTAATTCACATTTCGTAAACTAGTGCACAAGAATCTTTCAACAGATAAAATGTACCTTATGCAAATTCAATCTATCAATGGACTAACCATAATATCCTAAGAACAACTGAATATTCAATTTTACGTTTCAATTTACAAGGTAGCAACTGGATCTTTTTATCAGCACATATTCACCAATTAGAAAGCAAAAAGCTCAAAGTAGGAGATGCATTTTGATCCTGCAAGAGTTAAAAAGTATCTTGGGTCAGTTTAGTTTTCGTGTTACAATGTAGCAGTATTCCTGCAACTATGTCCTTAGCTTGATAGATAAGAGTGGTAAAGCACCTTAACTCTCTTTCTTGTGTTTTCATGAGAGCTTCTCAACTTTTCTACTCCCCTTTCACCTCTGTTTTTCTTCTTTATTTCCTTCGTTTCTCCATCTACACAACAGCTTATCTAAACACTAAAGCATTGTAGGAAGAGATTTTAACTAGGGATGTAAACGGGAGCCGATTACCCGCTCTACCATCCAACCGATTATTAAACGGAACAAAACGGGAATAAAATATTATTATCCATTTACCGCTTTACCGTTTACCGCTGTACCGTTTAATAAACGAAACAGAAACGGAAATAGCTCTTCCAAACCCATTTTATCCGTTTACCGTTTAAGTAAGGGTAATATGGTAAATTTATATATCCGCTTAATTTAAACATATCTTTTTATTTTTCATATAGATAACCTTATTATCTTTCCAATATGTTTTTTTATCAATTATCATAAAAAATTGTGGAGTTGAAAAATTTGGAGAGAATTCGAATATTTTTATATTTTTGGTAATTATTAGAAGTCGATATATATTGGCTCATGGTCTCATAGAGTCATAGTCAACGAAGATAGATCATATATCATAAATTCATAATTAACTAATTAAGGTAGTATTTATTAATCTCAGATTAAAAATATTTGTATTTGATTTTTATGTTATTATCCGAAATGTTGTATATATATCTTTTGATACATTTTTATTAGTAATTTTTCCTTTTTTGAGGTTTTTTTTTACTTTTTAGTATTTTTATATTTTTTTAGTATTTATCCGTTTATTACCCGATTTCCCATCGAAAAAACGGGTAATAAACGGAACAGTATAAAACGGAACTAAACGGATATGAACGGTAAACAGGTAAAGGGTTGGAAAATTGAGAAACCCCTGCACGTTTATTACTATGCTTAATTCTAACTGCTTTAGGCCCAACATCAAATTCATCGAATCATGCTCTGGGATCTCTGCTTGAGGCCATGAATAGCTACGCTCAGCCACCAAATCCAGATGTATAATGATACCCGGGTCAAGGACAAGCCAATAGACATTCCCATGCCTACTTATTTTCACCCAACAGCAGGATGTCCTCATCGCAGATATATTTGTCCAATCAAGCTTCAGATGTGTAGACTGGAGGGCCTCCTTCCACGTGTGCACCCTCTGATATGGAGGCCCTCAATATCTACGAGTTGCCACAGCTGCTTGAGCCTGACTACCACAAGAATAGTCATAGTGAATCTTTGATATGGTGGCCCTCCCCTCAAGGCTAATTTAATGTTGAATCATGTTGCTCTCAGCAGCTTTCAAGTGGCTCTTCCTAGTAATTCCCTTCCTTTGATAAAATTCCCGCTCTTTCTAAAAAAAATCCAATTCAAACTATGGCTAGCCCTTCTACAGCCAAAGAAAATTTTTAAAGAAATAAAGAAAAAAAAAAACCAACCACAAATAGAACGCAATCACAAGTATAACAAAATAAGTTTGACTATACCCTACTTCCCAAATGCTCTTACCTTCTATGGAGCCATTCATTGAAGTTTTTTTAAATTTGGTATTCATTTGACTATAAAATTCAGCCTACGCAAATATAAGTGAATCAAATGATGTGTCAGAAACAATTGAGAATGAGAAGGAGACAGAAGTTTAGTCTTACCACCCCAAGATGATACATTGTATTTGCATAGTCTGGATGCCCATGACCAAGAACACGACCTTTTGTCTACAAAAAAATGGTAATTAAAGGGAAGACAAGATGGTTTATCAGCCTGTTATTTTTATTTCAAGGAAGAAGAAAATAAACAGTGTTTGCATTATTCCATAACGGCAGCTGTAAACTCTCAAAATATTCTAGACTGAGATATAAAAAAAATAAAAAATAAAAAGTGGATACCTTCATAGCTCTCTGTCATCAAAAACATGAAAACAACCAAAAAGAAAGTTAGGGGACAGAATCAGCAATTATATACAATCAAAGCCAGAGAAATAACTAGCAGAAGACAACAGACTTCCATCCATACTAAAATTTTATGTAAGAAACTCTTTCGTAAGATCACAATATTAATAATTTTATAGAACAAAATGATATTTTTTGCAGGCTTAGTATGTTAAATAGGAAAAAGTAGTGATACCTCAATGCCTCGAAAAGGAAAGTATGACACTGGCTTTAAATGGACTAACAGACTAGACATGTGTACAGATTCACACAGATCATAGTTTATTCATACTCGAGATACCTTTAAACTCTGCCTATAATGAAACTACAATTACTTAATACAAACAACAAGAATCAACTCCGATACTGTTGTAGCATAAAACATTGTGAGAACAACAAGAATCAACAAATTTTTCACTAAAAAACAGTATAAAGATGCTGCTGTTGTGTGTTATTGCATCAAGGAACCTAAAAAGCTTCTTCAAAAAAGGAACCTAAAAAGCATGATGTTAAGGATTACTCTACCTCGTAGCATGCTCGAGCTTCTTCCAATTTCCTTTGACCAAGATAAAACTGTCCCAAATTGTGTAATGCAGCTCCAACTCTGTAAATACATACATGGTGACTCCCATGTGATGATTTACACATTAGCCATAAAAACAGGACCCACAAAACATGAAACCAATAAAATCCATTTGTAATTGTTCATAGTGAAATCTAGAATATGCACACTGATATAGATATCTGAATAATAACAGGTAACTCTTCTTAAGTACATGTTTATCTCACTTTACACATTGACCATAAGCACAAAAGTTCCTTCATCATCTCTTTTCTACAATGGCTATAGTTTATAACATTTACAATTTTGAGATTTCTACAATCGCTCTGATTATGTGCATAACTAAAATTGCCACTCTAATGGCTAAGCACCAGAGAATTCTCTTTCTACTATCCCTTGGATTTACTCACTATATATTCACAAACAGAAAATACCTGAGCTACATGAAACAAAAGATATAAATAATTGAACAAATCTAAAAAAGGATGCTAGTTGCACATCTGACTGAACTACCATAACCTCCACTCCTACCACCAACCAAAAGAAAAGCCACCACTTAACTGAACAACATTTAATCCCAGACCCTGTAAAGTTTGCTTATTCATAATAATAACAGGCTAAAATTTAAAACACCTGTAACATACCTGCCCAGGATAGCTCGGAAAGGGAAGGAATGAGGAAAAGAAGGGGGACAGGAGAGACAAAGGCGGACAGTGAAGGGACAGAGTGGGAACAGAGGGGGATAGGGGATATGGGAAAGAGGTGAGGGAGGGAGGGAGGGAGGGAGGAGGAGGGGAGGGAGGAGGGAGGGAGGGAGGAAGGAGGAGGAGGGTAAAACAAGTGGTATTCACCAGAATAGGATAAAATGACCAAAATTTTCACTGTTCTATGCTTTTTCAACAGAATACTTGACCAAAGCAAGTAAAGAGAAGTTTTTCATACACTAAACTTATCAAGCTACTCTCTTCAGACCTAAGCCATTTGATGGCTCTACGTTCCTCCAAAAGGTAATTACTTAATAGACCATCTTCCCAGAGAAGATATCAATTGCATTTACCCTGTTATTGGTTGATCCACAATGCTGTAATTTGCAATGGAACCCCCGTCCCTTCCTTTACTTCTTACAAAGAATGGTGCTTTCTGTTTGTTTTCTTACTACAAAAAAAAAAAAAAAAAAAAAAATCTAGCCTCTTTGCACAGAAATGAGAATTTAAAAGAAAAAAACATTCAAATGAAAATATAGGAAAAAAGGTGAGAACAACTGCACCTAATATCTTCAGGCCCAAATGATTCCTCCAAAATACTAAGGGCCTTTAAGTATAATGGTTCAGCTTTGTCAAACGTTTTTCTTACTCTGTATAGCTCAGCCTGAAAAGCCAGTAAATAGTACCATATTAAATCCAGAGAAATGCCATGCATAAATCATAGCAGAACAACTAAATTTTAGTTTAAGAGACTTGTTCATCAATTTTTAAAAGGTCCAATGTTTACAGTTGCCCTCATTCTGATACTCCTAAGTCATACCCTCACAAATAGGTCCTATAAAGCTAGATATAACCAAAGCTAATATAACTAAAGCTAACTCTGACTACTAGGAATGAAGATTATGGGTTTTGAAGTCAATACTCTCTGCCAAGAGACTATTATGTCATTCATTTTGTAACAAGGGTACACTTGTCCTTTCTGTTGTCAATAACCACAGCAAACAGTCCGAAGGCCCATGAAGAATAACAAATGCATGAGGGGATATTTCATAATACAGTAATCTTGGCCGCCTCCTTTTCTTTTGGTAGTCTTATCTAGTGAACTTGGACACTTAATGAATTCTCATTCTTATTTTCTCCAAAAAAAAATGATCAGTATATAAATAAGTAATTTTCAAGAGAATATTATTTCTAAAAATGACTAAAAAGTCGTATTCTTCACATGATCTGTGGTTTTTCCTTAACAGGACACACATTATGTTGGATAAGCTGGGTTTTCTATAAAAAGCATTGAAAAAACAGTTTAAATTTGTAGGCTTATATACTGTGAATCCATGCAGAAAACACTGTTTTTTCTTAATAAAGAAAAGACACTCTTTAACAGGCTTACATACTGTGAATCCATGCAGAAAACACTGTTTTTTCTTAGTAAAGAAAAGAAACTCTTTAACAGGGCCAGGATGAAAAAAATAAGGTACCAAATTATTACAAGCAGATGCAACATGTGCGTCTCTCTCCCCAAAACCTTCTTTTGCTTCCTGAAGGGCTGACAAGAAAAATTTCAGCCTCATCAAGTTTTCCCTGAAAAAAGAGTAGCAATGAATGAAATTTGTCAGGAACCCAAGTTGTGAAACATCAAAAAGGTTTCTTCCAAAAGGAACTACCATAAGCACAAGATGCTCATCAACTTGTGCACATGAATCAAGAAATAGAATGATGAATCAACATTGCTAAAGAAACAATCCTCGTGCCTAATCAGGATCCACAAACACAGCTCGTTGGATGAACCATAAAAATAAAATAAAATGGAAATACAAAACTCATTCCACAAATAAGACAAATTTTCCTATCAGATCAATCCTCTTCCTTTAATAAGATATATGCTCGATACATACTATTTCATGCTTTATTCAAATTAATTTAAATTACAAACTCAAATTGCCGCATTCTTTAAGCTTTGACACAACTAAATATGAATAAGCTATAGAGTATTATATAATGAGAAAAATAAATGAAAATTGCATTTTCCTGTAATGACATGCATGAGAAATTTTAACAGAATATATATGCTACGTGCTTTCTGAAAGAGATCCTTCCGTTGTCCGTAAAAATCCTCCACTTAGATGTATGTTCATTTGATATAACAGAGCCATCCTCTATTTTGCGCAAACCAGATAGATACGCTTCTCCAATATCATTTTGACTAACAGGTTTATCACTAGAAACACTTTCAGCCAAGGCCAAAATGCTATTTATTCCAAATAAAATTCCTATTAAACCAATTAAAAATAGTGAAAATTAGAGGAAGCAAATACTGATCAAATCAAAGGTAAAATAACATCAAAATGAACTAAAAGGAAGTTGTATTTACATAAACATATACATACATAGAAAGAAACAACAAATACACAACTCACCAGCTTGACTGGACAAAAGAATCCATAGGGTGACATTTTTCTTGTGAGAAGAAGTAAACCTCAAATTATTTTCAGAAAATAAGTTTCTATTGCCTGCGAAGATGGTTGAAAATGTTTAAAAAATTAACAAAAAAAAGTAATAACAGAAACACAATAAGAATTGGATTTTTATCTAATGCCAAAAATGTATTCTTCACTGTGTAAGCAGCAATATATTTAAAATAATACATATATAAGAAAATACATAGTATCAGACAAATGAGAGATCACATGTTATTATATGTTTTGCAATCAAAGGTTATGCATTTTAGCATGATGATTCACTCCAGTGCAAGAATCATATTGTGGCAAATGAGGACACCGTCAACTGGCTTTGATCAAAGTAAAATATGGGTTATCACTCTAAAATGGAAAGGAGTGTCTAATCTTGGTCAATCTCTAAGCCAGTGCGATTGTGATGCCATTGGAGGCTCGAGCTAAGACTAAAACTTCATCACGAGCAATTGAAAAAGATAAAAAGATAAAAAGAAAAAAAAAGGTCAAAAGTTTAGTACATGTTGATTTTTTAAGAAACAACACACAAAAATTCTCCATGTGAAATGAATTTCAACACAGTTCAATGAAAACCACAAGTGATTTTGGTAAGTCTGCAAGAAAAATTCAGTTTGAGAGTGCCCATTGCATCGTTGCATGTGCGTTAAGCGGGTAGAGAAATGCTATATTCAGGTCCACTTTAAGACAACAGCAACGTACGAAGCTTGTCTTTCATAATCCTGCTTGTCTGCATCATAGCATTATCACGGTGAAATGAAACTTCGATCTTCAGATGTTAAGAGTTCAGTAAACTCTCTGACCTCTCAAATAACATCCAGAAATCAACATCACCCTATGTAACGAAAAGAATAAACTAAAATAAAGTTATCCAGCACTGTTCAACGAACACAACATAGCACTTATTAAATCCGCTTGAGAAGTCAGTTCTAAATTGCACTTCGCTTTATTGCGTGTAAATTAGGCGGGCAGGAGGAACATGTTCTACGAAGGTCCAGTTCAAGGCAATAGTAATGGACGAAAGTTGTCTTTCGGAGTCCTTTTTCGCCAGCGTTATAGCATTATCGTGGTAGAACGAACTTCAATCTTCATTCATTTAGACAGGAATTAAGGGCCATGGAATGTTCACCTCGGAAATTACGGAATGAACTAATTGTTGGTGAAAATTGAATTTTTGTAAACATTCGTCAGTGTATTGATTGCGTAGAAACTCGAGTCCATGCAATTGTAAGAATATCAAAAGAAAGAACGAAGAAGAACTAAAAACCGAAGTTACTGTTATTACAGGAAGCGGCCGCTGGAGTGAGTCGAGAAGCAGCGATATCTCGAGAAGCAAAACGGAGTCGCCTCAAGATAGCAGAAGCATGCCTTCTAAACATTGCGAATACCGGAAAAAGTTCCACGAGCGTTCCCAAATTATGCCGTTTTATGATCAAAATCACTCGACTGGAGCTTGGACTTGAAACCTTCCGAAAATTTTAGCTGCAAATCTGCAAATTAATGAATGTATTTTTACTTGTATTTTTACTTGTATTTTTGGGACGATAAAATCTGCAAATTTTAGCACCGCTGCGCCGGATTTCTTGGGTTGGGCCGTGGGACGTAGGCTCAGATTCCCATGGGTGGTCCAATTGATTGGCTCATGGTAAACAGTGTTATATTACATTTTAGAGTTAGATAAGTGGGCTTAATTTAATTGATGACTTCAAGTGATCTGTCAGCAACCTAAGTATGATACCGTATGAAATTATGAATAGCTAATAAATATCTTTGTTGCATGTAAGTAGAACAATGACGAAGTGATACACTATTTTATCAACCAGTTGCCGACGCTATTGCCATTTGCGTTATATTAGGTGATGTCGAGCTTACACTACAGCGGTTTCTATCGATTAGAGCTTATCTTCGACATTTTTAGATAAGGCTCCAAGCGGGGTTACTTTATAAATGACAAGTTGATAACTGATATTGCGTCTCTAATACGGCTCCGAGTTCAAAACAGGAACGGATCGAAAATGGATTTACGTTTACAACCAAAACTTATTGACGAGGCACACCAGATTAAAGGATAAGAGAGACAACTTTGTTTTCTCTCTCTCTCTCTCTTTTTTTCTTCTTCCCGGGCAGATCATCACTAGTCGCCGCATAAATACGACGACGTCAAATGAGATTTTCTTCGTCGTCTAATCATGATATCGTTTTAAATGTAGAGTTGGGTGTTCAAATTGAAAACCACTGAGATTTTTCCTCTCGTGAACTGTGAATACAATTAATAAAACTTATCGACACCGACAAATTTCAGATCTGGGAGGCATTATTTGGCCGACAGAATTAAGCAGACCCCCTTAAAAACTACGCGATATTCACATTCCTCCAGAGCAAGACGTCAGAACAAGGTGCCAGACGCCAGACGTGGATCCGAGTCGACTCTGAGTCCGGTCACGTTTAAAAAAGCTTTTCCTCTGATTCTGCACTTTCTGACCTTTCCCGAGAAGACTATTTTGAATTTCCAGCGTCGTGAGAGTGACAGGCACGGACGCTGACACCGATATCCTTCGCCGGGCATCTCTCGCCGGCGGCGCCGGCTCCACTGTGACCCGCTCCAGAATCCCCCAACGCGGTCCGAGTTTCGGGGTTTGTTATGAGGTGATGGTCTACTGCATGCACCATGTCCGCGTCTCGTTTTAGCCAACCAACTCGACCAGAAAGTAGGTGGAGCTCATCAACGTTTGCTTTTGCGTTTTTGAGAGGTTTAATTTGCATTGCTAGCTGCGTTATCACGGGACAATGAAACATGGCTTTCCCCACCTGTCGTGTCATCTTCTCTGATGTGAAAATTAAGAGGCTGTCGAGATGGGTGCATTCCAAGAATCCAACCTCCTCGCTTGTGAGTTGTAACTCAACCTCCGCGACAAGACTCAGAGAAGGGGACCGAGTTAGAAAAAAAAACCCCACCTAGTGCTACTCATATATTAGATTTTTTAGTTTTTTGTTATAAAAAATGGCAAGTGAAGTTGTACTCATTGCACAAAAAACTTGTTCGGATGTCTAGTGCCATGTGGAGGTGTACCAATAAAATTAGGAAAATGCTTTATTCTACTTATAAAAGAGTATGTATCAAGCGAGATTTACTAAAAATCTGTATATATCCAAACAACTCTTACACCTTAGATATTTGTTTGGTAACACAATCCAATGATCGATAATTCGATATAGTATAAATGGGTGCTAAATCATATTTAACTCCGGGTCTCATTGTGAATTTTATAGTATAACACATGCGTACAGTATAGGAGTTTAAAAATGGCTGCATGTAATGCCTGTATTGCTCTTGCGGTGTAAATTGCTGACCTGATCCCAATAGGACTAATGGGATACACGAAGAGTGAAAAAAAACTTTCCATGTTTAAAGGGGGAGACTTGTCTAATTCATTTAGATTTCAGGGCTCTTTTGGAACATTTAAAAAAAGCGGGACTGCGGTGTGGAGTCGTGGATTACTGGACTGTGCCGCTATAAAACCACAATGTCTATATCAGTATTGCTTTTTCTAGACCTCTTCTTCCTCGGAGGCTCTAAGGTCTGAAGTCTCAACTCAACGGCGGTTTGGCTAAGCTATAAAAAAAAGTAAGAGGAAAAAATCGATATACATAAACAAAAGCTTTTCAAACAGAAAATCGTGTCGAAAGGAGTTATCAGATCTCCGCTGGCAATCTCAAAATTTAGTTCAGAGGTACAATGTATTCTATTGCTTGCTTACGATTTTTATACTTCCTTCACTGATTCACCTTCAGTTATTATCCTTTTTTTGGCGTGCCTGGAGCCATCCATTGTTGGAACGATTCATCGTCCGTTGTGTATATATCTTCATCTAACTTGAATTTTAAAGTATTCCTGTTTTTGCTACATTTGATTAGATCCATGCAGCGTCTCGTTCAGTTTGTAGGATTTATTTCATTCGTTTGACCATGCTAGTATCTGCATATTACGCCAATGTGATCGACACTACAGCTTCGAAGTCCAGATAATGGGATTCGGGGACTTGATCGGGTCTAAGGCCGAACGAACATATCATGTACTTGCGTCTGGACGTGTTTTGCTCGATCGAACGTTGGGCTCCTTCTGTTTGCTTTCGGAATTTCATAACCTTCTTGAACCTTCTCCCGATTACTTGTCGACGCTTTAAAACTGCTTTAGCTTAAGACTTCAGGGACTTGATCTAGTTCAAGTGTAATACATACATGCTCTTGATCCAGTTCAAGTGTAAGACACGGATGCTCTGGTGATGGAGGTCTACTTGTACGTATCTGATCAGAAAGCACTGTGCAGCGGTTGTTGGATATGGCTATAAATGTTTGCAAGATTTGTTCAATGTCTCAGTCTGTCTAAGAGTAAGGAGTGAACATCAATTTCGAAAAAACCGTAATCCATGGAGGATTCAAACATCAATTGTGTCATTGTTTGAGATTTCTGCATGCAATCACTCAATGAATGTAATTATCAGATCACGGGAACTGTCAAGATTAATCTGCCTTTTAAATGTTCTTGCAGGTGGAGTTATTTCATATGGGTTCTAAATCAGTTGAAGATTTGCTGGAATCAGCAACAGGGGTCCATTTTTCAGGTTTTCATTTGAATGATTTGGAAGCAAGGAATTCACATGTAGAACAACCAACAACATCAACTGATGCCAGTACACATAAACAACCATTTGTGATCGGTTAGTTTGCAAGCATGAACCTTCTAGCAGGCACTTCCATATACTACTTATTTTGGTTGTTAAAAAACATACATTGCACAATGTTGCTGTCCATAAAGAATACAGTACTTGCTGTTTGCAATCATAAATTTGGAATGATAAGACCATACAGCTGAAGGATGATTAATTTTATCGATGGACACTTCATCACGTGTTATTTCATTTTTAGAATAATTTGTTATTATTATTAATCCATTCTTTTACAGAAAACAACATATAATGATTTGTTCTTTGTAACTTTTGGTGAAAGGGCATTTCTGCTATAATTCAGTGATCTTTTGGCACAAAGTAAATCATTTCAATGATTATTATAAACTACTATTAAGATATGAAGAGATGATGCTATTAGTGGTTCTGATTAGTACTTTCTGCTAAATGGTGGAGGTGCAACAAGCTGTCAACAGCTAAACACTGATCCTGTGCTGGTTCAGATTTATGTTGAGGCTTCCTTCTGAAAGGATCTTACTTAATTAATCTCCATTGAAGCTTGTAGGAGTTATTTTTTGTGTCCTACTTTTGAGTTTAATTTGTATATGAGCAAATGTTTTGAAATATTTCCTAATTTAAACACAGCTTTACTTATTTTTCAGGAGTTGCTGGTGGTGCTGCATCAGGAAAGACCACTGTCTGTGATATGATAATTGAGCAGCTCCATGATCAGCGTGTTGTCCTTGTAAACCAGGTAATACTTTTTGTTGTCAAACATGCAATTCTTTGTAAAAAGTGATGCTATGTTCGCCATGTATTTTGATAAAAGTGGACCAGAGCAGGTTTCCTGAGTCAAGGCAGGTCTATTTCTTAAAACAGCAACATGCTAATTGGAGCTTTGAAGTATGAGCTGTTATAAAGGGTCTATTGGTCATTCTGTTGCATAGTAATTTAAATTTGTTGCAAAATGAAATCCAGAGCTGATCCTGTTGTGATTCTTGGTTATGTGATGAACAACTCAGCTTATTCTGTTGCTTCTTTTCTTAGATAGCTTTTGAGAATATCAGCTTTGAAAGCTTTGTAAACCAGATGGAAATCATTCTTTTGATCTTTGAAAAGCAATAAAAGAGCATTTTCACTGGTTGAGAAAAAAACTTTTGAGAATATGATACTTGATGAGGACTATAGATGCTTCATTATGATTCATGGAGCAGTGGCCAGGATGGGTTAGACTGGGCGTTAGAATAAAATTTCAGGGCATCCTTGTGATAGTCATGATCTGTTCTAAATCAAGGTTGAGTAATTTTCTGTTGTAGGCCATTGTGTATATCTTAATCACATATATAGTTTTGTCAGGACATCATCATATTCAGCCTTCCCAAAATCTAGAAAAAGTGTAGTGTCTATATGACTACTCGCACATGACAATAAATTAGTGCTGGATAAAGGTACAAGTTTAGTCTTTGTAACATGTGTAGTGCATGTATGCACTACTGGCAGGGATGCTAAAACTGGTTTCTGAAGGCCAGCTGCACATACTGGCAGAGGTTTTCCTGTAATATTTTTTCCAATAATGGTTGGCATTTTCATCCCTTTTGATTGCCGACTGAAGGGAAAAAGTTTGTTTCTTGTGAATGAACTTCTAACCTGTTAATTTAATATATTTATTCACTCTATTGCAGGATTCTTTCTATCACAACTTGACTGAAGAGGAAATTATGTGCGCTCATGAATATAACTTTGACCACCCTGGTAATTGTGATATGGTTGAGAAGAGGAGAGGAATCACTGCCTCATTTAGGAAAATTGAGCTTAAATAGGGATCATCTTATTTGCATGCTTCTCATAGAAACTACTGACCTCCTAACTGCTATTAGAAAATGTTCACTCACTTCTCATTATATCGGTGGTTTGTAGCTTTTCTTTATTATTTAATTATTTAGAAGTCTACAAACTCACTTGATTTTCTTATTATTATTTATGTTTTTTTCTTTGGGTTTAGAGAGAGAGAGGGGACTAGAGGTTTTCATTTTTTGATGGCATTTTCTTTCTTCTGAGGTCTAAATTACTTGGTGGAGGTTTTCTATTTTCATTCCAGGAGTTTTTATGTACATACTAAACATGTTTACAGCTTAAACAGTTCAATTTTAGATGCTCTATCCTCAAAATAAGTCTGCAGGTCACCTCAAATTTGTGAAAGGATTATCCGTTCCTTGTACTCATATTTCGTTTATTGTTCTCCATGTTCTAGGAATCAGTTTAGAAAAGTTCTTTTCCCTCTCTTTCTGGTGCACACAGTAACATGGTTATCTCTTTAAAGTATGGTTGTGCAAGATGCTTTTCAGGAGATGGCGAATACTTGGTCATTTTGAAGCAACCATTACTGTGAATTTCAATTAGCTTCCTTATTTGGAAGTGCAATTTGCAAAGGAACAGTTTGGAAATGGTCTTCTGATTCTGACTTTTGAAATTAATGAACTTTTCATGCAAGTCTCCTGTGGTTATTATGCTATCACAAAGTTCCTCAGAATTAATTTCCTAACACCATAGTTTGTTATTTTTACATCATAAATATTATGTGTTTTGAGCAGTTCTAAGACAACTGCACATGGTATGGGGCTTGGAATTAATGGTTTCATGTTGTCTTATCCCATATGTTGAAGCACTTGGTTTAAACGTTGTTCATCTGAAAGGGATAGAAAGGAAAACTATATTAGGGTTTTGTTGAATTTCTTTAGTAATTTGATTTATGTTTTACAATTTCTAATTAGACTGTCCTTTAATATCTATGATGATGAGGATAAAATACTGCGTCGTGTTGCTTTTCCCAATTATGTTAAACCATTGTAATACTAGTTAATTGCTACTGGTGGATTGCTGCTTTTATAAAATTCCTTGCTGAAGTAAATTGGCTTAGCTAACTATATTCACTGCCGATCAGAATTTTGTTCTTGTTTAAATGTGTCAGACTCTTTTAGTGTGCATGACATTATTACTTTTCCCATTTATGGCCTTCTCACTTTCGGGCATTTTCTGTTTCAGATGCCTTCGATACAGAACAACTGTTATGTTGTATGGAGACATTGAAGCATGGACAGGCAGTTGACATCCCGCACTATGACTTCAGGAGTTATAAAAATTATGTGATGCCAAAAAGAAAGGTATATTATTTGTTTTATAATGGACTGCAATAGAGATCTCATCCATCACCTCTTGGGAGTGGAATTTGTGAAACACCATAATATATAAATTCACCTCCTTTTAAGTGCTGATATTAGTTTACATCCTTTCCTCATTAACGTAATAGCTCCCATTTTAGACGTTTTCCTGTGATGTCTTCTCGAGAGTCACTTCTTTCATTGAGGACAACAAGAACATTGAGATGTCCATAGAAAGGCACAGGTTTCAAACTGTGGGATCTACAGGCACAAAAGGGAACATGGATACTATGAAACAGGAACTAGTTGGCAGCCAAGGAACAGAGCCAAAATACATAGTACAAAAGATCAAACAGTGAGGTAAGTACTGAAGAGCTGCTGCTGGCTGACTCCTCCCCAGCTTAGCTATAGGGCATCTTGGTGGCAGGGCTGTCCACAGAACTTGCTGCCAATCGATGAAGCTGCATCCACCAACATCATAATTCTTGTCAATATACTCCAAGAACTGATCTGGCCGGTTGTCTTGCCTGTTAACCTTCGACAACTATATGGGATCCAGGAGATGTTCCAGTCCTTGGTGGTTTCTGATAATTCATCCACGACGTGCTTGAGCCTCTAAGGAATGTTGGTAGATTTCATAGTCCACCCAATGGTTAAGGTGGAGTCTCCTTCAATAATTATTGGGCTGGTTGGCAATGTAAACACTATTTTGACTTCCTCTAATAATCTAGTAGCTTCAACTTCATTAGAAGTAGCTACTCCCTTTGGTCCTGAATATACAGTTATGATCTGACCCTCATTTCTCTAATTATTCCTCCATAACATGCTGGTCCTTGGTTACCCTTTGATGACCTATCAAAATTTAGCTTCAACCATTCTATGGGAGGGGGCCCACTCCACTATGATTGGCGGCTTATCTGCTTGAAATATATAATTTTCTACCAAAAATTCTTTAGGACAGCTTTAGGGAGTGGTGGCATGCGTTTAGAGCTGCAAACCCTTGGGAAGATATTTTGTATAGAATTCACCACGAAGGCTTCCTATTGAACATGAATTGCTGTTGAAACTTCTGTCATTCCTTTCCACCCATATCGAGAGATGTGGGTATGGATGGGGTATTATGAGGAATTCATTATTTTTCCATATGTAAAGGCATGAGAATGTGTGTGGCATCTGCTCATGCTTCCTTATCACTGTTTCTTTTTAAGAATGTGTGATTATGTACTTTTTGACAGGTCAATCCTTCAGATGTGATAATTTTGGAAGGGATACTGGTCTTCCATGATCCACGTGTCAGAGAATTGATGAATATGAAGATATTTGTTGATACAGGTTTTCTTTGTCTCCTTCTTGCAATTGTTTTAACTTGCAATGGATGTTTGCATATGGCCTGGAAGTTGATTTATCAACAAAATAATGTGTGCATGCTTCTCACAAATTATATTTGAAAATAATCTCTGGGGTTTTCATTTTTTTTTTTTTTGCTTTGAGATATCATGCATGTGATGGGAGCTTCTTCATTTAGATATTCAAAGTTCCATGAATTTGCATTTTATATTTGATCGGTAAATGCAAAATGAATTCAGATACTTGTGCATATAAATGTAATGAAGATAGTATCCTCATTTAATAATGTGCTAAACAAAACTAAAATCTTTGCGATGTTTATTTGCCATTGGTCTGTGTGCCTCCCTAACCAAAATTCAAGCTTGGCTTCCTCCTCCTATTTATTCCATTTTATTGAATTTCGATGGATCATCGTTGGGGAACCTGGGACCTGCTGGTATAGGAGGCTTAATGAGAAATGCCATGGGTGATATTTTACTCACATATTTTGTATCAATTGGTGTCATGGATGCACAATTGCCGAAGCCAAGAGTTTACTACAAGGGTTAAAGTGGTTTCCTAAACCCTCATTTTGTTGGACTTAACATGTAGAGGTTGACTCCCAAGTGCTGATTCAATGGTGCAAGCATGATCTTAGGCCACCTTAGAGTTTTCGTTATATCATTGACGAGATTAGTGACCTTTCTTGTATTGTTACCAGTTGGAACCATGTAATCAGAAGTGCCAATGGTAGGGCAGATGATTTGGCAAAAAAAGTGATGTTATTTGGACCCCTTAGCTATGTAATTCTGCATGTATTTTTTTTATTAGCCCAGAAGGCTGGAATAAATAAAATCACAACTTTCAAAAAAAAAAAAAAAATTGGTTTGGGTGCCTTGCTAGAGTTGGCATCTTTTATATATTTTCAGTCATTTGTGTCAGGTTATTACCCTTATTGCCTTCTTGATGAAAAAATTTCAGTGCAGATGCTGACATACGCCTGGCTAGAAGGATAAGGCGTGACACAGTTAAAAAGGGTAGAGATATTAGATCTGTTCTTGATCAGGTCAGTCTACTGTCTTTTATTCTGGTAATATATACTTGTGGTTGGAGTGTAATTGTATACCGTACTGTTTAAGAGTGAACAAGGATAACTTTCAAAAAAAAAAAAGTGGACAAGGATGCAATTGTATGAGCATTAATGCCTTTAGCTGGCTGCTATTGTTAAACTATATATCATAATGAATATCATATCAGTGTCCACGTGCATCGTCATATATTAAAGAAAAATTAGTTTATTTTCAACATGGCGGACATTCCATGTTATACCTATAATATGGTACTTAACTTGCTCCAAAGAGACATTAGCACTAATATTGTGTTGAGCTATATTATCGTGTTGTATGCAATGTGAGATTACACATTACTGCTGTCGGAACCAGTCTCACTTATGACAGGAATATATCATCTGAGTTTGGTTGCAAGTCACATGTAGTGTAAGCTATTGATGTAACATATATTTAGACGTTCCACTTTTTCGTTATCCATTTCCTGTATTTAGTTTCATGTTTTCCTTGAGTCCCATGATTTTTATGCATATTTAGCCTCTACCTAGCTAATATGTAGAAATCTTGATGATGTTGATAATAGCGTGTGAGGACACTGTACTAATGGTGCAGCTACTGGACCTGTTGATGGTTCTGAGGGAGGGAGGAAGAGTCACAGTACCATTAATCAGCTGATTAACTAGTCATTTCTATATGGAGTGTTTTCTCCAATAGGACTCTCCTCATGAAGCGATTGTCCCATTGCAGTAGGAGCTGTTATCAAACAAATACCCGCTGACCCATGTTCATGTAGACTGTCCAGAAAATATTGCAAACAGGATTGAAAAGGTCAAATGACGATTCTCGTGGAGAGGGCTTTGAATGTCACTTGGTCAACTGGGTGGAGTTCTGTACACATACGGAGTTTGAAGACTTAGGAATGAGAAACAGAGAAAAGAAGCTGACCCTTATGTTGGTGTGCAAACCTCTAGTTAATATATTGACTTGGGTTGACTTATATTTCTTTGATATTTTCAGGCTTCTTTTCTCTTTGATTTTTTAATCGTGTCCTTTGTAAGTGTGGCTTAGTTTTCTATGACCTTTTCGTCATTACTATTTTTCTAACTTGTCTGAAGATCCATTTTATAATATTATAAACAAAACCAATGAACTGTAATTCTGCATGTGTTCATTAATGCTTCATAAATTATTTATAAATTTTACCTTACTAATGATGATTTTGTACCTTTTTTTTAAGTAGGTGATTTCATTACTTCAACTTCAAATAGAATACAATAGTTTGGGGTCCTCACAACAAGGGATTGTAGGTGATTGCAAGTACATCTGCAATAAAGTTAGCTATTCTTGGGATTTTACTCCAACTACAATTTACATTTTTAAGGGCATCTGGTTTTGTACTTATTGATGATGACCAGGTGAATCTGTTTTTACCATTCAATAAAATTTTACTAGAAAAAAAATTTTATTCTTCCTTTTTAAAGATGATTGGTTAAGTGGTTATGTCACAATATTCGTAGGTTTTATTTTCAATGACATTGTTTAGTTTCCTCCATAAGCAGTGGATTTAGTTGATTGAACATATGAGGCTAGTCCTGTTACAAACAACCTATATCTGTAGGCTAACACATGGTTTTGTATTGTGTA
Organism: Aristolochia contorta; assembly: GCA_022405105.1. NCBI lineage: Eukaryota > Viridiplantae > Streptophyta > Magnoliopsida > Piperales > Aristolochiaceae > Aristolochia > Aristolochia contorta. The sequence goes on along the minus strand of CM039668.1, from coordinate 16,197,067 downwards.
TAATTCTTGGTGATCACTTTTCTTTTCATTTTATCCATAGTAATACAATTGAGTGCATGATGGAAGAGGTTATTCCTGTTCAAACGGCCTAAAATTTGTTGTGAGACTAACAAATAGTGATAGATTAATGCCAATACTTGTGAGTAGTTTTCCTCAATTCTGTCAGGCTCTTGCACTAGGTGCACTCTAACAAAATATTACTACATTGCAGTACTCAAAATTTGTGAAGCCTGCTTTTGATGACTTTATACTTCCTACAAAGAAGTATGCAGATATTATCATTCCCCGTGGGGGAGATAATCATGTGGCAATTGACTTGATTGTGCAACATATACGTACAAAACTTGGTCAGCACGATCTCTGTAAAATATATCCAAATCTTTATGTCATTCAGTCGACATTTCAGGTACAGCCTCTAGTTTTTCTCTTTAATGGCCTATTTATCTGTGATAGTGGACTTTTGGAGCCTTAGGAGCTTGTCTTGGATAGGATATTGAGGCTGAATCTGGAAATTGCTGCAGATACGGGGGATGCATACATTAATCAGAGATGCCAATACAACAAAACATGACTTTGTATTTTATTCGGATCGATTGATTCGCTTGGTATGTGTCTGATTTGTGGTTTTTCTTGTTTTCTAAAATTCCTATTCTTTTGTTCATAGTTACTAATCCAATGATTTCAAATGTCATCAGGTTGTTGAGCATGGCCTGGGTCACCTTCCATTTACTGAGAAACAGGTGATAACACCAACTGGTAAGCATTTTTTCTCTAGTATTGTCTGGGCATCTTCTCAAACTTCATATGCAATAATCAGAACTCATGTATCATTTGCCTTGTTACTCCTTTACCTTCTAATCAGGTTTTCCAACTTCCTTTTTTCTACAAAGAATTAAAGGATGAGGTTGGATTCCTACTCTTTGTACTTTGAAAAAGACGAAGGTTGCGTTGGCAATCTCCTTCACAAGTTCGTACTCCTCCAAAACAATGATATGTGGGAGATGACGAGTTATGAATTGAAATCAACCTCATCCGTTTTCAACAGAGGGGATGGGTTAGGTGGAGTGATGAATGGCCGGACGGGGGTAGATTGCTCCAAGTAACTTTCTTTATGGAAGACTGGGCTAGAGGACCATTCACATAGACATGCATTGTCTTTTTTCTAGAACAATGTGCACATGCTTTAATTGGGTCAAGAAAACACATTTGAATACATGAAGGCTACTAGAGGAAGCTTAGAAGGTTGTGTCTATGACCACAAGTAGCCATTAGTCTGCTCTCAGAAGGATGCTACCCTTGACCAAAAGTAGTTATAGGATCTCTTCTATAGTTTTCTACCTATTTTTGGTATTCTCGAACATATTATTTTGGTTTATGATGTATTTACTCGAGTTTTTACTTTTAATTTCAGGATCAGTATATACTGGGGTGGATTTCTGTAAGAGGCTTTGTGGTGTCTCAGTAATCAGAAGGTATGACTTTTTAATATATCTTTCTGCTCCCTAACCTCTTCAAAAAAAAAAAAAAAAATCTTTCTGCTGTTCTCTTTGCAATCCTTATATTTCAATAAGCATATTGATAGACAACTTAGTAGAAGGCATATCGTGGAACATGGTTTTCATCTTTAAAAATGATTGCCTGTGATATTAAATTGCCTTTCAAGGCTGTTGTTTCCTTTTCATTTCCCAATTAATACATTTCAATTTATTTGGAAGTGAATGCTACTTTATTTTGCTGAACTTAGATAATGTCTTCATTAAGAAGAAATAAAAACACTTCTGAAACTAAAAGTTTGGTATCATACTTTCACCTTTTCCCATATTACCAGGCATGTTGGTTCAGATATTTCAGATGGTGGGTCAGTTTGGTGGTGGGAAAAGGTCTTGACTGGACTTGTTTCCACCGAGGGCTGACAAATCTGGCTCTGATTTAACTTGGTTTTGACTTATTTTTGGTCTGAGTTGGCCTGTGGGTTATGGATGAATTGAATTAGATTGGAAATTCAGGGAATCAATCCTGTTTTGATATGGGGTCAACAGAACCATGCTTTGTGGAGAGTCACCCCTACTCAGGAAAGTTGTATACATTCGTTTTATTTCCTCATAAAAAGAAATCTGAAGTTGTGGTCCTAGGCCAATCTTAAAAATGATTAGGGAAACTTCTTTTCCAGCTAATGAGTTTAGGATCTTTGTACTTATCTATATGGGATTGTTCTTTAAGAAGAAAGGGGAAAAAGACATAAAAAAGGCACATGCTTGTGTAATGCAAAACTTTCAGTTATAGCAATGCCAATGCCCTGTAAGATTATTTTGACTCCAAAGCACTCCGTGCCTATTTAACTTGTTAATAAATTGTTTGCTTCATGTCACATCTCTGTAATTGGTGTGGTCTTGGTTAATTTTAAGTCTCTCAGTTAACTCAGGAAATTCTGTCTTTTTACAATGCCAGTGGTGAAAGCATGGAGAATGCACTGCGAGCATGCTGTAAAGGAATAAAGATAGGAAAGATTCTTATTCACAGGGAAGGAGATAATGGTCAGCAGGTTTGTGTTTAAGTTCACAACCTAGTTGTTGATTTGCTGAAAATTTACGTTTTCTATAATAGTTTTGATCTATGTGCAGTTAATTTATGAGAAGCTTCCAACTGATATCTCTGATAGACACGTGTTGTTACTGGATCCTGTACTTGGCACAGGTTTGCATATCAATGAAAAACTTGTTCTTTAATGCATATTATGTTTCTTCAGTTTATTTACTTTTTTTGGTATTTTATTACTGGGCAGTGATTTATTGGAGGGATAAAGGGATTTTCCTTTATTATGAATCAAAGGGCCATGCCCCTAATCTGCTTGGCAGAGCGTGAAAGGTTAATTGGGATTGAAAGATACTGAACTTTCTGGTGGATGTGAAACTTCCGCCACTTGTTGACTGGTTGACTAGTTCTTGTGAATATGTCATTTAGTTCCTATGGCATTTATGGATGCACTTCATAATATGTGTTACTGCTGGCATTGTTGCATATTAGACTGGAGGCCCATATTAGATAATTTTCTTTTCTAAATGCAACTACATATCTTCTCTTGATTTTTTTTCTTTTTGTTTTTGTTTTGTTAATTTTTTTTTGTTTGTTTTTTTTTTTTGAGGAAGTTGAATTTCATTAATTTCAAAATTAAAATACATAGAAGGAATATAGCTATCTTAGTTGGGCACACTGAGATTATGGTGGCTACCTCACCTCAAGATGAGGGAGGGAGACACCTTCCTTAGCAAGCTCATCAGCTGCAGCATTTGCAGACCTTGGAATGTGGTTCCAGCTGCAATTGGATTTCCTCCCAGATCTCTCTTAAAAATACAATTAGCCTCCAAGGGGGTTGAGTTTCCTCTCTGCACCACTTGATTACATTCAAACAATCTCCTTCCATCAGCAAAGAACCACTAAACTTCTCATCAAATAATAGCAACCCTTTTAGAACACCGAGGGTTTTGGCTTCAGTGGGGTCTTTGGTCCTTAATGGACCAGTGAAGCTGAGTACAACTCTGCCTTTGTGTGTTCTAATTGTGCCCCCAATCCCTGCAGGGCCTGGGTTACCAAGTGAGGAACCATCGGTGTTTAGCTTAAGTATTCCAAATTCTGGTGGGCTCCAAGGGACTTGGATCGCATATCTTCTCTTGAATAACAATGTGAAATGTGTGCTGCATGTATGCATCGAAGATGCTACTGTCTTAGTTGGGCTAATTGTTCCCAGTGCCTTAGGAGGTGGCGCTTTCCACTGAAAAGCAATGGTTTTTTCAAATTCAAAAGAATGAAGCACTGTCTATCCAGATGATTACTTTCACTCTAAACTAGTCTGGAAGGTGAAATACACACAGTGCCATGCATAAATACAGGCTTGGGTTGGGTTTGATAAACATTTGAAGTTCAAGTTTGTAGGTCTCTTCCCAACTAATAAATTTTGGAGTAAATAATGCCGGAATCTTTTCCTACACAGCAATTTTCTGCTGATGCAACGTGGGGCAAGTATACAATTGTAAACTAGTGCGCTTTTTTACATGTCAACAGTTGCTCTTGTACTGCTTTAAAGAGTCATATATAACTCATGTAATGGTTCAATTCAATGTAAGCAGAAAATTTCTTCATCTGACAGGGAACTTTCAATTTATTATAAAGCATAATTCAGCTGTCTGTTTGTGTAAAAGATTCCGGAAACATTCTTTTTCTCTGTAATACTTTACAGTATCTTTGTGTTTACTATTGTCTTTCAGGAAATTCTGCTGTTCAAGCTATATCTTTGCTAATAAGAAAGGGCGTTCCAGAGTCCAATATCATTTTTCTTAATTTAATATCTGTAAGTTGGTTAATTTTTTTTCAGCTACTTTGTACTTTCAAAATTCTCAATAGCCATGTGATCTTGAGCATAGCTCAGTGGTCACACGGGGGGTTTGTAATGAGAGGTCTTGGGTTCAAGTCTCCTTATGGGCATATGGGAATTGGGATAAAAATATAGCTTTCCTCAGAAAAAAAAAATTTTCAATAGCCATGGAAATTCTGAATATCAGCTGTGCACAATTGAAGTTAAATGTTGATATGGAGGAATAGAAGCCATCCATAAAATCCTTTTCAAAGAGAATGATGTATACCACTTGTTTGAAGATTCAGGATAATTTTCTATCAAGATCCATGAATTGGTTTTGTTTTACTCTGTCAGGCACCACAAGGTGTGCACGTGGTTTGCAAAGCCTTCCCAAGGATTAAAATTGTGACTTCGGAAATTGAGATTGGATTAAATGAAGACTTCCGAGTCATTCCCGGGATGGGTGAATTTGGAGACAGGTATTTTGGGACCGATGATGATGAGCAGGTTGTTACAGTGTCAACTAGCTGACAAGAAATGCAAGTGAGTTGTCTTTTCCTGCTGATGTTTTCTCGAGTTCTCTGGGCTGACTTCTCCTTTGGTCTCCTTTACTTAATTCCCTCAGTAATCTTGGAGGGAAATTTCGTGCATATACAAATGATTTATGATACGTTATGTTGCAACTTTGGTGTCTCATGGGGACAGTCCAGAGTTGGATCTATCCATCTAATATTGCATGTGGTTTCACTCAAGCAGTTATGAAACCTTTGACTGCATTCTTCTGCCACATTCGTGAGTGGTTTGAGTTTCACTCTGGCTTGAACCAAACTGGGAAAAGAGTAGTCTAAAATCTGTACAGTCTCGAGATAATATCCTGTATTTGTTTTAGCATAGAACCATCAATTTTCAGTTACACTGATTACTCTCTTTGATGTATTTATTTTTATTTCTGTTCCTTGCAGCTTCTACCCGAGGCATTTTTTCTTCATTTGATGAGCATCCGGATTCTCTTGCAATTTTGGTTTTGTTTCCTTTTCACTCATTTTTCTGATCAGAATCTGCTGATTTCTTAGGCGTCCCATATGATGTTCAAGTTTGTGCCTTGTGTTTTTCACTTCCATTTCCTAGAATGTGTATGAAATATGAATAGTTATTATTCATGTATACACTGTACTAGAGATGAAGAGTTGATACATCTATATTTGATCAGTAGCACGCCTGGAGAGTTGCAGAAAGAAACAGCTTGGAGATTTTGATTTTTCACACTGTTCCTCTTTTAATGTTTCTCAGTTTTGTTTCAATAAGATGCTAGCTTTTCACAATTGAATGTCAGCCCATTCAATATCCATTTTGATGGCTTATATGTAACAGTTCTAAGGTTCAAAAAAGCTGAATTCAAGATTTTGCCATTGGCAAAGTTGCGGTATATAACAAGGTGGAAGCGAAGTTTCAATCGAAATGCTGTTTGACTTCTGATCCTTCAAGTTTCTAGTAATTTGTTAATCCGTCAGATTGACCATTACTTGCTAGCGAAAATTACAAGCTTCTAGTTATAGATCAGTTTTCAGCAGGCATATTAGCTCTTTGGCTAACTTCTGTCACTTGCAAGTTGCAAAGAGGCCGCAAGACTGCTTCACCATAGCGCTATTGAAATGGTCAGTAACCTAAAACAGGTCACATTATGGGGTCCTTCAAGTGCAATATGTCCAAATTTCCTCTTTAATAATTGGGCAGTTGGTCCGTCAAGAACCGTCGTCTTGATCAAAACTGCTCCTACTATTGATGGCTTAGGGTTGTCTTTTGCAAGAGGACTTTGTCACTTTGCATTTGTAAGTTGGACCCGCGTTAGGAAGGATTTCGTCTTAGTGCTATTTTGGCTGTAAATCCTCAGCCTTTTGTTCTTGGTGTCGTCCTTTTGTCCCACGTGTCTCTCTAGGGCTTTTATATATCTTGTCTGCAATAGTGTATCCTCAAGTTCTCTATCGCTATTTCTCGCCACAAATGACGAGTTACCAGCCATTAGACGAAAGGAAACCTACCACGTACTAAAGCATAGATTGGATGAAACTTTAACCTTCAGTATACAGTACTGTCGACTTAAGTTTTAGAGGCATTAGGGGAGAAGAATGAGAAGCCAATTAACTTCATATATACTGTGGCAAATTTCCTTATTTGTGTGGCGTGGGATCTGTAATATATTAAATTTTTGACCTTTTTCAGGTTATGGAGGATAAATCATCAGAGTCTCGGAGGGTTCGAAAGCGAAGGATCGCTCATTTGGGGCCGCTCCATGCACGTTATAACTAATTGCAAAAGATAAAATCCAGGTCGGACTAAGACGAATCACTCGTTCCTTTATCCAAGGATGATAACCCTTCCCAGGCTACATTCAGGACACGTGTCGTCTTCACACTCAGCTGATTCGTGGGTATATTCCTCCGTCAGCCTGTGGATAAATGGATTCTCACGTAGCCTTCTGTTGCTGCGGGTTTCGTCTTCTCGATCGAGTGCCGTCAACCCCGTCCTCGGCAGCCTCCAACTCCCAAAACATGTCGGCCTTCGTCGGAAAGTATGCTGGTATGTATACATTCTCTTCCTGAAACACTCTTTAGTACTCTTCATAATAATTACCTCAGAAATATCCTCGACTCTTTATGGATCACTTGATCTACTGGTGAAATACAATCTGTTTTAATGGGTATCGATCGATATATTAATTCCATGCAACCTCCCACGTACGTCGTAGTTTTATAAAGTCACCCCTTTGGACCTTTGGTTGAGTAAAAATTCTCAGACGTTAATCAATTAAGTATAAATATTTTATGACCATCCAGTTTAATTGATCAAAGAAAATCATGCATGCTTGTTATATTGTATAAATTCAATTCAAGATGTATTTGTATAATTAATTTAAAATTTTGATCTTAATTGTGTTCATGCAACTAGATGAACTGATCAAGAACGCCAAGTACATCGCGACCCCCGGCAAGGGCATTCTGGCTGCCGACGAGAGCACTGGGACGATCGGCAAGCGTCTGGCGAGCATCAACGTGGAGAACATCGAGTCGAACCGCCAGGCGCTGCGGGAGCTCCTCTTCACGTCGCCCAACGCCCTGGCTTACCTCTCCGGGGTCATCCTCTTCGAGGAGACCCTGTACCAGAAGACGTCGTCGGAGGGGAAGCCCTTCGTTGAGGTTCTGCAGGAGAACGGCGTGGTGCCTGGGATCAAGGTCGACAAGGGCACCGTCGAGCTCGCCGGGACCAAAGGCGAGACCACCACCCAGGGCTTCGACTCCCTCGCCGCCCGGTGCCAGCAGTACTACAAGGCCGGGGCCCGTTTCGCCAAGTGGCGCGCCGTCCTCAAGATCGGGCCCACGGAGCCGTCCGAGCTGTCGATACAGCAGAACGCGCAGGGCCTGGCCCGGTACGCCATCATTTGCCAGGAGAACGGGCTGGTTCCGATCGTGGAGCCGGAGGTGCTCACCGACGGCGACCACGACATCAAGAGATGTGCGGCGGTCACCGAGACTGTCTTGGCCGCCGTCTACAAGGCCCTCAATGACCACCACGTCCTCCTCGAAGGGACTCTCCTTAAGCCCAACATGGTCACTCCCGGCTCCGATTCCCCCAAGGTACGTACGTAGTATATACTAATATTACCATTAATCAGCGTTTTCAGTCCTCCACATATTCATCCTCTCATACTATATCAAATTGGGCGTAAAGTTTAATATTATAGACGATTTTATATGTGAAAAACTTGTAAAATTGTGTCCTCTGTGGTATTTATACGTGAGAATTATCTTGTAAATAACTTGTAAATTTGGGTCTGAGTTTTTTTTTCCAAAATAATTCTCTCAAGTTAGTAAGTCTATTTTTTATGAGTAATGCTATGCCCACGCCCCACCTCCCCCTCTCATGTAGTGGGACCCACATAAAAAAATGGAGGTGCTAAGAATGCACCGTGAAGATGGACAAAATGCGCGCGGTGAAGGTGCGCTTAGCATTATTCTTTTTATACACCCACTTAAGATTATTCTTTTTATACACCCACTTAAGATTATTCTTTTTATACACCCACTTAAGAAAAGTAGCTGAATTTGGTAACGCATAGCGTTACTCTTTTATATTTGTGTGTTGTACTAATCTCTAAGACTTCATAGAGTAACAAGATTTTGTATACTGGTGGTATTCATATATGTAGTAATTGATCTCTAACGCTAATTTATTTTGATGCGTACATAGGTTTCTCCGGAGGTAATTGCGGAGTACACTGTCACTGCATTGCGCCGAACGGTGCCGCCGGCGGTTCCAGGCATCGTGTTCCTTTCGGGGGGTCAGAGCGAGGAAGAGGCGACGTTGAACCTGAATGCGATGAACAAGCTGGAGGTATTGAAGCCGTGGACGTTGTCCTTTTCCTTTGGGAGAGCCCTTCAGCAGAGTACCCTCAAGACGTGGGCGGGTAAGAAGGAGAACGTGCCGACCGCTCAGCAGGCGTTCTTGGCGAGGTGCCAGGCCAATTCGGAGGCCACGCTCGGGAAGTACGCCGGCGGGAGCTCCGGCGAATTGGCCTCTGAGAGTTTGTACGTCAAGGGTTACAAGTACTAAACAGGAGATCGGAGGCCATTAGATTATTACATAGTTACTCAATTTCTCCTCTCTCTCATGTGTCACGCTCAGTCACTCTGTTTCTCTAATTTCTATATGTGGCGTTCACATGCGTCGATCAATATTGTGAATACATGTAACCCCACTGTTTTCTTACCTAATGTTAATTTATGCGACTAACTGACTAACATTTATTAAAAAATTTTAAACAAAAACCCCCCATAATTTGAACTTTATCTTTGAACTTTATCTACATAATTTGAACTGTATCCGTGAATACATGTGTAAGTGTCAGATACGCATAATTTGAACTATATCTGCAAAGTCCGGCCTGTAGGTTCAAACACTTATCGACATCTTCATCATCATCAAAATCCATCCGGGACAAGACAGTCCCAAGGCAATTTCCAGATGCATGACCCCATCACGACAAAGTTTTCCGTGAATTCTCAAATATAATTTCATTGCTGAGCAGGAATGTTATCTTATTTAGGTCTCTCTGGTGTAAGATTTACATTCACGTGATCTTAAACTAATATAGTATCATCCACGCTGCCAATGCTCAAAAAAGAGTACAAATAACCATATCATGCAAGAAACCTGACCATTGAAAATCAATCAAACTACATTTCCGATGTCACGGTGTCTTTCTGAAGCATCCTCATGTGTTATATCAGGACTTGGTGACCCAGACATATTCCTTCTGGATTTGGTACTCTGCTCGCCGTTGTTACTCAAGGCACCAGATTCCAAGGCTTCAACATATAAAACCTTTACCAAGGTCCTGAATCGGCGTCTGAAAGTTGGTAACCTCGACATGGAACCGACGATTCCCTGAAGCCTGGACAGGCCATTCCCCGTATTAAGAGATAAAAAAAAAACAAATTTAATTGTCCAACTTAATTATAGCCGTGCAAATCCTTAAAAATCATACTGACTGGATATAGCATTTTAAACGATAACCATACTTGGTTTACAAGGTAGTAGTATAATGTACCTCCGAAATATTGCTTGCAATTGGGCTCTCCTTATATCACCGGACGTAAATCCACTCTCGTTCCAATCCTCTGGTCTTTCAGTGCTGCGGCACATGATCAATTTGCTTAAGCAGGATTCGTCGTTCTCGTCTAATTTAAGCCCTTTGATCTGATCTTTCATTATCACTAATGGCCCGAGAAACCACTCAAATACTTTGTCCTTAGGCCAGTTGAACCTTGTTAACTCTACTTCATCAGCTGAGCATATCATTCAGATAAGACATCAGTTTGTTTGGAAACGGAACATAACTATTAGTTCGATAACAAGGTTTGATAGATGAACAGGATGGGTCTTGAACCTATCCAACAGGAATAACATTTAGCATAACTTACTGATTTGCAAACCAGTTGTGTCAGTCTTTGCGGATCTGAGGAGACATTGTAGAATGCAGTAAGCAGGTAATTTGATACTCAATTTTTTACATTTCCCCTTAAAAATGCAAGCTTCAATGTCAGCAACATCTATCAAACCACAGTGCAATAGGATTCTTCCATTCAGTTCACAAGATCGAAAAAGCCAGTCCCATACCTGAAGAAACACATTCTACAGTTCAATGGAAAACAACGAAAGAAAAATAAAACAAGAATCAGGCAACCCTAAACCTTACCTGCATAGGTTTGAACTGCTGGATTGCCCCTTTCAAAGTTCTAGATCGCTGCGAAACTAACTTTGTGTTGTACCGATCACATACTTTCTCCTTTTTGTGTTCACCTCTTTTCATTTTCAACAGAAAAACTCCTACCAAGACTGTCTGAAGAAATATTTACCTTTTTCGATATGTAGGCCTGGCTGCCAAAAAAACATTGTTATCTGATATTAAATTATTGTTCTGTGAAGTAAAACTACATAATAGCTTTCATGCTCAAACATGTGAAGCCCAGTGATGCAGAAAAATCAAAACCTACAGCCTATGCACCAAATGTTTTTGAAGGTGCCTTGAGGACTTAACACTTTGAAACTGACCAAATACGGACAGATCATGTGTTAAAGCACTGGATAATGATACCTAGGAAGACAGGAGCCCTCTCTCATGTAGAGCATGTCATTTGTGTACTCATCGAACACTGCAATGATCGATATAATGTACGCTAGACCCATCTTGAGTGAGCTTTCCTGTAATGGACATGAAAAAATTTAGACCATTTTATATTAAAGTTCGAAATCACAGAGAATGGACTCAGAAAATATTATGGAGATTAATTCACGTATTTATTATGTTAGACCTGATGAACAACAACACCACCATATAGGCCCAAGAAGAAACTACAGATGAAAGCACAGATTACAGCTCCAACTACTGCAATTGGCCATAGAATAATGGCAAGACCTGCAAAGGGTACACAAGCTGTCTCTAAGAAAGGCCCTTCCCTTCCAATCAAGTCCTCAAAAAGTCTCTTCCACCCTTTGAAAAGAAAGTAAGGACTCTTCCAGAGCGCCACAGCTGTGATCATTGGCACATCGATGAGAACTGAAAGCAGGCTCACGAGAAAACAACTTGGCAGCATCAACAACCTTGCAAGAAAACAGTAAATAAGAGAAGGGACAGGCTTGACAGGATAACAACACCTACTCCATAAAGAAAAGAGTGCCCTTACTGAATGTCCACGAGCTCCTCATCCACCGGGACTGCTTCAATTAGTTCATCCATATAGGAAAAGTAGGAGTGAAAACAGAAGTCGATCACGTCACACACAATGGTACAACTCCCTTCAATTGTACTCCAGCTACCATTCTGATCATGAGTTGCAAAAGTTAACGAAGCACCCACTTGGGATTGAGGTAAAAAAAAAAAAAAAAAAACAGAGGACTAACGTGCAGACTAGAGCAAATACATACAGAAGCGTACCAAAAAATAGTGCAAAGTTTTGTCAATCACTTGTTCCCCGCCACCCTCGAAAGTTGCAAAGAGGGGAGCAAAAAATCCATAGCCAATTCCAACTAAGAGGCTCCCTACAACGCCCAAGACTGGGAGAAGGACCAAAGGCACTGGCATGGTCACCAAAAGCAAAATCTTCAAGATCAGCCCAAGCCTCTTGGTTCTGCCAGGACAAAAAGAAAGACTTTAATTCCATGTCGACAGCCCATAAAAGGCTAGCTTGAAAATGTGAAGTAAGAATATGCCAGAGGAGGTCGAGCGGCCCAGTGACAGATAACATATGGTGCCACGGGAGTCGTAAATAAAATGTTGGAGGCAAAGACTCACTTAGCAATGCAGTAGTAACTCCACACAAAATGCGCCGGCCATAAGCCAACAATTACAGCTGAGTTCCCAACAAAAACGATAACAGCTGCAACTGGTCCGATAATTGCCGCTGCAACAGAAAGCGAACTGAATATTACAGCACAGTGATGCCAAAAAGCTACCTGCGGCATAATATCAGTACATGCATCTCTACATAAATTGATCTGATACACCGTTTAGGCACTAGAGTGCTAGTCTGAACTTAACAAATAGGCATGGAAAACCAATTAAGTCCACATTGATCCGCAACAAGATAATCCTACCAGCTAAAATAGCCGCTCTCTACTCTATTACTCAAATATTTACAGTAACTCTTAGCTAGTTAGCCCGCCACTCCGTTCGCATCCCACAGGTGCCAACCAAAACAGCTTTAATTTGTTTCGTCCTATCGTTTCTCTCTGTTTTTCCAACTTCAGAATCTCCCGAATAATTTGGTAGGGCCGACCAACAAACCCAAAACCTAAGCACAAAGCTTCTCACTAAACCGTGAAGGCGAAGCTACTATTACTTCTCAGAAAATAATAGAGATCGTACTCTTTTTCTTTATTATATACAGGGACGTTAGCAAGGGACCCCCCCATTTACAGCACGGAAGGAGCTCTAGCAAAGTAAAACAAAACATGAAAAGTAAAAAAACCCAGAACAGGAAGCTGCAACCACTTCACCTTTAATAATGCCGAGGAGCAAAAGCATGAAAAAGAAGGGTAGAAACGAAATAAAGCTCCACAAAGCGGCAAGAAACCCCTCTGGGACCTCCATTGATGGCAACGACAAGAGGCACTGTTTGCAGAGAGTACGTCGAGGAAGGAAGAGGCATATACGAGTGCGGTTCCAAGACGGATATTAAAAATGGGAAGCTGACAAAATTTGGTTTTAGACAAAAAACGAAGTGGTTGAGGGAGGCGTCTGCGGGATCTGGCCTCTGAGAGGGAGAAGCGGTTTCGGAGACAGGAAAAAGAAACTGCCAGGACGACAATGACTGCTACGTGGCGGGAGAAGGAGGTTTAAGACGTCCACGAGTCCGCGATCGCGCGTGTTCTGCGTGATTCTTTTTGAGTAAAGAGAGTGGAGGGACAAAAGAGGAAGAAACCTCGGTAGTCGTTTCGTCCTTTGTCCTGGGGAGCGGTGGCGGGAAGGCAATGGATGAGCCAAGGATACAATGACCGAAATGGCCTCCGATTAGTAGAGTATTCCTTTCGGGTTAAATTGGGGAACGACGAAGTTACTGGATTCTGATGGAAGGGCGACGTGTCATTCACATAGGGAGGGTATCTGGTAAGATATTTTTACAGAAGATAAAGGACATTGAATTTTTCCATTTAGTTTTTTTATATACAGTAAAAGATGTTAAATGGTATTGGATTTTCTAATATTTATATATTATTTAATTATTTCAGATAAAATAATTTTTAGGGCATTAAATTAGAGGATTTGCTGCTTGGAGTTTAACCCTATTGAATGAAGATATTAAAATAAAACCTATTATTACCTTAAATTTTCTGAATTTTTGTGATTTATTTTATATGTACATTTGTTGGTTTTTTTATCTATTAAACTAATGGGGAGTTAGTACAATGAGAAATCAATTTTCAAGAGAGATTTAAAGAAACTAATAAATTGTGGGTTAATATAGTCTAGGATCTAATTTTTTGGCATTAGTAGTCGTGAGAGAATTTAAAAGAATTATAAGGTCTACCTATGTACAAGTGCCACGTATAAATTTCCACTAAAAGCCATAGATCACATAGAAAGTGACACTTCATATCACTTTTAAATTTAAAAAGAATTTTATGTTATAACCAACTAAAATCTAAGAGTAATGCTATGCGCACTTTAATGTGCATGCATATTGTGCACTTCCCCTCACTAGCAGTGGGACATTAAAATATACTATAGTGAGGGGGGAAATGCACAATGTGCATGCATGCACATAGCATTACTCAAAATCTAATTAACATAAAAATGGTTTTCCTGAGACATTAAATCTGTGACACAATTTGTAGTATAAAAATCATAGACACTACTATGTTTAATTTTTAAGAGTAAAGTGGACATTATTTTAATGGGGCTGCGCAAAAACTGCACACGTTCGCTTTGGGCATAGTATTATTCTTAATTTAATTACTAGAATATGGAACTAATTAAAAACTATATATATATATATATATATATAAGTTTACAAAAGTAAATAGTCAATTTTCCAAGATAAACGTTATAAGATTAGGGTCAAAGAGGAAAATCATGTCCATGCTGCTTTTATTCACTTTGTCTTTGCATGATCTTACAATTTATAACCACCCCCAAAAAAAAAAAAATTCATATTAGCGCAAAAGCACTGTACAGTTCTGCAAACATGCAATCCCTCTACGCTCTATAATTCAAAACGAATTAAAAAAGGAAAAGACAAAAAGCAGTGAGGCTTCAGAAACGCTAAAAAAAAAAAAAAAAAAAAATGAAGAGCTTCGGCGGTACTCTATAATTTGATTGATCATCTCTTCGTTCTGCAACCCCGAGCGAGAAGGAACCCATTGGGCGGACCAGTCAGCTCCATCTGGCAGCGACTGTGCAATCGATAAGCGAAACGGCCGAACGCGTACCTGACACGAACCTTGAACGTTCCACGAACACTGTACCGAATTCGATTCGTCTGCACCTGCTTCTGTAGTTCCATGGAAAGATTAAGCGGCAAATAGACTTCGCTGGAGATCATGTGCAGCGCCTCCACCCTCGCTTCCCCTCGCCTCAGCGTGAAAGGCTCCAATCCTTGAGTCGCGATCTGCCTCCCGAAGAAGAGAAGATCGATGCTCGAGTACTCGAACGTCACGTCTATTTTACGGTTTGGGTTGGTGAAATTAACGAGGACGATGATGTCGCCGTTCAGGGACTCCGGCGTGTCGAGGTAGACGCTTCTCAGGCTCGCGCCGGAGGTGACGAAATTTGGGTTTCGCGGCTTGATCGCCTGAAAGATTATGAGGACGGAGATGCCTGCGAGGATGAGAAGCAAACAGAGTATGAAACAGACGACGGCTGCGAACCAGACGAGAGGGTTCGTGCGCCGAGGCCGAGGCAGTACTATTTCTTTCGTCGTCGATCTAAAGCTGCGGAAGCTATGATCGGATGTTGTTTGATGCTTCAAGGGATTGACGGCCTGTCTGGGTGGTGGTGACGTCAACGGCGGCGGTGGCGGTGGCGGGAGGAGGTTATAAAGAGGAGAAGGCATGGAATGGTGTTTGTGCTGCTTTTGGAGCGGGGTACTACTGGAGGGAGTACTCATCTTGGCCGAATCTTGGAGAAGATAGTGGATCGATCCTTGAAGATGTGATCATGTGTGGGTTTTTATATGTTAAATATTTGTGTTCAAAGTAATTGGAAGGAGCTAGCAAATGTGATTACTTAACTAAAGTGAAATAAAAAGGGGCTTTTGATTTGGGGAATAGGGGCAGTTCCTGCGTTGAGATTGACAAAAGGTGGTGGGAGATTTGATTGGGGAGGGAGACAGTGGAGGAGAATTTGGACTGTAATCTATTGCTTTTGCTTTTCTGAGATGCATTAGTCACTAAGAAATGGAAAGTGGGGAATACAGAAATGCTTTCCTTTTCCCCTGAAGTGCTCCCTCTAGAGGATTGCATTGCATGGATGAAATCTCTCATTCTCTCAATAGTACTTATCCGGTTTTAAGAACTGGAGAGAGTTCGGATGAATTATATATGCAGATTCAGAAAAACCGTGCATCAAGAAGAGGAACCTTTGGGGCCCAAATTAATGCCCTGAACATTCTCCCTCGAGAATCAAGATTCGTTTGTGCTCTTAAAGGGGTTGAGTCTCGAGAATGGGAGCTGTTGGTCAATCCTGGGATACGAGAAAGTGATGGTGGCCACCTTTACGACCGGCAATATATATCACAGGCTCCTCATCAAAATTGAATTTGGGGCTTTCAAGCACATATTCAAACAGTTTCGTGCCATATAGCAACATATTGGATCAAGACATTTGAAGAATTCTTAATCGATAAGAAAGTGAATCAGGTGAAACGAGAGGTTCCAGGATGGGAGAGAGAGTAAGAAAAGTAGGCCCCAATTTTATTTATTTTTTATTTTTTATTTTTTAGAAAGTGGCGCACCACCTAACTTAACTATACTTTGAGACAAGCCTGGCTATGATACTGTTATAGTCTCATGTCTACCCACCTCGTTGCATGTCAGCGGGTCAGTACCCTTTTTCAAATTAATCAATTTCAGTCTATACTGGGATATAATGTTCAGAAGTTTATTGTCTTATTGGAGTCCCTGAAAGTGGAATATCTAAAAACAATTCCTCTTGTTAGTGGTAGACATTGAGAATTTAATTTTTTTGTTATGGGGGTTTAGTCGTTAGAGATTTCATTTTCAGGGATTATACCAAAAATTGATGCTTTCTCATACTAGAAATTGATACTTTCTTATACCAGAAATTGATGCTTTCTGGTACTAGAAATTGATGCTTTCTCATCCACAAGCGTCTACGACTCTAATTTCTCCCCAAAAATCGGGAGACTTCAAAACCCCTATCCAATGTAAATTCGTCAACCCGTTGAGAATTTCATGTCTCTAGTACTAGTTGGTGATCACAACTCACAAACTAACTCATGAAGAGGGGAAGGTGCAAAGGAAAATATCATCAAGCGAAGAATCATAGGTATGTCAATATAAGACTCAAAAGTGTATAAATCAAGTGATAATTAGATCTACAAATTTTGTTTGAATATATTAATAAATTCAGGTAAAAAAGAAACATTCCTCGGGGTTAAAACCAACTGGAAAAAGTTTTAAAACCGCCGGCAAAGTTTTGTGTCCCCCGTTAATAATAGCTGGCGATTTTCCCAATAGTTTTAACACCCAAGAATAAAATTAATTATGCTGACAGAATTTAAATCGCCGGCAAAAAATATCTTTGTCGGTGGTTTATTTTACCCCATAAAAAAAATTATACCGGTGAAAAATGAACTGCCAAGAAAAAATTTCCCCGCACTTTTTTATTTTTTAAGGACAAAAAAATGTAATAAAAACCGTCAAGTATTGTTTCTCGATACTTATCCCGGTGGTTTTTGTTAACCACCTAAAAATATAATTTTTTTACAAAAAATTAAAATTTCGACTAAAAATAATAATCACCTATTAAAAATGTAGATAAACATCTTTGATTATATTAAAAAATCAAATTAAACGGAATCCAAATCAAAATTGTAACAATCTATGAGTTTCAAATAATTACAAAATTACATAGTGGAATAGAAAAACTCCTCCATCGTGCTGCATACTTCATGAGTGAGATAGGTTGTTGAGGTCATTGTTTAGACAAAAAGAAAGGCCCTATCAAACCAGAATTTTCAACCACCTAGTAGTAACTAAAACCAAGATTAGAAACAAAATTAAACACAGAATAATTCTCTATATATAAGAATCAAAATGAGCATGGACAACACTAATCTCTAATTTCAAAATGAGCATGCATATGGACAACACTGATCCTAATTGAAAATACTCTAATTAACCAACACTAAAATCATAAGCATATAATACTTGTAGTTCTACTCTTCTAATTAGAACACGAATCTTAATGAAGTCATAGATACATGACAAGACAGACTATATATCTATGGGCCTGCAGGTATTGAACGGCGACTAAATAGAATGAACTTCTGGAGGTCGATTCTGGTGGCTTCAATGGCCGATTCCTGCCAATGATGGAAGGGGAATGCGAAGACCTAAGTCTAGCGTAGGGAAAGAGGGAGAGACTTGAGAAATACTAAACGAAATTTAGCCTCTCTCGGGGTTAAAGATAAAACCCTTGACGACGAAAGACAACATTTGTCAGGGGTTTCTAATAAACCCCCCGGCTAAAATCGACCTTTCCCGGGGGTCAACTAAAACCCCCTCTTAAAATCAGTGTAAACCTAATTTCCTTAAGGTATAAAGAAAAACTGCTGGCTAAAACTTCTATCCTAGCGGTTTTAAGGAAACAACCGGGGAATAGACATTCCCGGGGGTTTTATTCATCCTTCAGCAGTCCCGGGGGTTTTAATAAAACTCCACACTACAACTTATTTCCGCCGACGATTTTAACTGAAACCGCCGGAAAAAACATGTTTTCTACTAGTGAAAATAGGCATCACCAACGTACTGATTTCATTGGTATCTTGCATGCATAAGATCCAATCAATACTGAACAATTTAAGCTTAGCATGATGGAAAATACATAAAATCAAGCGAAAATCTCATGTCATTACATATGTCGAATAAACTATAAAGTAAATAACAGTAACCTGATCCTTGACAAAGGCAGAAGCGATTAAGGTTCCGTTCTTTTGAGGTTTAATATATATTGACCAATGCCGCAACTGTTGCTTAATTACATCCGTTTCTGTTCGATTAGCTACAATAGTACTGCCAATACTAGGATGGTCACCACTCACGAATTAACTCATGAAAAGAGGAAGGTGCAAAGAAAATATCTCCAAGCAAAGAATCGTACGTATGTCAATCTAAGACTCAAAAGTAGTATAAGTCAAGTGATAATTAGCAATCGCAATCTGAATATTTTGTTGAATTAACAAAACAGCCATCCTCAGCGTACTGAGTTGATTGTTGCATGTTTTGCATGCATGCATAAGATCCAATCAAGTGGACAAATTAAGCTTAGCATCATGGAAAACACATAACACCAAACTAGCATCTCAGGCGAGCAACTTCATTAAATAATGTTGAATAAACTAATATACCGTAGAGTAAATAACACTAACCTTGATCCTTGACAAAGGTGGAAGGTGTTAACTTGATAAAAAACGGGTTATCATGTATTAATGAGCATATGAGCTTATATACATCTAGGTTACACGGGAAAAGTCAAGTATACCCTTGAAGGGGTAAAAAAGATGTAAATACCCCTATCCTATATACATATTAACATCCCCCCTCAAACTCAAGATGGGGTAAAGGAGCCCAACTGGAGTTTGGAACACAAATACCGAAATCGCGACGAGGTAAACGATTTGGTAAATAGCTCTACAGTCTGATGTTCGGAGGGAAGATACAATAAGGTGAGAGTGCCGGTGATACAGTGATGTCGCACAAAGTGACAATCCACTTCAATATGTTTAGTCCGCTCATGAAACACATCATTGTGAGCAATTTGAAGAGCACTCTTATTGTCACAATGAAGTGGAGTAGCAGAATCCTGAGAGACGCCCATATCCTGAAGTAACCAACGAAGCTAGACAAGCTCAGAAGTAGTGTCAGCAAGAGCTTGATATTCAGCCTCAGTACTCGAACGCAAAACAGTAGATTGCTTCTTGCTACGCCAGGAAATCAAAGAGTCACCTAAGAAAATGGTATAACCTGTGGTAGATCGAAGATCTGTAACATCCCCAGCCCAATCAGAATCAGAATATGCAGATAAAGTAAGACTGGAAGCAGAGGAAAAGATCGAACCCCTATACAAGCTGCCACGAACATAGCGCAATATACGTAACACGACTGCATAATGAACAGAGCGAGGAGCAGACATGAACTGACTGACGACATGAACTGACTGACGATATGAACTGACTGACGACATGAACAGCATAACTGATGTTTGGACGTGTAATAGTCAAATAGATCAAGCCACCGACTAACTGACGATAGAGAGTAGGATCAGAAAGTAACTTGACATCTGTGCCTCGAAGCTTAACATTAAGCTCTAAAGGAGTATCACAAGTCTTATTGTCAGTGAGACTAACACGGTTGAGCAAATCAGCTGCATACTGAGCCTGAGAAAGACCATAGCCACCAGATAAGGAGAGTACTTCAAGACCAAGAAAATAGCGTAGACGACCAAGATCCTTCATTTCAAAGCAAAGACCAAGAAAATAGCGTAGACGACCAAGATCCTTCATTTCAAAGCAAAGACCAAGAAAATAGCGTAGACGACCAAGATCCTTCATTTCAAAACAAGTACTCAAGTAGGCCATAAGATGAGAGATGCCTTGCATATCATCACCAGTGATAACCATATCATCCACATATAATAACAAGAGCACAATACCACGAGAGGTCTGATGAGTAACAATGCATAATCATGAGAACTCTGACGATAACCAAACTAAATAATCTTCAAACAGAAGGTGGAGAACCAAGCGGGGTGCTTGCTTCAGCCCATATAGAGCATGACGAATTTTACATACTTGCCCCGATTGATGAAGAAATCCCGGTGTGGGTAACAAATAAACGTCCTCGGCTAAGTCACCATTCAAAAATGCATTTTTTACATCCATCTGAAATAAAGCCTAACTCCGAGCAGAAGCAAAGGCAAGTAACAAACGAACAAAAGTCAATCGAGCAACAGGAGCAAAGGTCTCCTCATAATCAATACCATACTCCTGGGTATAGCCCTTAGCCACAAGACGGGCTTTATAGCAATCAAGGCTACCATCCGCCTTAGTCTTGATTTTATAAATCCACTTGCAGCCAATCGGGGACTTACCAGGAGGAAGATTAACAAGATCCCAAGTATGAGTCCGGGCCAGAGCGTGTAATTCCTCAGACATAGCTTCCTGCCAAAGAGGGTGAGAGGAAGCCTCGCGATAGGAAGAGGGTTCAAGATTAGAGGAAAGAGTAGAGGAATAACAATGATAATCAAGTAAACGTACCGGAGGATGACGAGTGTGAGAGGGATAGCGAGACTGACCAACAGGATCCACAGGCGAAGAAGAGGTAGACGAGCGAAGAGGGAATCCGAAGAGGACTAAATGTACCAGAGGCTGACGAGTGCGAGAGGGATAGCGAGACTGACCAACAGGATCCTCAGGCGAAGAAGAGGTGGACGAGCGGAGAGGGGAATCCGAAGAGGACTCAGGGGCACTAGATGAAGGAGGAGACGCCGGATCAATGGAAGGTATAGGAGCATCAGGCAGAGAAGGCACTGGGGACAGGAAGTCAACAAACGGTGAACCAGCAACAGAATCAGGCATAGCAGACACAGAAGAAGAAAAAGGTTCAGGGAAACGATCAAAAGCAACCGTAGGAGATACATCACAATGCGATTTATGCGAAGGCAATGAGTAAAAGAGAACTTTTTCCCAGAAAGTAACATGTCCTGAAATACGTAATTTCTGAGTCCGAGGATCATAACACTGAAAACCTTTTTGTTGTGTACCATAACCCAATAAAACACACATGACAGATTTGGCAGATAGTTTATCATGTTTACGAGTAGGAAGTAAAACAAAACAAGTGCAACCAAAGACACGAAGAGAAGAGTAATCCGGAGACGTGCCATAAAGACGAGTGAGAGGGGTAGAGTCATTCAAAGCCACAGAAGGTAATCGATTAATAAGATAAACAGAAATGAAATAAGCCTCACCCCAGAAATGCTTAGGGACAGAAGAAGACAAAAGAAGAGTACGAGCGGTTTCTACAATGTGTCGGTGCTTACGCTTAGCAACTCTATTTTGTTGTGGAATATAGGGACAAGAAAGTTGTTGCAATGAACCATGGGATTTCAGCAACAACCGAAACTAGTCAGAAATATATCCTCCCCGGAATCAGAACGAAAAATTTTAATTTTTCGAGAAAATTGAGTATGAATCATCGTGGAGAAATCAACATAGATATTGCAAAATTCAGAGCGAGACCACATCAGATAAACCCATACAAAACGTGAATAATCATCGATGAATACAACATAATATTGAGATCCACCTATAGTTGGGCCCGAAGAGGGTCCCCAAAGATCAGAGTGAACAATATCAAATTGAGCTAAAGAACGCACAACACTGATATTAAATGGTAAAGCAGTAGGTTTCCCAAGTTTACAACTAACACAGTGCAACAATTCAGAAAAAACATGTCCTAATTGACCAGTACAAATTAATTTATTCAAAGTAGAGGTAGATACATGACCCAAACGACTATGCCACAGTGCAAACTCAGAACTAGCTATCAAACTGCAAGGACGAGGGGAACTAGTACGCAAGGAAATATGCAAAGTATCAAACTCAAAGAAACAACCAACTTTACATCCTGTCCCAAGAACCTTCCCCATCGATGGATCCTGTACCTGACAGCTAGAGGAAGAAAATGAAACATGAAGGCCAAGATCACACAGTTGTCTAACAGACAACAGGTTCAGTGACAGACGAGGTACATAAAGAACATCAAGAAAATTGATTCCAGCAGAGGTACTAATAGAACCAGAATATTCAACAGGGAGTGTAAAGCCATCAGCAGTATAAATAGGGGAGAAGGACAAAGGAGAGGAAGAGGATATAGAAGTAAAAATAGAAGAATCAAATGTCATATGGTTAGAAGCACCAGAATCAATAATCGAAGAACCCTTACCAGAAGTGGCAGACAATGCAGAGACTGAAAATTACCATGACCAAGACCAGTGATATTTCAAATGCCCATATTCCTTACAATAACGACACTGTACATGAGTCATGTCACGATGAGGGCCAGGTTTACTGGCTGTGGGGGAGGACGTCTGGAAGCTACAAGAACAGTGTCGGTATCCTTGATTTGTGAAGTAATGGGTCCCCCAGCGCGACGACGGGTTTCCTCTGCAAGTAATTCTGATAGGGCAGCTTCAACAGAGGGTAAAGGATGCCTATGAAGCATAGAGGACCGAACAAACTCATACTCATCACTGAGTGCCATAAAAAACTGAACCAAGTGTTCTTCATCCACATGTCTGAAAAATAACGGCATCAGCATTGCAGACAAACTTAGGAGTTATAACACCTAACCCATCTGAGCATAAAAATCGGAAATGGATTGATCGGGGGCCTGCCGAAGAGATCGGATGTCCATCTCTAACTTATACTTCTGAGCAAAGTTCGTGCCCTTGTGTCTGTGTTCTAAAAATAACCTTGCATCTCTTGCATTTTCATATTTCCCAACTTGCAGGCAAAGAGAAGGAGAAACAGCGCTAGCTAACCATGAAATCACTCGGGAATTATTAATTTCCCATTCCTCTATAGCTTTGAAATTTTAACCGTCTGCAGTTATGGTAGGCATTTTACAGTTACCAGAAGCATATTTCCACAAATTACGGCCTCGCAAAAAATTACGCATAAGAGAAGCCCAATGAACATAGTTCATGCTATTTAATTTCACAGGCATAAGAGGAGCATGATCGGATGAAGCCTGGACTGCCTCGGTCTGAGCGGGCCCGATTCGGTCTGAGTGGGCCCAGTGCGGTCTGAGCGGACTTGGTTCGGTCTGAGCGAGCCTGGTTCGGTCTAAGCGGGCCCGGTTCGGTCTAAGCTAGTCCGGTTCGGTTTGAGCTGGCCTGGTTCGGTCGGATCGGACCCGGTTCTGTCAGAATGGATACGGGTCGGTCTGGATGGACCCGACTTGGTGTGAGCTAACCCGGGCTGGGTTGGCTCGATGGAGGGAACCCTAGCTAGGGTTTTATGTGAGAATGCAAATGGGGAAGATGAAGGGGACGACGACGCTGGAGGCTGAGCAGGGATTGAGACGCGGCGGCAACCGAACGTCGCCCGAACAGCGACACGACGACGGACGGAGGTGGCACGGCGGGGAGATGGTGGCGCCGCGGTAGCTACACGGCGGACACGACGGACACTGCGGACACGGCAGGGGAGGCACGAAAACGCCCAAAAGACACCAAGATCCTCTTCAAATAGCCTTTGTGGAAATAAATACCAAAGATCCGATAGCAAAGAGCAACAAAGCGAGTCAGAACAAAGTACAACAAGGAGAATACGAAGCCCTCTATCCTCACATCAATCCGGGCTTCCAAAAGACGAAATCGTAGCCTCAATCCGAATTAGAGGTAGGGCGAAGCTTAAACCAAAGTTCCGAGCCAAATAAGCAACAAATCGACAAGAAATCGGCGCCGGAAGAAGCAAAAAACCAGAGACGCAGATTTGGGGAAGACGACGAGTCGAGCGAGTTAACTCGGTTTGCCCGTCCGAGTTGAACCCTTTAGCTAGTTGATTTGCACCAAGTTGAGGCTGAGTCGACTCGGCTCTGATACCATGTTAACTTAATCAAAAACAGGTTATCATGTATTAATGAGCATATGAGTTTATATACATCTAGGTTACAAGGGAAAAGTCAAATATACCCTTGAAGGGTAAAAAGACGTAAATACCCCTATCCTATATACATATTAACATAAGGGATTAAGGTTCCAATGTTTTGAACTTTGATATATAATTCCATGAACTTTTTTATGATGCATGGGGTCATGGAAGCTAATAGATAATTATGTTAATTATAATGTACTAACTATATTTTACAAAGATCCCGATTTATATTGGTATAACACTAGATCTACTCAAGATCATAGGTCGATCTTTTAATTCATTTGTGTATTCACTAGTTTCCGGCTCTACACAGTATCAAATTAACCTGATAGACAAATTTTGAGGGTTCTAAGTTTTTGTACTCAAATTGAATTTAGTTCAATTGATTATAAATCTGACCCAAAACTATATATATATCTAATGAAATTAGCTAGACTCATAGGAATAGGTAATTGTTCATTCCCGTAATTAAGGTTTAAGTGCGTAGGTCCATTACGATGTTCTCCACCTAATTTAGTTCCAATCAACCAGCTGGTCCATTACGATGTTCTCCACCTAATTTAGTTCCAATCAACCAGCCGGTCCATTACGATGTTCTCCACCTAATTTAGTTCCAATCAACCAGCTGGTCCATTACGATGTTCTCCACCTAATTTAGTTCCAATCAACCAGCTGGTCCATTACGATGTTCTCCACCTAATTTAGTTCCAATCAACCAGCTGGTCCATTACGATGTTCTCCACCTAATTTAGTCCCAATCAACCAGCTGGTCCATTACGATGTTCTCCACCTAATTTAGTTCCCATCAACTAGCTAGCCGCTGGCCCACGGAGTCGAGATGGCCGGTCTCCAATGTTTGTCTCTCTATGTATGTATGTATGTATATCTATTAAATTGTAAGCCATCGAATTAAGATTTTTAACTACATGGATAGACCTCTAATTATTAAATTTTAAGTGAGCTAGGTACTCTCTTTAATTATAATGAGAAAGCAGTATAGTAATACCTCTGTCCCTGATTTACATGAGAATTCAGGTAGAGAAATATTTGAGAGATTGGGTATAATTAAGGGGACAAAGATGTGAGGTGGTTTAATTTATGGAAGAAAAGGACATGCTCCAGGCCTTTTGGCCACATGGATCGTTTGGTGAGGCATTGAAGGAATTCTCAAGGAAGCGCTACGCATTTCTATCCAAGAGAAAGGAATGGATGAGACAGAGCTTCTATGTTTTAATTAGTTTGGTTTTTCTAATTTTCCCCATTTTTCCACGAGCTATAATATAAGGGTACTGTTGCGAGTGCAGTTGCCGGCGGCCCCGCAGGAGTTGGTGGCATTCCGGTCCCCTGACAAGTTTGTATTGGGAGGAGACACAATTGAAGAGACAGATAGGCCTTGCCAATTCTACTCTTGCAAAGCAATAAATGGGCCAAGCAGTTTGGTGGGACTCTGATCTCTCTCTATATATATGACCAATGCATTTCCGGCGACATTGAATAGATTGGGGCCTTTTAGATGAGAACGTACGTTTGGTGTAAACGCTCTGAAAGTATTTGCAGCTAGCTGCCTCTCCAAATAGTAATTAGATACAAATAATCTCTCCTAGCTCTTGAGTAGTACTACACCTCTCTTTCCTGCTGATGCAATATGCTTCATCTTCTTTTCTTCACCTTCAACTTTCATACTACTTGCGGCATGCAGGAAGAGAACAGTAGTGGTACTATACATTAGAGAGAGCCATCCTCACGTCCCTGCAGTACTATTCGGTTTTAGTTCCTTGCATGCTTTGTCTGCGAATTAATAGCACCGCGCGCATGCCCTGGCTAGTTTTAGAGAGCTTTGCCTGTTTCAACGTACTTCGAGGTTTGCCAAGAAGCCACCGTCGACGTCTGGAGAAGAGAGTGAGGGACTCGCCGGACCATCTAATTCTTCTTCCGGCGGTCTTCCGAGTATGCCCGCGGCAGCTGCACATATCAAGTTCTTATTTATATATTACATATATACTAGTGCATGCATGCATGCAATCAATTATAACGCTCTTCGGTGTGGAGAAGGTGACAAGCACCTAACTATATTAATTCTCAGTTGAATTATTAGCCATTGTATTAGGATTTAGCAAAAGACCTGAACTATTGAGATGCTTGAGCTAATATTTAGTGATCATGATATTTGATGCATAGATTAATGCCCAAGTATTGAGTACCTAATTAAACAGAATTTTTATTGTTTTCCATATTATATTTAAACAGTCTTTTGTAAGGATTTATTAAATATATATAGAATATATATACTGTCAGCTTTAATTATGACAATTAAATAAAGAGAGTATTTGGTAAGGTTCCTGGACCCATTAGATCTCCGTCACAGCAGGTGAGAATTAACCACTACGAATATTAGACCAGTGGAGACGTTATAACCACGAAAGAAGCGCTTGACTCTCTCTCCCTCTCTCTCCAGTCTTTGTAGGCCTCTCTATCGGTACAGATCAGAGACAGATACAGTTCTCCTATAATTTTATGAAAAATTAATGCTATATGCACTTTACTCTTATAATTTTATGAAAAATATTATATACACTTTACTGTGTATACACTTTGTGCACGTCCCCCTCTCTGTAGTGGTTGGACCTGTACTAAGAATATTTTAATGTCCCACTGGGGAAGTGCATACACAATAAAGTGCATATAGCATTACTCAATTTTATATCGCAAACAACGTAGAAACATTCAAAACGTTCGGAAATAAATTCCATTAGGGGCCGTTGAACAGTTGAGAATTAACTACTGTGTCCATTAGACGGCAGACCATCAGCTGCACTTAAAAGCTAGTCACCAAGGTGAAGGGGTTCGCTAGGGAACAATGAGCTTCTTGTAGAAGAGTTTCCATCTTTTAACAAGCAAATCCATATTGTATATATGCAGGAGATTCACGTGGGAAAATTAATTGGTCATTATGTACGTGAATATTTGATCATCCTAATATATATTATTGGTTCAGTACTGACCGGTAAGTCTTTGTTCTTAATTTGCACTAATTAAAGAGATATCATGATCTAGCGGACTCAAGCACTTAACCCCAACTGCAACCCCTTCTGCTGCACTTCATAGTGATAGATGACCAGTGTTACTATCAGCGAAGACGACATAATTAACATAAGTACGCATTTTGGTTGGGTTCCAATCTAGATAGGTCACTAATTTGTTTCATAGATCTTAATAATTAGGTATTTTTTAAATATATACAAGCTTGTAATCTAATTCAATATTGATGCTGCGCGCAGCTGAGGTGGGGAAATTATAGAAAAAGAATTTAGTAGTTAATTAGTTCCAGTACCCGACGCAATTAACTCTGACCTACTCTGCCACCGATGATGAAATTAAGTTGCTACTTTCCTCCCATGGCATTTACAACAGGCAGATCCCCATCACCGCTATTTAGACGGACCATCCTTGGCCCATTCTTCAGCTGTGTTTGCTTCCTCATGAGTAATAGTACTCTTGGCTCTCTCTCTCTCTCAGGCCATGAATATTATTAGTCTCTTGTTCTTCTTCGTCTACATGACTTGTACTAGTACCCACCCTGCTTCTCTCTGATCAAGGCCTTAGACAAGGTATATAGCTAGGTTAGCTAGGTAGAAGGATAGTGATCATGATCGATATGGTTTTACTACAGCTTGAGACGTGGTTGAGGAGGCTTGTGGGCTTCCTCCGCGACTACCCAGAACTCCTTCTCGTCCTGCTCAGCATCTTCCTCGTCCGATACTCCTTGACCCTTTTCATGAACAAGATCAGGGTAGTGGCGGTGAAGAAGTGGCCCGTGCTCCGCATTCTGTCGAACATCAACCGGGTGCACGACTGGTGCACGGAGCTGCTCCGGCGTCGCGGCGGCACGGTGGTGGTGAAGGTCCCCCGGTTCTGGCAGATGCACCTGCTGCTGACGAGCGACCCGGAGAACGCGAGCTACATCGCGAGCCGAGCCCACTTCACGAACTTCCCCAAGGGCCCCGACTACGCTCAGCTCTTCGACATCCTCGGCGACGGCATCCTGAACGCCGACGGCGACTCGTGGCAGGTCCAGCGCAAGTGGGCCCACCGGCTCCTCCGGCAAAAAGGGTTCCGGCGCCTGGTGGCTCTGACCAGCGCGGAGAAGGTGGAGAAGGGGCTCGTGCCACTGCTGGACCACATGGCCCAGAGGGACCTCACCGTGGACCTCCAGGACGTGTTCCAGAGGTACACCTTTGACGTCTCAGGCATCCTCACGTGCGGCCTCGACCCGGGATGCCTCTACCCGACCTTGCCCTCGTGCCCTTCGTCCAAGCCATGGACGACGCCAACGAGGTCATCCTCCGCCGCCACGCCCTCCCCAACCGCCTCTGGAAGCTCCAGAGGTGGCTCCGGCTCGGCAACGAGAGAAAGATGGCTCGAGCCCGCGAGACCATTGACCAAGTCCTCGCCAACCTCATCGCCACCCGGAGACGGGAATTAAGAGGAGTACCGAAGGTGGTGGAGGAGGAGGAAGCTGAATGTACTGATTTGCTGACGACGTACCTGAGCCAACCGACGGAGGACCCGGAGATGGAGAGGCTCAAGTCGGAGGACGTCTTTCTCCGGGACACCACCTTGAACATGTTGGCCGCCGGGAGGAACACCACCAGCGCCGCCCTCACTTGGCTCTTCTGGGAGCTCTCCAGGCACCCCGAGGTGGAAGAGAAGCTCTTGCACGAACTAAAGATGACGTCGACGACGTCGACGACGAAGAACAAACCTGGAGAAGCTGGTACTAGTACTCCGACCCAGAAAATATTCAAGGTGTACGAGGCGGAGGAGGTGAGCGGGCTGGCATACCTGCACGCGACGCTGTGCGAGTGCCTGAGGCTCTACCCCTCCGTCCCGCACGTGCTCAAGGGCGTGGAGAAGCCGGACACGCTGCCCTCTGGCCAAAGGGTGGTCCCCGGGATGAGGGTGGTGGTGACCCTCTACGCGATGGGGAGGATGGAGAGCGTCTGGGGCGAGGACTGCCTGGAGTTCAGGCCGGAGCGGTGGCTCACCCCAGAAGGCACCTTCAACTCCGACGTCTTGCACCGCAAGTCGTTTCAGGTGTTCAGTACGGGCCCCCGAACTTGTCTCGGGAAGGACATGTCTTTGACTCAGATGAAGGTGGTCGTCGCCTCCTTGCTCCATAACTTCCACGTCAGGGTCCTCCACCGAGGCCACGCCGCCGTGCCCGCCGTCTCCGTCACACTCCAGATGAAGGACGGCTTGATGGTGAAGCTCGCACGAAGATGTACTACTACTACTACTGCTGGTGCTTAGCCATGCATGCATGAATATTAACTGTTCCATATTCGGATGATAATTTTATTACTCAATATATATGATCATCAAATTCGTATATATACGTCCCTTCCGTCACCCCACCCGTGATCTTGCGTCTAGCTTCCGTCGTAATTATTAACATTTCTTGATATTCAGCACTGTTTAGAGACATTACATTAATCGACATTGATTAAATTGATTGATCTTGCATACGGCATGCGTTACTTTCAGCTTTAAGAATTGAGAGAGTAAAGGTCTTATCAAATGTCAAATACTGCAACATGGATCCCTTACGTTTGTTGCTGAGTCAGCGGACCAAAACCCTATTCGGGCAAAGACAATCGGGTCTAGCCTCGCTGTCCCGCTGCCTCCCTGCCCCGGCAGCAACCTCCCGACCTCGGCCTCCCCGGCGCGCCTCTTGGCCTCCCTTCTGCGGTCCCGTTGCCTGCCTCCCACGGCCTCCCTCCTGCAGTTTGGCTGCCTGCCTCCCGACCACGGCCTCCCTGCCGCAGCCTCCCAACTGCAACTTCATTTTGTGCCTGGGGAAGTCAAGAGGCCGCGGTTGGGAGGCCGGGAGGAGGCCGTGGTCGAGAGGCCGCGGACGGAAGGCAGGGAGGCCGCAGGAGGGAGGCAGGGGGTGAGATGTCGCGGGAGGGAGGCCACAGTACTAGGGAGAGAGACAGCGAGACCGCGGGGCTAGACCCGATTGTCTTTGCCCAAATAGAGTTTCGATTCGCTGACTCAACAACGTAAGCCATCCACGTCAGTTTCTGTACTCGGGGGGAGTACCAGCTCCATTCCCGTAGCATTACTCTTTAGAAATCACATGGAGAGATCGCATCGAGAGAATGAGGGAATTATATAATTAATGATCTTTATCTTATGAGTGATCTTATTCATTTATATACACATCCTTCTTTATTTTAGGTAGAGGAACAACCCAGTACAACTAAGTGACAGAGACTCTTCAGCCATTAAGTGGGAAGCGGATGAAAAGCTGGCTCTCCAACTCTTCAAAGCTACTCTTACGGCCTACTACGGCAATTAAGAGCCTCTGACAAATTTGAAGAAGTCAAGTTGTATGAAGACTCAGCCCACGACTAGGGATGTAAACGGGAGCCGATTACTCGCTCTACCGTCCGCCCGATTCATAAACGGAACAAAACGGAAATAAAATATTATTATCCGTTTACCGCTCTACCGTTTACCGGCTCTACCGTTTATTAAACGGATGAAAACGGAAATGGCTCTTCCGAACCCGTTTTACCCGTTTACTGTTTAAGTAAGAGTAATATAGTAAATTTATATAGCTACTTAGTTTAATCATAAAATACTTATTTTTATATAAATAACCTTATTATATTTTTTATCACTTATTATAAAATTTTGTAGAATTGAAAATTTTGGAGAGAATTTGAATATATTTATATATTTTGGTAATTATTAGAAGTCTATATTAACTTAAACTCATGGTCTCATAAAGAATCCCTAGTCATAGTCATAAACTCATAGTCATAAAGGATAGATCATATATTGTAAATTCATAATTAACTAAATAAGGTAGTATTAGTAATCTAAGATTAAAAAATTTTTATTTTTCTTACAAATGTC
This sequence comes from Aristolochia contorta, assembly GCA_022405105.1. Classification (NCBI taxonomy): domain Eukaryota; kingdom Viridiplantae; phylum Streptophyta; class Magnoliopsida; order Piperales; family Aristolochiaceae; genus Aristolochia; species Aristolochia contorta. The sequence continues at coordinate 16,165,834 of CM039668.1, read as the reverse complement.
AGATTTTATACAAATGACAATTTTTTTTATAAATGTAAACAACTATCATACAAAAATAAACATATTATAATTCATAATAAAAATTATATAAAGATAAACATAGTAATTAACAAATACACGAGATGATTTCCTATTTTTTCAATTAGCTTACATAATTCAAATTTTTTGGCCCATAACATATTACGTCATATACCCTAAATTCTTAATAAGTTATAAGTAATATCATTGATTTTAATTACTAGTTACTTACTTCTCTAATTAATTAATATTCTAATTTTGGTTTTCCCTCCCTCTCTAGTCCCTAGTCATTGACTCATTGTTCCCTAATCCTTATGCAATTATGTTATTTAGATTTTAGATTTTTCCTAATTGATTCCTTGTCTATTTAGATATTATTTAGTTACACCCTAAATTTCTTATGCAATTATTGCCATTGGGTTTGGTGCATTATACTCTATGGCTGAAGTTGATTCGGAGGACGTGGATAAACTTGAAGATTGAAGAGTGCAAATGGTTTTTTGGGTTGGACAATTTTGAATCTAAAGTCTTAAATGTATTTGAATGTCAATTTTTAAGTGTAGGAGACAATTTATATTTGTATTTGATTTTTGTGTTATGTAACTTGTATTTTGAACTCTTAAAAAGTGTTGTATTTGACTCTTTATTATCAGTTTTCTTAATTTTTTCTCTTTTTTTGTGATTTTTATATTTTTTTTATCATTTACCCGTTTATTACCCGTTTATTACCCGATTACCCGATTTTCCGGCGGGTAATAAACGGGTAAGGATTTCACGGAACTAAACGGATACGGACGGTAACGGGTAAGGGGTTCAAAAAGTTAAACGATAAATGGAAACCCATTACCCGTACCGTTTATTAACCGTTTACATCCCTACCCACGACATTGATCCGGTGGATGAGACATTAATTGTGGCCGAAGAGGACCACGATGTCTTATTAGTTTATTAGTCTATTTATTGTACCAGGAAATATTATATAAAAAATTTAGCTCTTATTTTGTGACATGTCTTATACACAACTTTTATATTATAAAGAAGAGACATGAACATCCACCTAAAACTCCAAACCATCCACATGTAATATGCTCATCAAAATCGTATCTTTTCCCGTTTTAATAAAGTTCCTATCTTTGATTAAAGTCTATAGTAAGTTCATATGTAATAAATTCTTTCCCCTCGATTGGCTTATAAAATGTTATTGATGGCTTCATTTACAAAATTTGATGTTAATGTTAAGAAGATGGCAAAGAGGAGAAATGAAAGCTGGTGAGCTCAATAAGTCGATGTTACAATTTGATAGAAAACTCGGCCGTTGAAATTTAAAAACAAATGTGCTGAATGAACTTCCTACAACTTCTTTTCTCAGTTGTTGGTAAAATTACGAGCATTCTTATCTAAGTCTTTTCTTCAATGAATTTTTCTTAGATTTTATTTGGATTTATTCTTGATTCCAACTCTAGCTTCTGCATAGCATCTTGTACTAGTGGCCAAGACTAACAACAAACAGTGTTAAGCACATTTCTCATGAATCTCAAGTAATTTTTGGATGCAATAATAGAAATCATAAACAATAACTGATGCAGAAGCAAAAGTTTTAACACAACTGAAATAGCAAAAGGCATCAAATGGGTATTCCTCAAAAGATAAACAGAAAAGAATGACATTATACAAGCAGACATAAACATACTATACATGAGAATGTGACACAGAAAAATTAGATGAAATCCTTCAAAAAATTCAAGGAAATGTTTGAATCTTTTGTCAACGACCACACGTGCATTGACTCTTCAACGAGTCTGCAGTTGAAGTATACATTTCCAGCATGTTGTCAGCCAGATCTTGACAATCTTTTCATCTTGTTGGGAGCATATGAGTATTTGTTAAAATCTTGTGGTGGCACAGGCAACCTTGAGTTGAAAAACAAACAGGTATTAGACATGCTTGATAAGTTTCTCAAGAATGAAAAGTGAAATATATGCAATCTTAAGCGCTTTAACATGAGTTACCCATTTGTGGATGTGTTTTGCACATCCTTTAAAGGAGCACGCAAACCGCTTGCACGAGAACCTGAGGTCACACATTTGAAGGAAGATATAGCAGAAACAAATCTCTCAATTGATTTCTCTGATATTCCAGAGAAGTGGCCAAGATGTGAAATATTGCAACCAAACTTTATTTCCTTAGTGTCTGGTTCTGCAGCTTTACTGCATATATCAGGAACTTGATCACCTAAAGAGAAAATGACAAAAGGTTTGATTAAACATCATGGAAATATATAAGAAGATGGGGATTTAAGTCTTTCTAGGCCAACGGGTTTGACACTGCATTTAAAAAAAAAAAGCTCAAAAATGGGCTTAAAATGAGAAAACTAAGTTGCACTCTATGTGCCTTCCAAGCCCTTAAACAACAATAATGCTTATAAATAATTTAATTTTGCTGAAAACCCCTTTCACAAGTTTATTTGAGCTAATTACATACCACAGGAGCTGGAAGACAAATATTAACCATTTAAATCAGCATATTAAAACAGCACAAACATTCTCTTTTTTGAATGGCCTTTAATGAAGAAGCATTTCAACTAGTGAGTCCAACATAAAATGCAACTCAAACAAAGCCAACTCTGAGAGGTTAGAAATCTCATCAAACACATCTTTTAGACTCCACGAGGCAGGGATATGTAGCTAGCCAAGCAAATGACTATGGCAGAGTCCCCTTCCATTACTAGAGGTCCCCAAAACACTGCTTGAACAACTCAATTCCTGCTAGGAGAGCTTTAGCTCCTAATTTTTTTTTTTTTTTTTGTATTGACAGGTCCCTGCTGGAAGGAGAATGTGAGGACCTGATTGGTTGTGTCTTTAAAGATTCACCTAACCCAGCTAGGTTGCCTCTTGATGAACCATCAAGATTAGCTTTAACGAGGACGGCAGAGGGAACAGCCGTTCAGCCACTATGGGTGGCTCTGGAAAGCTGAATAGCAGGACCTTTTCCCAGAACTCTCCAATGATTGAAGAGGGAAAAGGAGGACGATCGTGTAAGTAGTAAGCCCAAGGGACAACATTGCATACCCATCCCCTCCCTCCTTCCCTCCCCCAGCAATCAGCCCTGTCCCCGCCGTGTCCCCAGAACAAGCTAATTTTCATTGACATTTTATGCTCACGTATGCGAAGAAGTATCGCAATCAACAAACCAATCACAATAACGTGTAACTTGAAATTTATAACAAAGTTCATGGGCATAAGGTGGCAAGTACTTGTACCTGGTTTGGAAGGAATTCTGTTTACTCGTGTATGCTCAACCGTAAACACTTCCTAGTTACACCAACAGCAGAATACAGTTAGCAGATTAGCTATAATCAGGTACATGAACATTCATGCAAGAAAATTTTAAATTTACACCACATAAATTTAAAAGCCAGTATGGAAGAGGCATACCGCTTGAGTGCTTTGAGCCTGAATGGGAACAGACTTCCTTTTCCTAAGGGCACTCTTGAGGTAGTTACTTTCTAAAACAGCAGCACTTGTGGTTTGCATGGACTCAGGTTTTACAGGACTGCTTCTATCTTCTCCAGCAACAACAGACTCTTGGTTTTCATTGTTCTCTTTCTCTGTATTATCTGATGAGTTATGCTGGAAATAACGACTCCTCACTAACACCTTTCTTTTTGCCACCAGTGGTTTGCCATCTTTTGGATGGGTAACTAAGTCCCATACACTCCTCCCATGTGTAGAAACAGGAGGACCAGATCTCTGGTTACAGAATTGTTTCACAAGGACAGCATTCTTATTACCAACTATAATGGAGAAAAATCTTTTGGAATTAGGAAATTTCTCTGAAAGTAATGCCAATGTTTTAAAGTCCACTACTTACAGGATCCTCCAAAGATTGGTGATCAGTCAAGATTGTTGAACTAGGCCGTGATTCTTGGGTGATATTTATAGCACATGGTGAATCCTCCTCAGTCAAGCAAGACAGATTAGATATATAATCATCACTGTCAGGAGAAGACTCTTCTAACGAGTCTGTGTCAGACTTTTCTATGACTCTTGGAGCTTTGAATTTCATCTTTGCTTCAGAGGACGCAACACCTACATTTGTTAAGGGGGAAAAAAGAATACATGGTTCAGCATGCTTAGATTTCCATACAGGGAAACAATTAACCATTGACAATATACTTCAAAGATCAACATCTAATCTGAGCTGAGATACTGGGTTAACATTAAAGGGATACATACAAAAGTAATTGGTCAAGACATTTTTCTGCGCAGGCAAATCCAGCATCTTTCTCCTGCTCTCACACTTGAATTCCTTGACAGCATAATTTGTGGAACAAATGCTTCCCTCCTTGTAGCGAAAAAGAAACAAAAAAAAAAAAAAAAAAAAAAGAGCAAGCAAAATGTGAATAAAAAAACCAATGCAAAAGAATAATCTGATAGATCCCAGTCTAGGAATTCCTAATAGCTTGCAGCAAAGCATGGGTTCACACTTAAGAGCAAAGAAAGGTAATTTTAGAAAGCATAAGATGTCACCCTTTAATTCCTACAGTTGTTTTGAAAAGGCAGCAATCTATGCCTCATATGAGCTCCATTTATGTTTCAAAAAAAATATGAGCTCCATTTAAAGGTTTTAAATGCTGGGATACAAATTGAATGCATTCAGACATTGAGAGGCTCCTGGAGGTGACTTCATCATAATCTGACTCAAAAGGATTGTTAGTCATATTCATGATTGCAAACCACAATAAGGCATGTATAGCTCTAAACTGATTGATAAGGTGGTTTGCATGACCATACTACCAAATTGCTTTCAAATTGTGTTAAAAGATACCGTAGCCGAAGTTCGCAAGTTTATCTCCAAGCAACCAAAGATAATCTCTCATAAGCAATAATTTTTTGAATTATTCATCATTATTAGATAATTAAATATATTTCGGAAGCTTAAAAATGGATCACTCAGATCAGATATTGCTAGGATTCCTGTCTAATTCATCTGTACCAAAAGATCATCAATTGTGAAAACTGTTGGAATTTGGTGCACAAAAAAGGCCTTAAATTGAAGGGCATATAGAAGAAGTATAAAGAGATGCCCAAAAAAAGAAACAAAAAAGAGAAGAATACTCAAATCATATTTCTGTGTCTTCGAGATGCCCAAAGGCTTGCAAATAAGGAAACTTATCATCAATACAATCCACATCAAATGCATGCCAGTATGGAAACAACAACAACAACATTCGACTGTTCTTAGCTCATTCACCAGATCCCGAGCTGAAACTTTAGTACCATTTTGGGAAGTGGGTGAGCAGTTAATGTGCTAAACATAACAGCAGTTAACGTCATTCTTTGGGGTTCAAGTGTCGGTAAACAACCTTGGCCATCTAACAAGTACTGCAACGAGACTTTTCTATAATCTCAATCTATTGTAATTAAGTTGAGTCACAAAAAATAGGTCCACCCATGGCCTTGCTGCCGAATTGGCAAAAGAGGGGGTATCTCTTCAACATCTTTTTGTGAAAGATTTCCCATCTTGAAACACTTTCAGGCTATATGTCTAATAATATCACCCTTTCTCAAATAAAGAAAAAAAATAAAAATATTAATTAGGAAAGCTGCTGGACATGACACTAGAGTAATGCTTGGACTGATGATGCTCAAGTAAATGAAAGACCATATGCTTTCATTTTCCTTTTTTCTGCTATTTCCATCTTATCCACTTCCAAATAAAATCTGCGTATGTAGAATACTGGATATTTATATTTAGTAAAGTAAAGAAAACAGTTAATACTCATGGTCATACAACCAAGACACCAATGGCATATACCTAAAAGCACAAAACTGCAGGTATAAAGATAATTAACCCAAAATAATAGAGTTCTCTACATTCAAAATAAAAAAAACAAAATATTATGCAATATCCAAAACCAGAAAACAGCTGGGAATTTTTTTTTCTTTCAAGAGCAGTGAAGAAATACCTGGAATGGCAATTTTGAGAATGGATCAAGCTCACCTCTAGCTATTCCTCTTGCAACTTTTGTTGGTAACGATGTGCCATTGTTAAGGTGCAAAAAGAAGAAAATCAAAGAGTATAGTTTATGATATCAATTACGTTACTAGCAAAAGCATCAGTCACTAAGTTGACTGCAACAAGGTACCTAAAGGGAAAAGGAAAAAGTATAATATAGCTTAAAAACTACATTTAAGGATATGGCCCCAAGAAATCCAAGTCATCATTAACATCACAGGGAAGTTCTGTTAAGTGCACAATATCGTCACTCATAGGATCATAAACACGTTGATGCAGAAAAGTCCACAATGCCTTCTTGAAAAATTCTTCATAAGATGGTGGGACCAATACTGCACTATACTTGAGGTGCTTAATCACCTGAATGAAAAACCAAGCAGTCAGATGAATATTCGTGTGTACAATGTGAGCTGTACGTTATTTAGGAGATGCCTTCTTGAAAGTTGTGTAACAAAATAAAAAAAAGTGAATTATTCTAGTAACATAAGTCAAGCCAACTTTTTGGAACTCATATAGCCACGAGAAGGCTTAGAAACTGCAAACTAATCTAGGCACTTTGACGGATAATCACAACCAATGATCTTTTTGACAAATACATAAGTACATTAGCATAATGCCTATTACGATTCCCTCAGTTTGGGGCTCAGAACATCATATGGTCTTAATTAGGAACTAAAGCCAAGAAAGGGATACCATAATTGCAAAGACCACATTACAGATGTATCCTTACAAAAACTATACTAATCCTGCAAACCAGGAACTCAAACAACATAATACCTGATCTAACCAATATGGAAATAAACATGATTAGAGATCTATTTAAACATGACATAGTATGAACTCTCCTCAGTATAACATCATGTAGAGTTGTCGTATGCTCTCTTTTTTCACTTTATTCATCCACGGAAAGAAAAAAAAAGAACAAAGCAGGAGGCCACACACTTCTCTAAGATATGGTAGGCATCCAACCTAACTTTTTTTTTTTTTTTTAAGTGATGAAAACTCTTGAAAATACAAACTTCAAATAAACTCCTATGCTTCTCTGGAAACTTGAACCCAAGGCCTCCCTCTACTAAACCTCTCATGTGACCACTGAGCTACTGCTCAAGTTCACCCAACCTGAGTTAAGAACCATATAGGGACAACATATTGGACCTACTTCCACAACCATTCATATAGTATACCTAAAAATGGCACCTTCAATATTTTGGATGACAAAGCGGCAAACTTCTTATTTATAAATGTGAACTAAATCGTGCTTACCTTGTCATAGCTCCTCAGCTTGCGCACAAGAGCATGAGCTTTTTTTATTCCCATACCAGGCAAAGACTGCAGATAGTCGCACCCACTTAAGATGCACATCTCTAGAAGCATCTTCTTTGTAAATCCTGTGAAATTTAGCTCCCTATTCTTTTGCAAGTTGGAAGATTGAAATTCAACACCTTGCCCAAATTTGTCCATTTTGAAGATAATCTGATCAAAAGAATCCCCATTCAATACATATACATTAGCTTATGATCAGCACATTTCAAAAGAACCTCAGCTTACTCTTGTACACCCAAATGGTATCAAATCTGAGTCTTCAGTGATGACTGCATCCACAAGCTTGTTGACAGATAAGAAGGTCAATTGTGCATCAGCCTCGTAAGGAGCCACAATAAAATCAACATGCGCCTGCTTTAACACCTGAAGCATGTAAAAATTAAGTTACACCAGCATCACCAATACTTATACATCCAACTTTAAAAGACCTGTATATAATACCTGAATTAGCTCAAATGCAATTGCAGGTGAAATGTCAACAGCCTTTTGATAGCACTCATAAGCAACAGTAAAATTTCCAGCTTCCTCGTGCTCAAGAGCCCGCTCAAGATTTTCTTTCCTCGCTCTGCACTATTACTTGCACATAAGTTATTGGAATTCCCATAAAAATGGAAGGTCGGAAAGAGCTTTTCCCTCCAGAGACTGGGCAGTAATAGAATTTTGAGAAACACATGAACAGAATAACAATTTCCAAGCAAGAACTTGCTACTGTCAGCTATGCGACTTTCCATAAAGTCAAAGTTCGTATTTTAGTGATTTAATAAGTGCAATTTCAGTACTACTCAATGTCCATATCTAGCTTCAGAAAATAAAATAAATGAAACATTTATATTCCAGATGCACAAGTCACTCGTTTAAGTTGAGGCCTCTATTCAATTGACTGAGTGATAGAACAAGAAGTAGATGAAGAGGCGATCAGAGATAAGAAACAAAAGAAACAGTCTTCTTGCAGATGCACGAGTCACCTGTTGCTGCTCTGGTCGGTTCTTTTCCAAACCTTCCACAAAGTTCTATTCCGTACCTTAAACGCTTGACTTCTTGATCATTCTTCATTGGGAGGAGTCCGCCATCAAAGACAAGAACGGGTTTGACACCATGGTGCCGCAACAGGTTCACTCTATGCATGCAATAATCGATATGCCTAAAAATTTCATCAAAAAGTGGTATTATGAAGAGGTAAAAACTCAGTCCCAGGATTGAGAATATAACATTATCACCTAACAGCTAAAGCCTAGGGTCGCTAATAAAAATTTTAACATTCAGAGAAAAAAATAGACGATAAAACTATTGTCCGCAATTGATTCGTATCTCCTAAATTCCTTCCAATATCCGAGTCAGTCAATGCCATGGAATAGGCGTGGGTTGACCCATGAGGCAGATTCAGATGCCACCCATTTAAAGAGATGGTGAGTAGAGAAGGAAATGGGTTTACCTGGACGTGGGTTGACCCGTGCAGAGCTCCTTGCTGCAGGAGAGAGCTCCCTTATGAAGCCATGAATAAGTGTCAACAGCGACAGTACAACCTCTGAGGTCTTTCACATCAATGGGCGTCATAATGGACTTCAAAAGCGGCAGGAGACCATGGATGCCCATGTTTTCCGATGAACCCCGCCGTGCGAGAAAGTGCAAACAAGGGGGAAAACAAAGACCTTACAGACGAGGCAACTACAGGCTACAGGCTACTACGGAAAGAAAGCGAGGGAAACATGTTTTCCAGTCCCTGGCTTCTGTTTTGTTTTTATTTTTTAAAATATAAACAACGACTGAAGCGCGCGCGAAAGCACCTAGAGGCTTGAACCGGCGCGCCAAAAATGGTGATGTAAGCAGTAAAATGGTGATGTAAGTAAAATATAATTTTCTATTACATTATAAAATATTATTCAACTGATAAAATATTTATTTTCTAAATACCCTTTGAACATATCAGATTCTTTATGCAGAGACTAAATAGAATGGATGCTATGACATCTAATATTTGTAATGTAAAAATAAAAAATTTCCATCTGTTGGTGTTAAATTAAAGTGAGATTGTTATACAGAAACGCTTCTGGTGCGTAAACAGAGTCGAGACGGCGAGGAAGAGCGCGGGAAGTGGAGGGAGCAATCGAGGTAGAGGGGAAACGAGTTTCGATTGGATCGAACAAGATGCCGGAGCTTCCAGAAGTGGAAGCGGCTCGGAGGGCGATCGAGGAACACGGTGTTGGAAAGAAAATCAAGAACGCCAAGGTGGCGGACGATCCGAAAGTCATTGACGGCGGGGTCTCTCCTTCTGATTTTGTGGCAGCTCTTGTAGGGAAAACCATTGTCGCCGCCAGGCGGAAGGGAAAGAATATGTGGCTTGAACTCGACTCCCCTCCTTTCCCTTCTTTTCAGTTCGGTATGTATCGTGTGCATTGTACACGCTTCAGTCTCTACGACAAGCAAAAAAAAAAAACAGGAAAAAAACGTCCTTTTTGCAGTCGCTTAGTGTACAGTATAATTTCTATGACTAGAAATTATGGCATTTCGGTTTTCGTTCTGTTTCTCTCCTCTGGTTTCCGTAAATATTCCCAGAAGCTGAAGCGCCAACGACTGGTACCACCGTCTGGTCTGCACAAATGACGTTGTTCATTCCCCGACCCTGGACATGGCAAACTTAACTACCTACTTACGCTTTCCTGCTTCATATTCGGATACGCAAACCTATGGTACCTTGAACTGCGTCAGAAGTTGCATTTCCATGGGAGCCTAGATTGCATTTTCACACGAAATCCTCACTTCTCCTGTTGCATGGATGCCTCTAACTGGAAACCTTTCCGACACATCATTATCGCAGATTATGTAGCGTAATAGAAATTTTTCTCTTATTTGTACCAAGAAGAGACCGAAAGAACTTTCAAGTCCTTTAACAGTGATAGCTTTGATACTGGATAATGATGCTTACTTTTAGGCCCGAGGCGCAATTGTATATTAGAGTGAAACAACGTCTGTATAAGTAATTTTTACAACCGTTACCCAATTGCTACCTATTTTTTATCGGTTCCATCACATTTTGTTTATTTTTTCCAGATTCCTTAGCAGCATAGTTATTTTCATATCTGTAAATTTATCATTGTTTCCTGAAATTTGTGCTATTTTTCTGCTTTCTTGATGTTTCAGGAATGGCCGGTGCTGTATATATTAAGGGTGTTGCGGTTACTAAGTATCGAAGGTTTTGTTTTCACTGCAAACCGTCTTCCTCTTTGTGCTGCCTCTTGCTTGGTTTAAATTTTGTCCTTAACTGCAATTGACTTATTTGACCTAGTACGAGTTATGGGAGGATTGTATTTTCCAGATCAATACTAGTCATCATTATCAGTAGTCATCCCCTGCAACTTAAAATTGTAAAGAGTTTTACTTTTCCTTTATTTTCTCTTTTTTTTTTCAATCCGACCTTCTTCATGTCAATTATCTGTGGAAAATATTCTTACATCCATTATCTTAAGACATTGCCTGACAAGTGACAGGGGACCACTTGTCACCGGAATAGGGGAGCCTTTTCATAAAATCAAATTCTCCAGTTTAATTAATTCCTTTCCTTTCTATTATAAAGTTGGGTCTTTTCTCTTTCATAGTCCTTTACTTAACTATCTACACCTTCTTCTATGAGATCTTGTATCTTTTAACATTTGACATGTTCTTGTCAGTTTGTGTGCTTACTCCTATAAGATTGTGTGAATGTTGTACAGATCTTTAGTCAGTGATGGCGAAGAGTGGCCTTCCAAGTATTCCAAAGTATTTGTAGAGGTAAGAACCTGGAGCTTTTTAGTCGCATTAGTTTGATCACTTTTCCTGAAAGTAATTTTGTAGCCTGATTGCAATTTTTTCCTTGTCCACTTGGTGCCTATGGAGTAAAAGAAGAATAAGAAGACATAGTAGAAGAGGATCTATGCACGTGGCTGGATTTGAGTTCTTACGCCTTGTCAAATAGCCTAAAACACAGAGAGTAGTATTCTTACTAATGTTTGTTGAGAAAATATGGCAATTCTGTCAGCTGGATATTTACCATCCAGCATGCATTGTTTCCGTTATTGCGTTTTGTGCAACTCTAGTATTCTTGTATGAGCTTTTTCTGATGAGGTTTTATGGGCAAAGCAATCTCTCTAAACATCCTTCTTCTATGTTTCCAGTCCTCTTTTTTCCTACTATTTTTATCTATCATTCTATTGTATTTTTAAATATCTATTTTTATGTACTTCTACCTTTGTGTTTATGATGTCTGTGATGAAATAATTCTTGTTATCTGCAGCTTGATGATGGTTTAGAGTTTTCTTTCACTGATAAGAGACGCTTTGCTAGAGTTCGTTTGCTGGAAGATGTATTAGTGATATCCCTTAAGCTCCTTTATTTTATTTAATAAAGTATTCTGGACTATTATATGTCTCTCCCTCTCTCATCCTCTAACAACGTTTCTTGATTTTCCTGGTACAGCCAAGATCTGTTCCTCCAATTTCAGAGTTAGGTCCAGATGCCTTACTGGAACCTATGCATGTTATTGAATTTGTTGAATCTTTGGGAAAGAAGAAGCTAGCAATCAAGACTTTGCTACTTGATCAGGTCAAGTTTTACAAAATTTGTGAACTCCAATTGCTGCTAGTGGTAAATTATGGTGTTGTTTGCTGAATGTACTTGTCCTCTGAGGATTGTGTATTGGGATATGCTGGTTTTAGGTCAAGTACTTGTTACAAAATTTCTCAACTCACCAGTTGCTAATAGCAGCAGAATATGGTGTTATACATTGACACATATGTGCACTCAATGTAGTCTGCCTTCAGAGAGCATGCTCTATCATGAAACTTTCTTGCTCGTAGATTTTATACATTTAGATTTTTATTTCCATTTTATTGCTGTCTGAAACATGTTTGGACATGCAGAGTTTCATTGCTGGCATTGGTAATTGGATTGCAGATGAAGTGCTGTATCAGGTTTACTTCTCATGGTTCCATTTAATAAACTACATCTTAATCTTGCAGACATACTCAGGTCCTTGGTCCAAATTTTCTGTTAGATTTTGTAGGGTCTTTCATGTTATTGTTTTCCGTTATTGTTGTTTCAAGATTCTCCAGTACAGAGGTCAGTGTTACTGACTCAACATTGGAGCACATAAAACCTTGGCTTTAGTATTGTGAGGTCTATGTGGAAAAGTTGTGAAGCTGGTCTAAAAATGTAATGTAGCCAAAGTGTATTAATTGTCTTGATTCTGTGATATTTCCTCTTTAAAGGATTACATTAAGCACCTTTTGGGTTGAATAGTATATATTAGACAATCTAAAGAATTATGGAACAAATAGGACCAAAAGGCTAAAGGATAAGTTTCATTTTAAAGTTAAAACCCTATGTTATAAGCCATTTATAACCCATTTAGATTAAACAGTTTGACGGAATATGAGACAGGCCAAAGTGGTGCTGAGATATATCTGAGAAGTATTTTCTGGAAGAAGAAAAAAAACTAGAAGGAAAGAAGTAATTAACCTATTACTAGTTTTGGGCAACATAAACCAAAGAAGTAATATTAAAATGGTCATGTGATATGGGCCTTGGCGTACTTGCTGACACATAATTGAAGTGATCAAAACTCTTGTACAGCCATAAGCTTTTTGATGATGTTGAATAGTTGATTTTTTTTGGATGAAATTGAACAGTCGATGGATGAAATTGTAAAAGAAGCTAAGGAAGAAGATTATCTGGACCTAAGTCCATCTAAATTAGGTGCACTTAAATCTGCAAATTAACTATCAAATTTAAATTAAATGACTTGGAACTTGATTTATCCTTGTTTAAATTTATTATTTGTTCTTGTATTCATGATTCATGTTAATTTTTCAGTTTTTCTTTCCTTTACTGGTTTTTGCTCATAATATGAGATGGGGTAATTGTTCGTATATACTGAAGTCAATGGCATAATGTAGTTTTAGAAGGGTGATAGAATATACACTCCCATTAGGTGACACAAGTTGCAATTGAAAATTCCATTTAAGATGTCTAATATGGCTTTTCAGGCCAAAATCCATCCACTACGAATTGCTGCTACTTTATCACGAGATGAATGTGAAACCTTGCACCATTGTATCAAAGAAGTAAGCACAGCTTTATGTTGGGATGGTTTACTTACAACTGTGAGCAGTTACCTTATTTTTTCGTAAGAGATGCTTTTCTTGATCATATTTCAAAAGAATATATCTGTAGGTTGTTCAATTTGCGGTTGAAGTAAATGCTGATTCTAGCCGATTCCCAATTAGTTGGTTGTTTCACTTCCGCTGGGGCAAGAAGCCTGGAAAAGTGAATGGTGAGGAAAAACTCAACTTTCTCCTCCTTAACAGTGGGTTGATTGATTTTACAGGTCATTGAAACAGCAGTGGAAGTTGGAGCTGATAGTACTCAATTTCCTAGTACCTGGATTTTCCATTCCCGGGAAAAGAAACCTGGCAAGGCAGTTGTGGATGGTTTGATCCTTAACTTTTGAGTAGTATCCACTTCTCTATGTTTGTGAAAAAGAATATTATGAAACCTAACAATGATTAGGGGAGGGACTTGAAGAATGCCTTCTAGTCATGAACTTTTTTTTTTTATGTTGAGTCATTCATCTCAGTCTTTGGTAAGTTGAAGACCGGGGTGCTAGAAGCCAGGAAGGACCCTTTCCCTGGTGTTGCGTTTTACAGTGTCCTCATAGACAGGCTGATTTGGCTTTGACATTCTCATTTAACCTATTCCCCCGTAGTTTCACGCATCCAAAGAGTTAGTTTATTCAGCAGGCTTAGGTGTAGTTTTTTTATTCTGATTGCGCTGAAATGCTTTACATTTTCATCTTGATGGCAGGGAAAAAAATCGAATTCATTTCAGCTGGTGGCAGGGTAAGAGTTTCAGAAACCAGGCTGCATTATTTGTTAAACTAATGCTATTTTTGAGTTACTTTGTTTTAACAAGTCTATTTCCCCTAGAGTAGACATCAGCTTTCGTGCCAGAGTTACAGAAGCTAGCTGGAGGCAAGTTGCCGAAGTCTTTGTCAGGCTCAAAGACAAAGAAAGCCACCCAGGACCAAGAAAAAGAAGAGGAAGAAGAAAAGGAAGGAGAAGAGGAAGAAGAAGAGGAAGAAGAAGAGGAAGGAGAAGAGGAAGAAGAAGAGGAAGAAGAAAGAAGTCAAGTACTCACCAAGAAGAAATATCAGAAAAAAAGAGTGGCGGAAGAAAGAAGGAAACCCAGTAAAATTCAAAAAAATACCGGGAGGAAGAAGCGGAAAACATTATCTGCCAGTGCCGCTGATTCCAAAAGCAAGAGCAAAGCAAAAGGAACTAACAGAAGACGGTAGTGCAACTGTATTAAAGCAAGGATGGGATTTTGAGATAACTACGTCTCACGTCAGGGATGAAAGGTATGTCGTACGTCCCTAGTATAATGGCCTAATGGGGGAGCTAACGGTGATCATAGGAGAAGTGTTATGGCTGCTTCGGTTTTAGTTTTTGCGGCTGGCCTCTTCCTTGTTTTTTCTGAAAGAATCTATTCCAGCCGTGTATCGCCCTAACGATATGGATACATATCGTGTATACGCTAAGAAACAAATGTAATAAGTATGGATGCTTTAGGAAAATTTATTAAAATGTTAAAAATATATTTATTCATTAATAATATTAATATGATAAAATAATATTTTTATTTATTTAAGTATTTAAAAAATAAATAAAATAATTATCCTAAACATTACCAATCATATTAATCATAGATATCACAATATCATAGATATCACAAAAATATATTTTTAAATTAATCGAAGAATGAAAAATTGAGATTTTAATAATTTTGACCCAAAATGTTTAAATCCAATTTTAACTAATTCGGCCAACAAAATTAAGTATTTATTGTTAAAATTTATAAAATAGTAATAATTAATTTATATCCAATAAAATTTTAGGATTATCAAGCATAAGAAATATAAAGCATGATGGAATAAACATCAACGTAAAGGCCAGTTATAATAAACAAAAAAAAATAAGGGGATAAGAAAAAGAAGTTATAAAGTTGGTTTCTGTATTATTGTAATTTTTATAGTTTTTAATTTTATGTTAATGTCTTCAAATCCTGTATTTAATTTTTATATTTTTTATCATTATCTTTAATTCGTACGATATCTTAGGTTTCGTATCTGATGGGTCTGTTTCGTGTAAAAGGAAACTACTGCAAACCTTGCTTAAGAGTCACAAGTCTTTTGTATCAGTATTCTATTTCCGTATTATGGTGCTAAAAGTTCGAGGAGTGGTTATATGCGGACTGCGATGGTAGTCGCAATCGCCATTTTTTCTTGAATCCTGGAAAAGTCATCAGCTAAAAGCCTAAAACAAAATCTGGAGTCATTTCTATTTGTAATTAAATTTATTACGGCCTTAAATTCCCGTGTAGAAAGGATTGCCGGTTTATAATGAATCGTTATAAAAAATTTAACAGTACCAAACTACGTTAAACTCTTTGAGCAATAAATCTTTGAGTAATGACTCGTCGTGAGCATATAGGCTCAGTGCGCCAGTCATTATTCTAAATCTTTAAGCATTTGTAATTTTGTATAGATTATGCAAAAAAGAAGACCAAATGGGAAAAAAAGTATAGAAAAAGACCAAGAACAGATTTATAGAACAATATTGACTAGGATTCATGCCAACGGAGAGAACTTATTATTTGTGGTGTTAACAAAGAATCAAACTCAAAATCTTCCTTGTTGACCCAACTCAATCGAGCATTGCCAACGTTGTCCGCCCTTTTCTCTATCAATGGTACATAAAGGATGGATAATATCGCAATTGCTTCGCTCGCCTTCTTCCTTTTTTCACTAATCCTCCCATGGAGTGGCTAAGAACATCAGTAATAGCAGATTCTTTACTTCTAAAAGTACTCGAAGTCAAGGAATGATGAATCGTCACAAGTAGGTTTCTTTGCAGACTTGCCCGTTTCCGAGACCTTCTTGTCCATGTTGGTCCCGTCCTTGGTAGCAAATGCTGATAAATCCACAGGTTCGGGAATAATTGGAGGCGTGTTGCTCCTCACCAAAGCCCAGTTCACACCGTCAAAGAAAGGGTGTTGTTTGATCTCGGTGGCACCCCTTTTGTAGGCAATTCTCCTCTGCGGGTCCTTCACCAAAAGGCCACGGATGAGGTCTTGTGCTACCCCACTGACGACTGGAGACTCTGGAAACCGAAGGGGCTGACCCATCACGTTGATGAGGGTGGCTCGGTTTCCTGTACCCTTGAAAGGGGTCGTACCATGGAGCAATTCGTATAAGAATATACCAAACGTCCACCAGTCCACTGCGCTGCCATGGCCATCACCGCCTATGATCTCAGGCGCTAAATACTCGTGGGTTCCCACAAAAGACATCGATCTCGCGTGTGTAGGCTCAGCCATCAGCTCCAAGGCCCCAGCTGCAATGCTAAAATCTGATTTAGTTTTGCGGTTCTTCTTTGGGAGAATGCGAGGAAAGAAGGAGGAGGGCTGGATGCAGCCAGTCATAGGAAACTCGCTGTCAAGAATACCGTGACCCCCACCTCCATGGACAGAAGAGGATTTAACGAGAGTTGGGTTAACAGAGCAGCGTAGTGAAAGGTCAAAATCAGAAAGCATAATGTGGCCTCCTTCTCTCACAAGCACATTTTCTGGCTTCAGGTCTCTGTACACAATTCCAAGCATGTGCAAGTATTCAAGGGCTAGGAGTATCTCGGAAGCATAAAATCTGGTTACAGAAAAAAATCATCAGGAACATATAAACTAGTAGTAGCTGAAGAAAAGAAATCAAAGGCCTTGAAATACTTTTCACCAAAGAGAAAAACACCAAATCAAAGAAGAATATTTCAAATGATAGACGAGAGGAATATTTCAAATGATAGACGAGAGGTCCCCAAGTCGGGAACTAACAATGTCCATAGGCTCGTCGCTAGGAATTGCTATATTTTAAGAATGTAAAAATGTCCCCTTCAAAAAGTAAATCAATCCTTCTAAAATTCACAATTCATAAGTCGGTCAAATATTCCAAAGCAAATGATAGAAAGAAATAATTGAAACACATTATGTCCCATCTTAAAAATGCCACATATAAACCAAATAATGCAATTTTTTAGGAAGATAATCAATAAAAGTATAAGACAAACATAACCAAATTCAACTCTACAATTTTTATTCAGAGCAAGTTGCATACAAAAATTAAGGTGTGTATACGTTAAATGAACAAATAAAAGAGTGTAGCTCACCTTGCAGCTTGCTCAGTGAAATGTTTGTTGGGTTGCTTCAACCGAAGAGAATGGAGATTACCCCCACTACAATACTCCATGACCAGACAATAAAACTTATCCGTTTCAAAATAAGAGTATAAAGTTGGCAGAAATGGGTGATCAAGAAGGCCCAAAATCTCTCTTTCAGTCTGCGCTCTGAGAACCTTATTCCTACTAACCAGTAAGGCCTTGTCCATAACTTTCATAGCAAAATAGGTACTAGTTCCTCTCAGCTCAACCAAATACACACTTCCTATATCACCATAACCAAGACGCTTAAGAAGCCTGAAATGACTGAGGGTGAGAGGAGATTCTTTAGAGCTGGCCAACTGGATTGCATCCCACCGTTCATCACCACCTGTATGAGGCTTAAATTGTCCACTAATAGCACTGTCAATGCTGTCACACCGAATGCTACTGATACTCCCTCTGCTACTATTCATACACAATGCATCAGACACCTTAGTGTCACTAGACTTGGAACTTGCCGTGGATGTTGGATCGCTGGATTTTATACTTGTAGTCTTTGATGAATCAATTGACTGTGGGCATGTTACTGTAGCATAATCACTTAATTTTCCATGTAAGGTAGTTGCTGAGTCACTTAATTTTGGCAGCTTTGATGTATCAATTGACTTTGAAGCTGGTGGCTTTATGACATCATTTAACATGCGGTTTGTACTTGTGCTCTCGCTAGACTTTGCATTTGGTTGCTTAGATGTATCATTTGATTCTGGTGCATCACTCATCTGTGGATATGTTGTCTGTGATGCATCACTTGGTATTGGTGTAGCTATTGATGCATCACTTGGTATCCATTTGGTCGTCCTTGAGGCATCACTTGTTGCTGGTGTTGTTGTCTTTAATGCATCACTTGTTGCTGGTGTTGCTGTCTTTGATGCATCACTTGTCATCCATTTGGTCATCTTTGAGGCATCACTTGTAAGAGATTTCGTTACCTTTGATGCACTGCCAGATGTTGACTTTGCTGGCTTTGTTGCATCACTTGATACTGGTTTTATTGTCTTTGACGAGTCGCAGGGGGCAAGATATGCTGTTGTAGCTTTTTTCTTCTTTGATGCATCAGATGATTTAGTGCTCCACCCAGTAGCAGTATCATTATAATTTGCACTTCTTGTTGTTGTTGTTGTATCACTTAACTCTGGATCTGGCGTAGTTGTAGAATCAATTGGTTTTGTGCTTGTAGTAGCTGTCTCTCCATCTGTAGTAGTCCTAACCCCAGGTTCTGGATGGCTCTTACTTTTACTGCTAGCTTCATTAAGAGGCTCCACCTTTTTGGATTCGTATGGTGACTTACCTAGAAGAATGCTGCCTCTCTGTGATTTAGAGTGATTCTTTAAAAAAATGATAGGGTATAAAACCAGTGGGCAGAATATATGAAAAGGAAAATTGATGTAATGAAGTGCTAACAAACCAGTGTTTCTCTCAAGCAGTTCTAAATCGACTCAACAGAAGCAACCAAGCATATAGTAAATATAATTGAAATTTTTTGCATATCTTTTTAGTGGTACATAAGTTAGATCTCGAAGTAACTTGATGAACAGAAATAAATTCTACTTTTTTTTTTAACAGATTGATTCCATTATTTGTGGGCTTAATGCAGTGGCTACAATAGCCTAATACTTTGTTGTCTGGGAGGCTCGAACTCGAGACTTCCCGCAACACACTCTGGTGTTACTACTGAGCTATGCTCAGCTTTACAGAAATAAATTCTTTTTAAATGATAAGGGGAAAGAAAAGTACAAAATAACATAAGTATGAACGAGTTACCTTAAACATGTTCTGTCACTTCCCGTGGAAACAGACTTCAGCCAGGTAGCGTCTGGAAAAGAGATTGTCCGATATTTCTAGACAGAAAATCATAAGCCTCAGATACCTCGGAAAAGTTAATTAAAATGTTCAAATAGTTATAATAAATAAGCTACACTTTTTCAAAGTTTTTTCAAGCTTTATCAAAGACAAAATAGGGAAAACAGTCATTTGTTTCGCGGAAGAAAGATCTTAAGAGTAATTAAGAATTCGCGCTATAAATCTAAAATTACATGGAGAGAAATAACAAAACAATTATGGCATATGCAAAACGGATATGAGGCAGAAGAAAAGACAACAAAAACAAGTAAATTTAACAACAGAGGATAAAATGTATATTTAGTAAGCAGAAAACCAACGACAGTCAATTCAAAAAGTTTTATCTGCATTAAAGATGGGAAAGGTATGGACATAAAAGCACTCAGCAAACATTTGATAAAAGACAAACCCAGATAATCGAAATTTCAATCATCTCGAACCGAACGGAAGGACTAGAATACGAACCAGCAAGGAAGCAATTCAAACCGAGCTAAGCGATAAACTTGCAGTTTTCGATCTTTTACCCATCTCCTAAAGCTTCGCCTGTGCATCACTCGACACTAAAATTCATTTTTCCCCCAGGACGAAGAAAATCTAAAGAAAGAAAATTTGCCCTTTGACGATGAGGCTCTTTCCTGCATAACGCCATCAACAAAATTCCGCGGCTCTGGTCATGAACAATCTCCGGTATTTCATGTGGTCGGGAGACAAAAGCGTTTAGGAGAGTCAAAGAGGGGATAAAACAGAGGGAAATAAGAAAAGCCATTATCCTAAAAATAGGAAAGCTGCGGAGGAGAGAGACGTGGGGTGATTGGGAGAGACGAGGGAAACACGGCCGTCCGGCGGAAGACGTTCGGTCAGCGGTGAATGCCGAGGAAGGCGTGGCTGCCACTCAGAGAGCTCCCCTCGAAACTGTAAACGTGAGCTCGCTTCGCAAATAATTTCCATCTCTCAAATCATACGTCAATTTCCAGCTACCATATCTTAAATCTTTTATACTCGATATGTCGTATCGATAAAAAGTTAAAGAACAGACAACATATTAGTAAACTAAGAACGTGATAAGTTTCCACTCACTAATTCCTTCATTTTTAAACTGAGATTTATCTAGAAAAGTTTTAAACCAAACATCACTCATTCTTGGAAGGAGTTTTTAGGCTTGAAAAACTTAGCGATACATGTTATTTGACTTAATATAATTTGTGAATACAGTTGTTATATTATTTACTGCTGCCACTTTAAAATGCCATTTTGCTACTCATTAATTTTACATTTAAGACTAGAGCCATTAATGCTACTTCTCATTAACTTATTATGGCTACTTCAATCATAGTTGGTAAAGGATGTTGTATGTATGGGTTCCGATTTAATGGGTAAGCAATATAAATTAAATTAAAATCTCTTGTTCTCCATCACCTACAACATTCTCTTGAAAATTAGGCTCAAGTCAACTTTTTGACAGTAGTTCTTTTTTTTAGATGCTTAATTGTTGTAGTTATTGAGCAAATAAGGACACGCGAGTACTCAAAAATCATCTTTTGTCTTCCTACTTGTCCTTGTGCTATTTTGTCTTGTTATATTGAGTTGTAGACCTCAAAACCTTAGGAATTCGAAAAATTTTTGGAACAACAGTGTACTTTTGTCTGAAATTTCAATCCTACATTCACCCTAAGATCAAGCAAATAACTAATAAATCAAAAAAAAAAAAGCAATAACCAATCAACACAACACCAAGTTTACATTGACAAATCCCAAATTGGAGAAAAATCACGGGCCAATAGAAAAAAACAGCGGTGGACATTTTTTACACACATAATAATTTCTCTTTGTCTAACTCATAACCAACTCTCACAAAAATGGAATTTTTAGAGTTAGTATTTGAACTTTAAAGCTTAAATTATCTTTCACTTTAAACAAATTTTTTTAAGTCCTTACGTAGTTTAAAGACTCATAGTTCTCATTTTTCACAATCATATTGAGATTTTCCACACACTTAGAATCCATGCATTATACTAATTTTCCTTTGGGCAACATATGGAAAAGTTTGTTGAAATTATGTGGTGCAACTTTTATCGCTTAGCTTTTTTGGACGTCCATCTGCCATCGATATAACTTTCAAACGAATGTTGTGTTCTACTAAATCGATGCTCCTGTGCAAACTTATAATTCGTTAGCAAAATTACATTTTCTTCCATGGGAAAACAAACACAAGTGAGGATGACTAATTTCATTATTTTTAGTGACATTAACGTTTCTGGCGAAAAGAAACACTCTTAGCATATTACTTGGAGCCCTTAGCCAAACCAATTCCAAATTTACAGTTTTTTCTCACGTGCACAGTTCGTCGTGGACGTGAGACGTAGTCAGCATTTAAAGGGTCAGGCTCAGGTTTAGGGTGTTTGAGACTCAGAGAATCTCATTCCCTTAAGTAGCATTGGTTAAACCATTGCAAGTCGTGACGTTGTCCTTTTCCCTCCATGGAAGGCCCACGAACCACTCGGTTCGACCCCAGGAGCAGATCCGCGTCGGAGGTTCATACTTCTGTTCTGATTCTCGCGAGCCGCTCCACGTGCGAATCTATTTCTTACTGGTCCTCGTGTGACGTCGGCGGCAGCCACGAGTCCGACACACGCACTATTTTTAGCTGTTACGTTTCGATTCAGGACCGGAACAGAAGGGCGGAACCGCGGAAAAGTGTTTTAGTCCCTTTCCCTCCTCTTTTTCTCCCTTCCCTAGTTCCTCCCAACTGTACATCTACTCTGCGATTTTTTTCATTCTCTCTTCTTCTCCTCCAAGGTCTCTCTTTTATTGGGGGTTCTTAAATTATGGACAGGCACAGAGGAGATCGAGACGGTAACCGGCACTCCTCGAGAACCTCTAGTCGTTCTTCCTCCGACAGATATCACAATAATTCTCGGGGTGGGTTCTTCGATGGGCACAGTAACCACCGTTCCTTTGACAGCTCTCACGATCAGCCCTTCGGTGGAGGGCCTGGCTTCCGCCCCATGGGAGGAGGCGGAGGCGGAGGCGGTGGGGGATACGGCGGCGGCGGCGGGTACCATGGCGGCCATTCCAGTCCTATGTCCGGCCAGAAACGTACCAGCAGCGGAGGGTTTGTCTCGTCTGGTAGAGGATACTCCCCTGGTAGTATAAAGACTCACTGATGCTGTTCATATATTTTGAATTATCGTCATTTGCGTCCTGCCAGGGTCTGTTTGCTTGTGAGAAGGTTGAAGAATCTTATGGTGGACTATAGGATTCTTATCTCATGTAAGGCGCAAAATTCGTCTTTTTGGAGTATTATTCTTCTGTCCTTAGGCAAGTCAAACAAGTTTTAAATGACGGAAGTTCAGTAAAATATTTTATCTCGTTCGTACCTTTTCTACTAGATGAAAATAAGTCCAACTTCAAGAGACGAGGGTGGTCGATCAGTCATGTCTAGACTGATTTCGCTAAAGTTATGTTTCTGGCAATAAACCTTGGCAACTTGCTGATGAGGCGCAAATATATAAACTTCTACTGCAGCTTCTACTGCAACTATTTTTCAACTATTATCATACTCTAACTTGATTACAAGGGGAACAGTATTAAAGATTCATAATTTGAGAGTAGATGGATTGTACGGTTTTCATTTCTTCCTGTCTCTCTCGCTGATGGACTCAAGTACCATATATAGGGAGTCTTTTGGATGTATATTTTTCCGTCGTTAAAGACACATGCAAACACACCAAGTATTCTCTGTGAAACTTGAACCCGAGACCTTATACCGTAACCTTAGCATGTAACCATTGAGCCAGTGCCCAAATTATCAGTCTTTGGATATTTAGACTCTGTCGTGTCTAAAAAATACACCACACTTGCTTCTATTTGACCGCATAGGGAATTCTATAGTGTTTAAAAGCCATCTCCTCAGCCATCCCATGGACATAATTATGCTAGACAGGCATGGAGGTGGGATGCCCCACCAAAGACAGATTCTTTGTTTGGCTTGGGCTCTAATTGAAGATCCTTACTTGGGATAACTTGACTCAACTTAGGTGCTAGCTCACACTCTGGATTGCCGTCCATGTAGAAGTGGAGGAGTTAGCGGACCTCCACCTACTACATTGCTCATTCTCTAGATCACCATGGTGTTGGTGTTTTGGACTCTTTCAGTTCGAGGGCTGTTGCCAAAGATGTTGATAGACCTTGTCAGAGAGGCTGTGAGTGCTCTTCCCTCAGCCTGTGGCTGTGTGTGTTGAGCTCCTGCTTAAATTTTTGCACATGGGCGCTTTAATTGGAGAGGAGCTGCTGGTGTTACATAATATGTGCAAAGGACTTGATAGTGGTGGAGGGAAAAAGCACAGGCTCACCATGCACAAGTTGGGTGGTAACACTCTGGGGTTGTCTTGGGCTTTGGTGGCAGGCCGTGGTCAATGGATGCCTATAGTCGAGATCATTCCATTGCTCTTCTCCAGCTGGTCACGTAAAGCTTTTTTTTTTTTTTTGAATGGCGAGTCTTGTGGGATGCTATAGCCTATTGCTATTGCAGGTCTATTAACTTCTTTTGCAAGGTGGTCAGCTAGATGATTAGCTGATTGTGGGGTAGAGTTTCAAGAGATGTTCCTATCTTTGGGGGGTTTTTGAGAGTTCATCAAATGACCCGCTTGAGCTTCCAAGGGATGTTGATAGATTTCTTACCCACCCAATAGTTAAATTAGAGTCTCTTTATTGGACTGGTTGGCAATGTGGACACTAATTCGACTCCCTCTAAATAATCCCGTGCCTTCAACTTCACTGGAAGTAGCTATTCCCATTGGTCCTGAATAAACAGTTATGATCTGACCTTCACTTCCTCTAATAATTCCTCCATAACCTGCTGGCCCTGGGTTACCTTTTGATGATCCATCAAAATTTAAGTTCAACCATCCTATTGGGGAGGGGGGGGGAGTCCTCTAATAAAATTTGAAGGCTTCTCCTTGCAGAACCCAAGTCCATCTTGCTTTGCTGTCTAACACTGCTCCATCTTTGCTGTCTATGATAGTCTCTTGAGTCCACTGATTGCATATGTTGATCATTTGGCCCTTTTTATCCTGTAACAGTTTAAAATCTCCAATTTAATTGCAAATATGTTCGCAAATTCATTATCGTATTTTGTTGAGAAAATGCTAATGTGTTCTTTTGAGGAAGAATGCAAATGTGTTTTTAAATCATGCTTCTTCTCTTAAATTAGGTTGTATATAACTTAGATGTTATGGTTTGCTGCGGAAAACCCATTTCTATTAGTGGTGTGTGTCAATCTCACTTTTTTCTCCTTTTCTTTCTCCCCTTATTTTTTTAGTTTGATTGTAATTTTCAGATAAAAGCAGCACTAGTGGGTTTGCCAAACTTTTTATTGGATCTGTTCCAAGGACAGCAACCGAAGCTGATGTAAGTATTACTTATATGTGATCTTTTATCAACTGTTATCTTTCATCTGTATATGGCCTCTACAGAGATCTAGTGTGTTACTTTTGTTGAGGTTTGTGCATTTCTTGCTAGGTTCGTCCATTGTTTGAAGATCAAGGGAATGTTATTGAGGTTGCTCTAATTAGAGACAAGAGAACGGGACAACAACAAGGTATGCAAAAAAATATTTTGATTGAATTAATTATGGTTTCATATTTGTGTATCTTTTCAGGTCCTCTGAAGAGGGAATCATCGGAGATCTAGTAAGCTTACAGTTCACCCCGGTTAGGATTCCAAACAGTTTTCAAGGGATTTGTTGCTTTTGGTTGGCTTCCCTTAATATTTGACCTTGTAACTTCGGTACGGAAGAGGACAGGACTATGGGAGTCTTCTAGACACTTGACCTGCTGAGTGAGCCCTAGCAGTGATGTCTTACGTCGCAATGCTGTAGCGTTTGTATGTTGAGATGTTTAGTCCATGTACAGTTGTGAAACTGGAAGTGATAGTGCAAACAATTTATGTTTGCATTTAAGAAATGGATTGTAGCCACCTTAATGTAATAGGTGAAGGATTTTGGTAACCAGTCTATTTTTTGTATCTTGGTTAACCAGGGTTATTGGCTATTAGTGGGTTGAGACAACTATATACCATTTTGTAATTTGGATGCTTTTGGATGGTTTTCTGGTTTGAATGGCCATTGAATGCAGATGGTCGTAAATCCCTTTGGTGATGGATGTTGTTGTTGTTGTTGTCATTTATTAGGGATAGAATTTTTTTTGATGCTGAGGCTAAATCATCTTCTCTCTGGGTAATTTTTCTGCAGTTAAGTTACGGTGTCAGTTTTGCTGACAATCCCAAATGTTGGATTCCATTGACGGATACTTGTAGTGGGCTCGTATTTGTTTGATAGTTATTTTGCTTGGATGCATTTTGTATTGTTATTCTTGTGAGGTTGAGCATGGGTTAGAATTGGAATCTTGTTAATTATGCACAAGAACTTAGATCTTTGTCAATTGGGTCTACTGATTGTCTTATAACAAGAAAGAGTAACGATTACCTGCATAACATTGACCGTTGAGAAGCTCAAATTTTCTATTAATCATCAGCTTTCGTGGATGGTTGTTGACAGAAACCTTCTACTATGCGTTATGTGATGTGTGACGAAACTATTTTCTTCTTTTTGTTTATCGTGTGTGAAATGTTGATCATGAATGGCTTAACCTTACTGTGGGAAAATCTTCTGTTGGTTATATGTCTCCAGTTTCACATATTTTACTACAGGTCCCATTTACTTGTGTATATATTTAGGCGAGACTAAAGTCTTCATAAGTAGCTGTTCCGTTTGTTGCTGTTTTTGGGGCTTTAATCTCTGTGCAGTGTGATATTGATCTTATTGGTCAATTTGGGAAGCTAATGGTTAAATGCTCCTGATCTCCCTTCTCACTGTCTATCTGGTTATGTCAGCTATTCTCTTTGACAAGATCACTCATGGAGCTTACTACAGTTGTGTGCTACCAGTTTAAAATTTTAAGGATCTGTGTTTGTACTTCTATATTCCCTTGGTTCTTTTGTTAATTTTTGACAGTGATTATTGGTCTGATGTGGATAATGGGTCAGCTGTGTGCCACACCATGTTATCTTTGGTGCTATTTGATATGTGCCAGTTACAGCAGATTGTCTCTTGCTATTTCACTGACATGTAATAATATATTCGAGGCTGAATATGGTGAAGGTCCCGGAACCGTAAATCTGCACTCGTTAAATGAATATTTTATATTTAGTGTCTTTTGACTTATTGCTGGCACGGAAGTATAGCGTATGAAAGTACAAAAACAGTTACATTTATCATAAGTCAGTGTCAATTTTGAACCAAAGGAGGTAGGACAGATATCTGTTCTGTTCAGTGGCAGTGATTGTTTCTCTTGAGCATCCTCAGCTATGACAACAGAAGCATGCTGCAATCTTTTTCTTGCATTAAGAAATTGGTCTCTGGTTTTAGTTCGTTATTGGAATGGGTGCTTTGTCATGTTGCCTTTTCTGGATCCACCTTATATCCAGTTTCTTGCATGGACAGCTGATAGCTTATTAGAAGTTTACATTCCTACAGTTATTGGTTGTGCCTTGGATGTAAGGCTTTTGCAAATTTGATTTGCTTCATTTCTCTTATGAATTTTATGTTTGTCAGAGTAATATTTAACAAAATCTGGTGTATTTGGTTAATAACGGATGCTTATGTATGGGATCATCATTCTTCTGCGAGTGGGTTATACATGTGTGAGCTTACTGTTTTTGTCCCCTCATTCTGTCATGTGTGGAGTTGAATGCTGAACAGTACTTAACACTGATTACAATTTTTAACACCACATACTGTGGACTTTTTCTTCATGTATGGGCTCTATGTAGGCAAGAAAGCTTCAATGTAACATTTTGTATAGTTTTATATAAGACTGCAATTGAGTTATTTTAAGCTGGTGTGTTTGTAACGCGTATTTGATATGGAAACCATTGTTTTGATTAAGACAAGTTGGGTTTGACGCATAGCTGGTCTTTAGTGGACATGCACTTCACTTCCTCACTGCAGGTTCATTAAAAAAGAATCTGGAGGAAGAATTGTGTGGATGAAACTCGTATAAGCCTAATCAGGTTATGTGAAGGTTCATATGAACTCGTGTTTTGGCCTCCAATATTCGTTTATTTGTCTTGTGTCACTTTTGTCCTCTCTTTGAAAATAAATAATTAAGAATAGAAAATTCAAATCTTGTGGAGGAATAAATGGAGAAATGAGAATATAGGGTTCATTAAGAAGCTTAAGGGAGATATGGAGGGAATGGCTCTTAAGTTATAAAATTTGTCTTACACAGAAGCAGGATCTGTTTTTATGTTTGCTGGGGCTATGTGGGACCTTCTTTCGTTTGTTCTTTTGTAAGTTTAAGCATGTAATGGTGTGTTGTGGTTTGTCCCTCTTTGTAAGAGGAATCATGGCACTAACATGTGTTATCCTATTCAGTTCTCATGGTAACATAACAGGTCTCTATCCTTTGCCTTAGATGCGGAATCTAAATTTCTGGTTTATATCATGTCTGTTACGAGCGGTGGGATATGGTTACATAGCTTTTCTGTTACTTTTTGATATCTCAAATTAGGCACATGCACACATATTGTTGGATTGAGAAGGAAGTTTTAGGCTCATCTACATATATTGTTAGACTGTGAAGGAAGTTGATGACCTAATGAAAATAGGGCCGCCAAATCCTTACTTTTACAGGATGTTGTTTTATAAAATATGCAACGTCAGAGGAAGCTGATCAAGCCATCAGAGCATTGCATAATCAAGTAACTTTACCTGGGGTGAGGTCCATGTTGCTGCTGTGGTCACTATCTGTTTTCCAATTTATATGCTCTCTTGAGGAATGTCTATCTCTATTTTTTAGGGAACAGGTCCTATTCAAGTTAGATATGCTGATGGGGAAAGGGAACGTCTCGGTAAATTTCAGAGTACTGTCTTAACTTATGATCTTCTGAAGTTTATCATTGCTTATTGTTGCATGCCTTGCTTGTTCGTGCATATGCACATATAACTTTGTTTTTTGATACTGTATATATTCACTTTTCACCTTCCACTTGGAAACTTTCTAGTGCTTAGTATTTTCCTTTCTGATGGAGAAGGAAAAACTGTACATATAAGTGGATTTAGTATTAATCTTATTTTTAATGTTCATCTTGATCTGCTTATTTGCTAGAGCGATAAGTCAAAGGGGTATGATAATCTCATGTTATGGTTTCTTACTGAACTGATGTTAATGAATTATTATGTATGAAAGTCGTAGTTAATTTTATTTTTGAAGTTTCAGCAATATCTGCTGCTTTATAGAAAGCAATATTTTTTTTTGAATGTTTATAGAAAGCAATATGTTAATCTTAAAAAAAAAATAGAAAGCAATTTGTTAAATCACTTATCATTGTTCGTGATTTTACATGTTATATTTCAATCCAAAGTTTTTAATTGATCTCCACAATGACTGAAGTAATATTGCACATTAACATACAATGAACAAGACTGTTGAATCAGAGAGTTTATTTAAAAGTGGATAACAAGTGGTAGAATGAGAGAGTAATTGATTAGACAGTCCAGTGAGAGGAACAGCAGCGTGTCAAAACCTTAAAGTCTCATCATTAGGGTGTGAAATTCATTTATAGATTTCTTGTTTGCTAACTTTGGCTCTACTCTCTGTGAATGATCTCTTGATTCATCTTTTCTAATGAATAGTTACCGTATTTGAAACTATACATTGCTCTTTTGGGCTTACTATCTTTGGCATCGTGATGCATTTAGTGGAAGCCACTGCGACTGGTATTTGACATGTTCAATATTTGTACCTCTCATTAACAGATTAGGGAATCTTAATTTGCACTTTCTACCAAAAACTCCTGCACATTCAGCTACATAGTCCTAAATACCTATATGCAGCTTCAGCTTTTGGCTGGGTTCAATATCTAGATTTTCCTACTTGTAAGGTGACACTGACTGCTTGAGTTGACTATCAATGGGGACAGAAGACTTGATGGTTTTAACATCTTGTAAAAGAAAGATGCTTGCAAGCAATTCTTTTCCTACAAGCAGATTCTTTACTGGATTTTTTCAGCATCCATGAAATATTTTGAGAGTGAAATAGCCAACGATACTACTTTTTGTGCATGCAATCTACTTCTCATAGAGAAATAATATGCAAGTAGCAGAAGAAACTTTTTTTTTTTTGAGATAGTGGAACTTTTATTAATAGAAATCTGATGATACAAGTAGTGTTACAATAATAGTACAGACATAGGCATAACCACTTTTTATAGCTATGCTAATCTATGTTACTACAAAAGTTCTACAAGAATTCTGCCACTGAGTTAGCTGCTTTAAAAGTTCCTTTTTCTACCCCAGCTTTTGCTAACTTATCAGCCACTAAGTTGGCTGAGTGTGGTACAGCTGTCCAAGCAATAATAGTCTTCTTTAGAGATAATAAGGTTGATTTCTTATGACAGGACATAGAATGAAATGGCTATGTGGCTAGCTATGTGTTTATTATGCTTTAGGTGTTTTTATTTATTTCATAAATGAGGGTACATCTGATGTTCTTTTCTTTTTCATGAAAGGTGCAAGTGAATTCAAGTTGTTTGTTGGTTCACTCAACAGACAAGCCACGGAGAAGGAAATTGAGGATGTAAGTCATATGCACCATAATAGTTGGTTGTGAAGTACTGAAATATTCAAATGTTTAAATTACAAAGTGCAAAATAAGGATAGAGAAAACATAACCTATAACTATATCTCTTTATTGCAGATTTTTTCTCCTTATGGCCGTGTTGAAGATGTTTACATAATGAGGGATGAAATGAAACTTTGCCGTGGTGTGTGATATTCATCTCATGTGTGCTCTTGTAGCTGTTATTTTCTTAAATTTCATTTATATATGGTGGCTTTTTTGATATTGTGGTGCTCACTCAATAGCTTCAATATTGATACAGGTTGTGCTTTTGTTAAATTTTCTCATAGAGATATGGCAGCAGCTGCAATAAAAGCTCTTGATGGAACCTATACAATGCGGGCATGTTACTTTATTTTTGCAGTAATTTAATGTTATCCAGTGTTTTCATATAAATATCTGCCATGTATTTAATATAAAAATTTTTATTCAATTTTTTTTTCCATGGCTGCTTAGGGTTGTGATCAACCTTTAACTGTTCGATTTGCTGACCCGAAGAGGCCAAAGGCTGGAGATTCAAGGTTACACCTTTACTTAATTTTATCTTCTTTTTTATGCATGCTATATTGCAGTGTACCTACCATTTGCTTAGCTCATTTTCAGGTTTGGTCCAGCATATGGTGGTCCAGGTTTTGGTCCTCGATCTCAACCTCCTTTAGGTACTAGGTGCGTCAAGAGTGTTTCACTGTGTAACTTGTTATCTTTTTTCTAGTTGAGCTTCTTTTCTTAGCTTGTAAAACATTTATCCATATATTTTTGTGATGCTGGAGCTTCCTTTCTTAGCTTGTAAAACATTTTTCCATAATATTTTTGTGATGCAGGCCAAATTCTGATGGTGCTGATTCCATGCGTATGCCACCTAATGGCTGGCAGCCAATGAGCCCACAAATTAGGGCTCCATCTCCACAGCTTGGTCCTCATGCATTTGGGAATCATTTAGCAGCAAGAGGTGGAGTTGGGCAGGTACCTCCCAGCCTCTAAGAATCTGTTGCCACAGACTGTTTTATTTTTTTGATATTGGGGTTATAAGAAAAACCATGATTCAGTATCATCTATTCTTTGCCTTTGTAGCAGACACTATACCAATTGCTAAGTCATGAATTTTTTAAATGAATTACTCTTACTTATAGTTTAATAATGACATAAAGAATAGCAAACGTTGTAGAATCGCATTGGGATTTATATTTTTTTTGTATAATATGAAGATAACACTTCATAGAAATATACTTCCTTTATTTGTTAGTTCTGTTTGAGTGAATCCTGACTTTTTTTTTTTTTCTTTAAATATTTAGATTAGTTCCATCGGAACTCCTGCTGTTCCTGCAAATGGTTCTCATTCGGGCATTAATGCTCCCACATCTTCATCGCAACTGGTAAACTGAATTTACCATTATGAGAAGCAATGCTTACTTCCATGCTCTTTGCTTTAACTTTTAAGCAGTTCTTACAGCTTGACGTTTTAATGATCTAGATATTCCACTCTTCTATTTGACAGATACAACCCTTTGGTCAGCAGATATCTCCCCTGCAGAAACCACTGTCTCCTCACCGTTTGCCGTCTTCCCTGCAACTTCACCCACAACAAATTGCTCCTTTCTCACAGCCTCAAATGCCTCAGGGACCAATTCAGCAACCGGGACAAATGCCCCTGCCTCATTTGATTGGGCAGCCTTCTTTTGGTGGTCAAGCCATGCCATATGCATTGACTGGACAGCCACCGATTTCCCAGCCTTTAGTTCAGCAGACTGGGCAACAACAAATGCCAATGACTGGGCCCTCGCAGCAATTTCATCTGCCTAACAATATTGCCCCTTCTTCAAACCAGCAACTGCATCAACTTCAACCAATCCAACAATTATCCTCTCAGGTTCGCCTGCCACAGCATGCACACGGTTTACAGTCAAGCTTTCAATCAACACCACCACCTCAACAACCACATCAGCAGCAGCAGCAGCAGCAGCAGCAGCAAGCAGTTACTCAGGTGCAGCAGCAAGCATTTACTCAGGTGCAGCAGCAGCTGCATGCAATGCCGCACCAGCAGCCAACTAGTCAAAATCTAAGTCAGCAGCTCAATCCGCAGGCTACTAGTATGCAACAGGTACGATTGATAGGATAACAATGTGTTGACTCCTTTTGATGTCCCTATAATTTTCACTCTGTACTTTAGATATGGATCGAGGCTTAAATTCCTGATTTGTATTTCTTTTCTTTCTTTACATATTCATGATTGATATTCCTGACTTCGTCTTTTTTCTATTTTTGGGTGACATGGAAATTTGAGATTCATACTAACATAATGAGCTCACAGAAAAAAAAAGAGCGAGGAGTGATGTTATCGGTTGCTACAATCTTGTCACATTCTCATTTGGAGCTGCTTTACTTATTTTAAGAAGGTGACTCAAAAAATGTTGCCCTATGGGAGAGGAATAGCCTGAAGAATGGGCCTATGGGTTAATGTGCCTGGAGAGGCCAATATTAGTGCTGATAGTCTTGCGAGGG
Source organism: Aristolochia contorta (assembly GCA_022405105.1). Classification (NCBI taxonomy): domain Eukaryota; kingdom Viridiplantae; phylum Streptophyta; class Magnoliopsida; order Piperales; family Aristolochiaceae; genus Aristolochia; species Aristolochia contorta. Next base: position 16,133,163 of record CM039668.1, on the reverse strand, counting down.
ATGGGGTGTGTCAGTGACAACTTGTTGTTTGGGAACATCATCGTAATCAATGTAATTAAATTTCTTTGAATGAGTGCAGTTGCTGTTTCAAAAAAAAAAAAGAGAAATTAATATCTTTTCTGGGCCTATTGTTATATGTATATGCATATTCCTTGCTTCACTGCATTTGGAGATTTTCTTTTGTTGTAAAGTTTATTTTTTCCTTTTCTTTTTCACGTATATGCTATGGCGGCACTCCTTTTTGCAAATTGTGGGGTGGGTTTCCCTTTTGCCCTTACCATTATAAAATTTCCTCTGCCTTTCACACTTGTAAAACACACACACACACATGCATGCAGCTCTATATATATTTTACATATATGTATTTCTTTTTTATCCTGTTAACCTCGTAAGTTTTATTAACTTGTTATGCAATAAAAAAAAGACTCACAGCTAACTTCTTGATGTTATCTACAAATTCCTGTAGCCCGCTTGGGCTGGTGTAGTTTCTCAAGCGGCAGCAAGCACCCCTGCTTCTTCAACAGCTGCTGTTGCCCCTTTGAGTGTGTGCTCCACCTCTGTAACAGCTCCAGCCAGTAATCTAGGAGTGGCCCCTCTAAATTGTAATTGGACAGAGCACACATCTCCAGGGGGATACAAGTACTATTACAATTGCGGAACAAATGAAAGCAGGGTATGACTGCCTTCCTCCATGTTATTTGTTTGCTGATTTTTTATGGGTCTTCCTCTTACAATGATTCTAACATGCATGAGTGATAATATATAGTGGGAAAAGCCTGAAGAATTGGCCTTATTTGAGCAACAGAAGCTACTGCAACAGCAACTACAGCAACAACAGCAGCAACAACAACAGCAGCAACAACAAAAGGTTCTAGTGTCTCATGTACAATCACAGCCGCCAGCACAGACAAACGCACAGGTTCAGCAAACCCAACCTATCTCTCAGATTCAACAGTTGCAATTTCAAACTCAGATTAGACAGCAACAGCAGCAACAGGTACCTCTTTATCAGCTACCTATTTTTATAGCATCTGTCTCTCACTCTCTATCTTGACACATTCATTCTTTGGCTTTTCAGTATCAAGCATCTGGTGCAAGTGTACAGCAAAATATTCAGGTACTATTATCACTGTCAAGTTAAATATGATGCACATGCTCACTTTTCTGTCAATGTCATATTATAATACGTCGGACTATTTTTGGGTAGATGGAAATATTGAAGGTACTAAGAACTAGGTATTTTTCCTGTTTAGTTCTATTCCTTGATGATAGTATTTGATTGTTCATATGGATTTACTTGTTTGTGGTCTATAAGGTGGAAACGGACTATTAGATAGTGCTATTTCTGAGCTCTGAGTGGTGGAGTGCAGTAAGATGAATTGTCTAGGGTAAAACGAAGGGATTACAAGTGAATTTTCCAAAAAAAAAAAAACTAGTGAATATATTACTTTTTATTAAATATGATAATTTTTTTCTTCACCTATGTACTATCTAATGTTAGACTTTCAAGTTACCAAAACAGCGACATCTTCTACTTACACAACAGCTTACTGCCATGATAGCGAGGATAACGATTGTAACGAGTTGATGATATGCTTGTTGTTCAAAGGGCATCAATTGTCTTTTATCTTCTATCCATAGTTCACATTTTTTATCTCTGGTTTTTTTATTTCAAGTGCTACTGCCATCTCCTTTCATGACTTAAACAAGATCTATCATTGGAAGACCTCTTCCCCATGGGCCATGAAGATTGAGCCAAAGGCTCACTTCACCCTGTATTTGTTTTAATCAGATGAAACATTTCCAAACAGCCCAAGGCATATGGAAAAAACATGATAAGATCATTTTTTTTTTTTTTGGAAGATAAGATCATTTGTTTTAAATGCTTCTTCACATCTCCTTTAAGGTTAGTCTAACAGAGGGCTTCCTTGCAAGAGGCTTTAAGATCAGGGCGGCTTGTTTGGCTTTCTTTTTTCTGACTGATAAGACTAACAACCTTTTAACTTTATCGTACGCTATGGTTGTTCGGGTGGAAAATCAAGTTGTGTACAGGTATGACTTGATGCATTTTGTTGGTACTTTGAATGTATATGTAGTGCCATCTTTCCCCCATTTTGCTATTGCTGCAAACTCTATAACTTGTTTTCTTATTGCTTTCATCTGCCTGTGTGAACTCATCAAGTAAAGAGTGCTCCCAGTTTCTGTCAGTTCTAGCAGCTTGAAGGGAACAAGTGGCTGCATTATCCACATTATCAATGGACATAAAGCCCTATATTCTCAAAGGTTCTTTGGATATCATTAAATAAGCCAGAAGACAGAAGCATGATCTTGTACATCATCCAGGAAAATTTGCCACTGCCCTTGTTTGACCAGATGGTTAGGGTTTCCCCTCTTTTGCAGGAGAATTAGTGACAAAGAAGCATGACTTCGAAGTGTACATTTATGGAAAGATTAACACCTTTACGTAGTTCCAATGTGGCCAGGGTGGGTCTTTTGTACAAAACCAGTTTGGAGTAATGATAACGACATCCTAATGTGGAGGATAGAGTTGATGAATACTTTTAAACGAGTTACACCAAAGTAATTTGTATTTATTAAAGGAGAAGGAAGAGGAATGTTCAATCATAAAATCTTCTCTCAGAATAGAAATCTTAAAGTGGGGAGTTTCCTAAAATAGCATTTTCTGTATTAGGCTTGCTGAAATCTGGAGTTTGCTTATTTTAGTATGTCCGATTAAGAGGCTGTTTCTTGTTTTTGTTTAAGATCTACGTTTCTATTTTAGGTATGTGTCTTCATTTCTTTATCTAGGATAATATAGGAGTTGTTTCTTAATTTGAATTTCTTTTCTAGCGTGTCAAATTAGTTTAGGTAAGGAAAAAGAGATAAAAGGAAAGTTATAAAATTTTAAGAATTATGAGGAAAGAACTGGAGAAGATTCTCGCTTGTAATGAACTAGCTAAAAGAGGCAGGTAATAATAAATTCATACAGGTTCTGAGAGTGTAATTCATCTTCTACTTCATTGCAAGTTCAGCATAGAAGTTTGGTTAGGTTTTTTAAGAAAATTTAATATGGGCCCTTGTATGCCATAAAATCTCAGCCAGCTACTTGAATAGTGGATTCATATCCTCTACCCCATTAGGGAAAGCCATTATGGAGAGCTAGCATACCAGCTGTCTTATGGAACTTGTGGTTGGAGAGAAATAGCAGAATCTTATAAACAAGGTCACACCAACAAGGGTATTATTGAAACAGCAATCTGTAACACACGCACATGGGTATATAGTTTGCATGGTCTTCCACCACTCCCCATACCAGTGATAAGAAAATTCTGGAGTAAGGTGACTTTTTTTGCAAATTCAAAGCCCCACTACATGAAAGAATGGCAGCCTCCCATTTCAGTAGGTTAAAATTAAATTTGGTTGGATTGTCAAAGGAAATCCTGGGCCAGCAGGTTTAGGAGTATTAAGGAATAGTGAAGGAGAGATTCTAATTGCCTACCTCTGGAGTTTGTGAGTCAAACGAAGCTGAAGCTAAGGATTTATTGCTGGCTCAAAACTTTTAAATCATATCAAAGAAACGGTTAAAAAGGAAGGAGATTCAACGCTATTTATTGGATGGGCAGCAAAGACGGGTTCAACCCCATGGACATTAGTAGGCATCTTTGACAAGATGGCGAATCTAATTAAAGAATGGAGAATTACATGGCTGGCTGTACCCCGCTGTGATAATTATATTGCGGATAGACTAGCAAAATCTGGGATCACAAGGAAGACGTTAACAACTTGTTCAATAGCAGAATTAGTGTAATTGCATAGTTGTGCAAAAGAGGCCTCAACCATGTAACTTTATTGTTGTACTATTACTACTGTAATATTATCTTGTATCACTAGAATTACTATTAAAAAAATTCACAATTTCATAAAATATATATTAAAATCGAGATGTGTGTGAGTGACCACCACCGCCCACGCATTGCTAGCGAGCATGGGCTGTTAGAGATTAGTTTCACTTAGATAAAACGAGTAGAGAAGATCTTGACTTCTTAGTTGGAAAGAGGCTTCCTAACTTCGGCTAGTCATTTTGGGATAGACTTTGGCCCAACTTTACATGGTATCAGAGAGGGTGCTTGTATGTGGGTCTCCACCCAAGTTGTCCACGTGTAGGAGCCCAAAAGAAGGCCCACACGCGGGGGTGTTAGAGATTAGTCCAACATAGATAAACGAGTAGAGAAGATCTTGACTTCTTAGTTGGAAAGAGGCATCCAAACTTCGGCCAGTCATTTTGGGATAGACGTCGGTCCAACTTTACATGAGTTTTAGTGTTACTAGTGAGTGCAACCAAGTCTCATTGGTGAGTGCGACCCATGTGCTTTCGGAAAGCAGATTGGAGTTCCGACCTCCCTCAACGCATGGATCAAGAACTACGGAGGTGTTCGGGCACGACAGAAGAAGTAAGGAGACAGCTGACACTAGGGAATTGGATGCAGTCATCTGGTTATTTGTGCCTTGTAATTGTAGGAATCAAGGAAGAGGAGATATCCTTGAATTAAAATTCTTCATTTTGATGAGTCAATTCTCCAAAGTGTTGAATGGTGCAATTCGTTAAAGTGAAGGATGGAGATGGTTTCAAATTCTTTGTTGCTAAGGATTCAAAGAGGTAATCTATGAAACTTTTGGCTAGGGTAGTGGAACCTTGTCGTGTCCATCTTTTGGAGTTGCTGTCGCAGTGAGTTCAGATATATCTTTTGCACTTTTTGGAGGTTGTAGTGCATTTGTATAATTGTTGGATGGAGGAATTGGATAACCATTGCCTGGCTTTATATCCCTGAGTTGGGAAATGGCTTTTGATGGAGTGATTCTGCAGCAAATCATTGTTCCCCTACATATGGTGGGGGTCAACTCGAATGAGTGGCCCCATTCTTCTCACAATCAAAATAGGCGGAACATTACTGGTCATTAGCAGATTGCCCAAGAGTCCCTTCCTTGGGGATTGGAACTTGAATGAGAGAGGAGATGGACTGTGAGCTGCTGCTGGTTGTGTGGTCAAGCCATTTGGAGATTCCCTGTTTGCACAAGTGGAGAAAGGGAGAAATGGAGTTCAATATCTCCCTAGTGCTCTGTGTCCCACTCTATGGAATCTTATTAGAGGTATGCTCAGAGGACAATTTTTTTAATATAATTTTTTATTCATCTGGAAAATTGTTGACTTGGATAAAAACATAAAGATAATGCAAAGAATGGATGATGTGAGGGCCCTAGTTTGGCTACAAAGATGATTTAGGGTACTGTGCTTGCTTTGCTGGTGGACTGAATATCCTTGATGGAGAGAGAGGACGAGAAAACCTTCCTGGGAAATAAAGTTGTGTTGCCAGCGAGTGGAGTGAGTTTTGTCACCTGGCTTGTCTGAGCTATCTCTAGCTGGCTTGCGGGTATGGCAAGTTCAATTTTATAAACAGTTACCTTTTTCTGTAGCCTCATTAATTGCAACCAATGAACCTGCCATTACTCACCTACCTACCCAGGCTGTTACTTGCACTCTTATGCCTCTTAAGACCGGCAAGATCTGTCTCAACTCAGCTTTCTGTTTTGACAATTTTACCCCTGTACATATGTTACTGTGATCCTTTATGTTGATTGTTGACCCATTAACTGCTTGCAACAATCTGCAATCTTCTCGCCTAAATTCGGGGATAACTTGATTCCTACCTTTTGACTTTCCTCTTCTCACAAACCCTCTGCTTCTGCATTCTGCGAAGACTACTTCCTACAGGTTCGAATTTTGCAACCCTGTTTGTTCCAGCATTGCGACATCTCTATATACCTTGGTCCAGTGGAGTAGCATAAAAGATAAATGTCCACATCTGGCAAGTCGGTGGATAATGAGGTTAATAGATCCACTGCTATGAATTTCACCCAGTAGAGAGTTTTCGCACTGCAGCCAGATGTAAATGATCCATCCTGAGCCAATCTTTCGACTTAGAGGGTACTCCATTTCTGATCCATGCACCTCTTCCTGGGGTGGGGTGGATAATATGGGGGAGAGCGTAGGGTGGAAGGTTAATCTCAATGGCTTAATGTTCAGATGCATTGGAATTTCAATGTGTTGATTTTTTCCTTAAATCTTCTCTCTAGTTTTCTTCTAAATCAATAGAGTTGAAGTTCCAAATGCATAGGTAGTCAACAGATATCTGTAAAGAAATTTCAGGTGTATCCTGTGTCTTGTTCTCTCAGGTTGAATATATCTCTAATATTTAATCTTCTGGTTTCTTAGTAATTGTGATAGCCCATGATAGTGTACTATTATGACTAATTATTGTTAAATATTATAGTAGCTCTCTTGTTCAAAAAGTTGATGAACGTTCTGCCTTTTAGTATGTTCAAAACAGTTTATCATGGATGGTATTCGAACTTCAGGGCAATTATTGTGAAGGAATATGATATGATGTTTTCAACATTAATTTTGAAAAATACATGGTTTTTCTTTGATTTGGACTGGAAACAGATCCAAATACCTTAAATCCGAGTTGGGTTGATTGAGTCAGATTGGGTCTTCGGTCAGACTTTGCCGGAGATGAGGGAACCTCTTTATAGAAGACTCTTACCCTGACTTGACCTGGAACCTTCGAAATCCGAGTTGACTTGGCTGGGTTGTTTCTGACTGATCTGGTCATAAAAGTATGGTAAAGAATCACAATTGCCTCAATAACAAAATTTGCTTCTCGTGCATTAAAAAAAATGTTCTTCTCTCCAGTGTGTCCTAAACAGTTTCTTATGGCTGGCAATCTACTTTAGAAAATAAATCAGATTTGTGGTTGGGTATAACGTTGCTGTGTTTAAAACGATTTAATGATCTTCTGGCATACTCTCATGGTGACTATGTCGTCTTTTTTTGCTAGTGCTATGGTTATGAGAACTAGAACAGTCTTTTTCAAGTTTTAAAAATCGAATCTTTTTGATAGTGCTTACACTTATGGATACTGACAACTGAGACAATCAATTTTTTCAATCAAACAGGTTAGGTATTGGTTTTTAATCCTCATTTTTCCTCTGACTGCTACAGGGACATCAGGCTGCACAGGAGTGGATGTGGAATAATAAACCGGCAGGTTTGACCTCGCTCCTTGATAACTGCGTAGGAATATAAGGTTCAGCATCCAATTTGTTGTTTGTTGCATTTGGGGGTGGGGGTGGTTTCTGTGTGGATTTTGAGTTTCAAAAACACTAAAAGAAGGCATGTGTCGGTGAATTGTCTTATGCCTAAATGCGCTTTTGCATGAGATAACAATTGGATCAATAATAACAGAAAGTATCTCCATTATCTAGTGTAATAAACTGGAAAATGAACGACCGAAAAATCACGTCTCTGGCTTGAGAAGATTATGCCCGGACGGAAGGCTCTTTTCTTCATCAATTGAGTTACTATTCTCTAACTTATTGGTTGAAATATTTTTGTTCTCCTGTAGGCACTTGAATCGATTGGAAGCCCCCCGAGCAGATGGATGCCCCGTGTAGCATGATGGCAGAATTCCCTCGTTAACTGTTTGATAAGAAGAGTGACAAAATTTTCTCAAGGTTTTCCATGCGTTACAACCGAGAGAAATTCATGGCAGCGCTGTGAGCATGGGTTTTGCTGTCAGTGCAGTGTAACTTCATAATAGAGCATGTCGAAAGTGAAATCTGTCAAACTTTTTCCATAGGACGCATCTTCCGTGATTCCGCGAAAGGCGTTTAACGGGCGATAAAGACAGACCTTGACCCATATAACAAATCCCAAAATTGTCTAGAACCGAAAGCTACATCAAGATACGGTTGAAATCTGGGAGTTCGCTTGACGATTTTTACTCGCTAGTTGTTGAATGCATTAAACTCTTATAAGTATCACGAGAGGTGGTGACTTGTGGCCATATTTTGTGTCAGTTGCAAAATATGAAGTCATTTGCAGGCGAGCATTTTGGGTTAAATCCAAATTTGAACTCGAAAGGTGTCGCAGGTCTCCTGATTGACTCACGGTCATGCATACGCCAATATAAATTGGAAGGCGAAAGCCACAGGGTGAGGTTCAACAGAAACAGCGAAAGAGAGAAGCCTCCAAAAGAAATACGAAATGGAAGGCGCAATGTCCTAGGGGGCTTATCCGAGTATCTAATATAAATATAGCAGTTGGAAAACTGTTTGTAGTGAGAAGCCTTCAAAACCCTACCTCAATCTAATGTTAAGTCTTCTAAGCCATATAGAGTGCAAGATCATGTGATAAACATCGAACCTCTTGGGAGGCTGATTCAGTACAAAATGTCTCTTCACTGCCCTAACCCCTTCTCGCAACCTCCGATAGTCTTCCTCGCCGATCCCCATCAAAATCTCCTTCAGCCTCGGAATGCCAGACACGGCCACGGCGATCGAGAACCTGTCCCACCGGAGAACGTCGCTGAAGGGCAACACGTAGTGGTCGGAGATGATGACGGGAACGCACTCGGTGTAGATGGCCTCCACGATCCGAGGGCTCGCTACTTCGTACCCGCTGGGGCATAAGCAGTATCTTGATTTGAGCATGAATGCGTAGTAGTCGAGATCTTTGGGGAGGTACTCGTAGACCTGGAGGTCTCTGTCCCGGGCATTCCAGTGGCGGAGGAGCAGTGGCCGGATGGGACCGTGGACGCCGCCGGCGAAGAATGCCAGAAAGCGTCGTTGGTCGGGGTCGTCGGGTGGGGAGGAGATGAGACGAGGAGGCAGCTCCCCTGTTCTGAGATTAATCTCCGGGAGGCTGACGTCCTTCCGTGGATCGAACCCTTCCGTCGTGTTGGCATTGCAGAGGACACGGATGGAGTTGTTGAACAGCAGAGGGTCCGCTCGCGAGGCGTGAGGCCCCTGCATTTGTGGATTCAATGTGACATCAGTACTGGAATGAAGCGAGATCAGCTCGAAATCATGATCCTCTCGCTGGCTTGCGCCATGAAAACCGATCTTTAGACCAATATTTATCCCCTTTTCTTTTTACCCCAGGTCCCAAACTAAGATTTGCGGATGGGGATTTTCGTCGAGCAGCTTGTGTGCAATTCGAGGGAATAGCAGATGGATCGATTATTTATCATCTCGACGAAGCTTCATTGATCACCAAGGCAAGAAAAAGAAAGAAAGTAGGAAAAATTTGTGCGTGCAAAACGTACCCAATCGTGGCAGGAGAGCATGAAGTGATCTGCGCCGAGAGTGGCGTTCCAGAAGGGGTACTTGGCGGAGACGACACGGACGTAGTCGGCGACGACCTGATTGAGAGGGGAGAGGTCGTAGGTGTGGGGCCGGTAGAGGTGGGTGACGATCATGGTGACGCTGAAGGGCAAGAAGAAGACGTGGGCCAGTTGCGGGTCCCGCGTTCTGAACCCGGTCTGGTCCAGCTCCAGTTGGTGGATGAACCGTCCTTCGGTGGTGTAGATGTCCTTGCACGGGCCGGCGTGGACCAGTGGCGGCTCGCCTTCCTCATACACGTACACTTTGAACCTCTTCTCCATCTCCAAGTAACTCCTGCGGTGGGGTCACATGCAGAGTAGGTAGGTAGGTCCCTTCCGTTATTATAAGATCAAATTATGTCCTCTGCGTGTGTGTTGTGTTTGGAGTGGTTTTTGTAAAGCTCTGGTCCACGGGAATGCATGATCATTCATAATAGAGGGCATGCGCTGTCGTAATTAATTAAATATATATTGCGAGATTACGTTCTTGTACAAACCTGAAGTACTAATCACCTGATTAATTAAAGGCTGGTGGGTCCCACTTGATCTCTCTAGCTAGTCTATATTGTTTGTTTCAAAAAAAAAAAAAAATAGAGTACTACCAGTTCCAGGTTCCGGTCCGGAGTTTTGTCAATGGATATACTAAACTAAATGTAAATGCAGAACTCCTAAATATTTTGTTGCCCTACCGTGCGTATATATATGATCGATAAAAATGGAATTACGAAGAGAAATTAAGATCTTCGTCTTCGGATGAATATTGAACAAATTGTTCCTCGATCGCTTGGGATTAATCTATACATATTTCTGGGTGCATGCATGATTGCATTCAGGAGCAAGTATAAATGCGTTGGGGCACGAGATCACCAGAGAATAAGTAGTAGTTCAGTCTAAGAATTATAAGATATTGAAGGATATGTTTCTTACTGGTGAAATGCGGCCGCGTTACGGTAGATATCTCCAGTACTGGGGAGGTCCTCCTCCGACGACGACGACGACATGGCCGGTACTGACGATGCAGCTGAGGAGTATTTTCTGTTGGAGGAAGCCGCGGCTTCCCGTATAGCCATTCGAGCTCTCGCCAATCCTTCTTCAACCAGCTCTGCTGCACTCCGCTGCAATATCACCTGTACATTATATATTAGAATATTCATCAATCTGGAGTACATCAGATCGATCGGATCGAGTTCGGATTAAAAGTGATTAAGAACTAATAATTTCTTTCCCTAACGTATACGTACCGTGGAAGACGGCGATGTACGACGTTGCACCGCCGTTGAGTTATCTGGTAAAACATATTGAGCTCGAATTTCTTCCGAAGTTGGCAGTAATTGTATGGGTCGACCGCAGCCTCCTGGTCAGCCTCGACGAACGGAGAGTACTACTCGTGAACTCGACATTAATGTCCGACGACAGAAGGGGACGTACTATCACGTCGGAGAAGAAAAGAATCGCCAAACAGGAGATCAGAAACAGAAGAAACGGGCACGGCGAGATCATTCTGCAGCTACCTGCACGTTCCATCTCCTCACGTTCTTCCGGTACGTACTAAGAAACTAAAAGCACGGTATACCCATTAAGGTTTTGGAGTCGGAAATTCGTTTCTTGCAGGTCGAGGAGCGGAATCCTTTATAAATATATATATATAGCTACTGCTGATCGATGCAGATGTCGTTGGGGTCGTCCGGGCAGAAGAAAAAAGAGACGACTTGTTGGAAAGATGTTGCGGGTCGGGGACGAAAATGGAGAAAAAGGAGTATTTATGCTACGGAGACGGGCAAGGCACGTCTACAGAGTAAAAAGAAGGCCGGCAAATTCTTCCACGTACTTAACAAATCATTTCTACACCCAGTACTCCAGTGCTGCTTCTCTCTCAAGATTACTCTGCTCAATACTACTCATCATCATCTTCCTTCTCAATATGAAACTTCATGTCGAAAGTAATAATATTCCCCGAGCTCAGGGATCGGACGTGTTTCAGAAGCTAATTAAGTACTGATGGTGGAATTGGATTGGGTAATTTAAATGAATTAAGTGTTAAGCTGGTAATAAGTAGTTGATCATGACTGTATAATTTTATGAGATTTCTAAAAAGTGGATATGTTATTGGTTTCTAGCTGGGAGTACATGCACAATATTGTGAGAGATTTGTTTATTCTTTCAAATATCTTTAATCTCTAACTGCAACAACAAAAAATTAATCAAGTTTAATCAGGTAATTAGATATATAATAGTTGAGAATTTCTGCGTCTGAATTGCTTATATAATATGTTCGCTGATTTTCTTCTTCCAGATCTATTTGTATGCGCGCATCCACCGGGGTCCCATCCAAGTCAATACTCAGGAGATGAAGAACAAAACAACGGTGGTGGTACTGCTTCTCATACTTTGGAATTAAATTAAACACCCTTGTGCCAAGTCAAAACAATATCGTTTTCCAGTAAAAACATTGATTTTTCAAGAAAAAACAGTACTTTTTTTTTTTTTGAAGATAATGTCTTTTAGGAGATCAGGATTACCGCCGTATGAAGTCTAGCTACTAATTATATATTATATCCAACGTAACTTAATCTATATATGGGAGGACACAAGAATATCAAAGCATATTATACTTTTTTTAATTATCCGAATTATAGATATTATGCTTGCTTGGGGTACTGGACTAGTAATAGTGCTTATCAAGCTCTAGATTGGTCATTTGTATAGGAATAGTGAAAGGTGATCGCATACGCAAGCTGCCCTTTTCAAGTTTGACATTGTCTTTAATTAGCAGCTTCTTATAAAAAGTTGAGAAACTGGAGATCATGAGCAAAAGTAGTAGGTATTAGAATTTAATTATACAATGTCTTTTTCATCACGATGCCTTCTTCATGACACCTTAATTAATTCCCTTGTCATTAGTTAGCATGAAATTAATGAAGACAAGTTTTTGGGTGAGATATAATCTTTTCCGTACATCCATGATTTTTCACCTCAGACTCCCTCACTACTAAAAAATTCTGTTTGGCCGGGGGATGGCCGAAGATGATTCACCTGCGGTTATGAAAGATGTGTCGGCCGAATCACACGAAAACCAACCAACAGTCGGCAGATTTGGCTGGATTTTGATCAGATTCATATGGGCCCTTTAGGCCCATATGAAATCATTAAGTGCCCATTTAAATCGGAACCTAAGTTCCCACGCCCCGTTACATGCATAATGCGCGCGTAATGGACGTAATCATCATCTCTTTCCCTCTCCCGCCCTAGAAATTGTTGAAAATTTCAACGTTGAAGTACTGACGTTCAGAAGCACCTCCGGGTTCCCCGACAACCATCAGTCAGAAGCTCCTCCATCGTTCCGACGTTCTCTTCCTGGCTGAGAAGTGGGGTATTAAAATATTCCTGTTAGGGGTCCCACTTCTACAAGTATACCTAAAATGTATACAAACGTTAATGTACACCTACCATTATTAATACATTGAAGGTGGTTTCTTTTTGAAGCTATGAAATACTGTAAGGCCCTCGAGTGAATCTGGAATATCAAAGGAGATTAAATTTGCACACGAAAGTGGCCTATGGTTCCCGAGCAAAGCTACAGTACTGCAGCAGAGAATAAGGATTTATTGAGAGCGAGCCTTAATTCCCGCTGTGGATATATACTTTACTCTTCTCTCAACATATTCCTGCTCTGGCTCTCAGTAGCTATCCTTATCGTATCGTAAGTCAGAATAATATTTGGAATTGGGCGTTATTATGTCATCGTCAACGATCAAATCATGGTCCCCATTCGAGGCCGATAAATCCAAAGTGGTTTCAATCAAATTTCTCTGATTTGTTTGATGATGAATAGTATCAATTGAATAGTCTCCTTCAGTTGTTCAGTTGCTTGTTCGATTTGCCTTCTGTGATCATTAATTAAATTTATTAACTTGTTTTGAGATGTTTTTGCTTAGATGAATTAGTCTAATTTTTCACAAGTGGGGTAGTTTGAGAGCACTATTGGTGATTTAGGTACTGCATGAATTAGGGTTAGTTCGAAGTGGGAACCATAATGAGCTGTTCATCTATAAATGATAAGAGTCCAAAGACCTCAAATCCATCAATGTATTGAATTGGGGGTGGGGGCAAACAATAAAGGCTGAATACAACTAGATAATAATAAACAATATCACATCATACTTATCTTCTACATTATTTTCTCAAAAAGGTATGAATTAATTTTAAAATGACCTAGTAATTTCTCGGGAAAAATTTATGACTAAAACATCACAATATTTCTAGGAAATTTACCAGATAATGTTATCAAAGATTCAAAAGTACCTTTATATTTTGTGTTTGATCTAAAACAATATATCAATAGATAAGATTAGTACTATGATTATAACTTGTAATTTCTTGAATAATTAAAATTTTTATAAAAGTATATTGGCGATATAAGTTAACAACAATAGATTACTTTTTTAGCTTTAAGAAGGTAAAGGTCACTAAAAACATTCAGGTTTTGTTAAAAAAAAACTAATATATTTAAGTGTTAAATTTCCCTTCTTAACTAAAAGAAAACAATTCATATGACAATATAGTACTGAATGGAAATCTCTTTATTCCTACTATGCGCATTAAATTTTAATTTTTTTTAACTATTTTCTTATCCCGGCTCAAAGAAGGATCAAAATATATAGTATTAATTTGATACACTATTAGCAACCTCATCTTAGTGGAAACTTGCATTCTATATGAGATTAATATTTTCAGTGGAGATCATGTTCAATGTGTTTTAAAAACTAGTCAAGACGGGACAGTTCAATCCATTTGAACGTCTACGGTGGGTTTGGCTAAACAGACTTCTATATTGATCGGTTAAATTTTCAAAATATTGGTTATGTAATTTTTTTTAATTAGAACAATCCGCTCGGATTATATACATTGCTGGGGTAATTAAATGAAGGATGAGATTAATCTCTTCTATGAAGGATCAACGAATTTACCAACTTTGGGTGGGTCAGGTTCAGTTAAGACGGTCCCACCTGATCTGATTGGATTAAATTAAGAAAATCATAAAAGTGATCTCATTTTAAAATTCTTGTCGACTCAGATGAGTCAGATTGGTCGGATTGGTCTCCCCGAACGGGCCATTTTAGCTCCGGTGTGAGGAGATAGATCAATTCCACTACAGGGAAAAAGGATGTAAGCAGTTTCGGAGTTTTCCAACTCTCCCCCTTCTTCGTCTCGAGTCCAAAGGCAACTTGGAGGAAGCCTTTCGACTTTTGGAGCTTCCTCCGACTTTTGGGGTCCCAAATGTTGGAGGAGAGAGACGATGTCAAACACTTGTCGTCGTTTCTCTTCCGTCTTCCCTTCCTTTGCGCTCCTCCATCTCCTCTTACTCTGCTTCTTTCCCTTCATTCAGATCCATGTTTATCATCATCCGCATCTCCTCCACGATTCCTCTCTTTCAACAAATTTATACGGAATTAAGACTATGGCAGTCAATGACACTAGAACCAGGCGGCTTCAGATATCATCACATCGTCATCCGCAAATCACTCTCTCGTCCGCCGCCTCCATCCCCGACGGGACTACCGGAGTAAGTCACAAAAAGAAAACAGAGTATTCCATCTAATTTTTTGTTGTTTTTTTTTTCCATTCAGTACTCCATCTAATTTCTTCCCTGCAGGCGGAATCGAAAACTGAAAAGAAACAGAAAGGACAGGAAACTGGAGAGAATCGAGAAGGGTTTGGCGATAGCTCGGTCAAACATCCGCCAGGCCATTCTTCGCCGGAACTACAGCTCGGAGGACAAGGAGACGAAGTTCGTCGTCCCAAGAGGACCCGTTTACCGAAATCCTTACGCCTTTCATCAGTGAGTCTCTGAAACCCATGCTCCGATTTATACCGAAATTATCCCAAGAGGCCATCATTATTTCCTGATGAATATGTATATATTATTGCCTCCCTTCCGAGTTCCGCACTCCCTGAAACTCAGTCACTCTTGATGAAGCCCCACCCTGAATCCCAGATGTTGGTCCGTTACTTTAATCTAGAATGACTCAGTGACTCTCAAAATTTAATACGGCTTAATTCATTCCCCGTTGAATTTGAGACGCCCGATATCTTTCTTTTTTAATTCCCTCTTCCGTCGCTCTCTTTCTGTTTCCGATCGATGACATTTTTTTTTTTTTTACGGCTTTCGAATCTTTCCCAATCGTTGAACCAGGAGTTACATCGAAATGGAGAAGAGATTCAAAGTATGGGCCTACAGAGAAGGGGATCCCCCCCTCGTGCACGACGGTCCATTAAATAGCGTCTATTCGACCGAGGGTCATTTCATCGACGAGATGGACGTAGCGAACGAGAGTCCATTTTCGGCCCGTCACCCCGACGAAGCCCATGTCTTCTTCCTCCCCTTCAGCGTCGTCAAAGTCAAACTCCACGTCTACGAGCCCAAGCCCTTCACCTCCTTGCTCAGAGATCGCCTCCAACGCTTCGCCGCCGATTACGCCACCGTCGTCTCCGCCAGGTACCCTTACTGGAACAGAAGCCGCGGGGCAGACCATTTCATGGTTTCTTGCCACGATTGGGTGAGTTTCAGTCGATTTTTATCCGTCCGATTTCTTTCCACTCGTCCCGTTTCTTCTTCGTTCACCGGTTGTTTGGATGTTGTTAATAAATTATCAGGGACCGGATTTCTCGAAAGCCAATCCGGAGCTGTTTAAGAATATGATCAGAGTTCTCTGCAACGCCAATGTGTCCGAAGGCTTCAAGCCGGACAGGGACGCGACGCTGCCCGAAATCAAAATCCCCTTCGGCCGTCTCCCTGTCCTGCGTCCGTCTCTGCCCCTTTCGAGAAGAACCCTTCTCGCCTTCTTCGCCGGACGGCTTCACGGCAAGATTAGGAAGAGACTGGTCAAGCATTGGTTGGGCAAAGACAAGGACGTGCAGGTCTATCTGGAGCTTCCCAAAGGCCTCGACTACAAGAAGATGATGAGCAGAAGCAAGTACTGTCTCTGCCCCAGTGGGTGGGAAGTGGCCAGCCCGAGAGTGGTGGAAGCCATCTATGTTGGATGTGTGCCCGTCATAATCTCCCAAGATTATGTGCTTCCTTTCAGTGATGTTCTGGATTGGACCAAATTCTCTGTGGAGGTCCCGGTGGAGAGAATTCCGGACATTAAGGTTATCTTGGAAGGGATCCCAGTGCGGAAATATTTGATGTTGCAGAGGAGGGTGCTGGAGGTGAGGAGGCATTTTGTCCTCCATCGTCCGGCCAAGAGGTACGACTTGCTAAACATGGTGCTCCACTCTGTTTGGTTAAGACGCCTCAACTTTCGCCTTCCCCTTTCATGAAAGGACTTTTGTTCATTACATGAAAAATCTGGACTTCGCCTTTGATACAGAGCATTAATGGAACGGAACCCATAGCAGCAGCAACGGGGGGGGGTTGCGGTGCCCATAAACCCACCAATTACACTACAGCAATTATTTTGCTGAAAAAAGATTACTTGCCGAATGTTCGTGGAGTTCTGTGCTACATAAATGCTCGACGAAATGATGCACTGCAAAAGGACGTTTATTTATTGAAATCATGAATTTCTGCTGTTACTTTGGTTGCCTGAAATCCATGGTCGGGAAACAAGACCGGAATGCAACGTCCAACAATATTCTGATTTGACATGTAAAATGAGGAACTTGCTCTGCCACATATGGCCACGTTCACGTCCAGGGCTTCTCCAGAAATGTTCCGACTTTGAAATGTCTGATCATGGCCGGGCACCAGTAAAAGGTCCCCTCCATGGCTTTTATCCCAGTAGGGACGGTATACTTAGTATTTGCTAGATGGGACAAATGCAGTCTCTGGAGTCCGGACCGGCTTGGTAGCCTGATAAAGTTAAGGACCAAGTATAGGAACTGAAACTAAAATAAAGAAGCACCTCTGTCAGGCTGCAAGGTATCTCCTTATTCAGCTTTCCATTTCTTATAAAGCTGTTCCATTGCATATCTGCAGAATACTCAAGAATGATGCAGGGTGGCCCCCTGACTGTTCTGCACCGAACTTCAGATCTACACTCTCTTCCAGTATGGCTCTCCCTCTGTTCCTCCCTACTCCTCTGAACCCGGATCACGTTTCTCCATTGCAGAATCAGAAACGATTACCAGCTAAGGCTGAAAGCACCGATGACAGAACCAAGACGGTAAATTTGATAGTAAATCATCTTTGTCATCTTCTCTAGCTAAATACTCCACGACGCAAAAATAAACTCTTTTGTGGGTTCAATTCGAACGGCGATCACCGGAAATACTGAAAGGTGATCAGCAATGATATTGATCAGAATTAGCGCTAATCGATGGAGATTTTAGCAAATATGTACCATGGTTGTGTACTAATAATCAGTAAATGTAATTATAAAACGCAACTCCTTGCTGGCTGGATAATCCCGGGGGACGAAACGTATGATGGGGGGTAAAGAATTTAACTGCTATATTACTTATTATTCAAGAAGAAAGACGTAGGTTCAGTCTCCTGAGCCACACAGAGTGAAGCACCATATGAGTTACATCATATCTTTGTGAGGGTCGATTCACCACAAAGTGTTTCTGCACTTGCATGACCCTCCTCTGAAGGGTCAGGTACCTCCTCGTGGAAATCCCCTGCAAAATCGTCTTGATTTCCGGTATCCTCTCCACGGGTATCTGAACGGAGAATTTGCTCCAATCCAGAACGTCGCTGAAAGGAGGGACGTAGTGATCGGAGATGAGGACCGGAACGCAACCGGCGTAAATGGCTTCCACCACTCTCGGACTGGCCACTTCGTACCCACTCGGGCACAAGCAGAACTTGCTCGACCACATCTGCTTGGTGTAATCGACGCCCTTGGGTAGGTATTCGTGGACTTGGACGTCCCCGTCTTTGTCCTTCCAGTGCTCCATCAGTACCTTTCTGATGTACCCGTGTGCGCCGCCGGCAAAGAAGGCCAGAATCGTTCTCTTCGACGGCGACAGCCCTCTGCTCGGTGCAGAGAGATGCCCGAATTTGAGATTGATCTCCGGCAACGTGGCATCTCGTCCCGGTCGAAATCCTTCCGAGGTGTTTGCGTTGCACAAGACTCTGATGAAGTTCTTGTACAGTTCTGGG
The DNA here is from genome assembly GCA_022405105.1 of Aristolochia contorta. Lineage (NCBI taxonomy): Eukaryota > Viridiplantae > Streptophyta > Magnoliopsida > Piperales > Aristolochiaceae > Aristolochia > Aristolochia contorta. Next base: position 16,114,836 of record CM039668.1, on the reverse strand, counting down.
CTCGCTCTTGTTACATCGGGTGCCTGCAGCAACAGTAGCCATAATAAGAAATCGAGTTAATTGAAGAAGAGAGAAGAGGCAATGTGATATTATTGGATCTTTAAACAACACATGGATCAGGGAGAACTTCAAATGGGATGTCCCCAAAAAAGTTTAGATATTTCTTATGTTTGAAGCTTCCTTTGGAAATCTGATACACATGGGGCCAGCTCCATGTGCATGTATATATAAACAGGGTCCGAACAAAGAAGAGGCAGTGCTTGTATATATACTGACCCAATCGTGACAGGAAACCATGAAATGATCTCCACCGAGGCTTCTATTCCAGAAGTGGTACTTGGTGGAGACGACATTGACGTAATCGGTGACAACCCTCTGAAGCTGTTCTCTGGAGTAAGTGAGGAGGGGCTTGTAGAGGTACCATATCACCTTGGCGACGCTGAAGGGAACGAAGAAGGCGTGGGCCTCCTCCAGGAGTCTCGGCGGCGAAGGGGCTGTCGCCGCCGTCCATCTCGTCGATGAACTGCCCCTCCGTGGAGTAAATATTGTTAACCGGTCCGTCGTGGACCAGGGGGGGCTCCCCTTCCCTGTACGTCCACACCTTGAACTGCTTCTCCATCTCTGCGTAACTCCTGTAACAAGTTTTTAACAGAGGACCACATGATCAGTTACCTAGTTTATAATGGGGTCCAAACATGCATACTTATATATATGGGTCACACCCAATTCGACTGCGTGAAACGCCCGAAATCTCGCTGTAGCTGCCACAAAAGGGCAAGTTGTTACGAATAGGTCCGGGACTGGAGACATCACGTGAGACGTTCGGTGTGGACGGATAAGGGACCCACCGGAGACTTTCCTAACGTGGACAGGAGCGGGCCCCGCGAAGGGACAAAACAAAAACCTCGAAACCCAAATATTCTCTGCGTGCGTGGAGGGGAAGAAGAAGGGTCAACAAGGTGAGCCAGCAGAGCAGACAGGTGTCACGTAACGCTCGCGTGGGGAAAACAGGAAGAAGGTGACGCAGCGGCGGAGGGGCGAGGAAGGCATCGCCCCCCTTCTCGATGCCGCCGAGCGGCATTCAATACAACTTCTTCATTCTTTCCCTCGTCCGGGAAAGTTTTTACCGGCGTTTGGATTCCGGCCGGGAATTATAGGGGACGGCAAAAAGATAAAAAGAAAGTGAGAAAATTGATCTTAACTGATGAAAGGCGTAGGAGTTACGATAAATGCTCCCGGACGGCGTGAAACTCCGGTCGGTGATCCCACTGTAGTTCCGGTACAGGACTGCTCGTCGGATCGCAGCTCGCGCTCTTGCTAATCCAGCTTCGATTCTTTCCAAATTACTCTGCCTCTCGACGCGTTCTGCCGCTTTCTTCTGTAACCAAAGGAAACGAAAAACGAGCAAATTAGGTGTAATGTTATCGATGTTAAATACCATATGTTGAACATATAGTCAAGAAGATCACTATATAATCAAAATGGTACTTGATTTTTCTTCTTACTTTGATTCCATTAGCGGCGATGTCGTCGACCGATGTCTTTGCGAGTATTGGTGGAAGTGCCGGTGGTTGTGTAAGTGTATCGGAGATGTGGGTGGATGAAGAATTGGCGGTGACTGGAAGCGGTGGAAGATCGAGAGGGGAGATATTTGTAATACTACTGTTAAAGGAAGCGGAAGCGTCGGAAGGTGGAAGAGCGATGGTGGCGCTGACGAAATCGTTTGAGATTGCCGAAATATGAGAGTTTTGAGGTGTAACGCGCCTCACCAAGCTGCTCTGGTTTCCAGTCGATATTCCATTAAATAAGATGTTGGTGAAGGAATGAGTACTACTACCGCTCTGATTTAAAGAGAAGAGTAGGAAAAGTAGAGGAAGAAGCACCACCAAAGGCAAGAAAGATGGACAGCAGCCTGAAACCGAAACACCCATCTGTGCTCTTCTTTCCCACTCCTCTCCTCTCTCCCCCAAAATCAGAAACTGATTCAAGACCTCGAAACGCCTACTCTTTTATGGCGGCTTTTATGGAGGCTTTAATGGCAGCTCCCGACCCTTCCCTTTCCTTCGAGTGGGTGATCTGCATCCAAATTCCACAGAGGAGACTTTCTATTAATTTGGTCGAACTTTGAGGATTGACATTAATGTGGGCGGGAAGGTGAACTCTGATTGTCCAGAAGAAGAAGGTGATGGCTTGGCGGCTCTCGCCGTTCTCATATTAGAATCCTGCCTAGTTATATTCCAGGAGGACTTTCGAAACACGTTGCAAATTAATAACGCTCGTTTATCTCATCACATACATAAATTAAGCTTACTGTTTTGTTTCTCTAATGCTGCTGATAGTCTTCTGTAAGAACCCAAAGTTGACCTCGATAATTTCGTTGAGTGGTAAACTGGTTTACATATATACAGTTTGATGGAAGATTACGATCTTCTTGATAATGTAAGATTACTAGAATATACAAGTGATATGATTGATATACACTGAGTGCCAACGCAGAGAAAGGAATGAATCTGATTAAGAGTCACAGATTTAGTGGAGTTCATTAATATAATTATTCGCCCTAGTATTCTGTAGAAGGAAGACTTCCTTAAACGTTTTTTTGTTACTATTTTACGCACTTGTATAAGAATTTTAGTGGACCGATTGATTATGACAAGAAGAAAGAAAATAATCAACAGCATAAAGTCAGTACTATAAACTAAAATTGTTTAGGGAGCTTGAGTTTCGACATCGGATTTCTAAAATTCTGAGACGATGGAGACGGACGCTGGAGGCTGACTTTCAAACATCAAATATCGATTATTTAAACCTCTTAACGTCAGGTATCTCATTGCTTCCGAGATGGGTTAACTAATAATCTTCTCAAATCAATTGGGAGTTAGTGACTATGGAAATCAAAATCCTGAGGATGATCCATAGTTTCTTTTATCTGTCTCTAGCGTGCGAAAGCGGGTTTCAGAAAAGTCAAGCCAGGATTAATTAGAAAAGTATTTATGAACTGAAGTCTGTAAAATCCTAGGGCTGGTGGTCATTGTAAGGAGTTGGGTTATAGAATCAGTTGGCGTGCAGAAGCCGTTCGAAGCGCCTTTAATTTCTTCCTCACCAAGGCAAATGGGCGTGGTTTTCAATTGGGTTTCTTGGGATCGGAATTTGGAATAGTTTTCACCTTTTGGAAATTTGGGATTGTGTAAACTGGGAACCCTGTTTGATGGTATCAGTCAATCCTACTACACGAAGAACCCAATCGAAGCCAGGAAAAAAAGGTTTTAGTATTTGATTAATTGACTTGCTGCTGCCCCAACTTGGAGTAATCTAATGTAATAGCTGCCTCGTGCATGTAATACAGGAATTCCGGGCCGTCTTGTCCGTCTGTGCCCCGGGAAATTTGTACTTCTGTCCTAAAAATTAGTGTTCATAATGAGTAAGAAAGACGTATGTTAAGTCTCCTGAGCCACACAGAATGAAGCACCATACGAGTTACATCGTATCTCTGGGAAGGCCGATTTACCACAAAGTGTTTCTGCACCTGCATCACCCTCCTCTGAAGGGTCAGGTACCTCCTCGTGGAAATCCCCTGCAAAATCGTCTTGATTTCCGGTATTTTCTTCACGGGTATCTGAACGGAGAATTTGCTCCAATCCAGAACGTCGCTGAAAGGAGGGACGTAGTGATCGGAGATGAGGACCGGAACGCAACCGGCGTAAATGGCTTCCACCACTCTCGGACTGGCCACTTCGTACCCACTCGGGCACAAGCAGAATTTGGTCGACCACATCAGTCTACTGTAAATAGCTCTGTTTTTTTTGGGTAAGTACTCGTGGACTCGGACATCATCGTCTCTGTCCTTCCAGTGCTCCAATAGAACCTTTCTGATGTACCCGTGTGAGCCGCCCGCAAAAAAAGCAAGGACCGTCCTCTTCGATGGCGGAAACCCTTTGCTTGGGACGGAAAGATGACCAAACCGTAGATTAATCTCCGGCAGTGTGAATCCTTCCGAGGTGTTGTACCCCTGTGAGCCGCCCGGAAGGGATCATCATATAAATATAGCACGAATTAAACAGAAGATCTATCGACGTTACGCAAATTTATATATAGATACGACGTCGACGTAGTCACAAAGTACTAATTAATTACCCAATCGTGACAGGAAACCTCGGCTCCGAGCTGGTCCAGAAGGATAGGTGACGAGACGGCCATTGACTAGTCTCTGGAGCTGGTCCCTTTTGTAGGTGACGAGGGGCCTGTAGAGGTACCTTATAACCTTCACGACGGTGAACGGAATATAGAAGGCCACGGCCTCGTCCGGCGTCTTGGCCGCGAACGGACCATCTTCCCTCTCCATCTCCTCCATGAACTGCCCTTCGCTCGAGTAGATGTGGTTGATGGGACCGTTATGAACCAGGGGGGCTCCCCTTCCCTGTACCACCACACCTTGAATCTCTTCTCCATCTCCACGTAACTCCTGCAAAAACAAAAAAATTCCGTTCAGGATAGATTAAAGAACGACCTCGATGGCGTCAATTCTACCGCTGGCATGAATAAATTAAAGAACTTGGGTCTCATGCGTGAATGACATTAATCGTATCAGACGAAGAAGTCGATGTCCAACAGTCCAAGATTATTCTAGTCCGTTCTATCCATCTACGTGACATCACAGAAAATGTCCCGCCCACTTCGTGTCCAAGTTACTTTTACATTGTGTTCAAATAGAAGGAACGAAATCAAATTAACTAAATTAAAAGATGCATGTCAGCCAAGAAGACGTGTCAGAATTTGGCAAACCAAGAAGGCAAGTGTCGATACGGAATAAATTTGGTGGCACGAGAAGTGAAGGGGCCGGGTTTTGTTTTGAACAAGGGAACTCATGTTTGACGACCTTGCAATAATGGAGCGGCGGGAGATAAATTAAATAGAGCGAGGGAGGGCGTGATTTTACTTAACTGATGAAACGCAAAGGAATTCCGGTAGATGGTTCCGGAGGGGACGAAGCTCTGGACTGTACTATGATCCGAACTGTAATTCCGGTACAAGGCCGCTCGCCGAATCGCAGCTCGAGCTTTTGTTAGACTAGCTTCTATTTTCATCAAGCCTGTCCGCCTCTCTCTTCGTTTCCCGACTAAATTCTTCTTCTGTAACGACGAAAAAGAACAAAAAGAAACAAGGAAACAAACACGTGAAATGTTGGTGATGATGATAAAACCTTTACCCGTTGGTTGACAGAAACAGTAATCACCATCTCAACCGAATTAAAGACCGGGCGTTTCAATATTTCTTTCTTACTTGGTCGGCAGAGGCCGGCGCCGGCGGTACTGAAATGAAAGGGGTAGTGTAATTAGAGGAAGCGGTAGCGTCGGGAAGGCGAGGAGCTTCGTCGTCGTTGAGCAGGAAATTATCATTTGAAACAGCGAGATCAATATGAACAGGGTCTTGATCAGGTGTAATATTGCGACTCATCATCATCATCAAGTTCTCGCGTCCGTTTGATGATACGAAGCTGTCGTTGAAGACATGGGTATGGTTCTGATTCAAGACGACAAGTACTAAAAAAATTGCAGAAAGAAGCAAGAGTACTGAAGGCAATACGAAAGGCCTGAATATGACGGCCGGAACTGAGAGACCCATCGCTCATCCCCGTCTTCCGAACCCTCCGTCGTCTCGTCTGTACCAGCCAATGAATTATGTATCTTCGGATCGAGGCCGCTCACTGTTGAGTGATTAATTAACCGGATATATTCTTTACTTTCGCGAGGCTCCGGTCTCATGGCGGCCTTATTGACTAATTTAGACCTTGTCTTCTCCAAGAATGGCATCTACATCCAAATACCCCAAAAATAGACATGAAATTATCTCGACTTGATAAGAAAGACCGGACGGAGGTGCAGAGTGGAATAAGAAAGATGCGTTTCCTAAACGTCTCTGACTTTTCCGATTTAGAACGAAGATCGGCGATGCAAAGGTCTCACATGCAGCAAACAAGTAACTTTGTGGCACGTATTGTGGATGATGCGGAACTCAAAGGTTGGTGCGACCGTAGGATCTCATCCCCAGAGCATAGAATTAAAATCAGGGAAAGAACGTTCCAATCTTTCCTAGCATGCTTTGGTACTTGTCTTTTGAAGCAGATGACAGCCTTCCGTCATTGAACCCACCATGTCTATTCAAAGGAGGCGGGCATCCCCGTGTAGGGCTCCATCCTATTTACTCTCCTCCCCCCTCCTTCCCCTGCTTTTACAAATGCCTAACTTCTTATCCAGTTGCTACATGCCTGACTTGTGGAAGAGACATGTATGTGTGGGGACTTGAAAGGGAAAGTACATGCCGAAACAAAGGGGAAATATTATTAGAAAACAACAAAAGAAAGAAAAAGGACGGAAAACGATTGAACAGTTTCAAACGGATTAAAGTTTAAACCCATAAAAAAAATATTTTTGATTTATTTTTAAACCAACTAGTTTAATGGGTTGGGACAAATGAAACCACATGCATGTGAAGACTTACATCATGAGAAATGTAACGCTGTACTAAAAAATTAAGATCAAAGTGTGTTTCAACCACTGATTAGCGGCCTCCCCAGCTTGATGTTCTGCTGGTATTTGAAGAAATAAAAAAATCCTGCATCAGTGGGAAGGGTGGCACTTGAAGGAAAAACCAAAACAACAGCAAACTTCCGGGGCCCCTCCAGGGATAATTGGGAAAGAGCACTTGTCACCATCAGTCTTTCCCACTTGTAGATTTATTCGGGTAAAACCAAGCAGCGACTCCTTTCGTGGGACCGTCGCACGCGCGCGACATGGAAACTGGGTTTAGCCGGCGGCGTCCGTGGTGCTGCGGTTTTTGACCAGTACTCACCGGCTGGCTGGACCCATATTTGCGTGCCGAATATGGCAATTTCTATAATCATGTTGAACAAAGTGGAAATATCGTGATCACCGGCTGGGCCCAAGGAAACAGGAGTCAACTGGACCACCCACGGTGTGTTTTCCTTCTGCTTTCCCGTTCGTGGCTCTTGTCTTCCTCCTTTATCTTCCTAATTAATTTAAAATCACAATCTTACGCCTAATCTTTTTACCTTTTTTCACAAACATATCTACGAAAGTAGATAATACAAAGTCCTATAAAGGTTACAGGTTGCCTATTGGGGGTAATAAAATTTGAGATTTCGGGTAAGTTTCATATTTACGTATAAAAATATATCTTTGTTTGGAAGAGGAGTCCGATGTTTGCCATTGGAGGAGGCTACAGGGGGCATAACCGTGATTGAGAAACATAAAAAGCGGCCCAACTTGGTGCTGCTCTTGGAGTTTTTTGGCTCCTCGATCGCGTCGGAGCACAAGTGTTAGTGGGAGATGGGTGTGTTGACTACTCGCCGCGGGGCTCTCTGTCTTCTCTCCGCCGTCGCGATTCTTCCGCTTTTCCCCTTGTTTTTCTTCTTCCGTCCCTCCGACTGGAACGAGGCCAATCTGATAATTTCCGGCCAGGAGTACTTCGTCCCAAAATCGCTCCGGCCGATTGGGACCGACGCGACCCGACAAGCGACCCAGGTTCGTCCCATCTCCGCGCTTTCTGATGATTTCTCCCGTTCTCATCTTGTTCTAGTCCCGACCAATGTTACCACAACCGCAGCCGCCGCCGCCGCCGACGCCAGAACTAGTACTAGTACCTCTACAGCTTCCTCCAGAAAATTATCGTGGCCGGAGAGGATCGAAGAGTCTAGGACGAACCCTTCTCAGATTCAGGTAACTGATTATTAATTGGACACTTTCAAACTATATCTATAATATACGGCCGGAAAGTAAGATTATGATTGTTTTACTTTTTAACTTTAATTATCTTTTTGTTTCGTTTTTTGTTTCGGTTAGATGAAGGAGGTGGTGCAGAAAGAGAGGGAGGCTGAAAAGAAGGTGGTAGAAAAAGTGGTGATTGGACTCGGTAGGAAAAGAGATTCTAGTTTCGAGAAGATTGAGCTGGGGCTGGCAAAAGCACGAGCAGCGATTCGAAGAGCGACTCTGCTTCGGAATTACACAGCAGATGATCGTGACCAGGCGCACAGCTTCGTGCCCAGAGGATCCATCTATCGGAATCCTTACGCGTTTCATCAGTTAAGCCCGACCCTGCTCTCTTTTTCTCTCTCTCTCTCTCTCTCTCTCTCTCTCTCTTTTCTCTTTCTTCTCTTTCTCTCTCTTTCTGAGTCTTTCTGGTTTCTGCGCCTGAGTTTACTGGCCCTCCGTTCTGCTCCGCTCGGCCAAACGGATCGAGTGACGTAATTCGCAAAAGCTGACTGACGGTGCGTCAGCTGAGCAGCGGGAGGTACTCGCGCGAGTGTCCTCTGTACACGCGCGAGGCGGCTGCGTAAAGTCGGGACTCAGGTCATGTTAACGTCGCGCCAGTTGCTTCTCTCTTATAATATGTTTTTGTCGTCATTTAATCGTGCTCTTCCCTCTTCATAATAATAAAATAAAATAAAATATAATTTCATGAGAGTAACCACGGACCCACTAGAGTAACGCGTGTTCCAAAGAAATTTGTACACGCTGAAGTCTACAGTCTTTAGTTATTGGCATCATCTACCTTTACCCGTATAACTTGTCCAATACCAATATTCGATCATCAGTTGTCTCCATCTCTTCCTAATCCATCCGTCTAAGTCAGTGGGGTCTTGTCAAGTAGTAAAAATCTGTTAAGTTTAATTAATTAATAGTGGGGAGGACGGCCAAGTTGGCTCTTTGGCTGGTCCCCTGTTTGTTAGTGGCTGGCCCGCTGTATCATGTTAATTAAATTAGATTCCATATTCCATATTCGAGAGCTGGTTGGTACGAACTTATAATTAATTTGGAAGGTGAATTCCATTCCCGTGGTCCACGAGGCCTCCGATCCCTTACTGAATTTTCATTTTCTGCCATTCATGAGTACTGGGGTTCATACAGAGAGCGCATATGTCGAGGCAGGCTCACAGGCAAGTAATTAGGCGCTAGTACTACTACTGTGGTGGGTGTTAATTATAACGTCGTACGTACGTAGAGATGGAATTCACATGTTATTTATTTATTAATGCAGGAGTTACGTGGAGATGGAGAAGAGGTTCAAGGTGTGGTCTTACAGGGAAGGGGAACCCCCCCTGGTTCACGACGGTCCCGTCAACAATATCTACTCGACGGAGGGGCAGTTCATCGACGAGATGGACGTGTCGAGGAGCAGCCCTTTCGCGGCGCGGCACCCGGAGGAAGCGCACGCCTTCTTCGTCCCCTTCAGCGTCGCCAAGGTTATATGGTTCGTCTACAAGCCCGTCACCGACTACTCCAGGGAGCGGCTGCAGCGCCTCGTCAGGGACTACGTCGGGGTCGTTTCCGCCAAGTACCGCTACTGGAACAGGACCAACGGAGCTGACCATTTCCTTGTCTCCTGCCACGACTGGGTCAGTATACTAAATAATTCGAATATTCACCACTGATTTAATTAATTAGCTAGATAATTCTCTTTCGAAACTAATTTATATATATAACAATCAAAAGAATCACGAGCTAGCTGATCAGCGGCCGGTAAACCGCATGCAGTGAAAGAAAAAAAAAAAGAAAAAAAAGAAAGGTGATTCGTTCTTCTTTTTCTCTTTCTTACATGGAAAGATTGACGAGTGGAAAATGCTCATTGGAGATCTTAGCATTTCACTGCTGTTTAATTTCCGGCCACCCTGAAAAGGAAAATGGAAGGAACCTATGCCTGGGGGGCACCTTTTACTTTTCTTTCATTACTTTCTTTTGCTTAAACTTGATTTTCTGTTTTTTTCTTTTGCTGATACTAGAATTTTTTTTTTTTTTTAAATAAATCTCAGCTGAGTTAGAAAGTACTGTTATATATCAAGTTATCAACTTGCCATCATAGGAGTTAAAAAATTCAACACTCTGAAAGTCTGAAAAAGACCTTACAAAGATGTTCATCATAGCTAGCTTCACACACTTGTGTGTCTCTCTCTTTCTTACTTTCGCTCTCTCTCTCTCTCTCTCTCTCTCTCTCTCTCTCTCTCTCTCTCTCTCTCTCTCTCTCTCTCTCTCTCTCTCTCCTCTCTACCCCTATCAACTTTTACACTTTTTGGCGACGGTGTTTTACAAATAACTGGTGTACAGTCTGCAGACTTTGAGAAAGTGATCAACAAACCTTAAAAGATGGCCCTGCTGTGCTCATGTTTAGTATCTGATAATTAATATTAACTAGCTTGGGCTTCGTGTCCATATATGTTGGAAACCATGATACTTGCAGTCCTCAAACATCATTTCACCCATGAACTATATAGCAGTCAATAATTAACATCGTCTTCTTGATCTGCAAAAATTAATAAACTTTTTTAGAAGCTTTTCTGAGCATATATTATGTAGTGATTACTGATTATTAGAGTTTTAGCAGCTACATTCTTCCAGTAGCTAGTGTTAATATTGTCAGAATTTCACAAAACCCTTGTAATTAAATCAACCTTAATTTAGTGCTTTGAAGCCCATTGAGTGGACCACCAAGCTGTCATTCCACCAAGTCTCCCTGAATGCAGTAAGAGTGCCCATCATGGTTTCTCTTCGTCGGCGGGCACCTTAGGACAGATAGTGGAAAGCTGGGTCTTTTCCAATTATATGCATAAAATGATTTGTCTCTAAGGGTACTGGCTGTTCATGGTCGTGGTTCCAGCTATATATCGTAATATATATTCCATCTCGATCCAAAATTTTTACTTTAATTATATTTAAAGGGGTTAATTATTTAGCTCCTAATACTGCAGCATATAGTAGATACAGAGTAACAGAAGTACTGTTTTATTTTTATTTTTTTTATTTTGAGGGATTTCTTATAATTATCGATCTAATCTGTATACAGGCACCGAGCTTGTCAATGGCGGAACCCGATTTCTACGGGGACTTCGTCAGAGTTCTGTGCAACGCCAACACCTCGGAAGGCTTCAAGCCCAGACGAGACGTGTCGATGCCGGAAATCAACCTCCTGTTCGGCCACCTCTCCATGCTCCACGGCGGACTTCCTCCCTCGCAGAGAAAACTGCTCGCCTTCTTCGCAGGCGGCGAGCACGGGGAGATCAGAAAAGTCCTGCTACGCCACTGGAAAAACAAAAACGACGAAGACGTCCAAGTGTACCGGGCCCTACCCAAGAACCTCAACTACACGAGGATGATGGGGTCCAGCAAGTTCTGTCTGTGCCCGAGCGGGTACGAAGTGGCTAGCCCCCGGGTGGCGGAGGCCATCTACGCCGGCTGCATCCCCGTCCTCATCTCCGATCACTACGTTCCCCCTTTCAGCGACGTCCTCGACTGGAGCAAGTTCACGGTCCAGATCCCGGTGCAAAGAATACCCGACATTAAGGTGATATTGCAAGGTATCTCGCAGCGGCGGTACCTGACGTTGCAGAGGAGAGTGGTGGAGGTGAGGAGGCACTTCGTCGTGAATCGGCCGGCGCAGCGCTACGACGTCTTCCACATGGTGCTCCACTCCGTCTGGCTCAGGAGGCTCAACCTTAACCTCCGTCATCGTCTCATGATCTAGTCCTAGAATTTACCCGATCCATTATACTCATGTACAGTACTCTACGTGCGTACATAATTTTTTAGTACATGTTCTTTAATTAAAAGCAAAATGTTCTTCGGCAATAAATTACATGCATGTCAAGTCTTACAATGGCGGACAATGTTATATAATTGTTGTTGTTCTTTTTGTTTTTTCATTCAGATTAATTTTCTATCAATAAAGATTGTATTAGTTGGAGTGTATATAGAGTAGTACGTACTGATATTTGTTACAATGTGGTGCAGTTCTTGGTGTCAATTTTCAGTTTTGAAGTAAACGGGTCAATACTGATACACATCTTATCTTGAAAGTTTCTCTTATAAATGCAAAAACGAGATATACCTTTCATTGACAAGGATCTCGTGGAAAAATAGAAAAATAGAAATTAAGATAATTTTTCATCAATTAATGGAGATAAATTACAAGATCGAGTTGCAATCAAGAGTCAGCATCAAAGGTGTGATTGCTTTTATGGAAGATATGGATTGTAGTCATTGGTTGGAATCAGTACTTTTCCGATGGCTGCCACTTCATGCAGCTTAAGCTAGGATATCTTTGCCAATCTGTACTCTAGGATTTATCCATTAGAATTTAAGATATTATAAAACAAAAAATATTATTTTTTTTTTAAATTTTCCATTGGCTGGTAAGTGGGATAGGTACTCATCTAGCATTACTCTGTATTATTAGATCATTATGATTTTTTTAGCTTGAGAATTCAAGTGTCAATTTGCTTTTCATGCTACTAATGCATCATGTTCTCCCTTTCCCTTGCTTAATTGCTCGAGACCAATAAAAACCCATTAGGCTCTTAATGATCAGAGTAACGCTTTAGGAGGGTGCGGATTTCATCCACTCCTAGGATGTGAGTGCATTGTTGGCACCTTGATTTTTGAACTGAAAATCAATAACAAAGTGAGTGTGTAAGCACCGACATCAGAGGGTGGACAATATATGTGTACCATTGACTGTGCGCATAACATTACTCTAATGATAATATTTGGCCAACAAATATTTGAAACCATCAATATGTAAAAATTGGGTAAACACATACAGTTTCCAAAGTGCAACTAACAAGTATTTGTGAATATGGGTAGTGTCTATGGGCTGAATTCTCAGTTCACAAATATATCCACGTTACTAAAGTATGGAAGGGTTAGTCATCCAACTTAAATGTAATTGACTTACCTGTGATTCTTCCGGAACAATGTATCTCCCAACTATTCATACATGAGTCCATCTCTTTCTTTGAAATTGTATGAACACCTAAAATATATAATATATTTCCTACAGTGCCTGGTAAACTGAGAATTTTTACTGGCAAAAATAGATTTGAGGACTTCAGATAAACGACATCTTGGTATAATCTGGGCCACTATGTAGCCTTTTATTTTTGTTTTTGACTCATTTTATAATGAACTAGAGTTAGTATTACTAATATTTTTCCTTATTTCTGATATATTTACATGAGCGTACTTTTCCTTTTTTCTATCTTTCTTAAGATCCAATTTTGCGTACGTAGTACCAAACCTTGGAGTAAATAAGGTATGGGAGATAATATGTTTGGCTTATGTGAATTAAATTCTACAAAAATGGACAAAGTATAGGGCATGCAGCTCTTCTATTTCACCTCCTAAAATTTGGGAAGGAACACAAAAACCTTCACACATTAACTTTTTTTTTTTCTTCTTTTTTTGGGCTAGACGGAACTTTTTTTATATATATTGTTTGACAACCCTAAATATATTTGCATTCAAAACAAGCAAGGATAAGAAAATACACGATTATCTGGACATGATATGCTGCATATGCATTCAAAACACCCTGAGTACTATATATGGTCATTGCCGTTTAATTTTATTTACATAATAGAATTAATTTGTTTATAAAATGAAGAATTAATTTCACTTACTATCTCCGGGCCACCATTTTTTGTTCTTTATTTAAATTTTTTTTCCAAAATGGGTGAAAGGAATTTAATGGTGACGCCGTTTTCATATAGCTGACAAAGATTACGGTGCGTGCATTTAAAAGGAATAACCCCTCCCTCATTTATATAGTCTCAGCTACTCGCTCTCGAGTCTCCAACAATCTCCAACCACATACAGGGATGGATTTCGACAGATAACCAGTACATCTACGTGTAAACAAGCAAGCACGCAAGCCGGCGACCACCGCCGTATCAATTAAACTGAAAAAAAAAAAAATCTTCTGCTTCAATAATGAATCCATCAAAGTTTGAAAAGACGATAACATATAATGGGTAATATTATATATCGTCGTCTAATCTAATCAAATTCTTCACTTAACAAAGAATCGATTTGATTTGATTTGATTGATTGATCTAGGAGGAATCGCAACCGACGGAATCGCGCCAGTCGAGGAAGACGAGGGTGGCGCCGTAGTGAGCGAGTGCGCCGAGGATGACGAAGACGTGGAAGATCTGGTGGCTGTGTCCGGCGAGGTCGAAGAAGCCGGGCTTCCATCTCTCCGGGACCCGGGTGACGTAGAAAAGGGTTCCGACGAGGTAGGAGAGGGCCATGGCGGCCTCGTAGAGGAGGGTGACGTTGCGATTGGGCTCGGCCCAGTTGACGACGGTGGCGTGGACGGCCGGGAGGATTCCGGAGAAGCCCATGGCGACGAAGATGAGGACGCGGATGTTGCGGGAGGAGTCGCCGGCGCCGGCGGTGTGGGACGGGGAGAGGAGGGCGAGGAGGGCGAGGAGGCCGAAGAGGGTGATTCCGGCGAGGTAGAAGAATTGCCATTGTGGGTCGCACTGGAAGATGTAGTAGATTGGGGGGAAGAAGGAGGCGACGATCATGACGGCGATGCCGGAGTAGTCGACTCTGAGAAGGAAGGTGCTGAGGCGGTGGGAGTGGCAGGAGAGCAGGTGGCAGAGGCTGCTGCAGAGGAGGCAGAACATGGAGCCTCCAAGGAAGACGAAGAAGGGCCACCGGGTTGCAGTTTCCGAACACGGTTTCTGGTTTTCGAGCTTTAAAAATATACTTTCTTCGCTACTCGTCCTCCTCCTCGTCGTTTCTGCCTGTAAAAAGTTCAAATTTAAGAGTACTCTGTTTTTGTTTTCTTGTTCTCTTATCTAATCAAAATCAGTGGCTCAAAAACAGTGTTAATTAATTAATTAATTAATTAATCAACAAAGTGTTGAAGGATATTGATTTTCAAAGTTGAATTAACGTCGTCGTCGAAATCAACTAACCGGAAAGAAATCGAGATTGTTATCCGATGCATTTACAACTGCAGCCATTGCAAAGGAGCTGCAAAAAAATTAATCAAGTACATGGTTCAGAGAAAAACAGAGTACAAGTAAACCTACGAGCTCATCATCGAAGAAATTGATTACAGAGAAAGGAAACCCATTTTGTTCTTCTAATAATAAACAGTGTTTTCAATATATCTGATTTTACAGAGGTATCAGCTGCCGGAAATGCGTTAATTTCGTACCCGAGGTGCCGGAAATGTAGATGAGAGAAACCCCCCACAAACCTGGTGAAGTCGTTTAGAAGATACGCTACTCTGGGCACTCCGTTCAGATGCACCATCGTCAGTCCGAGGAAGAGGAAGAACCCTACCAAGTGCCTGAATCAAACTGGTGATCAGAGAGGGTCCAATCAATCGAATCGAATCGAATGGAATCAATTAAATGAGGTTGCTACTCACGTCCATATGTTGAGGGTCTCGTTGTGCCACCGGAAAGCGCTCAGAAACGCTTGTTTCAGCGGCCAGTCTGCTCTGTAATGCCTCACTATGTACTCGTTGTCCTTGAGATAATCCGGCAATTCGGCGTAAGAGACGAGATGCCATGATCTTGATCTTTCCCCCTCGACGCCACTCTCGGCCTCGTTTGCAGTAGTAGTAGTAGTAGTAATAGTAGTAGTATTACCGACCTCTTTCAGCTTCGGAGCAGCCGAATAATCATCGGAATACTCGAGATGAGTAGTACCCACCGTGTTTCTCCGCCTCCGTTTCGAGAGAACACGCTTGACATTGTTAGCTTTCATCGTCCACTCCTGAATTAACCCGTTGCTGTCGTTCTTCCTATATATAGCTACTGCTACAACAAAGAGCAGAAGAAGAAACAAGAAAAGAAGAAGAAGAAGAAGAAGAAGAGCAGGCTTGAGAGCCTTGAAAGAGAGGTAGTAGTAGTAGTAGTAGCGAATTAAGGAAGGTACAAAAGCTTTAATTTCTCCTTGGTTGTATCTAAATTACGATTACGATTACGATAACTCAGGAAATGACGCCATGGGCTGTAATCGGTTGGTCATTTAATACAACCTCCACGCATCAACCCATCAGCCAACTTCCCAACCGCTTCATTTACGCAATTACAACTCTTTCCACACGCTTCTAATTTCTGAAGCAGGTGGCGGGTTTTAGAGGAAAACACGAAACGGGAAACCTCTTCCACGAAAGGGTTTTCTTTAAATACATTCTCTCTGATCTCTCTCGTTCTTTCTTGTCCTTGTTGCAGAAAACGTCGCTTACTGTTCTTACAGTGTTGCTATCGATTGCGGACGACATGTTGAGAAAACTGAGAGGATTAAAAAAAAAAAAAATGTGAGAAAAGTGAGCATCGCTGGTGCTTTCCGAATTAAAATTGCAATCTCCGTTCGCTTAATGGGCCGGCCCTTGAGGGCGTCGAGAACTAGCACTGACAGTAGGACACCTGGGGGGTTCCACACACAGGATAGAGCCTGTGGTACCAGCTTGTTGACATGTTGTAAGTGAGTAGGTGGCCGTCACATCACCGTCTGGCGGTGAGGGAGAAGTGGGCCCGGCGGCGAGGCCACGACTTGGGATCATGTGGACTGGTTTCGACCCAACCCATAACAATGGGCTGCCCGCACAAATTTAATGGGACCGCTGATGCCACTTGCAAAAAAGACTAAATAACGAAAAGAAAAATGATATCAGAATGATATTTTACTGTCAGTTTTTACACCTTGATGTGGCAGTCTTTTTGGCATCCTAGTTGGCATTTCAGATAAGGTGTAGGGTTTAGACTTCCCTGGGAGATAGTTCTATTTTATTTCTTACTTGGACTACTACTAAGAATGCCACGTCGTAAAAATTCACAGTAAAATATCACAGTACTCATATCATCACTTTAAAGAAAATAGCGTGGAAGTACTTACTTGTCTGAGTTGTCTCTCTATAAAATGGGGCCAACCTTGTGCTGGAGATTAGTAACTTAGTGTGGGTGCCTGTTTTTAATTTGTTGTTAACAATTAAAGGGTGAGTTTGTGTCTAACTGCCCTTATATTTGCAAGTTGCAATCAGAGAAATTATTATTATTAATTTTTTTAATAAAAAGAAGGGTTAAGTTTTTTGCTCATTCTTCATCACTGCTTGGCATACACCCATTTATCATTTTCTGTTTCATTTAAGAGAATATAATTAATTACTTTGAACCTCATTTCTTTTTCCGTGGAAAACAAAAAAATAAAGCATTGATTAACAAAAAAACGTTAAGAAACAGAGCAAGAGCGGAAGCTGCCCGAGGCATTAGTCTGAAACTCAGATGTAACACTTACGATCTATAGGATGAGGAGTGTGTTTTCTTTTTTCTGTTGTTTGTAATTTAGTTTTTATGGTTTTGAAGTTTGCACATTTTCTTATATAGGAGGACCCTCTTTTTGTTTTATCTGATCAAGTGTATTTTCTTAACACATATATATATGTTCGACTCATAACCGCTTCTCAAGTACTTTATGTTCAATTTATTGGGTTGCATTATTTGTTCATGTGAGAGTGCTTTTATTTTTATTTTTTATTGTTTTTTTGGAAGAGCTCAGTGTAATAATTTATACTCTGCTTCTTGTACACAAAACTCTAATCATGGTACAAGAGAGACACTTTGGTGGTGTTTTAAAGTAGTTATGTTGTTTTTTTTTTCAAATATTTGTATCAATAAGAATGTTGTTTTTTTTACATATTTATGATATTAATAAATAATTGTATATTTTCATATTTTTAATAAATTTTTCTAAAGTATCTCTACTTATTATATGTGTATCTTAACTTATGCATATCCACGACAAGTACCTGTTTCATTAATGTCCCATGCTTTATGTATCTCTAATACTACAAACCTTGGGTTGCTTGGATAAATTTGCACACGCCATTAGGGATTTTTTTTTTATCTTAAATAGATAGTGGTTTTTATATTGGAATATGTCTTTCAGTTTGGTCACTGTTATGCATTCATCCCAAATAAACATAACTGGGCTAATCCCATTTCCAAAGCAGTCTTCTGTAAACTCGTTTTTCAGAAAGGATGGCATACAATTTCTTCAGATTTTGATATGGAAATCATTTGATCTAACACTCTATTCGGCTCCCTGAATGCATGCTGCAGACGAAAGGTAGGATGTATTTGAAGCAGATTCTGGCATGAGAGAGCTAAAGGTCTTAAACTCCAGTGGCATGAGTCCTTCCTTTGGGTAGCTGTGGGAATCGCCCTTTATGATCACCTATTGGGTTGGGAAGAAGTGATGCAAGATATATAGAACAAGTAGTAGAGCACTGAGTTCGGCAGAATTACTTGTCCTGTTTTTTAGATGCCAATAAGCAAAGAACAACGGATCACCATGAAAATTTCGTACTGTTGCCCCACCGCCCGCAACCTGGTCTAGTGAGAAAGTTGAGCCATCGAAATTGGCTTTAAGATAATCAGAGGTCGGGGGTAACCATTGTATGTGTAATCGTTGATCTTTGTGAGGAGTTTTTGTAGGGATTTTCCTTTGTAGAACAATGTCTTCTACCTGGTGAAGTATTCTTCGCTTTAAACATTCGGGTGTTTGGGTTTTTTCTCTAAAAATAATGTTATCCCTGTCGCACCATAGTTCCCACAAAGCCACGACGATGAGAAACTGATCTTTCGGTCTTGTTCGTGAGTTAGCATAAAAAAAAGTTTTAAATAGGAATTGCCTAAGCGTAGCTTCACGGTTTGAAATTTTCTGATGAGTAGCCAATTGTCTCCATACTTCAGTTGAAAACGTACACGATAGCAAAACATATTCCATCGACTCAGAACAGCTATGACACCTTCTGCAATTTTCGTTAAGTTGAATACCTCTTCTAGCTAGTAGCACTGCAGTGGGAACTATGTCATGTAAAAGTTTCCACAAAAAGTTTGTGTGTTTGGGTAAAAATTTTTGTGACCAGACCTTTTGCAAATGCAATCCGTTGGACCATGTTTGAGTTGTCGTTTTTGAATTTGGGCTTTTCTATGTGAGAGATTTCCTCATCCAACCTTGTAGTCTTTGTTCCATTGCATTTATAAGAGGTTCGTATGTTTCTCTATTGACTTTTGTCGTAGGGAGAATGAGACCAAGTATTTCCCTAACGTTGTGGTTGTGCTATAAGGAAGGATTTCTTGGATTTCCAAACACATCTCATTTGTAGTTCCTTGGGCGAAAAAGATGTTTGTTTTTTCTATATAGATTTTTTGGCCAGCTACATAATTGTGTCATCGGCATAATGTAAATTGCAAACATTGGGCCATTTAACAAAGAGGCCCAAGGTATAATTTTTCTTTGAAGAATCAGGTTGAGGACAATAGTTTTGTACATATTATGAAGATAAAAAGGGGAGATAGGATCACCGTGTCTAATCCCTCTTAGTGGATGAATCACATTTGAGGGTGTGCCATTTATTAACACTTCGTGGGAGAGTAAGAGTTTTTGCCATTGGATTGGAAACTCTGATCTTTGTAGTGTAAAGTAAATGAAATTCTATGAGAGGGAATCAAAAGCTTTTTGAAGGTCTTATTTTAGACCTTTTCTTTCATTTTGTGTGCAAGGAGATAGTGATATGAGATCTGCCTCCCCTTTAAAAATGTTTTTTGTGTGAGGCCCACTATGCCAGGAATTAAGCAAGGAGATAATGATATGAGATCTGCCTCCCCTTTAAAAATGTTGTTTGTGTGAGGCCCACTATGCCAAGAATTAACTTGTTTATGCCTATTTGCCAATATCTTTGCAAAGATTCTATAAGCCACGTTACATAGGCTAATAGGTTTGAAATCTTTGAAAGATATGGGTTTTTGACTTTGGGGATTAGTGTAACGAAGGTTTTATTTAAATCTGGATCCATTTGACCGGAATTAAATTCCAATAGTAATTAAAGAACACCTAATGAAACCTATCGAGATTTAAACGACTCCAAGGTGAAGGTCGCTTTTGGAATTTCCTTCTGGGAAATGGGCTTAATATTTCCTTTTGTTGTTTAGATAACACACATTGAGGGGAGAAAAAAGTAGGGTCTTCTAATTTTTGGTGTGACGTGAACACATTCTTGAAATATTCCCATGCTGCCACTCTGATCTCTTTATCAGAATCTAATATCCTATTATCCTCTAACTTAATTTCGGTGATTCGGTTCAAGTTCTTTTTCATTTTTGCAAAAGTGTAGAAGAATTTTGTGTTTTCTTCCCCAAATTTTAAGAAGTATTGTCTTGTCTTCTGATATTCATGATTGTATTTAATTCTTATTTGGCGCATTAGTTCATGTTGATGATTTTGTTCTTTGAAGACCAGTGTCGTACGGATTTGAGACAAGGTTTCCTTGAATATTGTTTAATTGCTGAGACAATTTTCTAGTTTGAATGTGAAAATTTCCAAATTGAGATTTGTTCCAGTTAGTTAATCTTTCAGCAATTTCGGCCAACTTCTTTGGAAACTATTCGGGTGGGGTACTAGCTCTGCGTGGGAGTACAATTTTTTTCCAACCGTTTGATACTACAAAATCATATTCATTCGATTCTCTCCACTTGGTACCTAAAGATTTTTTGCTTATTGTTTGATGGACGAAGAAGCAGTTTTATCGGAGAGTGATCCGATCTGATTCTTGATAAAATAGATACTGTCGAATTGGGGAGAATACTTAACCAATTATTGTTTAAGTAATATGTGGTCTAGGCCGAGACTGGATTATGACCAATCCTAGCATTCGACCAGGTGTGACAGGTCCCGAGGCTCCAACATATATTGACCCTCTTGATTCAATAAAGGATTTAAAAGTTGCATTCAGTCTATAGTTTTGTGACTTAGATGTTTTTCTTGTAGTCCTTTCTAGATTTTGTAAACACGATCTCCACTAGAGATTGGGTGGCTATTAAATGAAAGCATGTTTACTGGGCCTTTTGGCGTTTGAACTAACCCACATATTTCAAAATCTGTGCATTGTATATGATTAATGTCAGTTTTGTTATTCCATAATAAACATATGCCTCCGCTCAATCCAATCCAACCCAGGGAATTGTAAAGTTGTTTGGGTACATGTTCGAAGCCCATTTCATTAGAGGAGTGTTGTGAGGATCTCCCACTTTAGTCTCACATAAAAAAACTAACATACGGGCAGTGACATTTAACTAAATTTTTGGAGTGTAAAGCTGAGATATTGTTGATACCATGGATATTCCAAGATATAGTACTATCCATAAAAAAAGGATTAAGATGTTTGGGTACGTACCCGATTTTTGGTGGATTGTATGTCCAGATTCATGGAGGCTAGGAGTTTGAAGAACAAGAGCTCCTTTTGATAATATTCGATGTACCGTGGCCCTCTTGCAACCATGCCCTTGTTTTATCCCCGAGTAGAAGATTTTTTCCTGTCTTCTGATTGTTCGTCCTCAACTTTGTACTTATCTTTTGCCTCATACATCAATTGTTCTGGAACCTCATTGGGCTGGTTAGCTACTAAATCTTTGTTAGGGCTTGCGAGCTCGCATTTAACCTAACCGAACCTGGAGGAGCCAGCATGAGGCTTAGATCGCAGTCCTCTTGTTTTTCTAGAGCAACGATCTCCGATTCCTCAGGATGTGAATTTTTCTGAGACTGATTTGGGTAGGATTTGTAATGTTTTGTTGGCCGGCCATGGTTCTTCTTGTTTGTAAGTGCTGCATACTTTGGGTGGTCCGTCAAAATTCCATCTAATCTAGTAAATAAGTAAATAAATAAAAATAACCTTAAATAGGTCATATGTTTAATTTTATAATTTTAAATAGAATAATGCTAACGGTACGTTACTGTAGCGTAACATGTGCATACAGTCTGACGTGGAAGGCTTATGTAGCATCCACGTTAACTGCCTCTTTGGAGAAAAAGGTTCTGGTTTTCTCTCGAGCGGAGAGAGAGGGAGGGAGGCGGAGGCGGAGGGGAGAGAGGAGGCCGGAGGCGGGAGGGGAGGGAGGGGGAGGGGAGAGGAGGAGGAAGAGGGAGGGAGGCCGGAGGGAGGGAGGGAGGGAGGGAGGAGGGGGAGGCCGCGGGAGGGAGGGAGGCCACCCCGCCACGGGAAGGAAGGGAGGCTGCCCGCCGTGGGAAGGGAGGGAGGCCGCCCGCCGTGGGAAGAAGGAGCCCGCCGTGGGAAGGGAGGGAGGGAAGGAAGGGAGGCCGCCCGCCGTGGGAAGGAAGGGAGGTGGGAGGGAGGGAGGGAGCCCGCGTGGAGGGAGGGGAAGGGAAGGAGGAGGAAGGGAGGCCGCCGCGCACATGAGCAGGAGGGAAGGAGGCTGCCCTGCCGCGCAGGAGGAAGGAGGCCCCGGAGGAGGGAGGCCGCCCGCTGTTGCGCTAGAAGGGAGGCCAGTGCTCCGCCGCCCGCGGAGTGCTCTGGCCTCCCTCCCTCTCCCTCCCGCCTCCGGCCTCCCTCTCCTTCCTCCTCTCTCCCTCCTCCCTCTCCCTTCCTCCCTCTCCCTCCCGCTCCAGATTCCTGCTCCGGACTCCCTCTCCCTCCCTTTCTGGTTTTCTATTTGCCATAGAGGCAGCCAACGTGGATGCCACATATGACATCCACGTTAGACAATACACAACTGTACATCTACAGTAACGGACCGTTAGCATTACTCTTTTAAATATAAGAAAGAATAGAAAGTGAAAAGTAGATTTTATAAATTTTCTGTTTTTTTACAAAGATTTAATGGAATGGGAAGATAGTGTTAGACGTCAAAGTGAGAGAAAATCCTCCCCTTTTAAGTTAGTTGACTCCTCCAATCCAATGCATAAATCCGCCGAGACTTTCATTACTCTCCTAGATAGATAGAGAGATTTTCAAGTTCTACGAATTCATTTTAGGGGTGTTAGTAAAAACGTCATCTAAGAATTCAAAGTAACTGAAAATAACTTCTGTAAGTGATATCTCTGATTTAATTGTATCGTGTTAGGTATTATTAGAGAATTTGAGAGAATTCAAGATTCCACCTGTTTATGACAGACAGTTCATCCCAAATAAAGAGTAAAATTACAAAGTCCCTCCTTGCTTTAAAGAGTAAAATTACAAAGTCCCTCCTAACCACCTATATTACGCTATACAAAAAAAATGTTAGTTTTCTGGGACATCAGTGTCCTTGAAATATGAATAAGACAATATTGCACCTATTTTAGAATAATTATAAATATTAAACAAATTTAAATTATTTTTATTTTATTTACATATTTGATAAATTCTCTATGTACTAATAAAATATTTTATATTTTTATATCAATAAGTTAATTTAAAATTAGTCTTTAAAAATATACATACTCTTATATTTCCAATTTTTATACACTAACAAAGCAATTAAAATGTCGATATTAACCACTCACGAGAAGAAATTGTTGGGATTACACTTTCCACCTTACCTCTAAAAAGTAAAATACTTTTAACCGGCCATGTCTCGAGTAATGTGATAATTCAACACTTTAAAATTTGGAAGACATTTGGCACCGAAAGAAAACTGTATAATAGATTATTGAGGAAATTCAGAAAAAAAAAAATATACAAACAAAAAAAGATCGCGAGCACTTACAAAATTCGATTATTGGGCGGGAGGGGAAGAGAAAAGTGCTATTTGGCTTCAGCTCCACTTCCATGCTTGGCCAGCACTCGGCACTCTAGGCTACGGATGAAGCTCTCAACAGCAATACATAAAACTATACAGCTAATAATACCTGATAATACCTGGAGGATGCGGAGATTAAACCGCAGCAGCATGCAACGCTCACGAACGACATATTGTATAGGAGGAACTCCACTTCCTAGCCCTTAATAATGCCGAGTTTGCGCAAAGCTGACTTCACATCACTTGGGTCAGAACCTTCTTCAGTTCGTACCAGGTTGGGGCTGTCAAAGGGGACAACATCCTCTAATGCATAGCTCCTGTTGGCATGAATTTGGCTCTGTGTAGAACTGGGACAGACGCCACCCAAAATCACAGTTTTATGAACCCCTCCAAGCAATCCTTCATAGTCAGTGTCCCCACTTTCACCCGCAAAAACAACCACGCTAGATAACTCCACACCCCAACGGACATATAAATACCTGAATTGAGAGTGTAATTCTACGTGTTATATCAACCATTCAGCTAAATGACACTTAGTACTGAGCAACTTCAAGATGATATTATCAAGTTCTATCACAACACAAGCATTTTCCAGTTTGTACATGTATAAAATTACTAGAGCCAACTGACATCAGCTAAAATAAGAAGCAGACAACCAAGAGAAAGCTCAAAAGTACACAAGGAGCAAAACTCATTTGCTAGTAGGCTTTATCAACCAAGACGATGAAACAGGAATTGCTTCATATATTTCAGTGCTAAGAAAAACCTGTTAATCTCCCATTTGATCCCATTTGCTTATATATAGATGCAAACAAATAACAGTTGCTACTGAGCTGATTTTTCTAGTACTAGTTATCAAGTTTAAGAAGCGAATGATTTAAACTTGCACTTAGATCTCAACGAGCATGCACTGAAATGATCGTTTATAAAACATTTCGGTAAGAACATCACAGAAATTATACCTGAGGGCCTGAGCTCGAGAAGCTAGCACTGGAATCACATGCAGTTTACTACCATCACGACTATATATTGCATGACATCGCAGTGCCTGGATGCGCATCAACTTCCGAAGTTCCTTCACAGGTGGGGCCTATCATCACAGCAGCACATAAAAAATTAAAGAGCTGATTAAAAACTAAGAGTAAATAAACCGGAGGAAAGCACCATTCAATAAATTAAGTTCAAAAGAATTCTCTAAGCTGCAAAATATGCAACTTTTGCTAGCAAGCATGTCACATGTTTCCTCCACAAAACGGAAGGACGAATACCACAAAGTAATTGAATATGCAATGATGAAAGAAAGTTACCAGTGACGGGTTCTTCACACTAAATGCAAAGCAATAGGTGGCAGAGCGTTGTTCATCTTCCACAACAATCTGTTCTTCCTGTTCTCCATGCTTCTTAACAGTGGAAGCAGCCCAACGGATCAAAGTTTTCCTTAAACCTTCTCCACCCCAGCGATATTCAATTTGTGAAAAATAATCAGAATCAACCTCATATGGTAGTCCAGAATCGCCAATATCATCAGAGAATGAAGGGTAATAAAGTTCACTACCACTATTACATATAAAAGCATCGAAGTCAGTAGGTTTCACACCCCCAGCTGTCAGTAGAGTGTGTACTTCAGAAATAGTCAATGATGTGGACAGCATAACCCCAATAGGACCTGCACTCTTTTCTGAGAGTGCAACCTCAAAAACCTTTCTAATAATTTCGAGAATATCAGTATTGGATTCACTATCCACAGCAACTATGAATATATGTTTTCTCCTCGAAAATGCGAATTTACCGAGGTTGCTGCCAGGCTCCTGCTTGTCGCCAGATCCTATCTTTTGTGTGGACTTTGAGTAACGCTTCGAGTAATTCAGTATTGCACTTTCTAACTTGCTCTTTCTGCTATCAGCAGCACTCTCCTCAGGATCTACAGCATTTTCAAGATTTTGATTGTTTTCGTCACCTTTTTCTCCATCAAACGAAAGCTTCAAATTCAAAGAAATGTCCTGTATATCCCTTAAAGAATCTCCAGGAGATTCAGATTCAGATTCTTCAGACAGATCTTCAGGTTTCCGCCACTGGGGCTGCCTTGGTTTGCAAATTGCTATTCTTGATAGATATGTCTTACAATGTTCAGGCCATGAAAAGAGATGAATATTTTTCAGCCCATTTTGACGGCATTTTACCCAAAGCTGCTTCTCAGCCACAAGCTTTAGAAGGGCATCTGCAATGGCTTGCTGATCATGAGGATCAACAAGTAAGCCATTGTCAAGAACCTGGAGAAGGGAGGTCAGAATCCAACCACATCAGAAGATTTAAGATATTGAGAGAGAATATTTCCATTGAGACAAATTATCATGTTGAAAAATCAATAAGAGAAGTTTACAAACCCGATGAATGTCAACAGGACCTCCATTCTTTGTTGCAACAATTGGTAAACCATGAGCAGCCGCCTAGTCGTGAAGAAAGCAAAAAACAAATGTTAAAAAGATAGCAGCTGACTAATTAAACATCAAGCTGTGAAAAACGGATATATAGTGATAGATGAGCACCTCAATTAAAGTGAGGCCGAATGGTTCGATAAATGCTGGATTAATAAAAACACCCTGCAGTATCAAGAAGTAAAAAAATGTCAAAGTAAATTTTGGTTTACCACAGGAATGCTTAGAGTGAATATTGAATAGATAAAACTTAAGATTGGTGAAACTTGCACTCAAAAGGGTTAAGGAAAACAGTAGCAGAAAGAATTGGCAGTCAAAAATAGATTTTTGACATGATGAGAAAGAGATTAGCTTCAATGGCAACTCAAGGAAAAGATTGAGGAGCTGTATTCCAATGCTTTGTCAAGAACTCAAGCCTAAACCAGAAGACCAGTCAAACACAACTATGATGCAAAATATAAACATATGATCTAGAAAGTTGATGGGAACCATGATCATGAAAGACTGATCTTTTCTTAAGGAAATTTATCTTGTCTAGAGCAAGAAACAACATTTCCACTCAGTAACCATTGTCAACTCTATCATCAACAATACCTTAGTTCTTGCTGCCAGACGATAGATATCAGGAACATCGGACTGCTTGTGATGTTTTGGATATGCAACTTGGCCATACAGATCATACTTATCAATTAACTTCAAAATCGATGTCAGAACTGTAGCACTTGTGCTTGACATTTCATCAATAGCCTCACGATTCCCCAAAATTAATGTCTGGTACACTAGGAAAAGTTAGAAATAGCAATATAACAACCAAAAAATTGCTACAAACTAAGAAGCTGGCAAAAACAAGTGAGAATTTCACCATTTAAGTGCAATTTGGCACATTTACATAAACTGAGAAAACTAAAATCTGAAGTAACGAAGGGTACTAGCTATTTCAACAAAAACAACACATTAGTGTCCACTGACCATGTCATATGAAGCAATATGATTACTAAAATTATAAAACAATGCTGACAAGAAACAGGTAAATACCATTTTTATGAAACTCAAATCAATTCCAGTTTGATACCAGCTATGTTAAGGGGATGAACAAGTATTAAAAAATTCTTCCCAATTCAGATGAACAGATAGGTTTCCAAACATTTTCCTTTAGACAACAGTGGAGACATACGAGGTTAGCAAGCTCCCTCAGCTGTCGACATTCTCCAAATGCTTTAACTAATGTCGTCATGTTCTTTTTTGGGTCTGGACGAGCAAGTGCCAGGATCATTGGCTTACGAGGATTGGTGAAGAAACGCATAATCTGCAAAAATCAAGGCAACCAAGTAAAGATGGTAAGCAAAAGAAACAATAAAAAGACTGTAGAGGCCATGCCCACAGGTAGGAAATTCCAAAAAAACGTTTACAAAAACCTCGGCCCAAATAGGTGGATCTGGAGAAGCTGGGTTTTCCTCATTTCCATCGACGTCACTGTCTAGGTCACCTTCATGCTGTTCAACAACATTATTGAATTCCATTCCAGGAGGAATTATCTGCGACACAGTAAGATTGAATCCAATCACTAGATATTCAACCTAATATCCCAAAGTAAAACTGAAAACGAAAGAAATTCAAAAACTTAATTAATTTAAAAGTAGGAAAAAGAGCAGGAGCCAGTAGTACTTACAACCATGCGAGGCATGAATCGACCATAACAACTCACATTACGCTTAATTCTTGCACGGAGTTTTCTCTCAAGTATCACATCAAACCCATCATATAGTCTCCATTGCTCCTCAATCTCCTGTCGGGTACTTGTTATAACTATTTCAGATGAATCAAGAGCCAGTTCCTCTGCTTCTATCCTACGCATAATCTTGTATGTGGCGTTTATTTCTTCTCTTGATTGTCGTCCTTGCCTTAATAGTTGTTCTAACTTATCTCTACCCAGAGAATGTCCAGTAAAAAGCATTGGAACATTCAAAGCCCCAGAGAGTAGGGCAGCAGAGTCACCTGCATCGGCATAGTGCCCATGAATGGCCACCGGCCAGACTGGCTGCCCTCCACCAATTTGTTCTCCAAGAACTTTAGACATTTGTATAATATGACTAAGAGCTCCATCAACAAACTCTGGAATATGAGGCCATAGAAGCTCCTTGGGAATGTATATATCTTTCGGCCCAAATGGAATGCGAACAATGTAAGCCCCACTACTCTCTCCCATTTCATGTGCAAAACTATCAGCAGTTCTTGGTCTTAGCATCTCTGTAGGTTCCCCATAACTCCAATCTACATCTGGTGCCGATATCTGCCGTGTCAGTAAATCAACACGATAAACGCCTGGCATGGATCCTAGAGCTCTTGCAAGCTCTACAACATATTTAACCTGATACAAAAAGTATGGTCAGCTCATCATGTTGCAGTATAAGGTGAAAGAAATATATCAATGTTGGTAACTTCTCAATATAAAGAAGCACCTGACCGCCAGTGTCTGAATCACGGCCAAGTTCCATATTTTCTCCCCGTATTAGTCCATGTATGCTGCATTAATGCCACTTTTCAGAAAAAAAAAAGAATCTCTACCCTTGATCCCACTATAATATAGATTTCATGGTAAATTTGTTCCTTCATTAGTATTTGTATTAAATCGGGCACTTTAAATAACTAGTTAAGAGAGACTGTCTTCAAAATTTTATTAAATATAAGGATGAGTTATAGACCCCTAAGCGGGTAGCCATTATGGGCCAGCATCAAGCTCAATGTATCAAAGTGGGTTGTGCTTGTGGGCCAATATCTAGTTTGGCTCCAAGAAGTCGGAGTCAATTGATGTCTGCTCCAATGGGAGTTTGAGTAACCAATTGTACTCTCCCTCCCTTCCTGCCTGCCTACTTCTCTTTCTTCAAAAAAAAAAAAAAAAAAAAAAAGTCTTTTTTACTGTCACTCAAATCTTTTATTATTCTCCATTTCATTGCCTTTTTTTTTTTGAAAGTTGAGGTTTTATATCATTTAAGAATTACATCCCAAAATGGGTTACATCAATTTCCTAAGGAGTCCAAACAGTTAGCACTTATTGGTAACATAAACTTTCACTAAAACTACAACAAGAAGCACAAGGAAAAAACAGGCCAAATTACAGTTATACAAAAATGAGTTCAAGACTCTTGGTCTATAGCAAGTTATCACCTGCAAGTATGGAGGACTACACTAATTTCCATATAACCAAACTTTCTATATTTTAATTTCTGCTGCAGAGCATTCCACTTTAAAAATTCTTTGTTCTTTTAAGACTACAATAATCTGGAGTTTGACTGACAAATAGGGCACCAATTTCATACCAAATTTCACTAAATCATGACCATGCAATTTCATACCTTATCAGCACTATATATAACTTCTTATCCTTATGTTGGGTAGCCCATGCCTCAATCACATCAACAGAGCTTATTCGGGGCATTCTGCTCTTACTTCCCTCATGAGCCGAGATGTCACTCACTGAATCTCCCTTTTCTCCTTCAGATAGATCTTCTGACATATCAGCAGTTGCATCTCTACGGCCTCTTTCACGTTCCAAACGCCTTTTAGACAATCTTTGTGTCTCTTCACTCTCAATCTGCAGGATTACAAAATGAGCTGTGATTTATCTCACAAAGTATGAATGGGTAAATGTGAAGCATATTCTACTCCAGATTCCAGTTACAAGGTCTTGAAAAGAGGTCCTTGTACATATGTGGTGCTAGAAGAATCATGCCCATTGACTGAAGAGTGTTCTAGAAATTTAAGTTTTCAAAAGTAAGCTGGAGGCAGTACTAAATTGTTAAACCACTTAGGCAATAAGAAGGTCAGAGGTGATTATTGTGAAAATAAAGGGAAAAAAACCAAGCATACATACTCAACTAGTGAAATGGAATACCTAGACATGTCCAATTAAAAAGACCCTCGATCACATCACTATGGTGGGATTATTTCAAGGTGCATCATACTCAACTAGTGAAAGAGACCTCATTAAAAAGACCCTCGATCACATCACTATGGTGGGATCATTCAAGGTGATCACTCAGAGAGCCTCATTGCGTGTGACAATTATATATATAACCCCACTCCATTTCACTCAATAAGGTAGTAGGGTAGTTACTAGTCAAATTTTGACTGTGAAATCGTTACTTTTATTTAATAAAATGAAGTGAAAGCTAATTCTAGCCAACACCAGTTTGAAATCTAAGTAGGTCATGCAAGGAATGGATCTTAAGATAGTACTCTTGACACTACTGTATGTATTAAGCACATATTTGCGCTTAAAATTTCACAAAAAGTTAAGGAGACATCAGTCACTGATGGGCCTCTAACCCGCAATAGTGTTGCATATGAATCTCATCTTGTAACTGTTGTGAGAGTGGATATTTGGACTTTGACTTTGTGCATGATAAGTGCTTCAAAGAAAACAGAGAAGATAGAACTACTAGGTACCAGTAAAAAAATTAAAGAAAGGCATGCAGACTCACAGAAGCCAAACGTGTCAAGTCAAACTCCAGTAGACAAAAGATCCTTACCAAATTTTCGGAAAAATTTAGCTAAATATTAAAATATTATAAAAAGACAAGTATTAACTATAAAGGATCATCTTAGCATAAAGCCCCACCAGAGAGATTCCAGGAAGCACAAATCTGAATGTTTGTTTTCTAGTAGAAAGCATGGTTTCTGGATTATGCAGAGCTTTTGGTCTGGCCTCCTTTATTTTAAAGGCTGACCTATCCTCATCAACCGGCAAAGAAAAATCAGGTGTTGTAACTCTCCGTCCTTAAATCTCTCTTTCATTTTTAAATATATGAATAGAATAAAAGATATGAATGATTTGGAGATAATCATAGCTAATTATATGTCTAAAATTTGTCTGAATGTGCCCTATAGGATTAAAAAGGTGAGAATACTACCTTAGTTTGTCACCAAAGACAGCTGAAACAATATTACCACAACCAAGATTTAACTGTTAAGGAAAAAGAGGAGTAGCCCAGCATTGAATTTTAAACATCCTGTCTTAAAATTTCAAATTAAAGCAAGAAGGGAGACGAAACAACATATCCAACAACGTCATACTTCATTGATGGGCAGACAGAACAGACCATCGTGTCAAGAGAAAATGCAAAGCACCACATTGCAGCAATCAAACAGAAATATATGCACTGTTCTCCTAAGAAAAAGCTCAAAGAGTAAAACAGAAGATGGTCAGGAGCAACACTGTCATAAATAGGTCCTAGACCTATAAGATTATATACTTCATTGGAAAGAAACGGCAATACAGTAAACATAAGCCGGTAAATGTTTATCGAAAAGAACTGTTAAAGTTAACTAAGCAACCTGAACACGGTACCGTAATTAGGAAAGAGAACTCTGCTTTGGAAAAACACGGGTTTAATCTCCGATCTGGTACTGATAGACAGACCCATCAACTGACTCATCAGGATGGAAGCTGTTCATCAATAGGGACCTAGCAAGGCTAAGTAATATTATAGGAAAGCGAATTTCAAAAACGATCACGAGTCACAACCATGCAAGTTTAGTTTTTTATTGTTATTGGTCAACAAGAGATCAATCTAATAGACTTTCTGAATCAATGAACCGTGTGGAATGTTCGATAAGAAGAATATGAAAAAGGTGAAAATTTTATAATCGACTGAATCGTCAAAAAGAGGCCTTTTATGCCGGAATGGCACTGGACTCAAAAAGCACGCCGTTTACGGTCACTTACTCAATTCAGACCAATCTCGGCTACCGCGCCGAAACCGTCACTTATTTCCCAGATCACTGAAACTATCAGAACACTAAATCCCACGACGGCGTAGAGAAAGGAATAGGAAAGACAGGACAACTATCAAATAACCTGTTTCTTCTTGCGGGCCAAATTCCAAATCCTCCAGCACATATTCTCCAGTCTAGTATTCCTCTCCTGCGGACTCCTCGTCGCCTGCGCCTGAATTAATACCCAAAAAATGCATAAAGCGCCAAAAAGAAAGAAGAAAAAGTTTCTCGAGTTCAAAACAATTGAGAGTATCAGATCAGTTACCCGAACCCAGGAGCGATGCAGGTCGGTCTCATCGAACCCGGTGATAACCTCTTCGACGAAGTACCTAGTGGGACTGAACCTCCCTCTCTCCCTCAGCAACAAAGACGACGTCTTGGTCCCGTCAATCCCCGGACCGACGTCAAGGATCGCCTCCAGATAGCTACTGATCCAGTCGTTTCCCGCCATTGGCGTTTACACCAAGTGAATTACGCGAGTTAGAATTCGTGCAGAAAGAAACAGACTTTTCCGGCGAAGGTAAGAGAGTATATTTCTCGCTTTCTTCTACTTCATTCAGGACTGGAAGTCCTGAAGAAGAAGAAGAAGCGAGAAGAGTGTCGACAAGCTTAAAAATAGGGGAGCGTGCCCAAAAACGGAAAAACGCGCAAAAATGCCACCTTTTCACTGCTCACCGCGACCGGCAATCGACGATTTAGTTACGTGCGTGGCCGCAGCCTATTGGACTTTCCCCCGGATGGCCCCACTTCAACGCTTTTTCCGTTACTTAATTGAGTCCGGGCTTCGAGCTCCCGCCACGTATGAGGCGGAGACCACCATTTCACGTGGCTCGGCCGTCATCGCCCTTCGGAACAGATTCTCAACTTTTAGCCTTCCCCAGGCGACCTGATTCTCACTGTCTTGGTCTCCCTCCGCAGACCAATTTTTTAAAATAAACGCGTGTGGGTAGTCTTCTTCAAAGAGCTCGCGGACCACGGTAGCAGAAGCTTCGCGCCTAATGGTATTATTGGGAGAATATTCGGCGTTCTTGGCGGTTAACCATGACAGATTGTTCCCACTTCCCCGACTCCTTTTGGCATAAATACCCCTGGCTTTACCCAGACTCCTCCGGAAAAGTAAAGATGCTTCTTAATCATTTTTTATATCCCTTGATATGTTTAATATACAAAAAAAATAGAATTCGCAACTTTTTATGCATAATACCGTATTGGTTAATTTGGTTACCAGTGTAACACTTTACAATTTAATATAAAACTAATTAAAAATCATTTTTATTGTTTACAATTTAATATAAAACTAATTTAAAATTCATTTTTAATATATAACCCTTTTTAAAGTCAAAGAAAAATCAAGCATTGTTGATCAAGATAGTTCATAATAGAGATATACACTCATGTTCAAGTACAACCCAGATTTTTATTTTTATAGAGCTTATTACATCTATTTAATATTAAAAAAATAAAACCCAAAAAAACTTTAGTGTCAATATGGATGAACATAGCAAAAATAAGTATAGAACGAAAAAATACTAAATAATACATGTGAAATAGACTAATCTTATATATTTATCACGACTTATTTTTGTTGGAAACTAAACTAATAGAGTGGTGATAGGGGCACAGCGATTCCAAGAAACTATTTTAATATTGTAAGAGCTGTTGTGTGGCGACACAGACCGTTGTGCCCCTATATTTTCAAACTGATTTTAGTGGTGATATGCGGGCCATATTTTAGTATCAGTTTTAAGAGATAAAGTAGGATCTTTTTTCCTATTCTATGGGTAACCCTAAATCTTATTTGTATGGCTAATTAGAATATAAATAAAACATGAAAGTACTGGAATAATTTTTCATTATTGTAACTTGAGGTAGTCCTCACAAACTCAATTGTAATTGATTATTTTCATTTAAAAACTATTTAACTTATAAAATATGTATTTATTCATAAATTAATTTTGAGGATATATTTATTGAGAAAAATGATATCAGTAATGCCATATTTTACTATGAAGCTTTACATTGTGATATTGTTGTCCTCCTAGCACCCTAGTTGGTAGTCCAGATTAAGTTTGGGGTTTAGGGTTTACCCATTGAATAGGATGATAAATCAACTTTATCTTTTATT
Source organism: Aristolochia contorta (assembly GCA_022405105.1). Lineage (NCBI taxonomy): Eukaryota > Viridiplantae > Streptophyta > Magnoliopsida > Piperales > Aristolochiaceae > Aristolochia > Aristolochia contorta. Next base: position 16,081,115 of record CM039668.1, on the reverse strand, counting down.
GGATTGCAAGTGGGCACGTTAGGATGTAAACACAGGCAATAATACTTGGTGGTACGCATCGTAGCACCGCTCATTCGATAATGTGCCATTGTACTAATTTTCATAGAAAATAATATCAATACTTTGACATTTTACGGTGAGATTTTACATCCTAATGTAGCTGTCCTCTTGGTAGTCTAGTTGGCATTTGAGATAAGGTCTAGAGTTTAGGTTTCCCTAGGAAGATAGTTCCTATTTTATCTTTTATTTAGACCGCCACGCGCCCATCACACTATAAAAACTCACAATAAAAATTTAAAGTACACATATCACCACTCATTTTCATAAAATTAATAAAATAAAGTCGACTATATCAAACAGTTTTAAAAATGAATGATCAATAACGACAAATACCAAATAAGAAACTTGTCAAATTATTAAAGACAAACTGCAAGTAATCTTGGCCTCATTTATGTCTTTGTGTGTAGTGGGGCAGGGGACTAGAAGGGATCATTATCATGTGCCCCATCTACTAGTTTGGCCGCTCTTAATGAACCTTTTCTCCCAATCAACCTCTTTTCAGGGTCAAGGATCGGGTTGGGTCTTATAACAGTTTTTAAAGTAGATTTAAAAAAAACATATTAAAAGACAAGCTTTTAAAACTAAAAATTACCATTGGGTCGTGTAAATTAGCATTATTCATATAAATCAAATAGAGTTATTTGTTTAGTACAATGTATTAGAAACCGAACTGGTAATCAAACTAGTGAAAACTGCAGTTTGGTCAAACCTGGTTGATTGGATTAAGACAAGTGGATGGTCCTAACTATTACGGGTTCTGACTTTGAATTCTCCCTCCTATAGTTGCTGTAATTTATCCTTCCAGCCTCTTTTCTTACCTACACATGCGAACTAAATCAGATTAGAGGTCAATTTGAGGTCAGAGAAAATTTAGTCTCTACGAGAACCAGGAATTTCCTCGGGTTTAATTGAGTTGAACCGGCCAGTTCGGTCTGGTTTTAAAACATTGGTTCGTTATATTAGGATGCCAATCTCAAGATACTACAATTGCTGCATTAAACCTAGGTACAGGTAAGTGTCAATGTTCTTTAATAAATTGGTAGCATAGTTATTAGGATGCCAATCTCCACCAACCTAAACAATGTATAATCATCTAATTTAGATTCGACTAGTTTATTGTTCATGGTTGGTACCATTCATGGTCGAATACTCAATTGCTATATACATTCTTCTTTCTTTTTTTTTTTTAAATGTCTCTCTTGCGGAAAACCGTACATAGATGCATATATTCATTGAAAATGCTGTTGGGCACTTGTGTGTCCCGTAGAATATAGAATTCCGTGTAATTAAATGGGGAGGCAGGCTGGCTGGACTCAAGTTCATCCTGGCTGGACTCAAGTTCATCCAGGCTATGTTGCTGCACCCAACTATTTTTCCATTAAAAAGAAATACATGTAATATCCATTTTTATCTTATTGATTAACAAAAAATTTTTAAAAGTCAATTTATATATATATATATATACTTAATTAAATGAGACAATTTATAAATTTTCATTATTTAATTTATAAATTTTCATTATTTATTGGTCTCTATATATATATATATATCTCTCTTTCTCTCTCTCTCTCTCTCTCTCTCTCTCTCTCTCTCTCATGGAATTCAGACAGCAGAATCAAGTCAAATTCTCGATGGAAACTTGATGAATGTAAGTTCTCAAATCTATGTTCTCAAATAAATAAATAAAAAATACAGTTAGCAGGATTTCCGCTGTCATGTCTTCCTGAAAAGAAAGGGTGGCCCCCTCCTTGCAACCAATAGGCAGGCTGGGTTACTTGACGGTGGGCCCTCTGCAGTTTCCACTCAACGGGCTTCTCCAAGATTCTTCCTTGACATGAACGGTCAACATTTTCGTGCACAAGGAAAATATTTTCCGGAATTTTATTTTGCCGCGCTGCTGACTAATCCAAGGCGGGCGGGATTTACATCAGCCCCCACCTTCCGGGCCGGTCACTGCCGCCTTCGCCTGCTGCTTCCTTCCATATTGATCCCAAAAGCTCTGATGCACGGCTCCCGACCCAGTTTGAGTTCTCTCTTGTCTGCCTTTCTTGGGTTTCCAGGATCGATCAACATGGTTGACCGGGACAGGTTGAATTCACTGCCCAGAAGAGGAGTTTCCAATTTGGAAGTCCTTGAAGCGTTTTGGAAATGGCCGTATTGGTTTTTGTCCTTTTGGTGCTGTCGCAATTGACTGGTCAAGTTGTCCCTGCTAAGTTGGTAACTAATCTTGCTGAGGTGAGGTCTCTAGGAAGCGAATTGTCTTATGGGGATGGAAAGGACGGGTACGATGTTATTTTCTGTGAAAGATTCTGGTCTTTCTACAGAAACGGTTTTTTCGTTGATTCCAAGCTTGAAATATGGGAAAGGATCGGAAAAGGTTACTGCAATTTAGAGTTTTATGCAGGTAACATCGGATTGGTGTTTTCTTCAGCTTAGTATGCTTTTTAAAGTTACTCTCTCTTTTTTTTTTCTGGTGAGAAGTGGTATAGCAATTGTTCAAGATAAGTGCAATTTTGAAGCTGCCGTCCAAGGATCTTGATGAACGTTCTTCGTTAGGAAGTTCTTACTTTTCTTGCTAGGGTGGCTGCCAAAATGTGTCCAATCAGCAGAAAAATGCCTATGCTCGCGATCTTTTTTTTTTTTTTTTTTTTTCACACAGTTTTAACTTCTAACTAAGCATTCCAGCTAGTCTATATGAAAGTCAAAATGAGTCAATATTGGAGTGGCTTCTCTATCTAGGTGGGAGTTTATGGGGATACTTGCATGTTTGTCTTGCTAGCATTGATGCTTATAATCGAAAGATGTACATCATAAAACCATAGCTTATTTTGTTCACCTGCTTACGTGATATGTTCCTATTATTCTTTGCAGCGAATTCACATAAAAAACCCAGGAGAAAGCTACTGCTACAATTAACAGATGATAAAAGAAGTCAGGAAGTGAGCAAAGATAAAAGGCAAAAGCTTCTTCCTGTTCCAGCGAAAGTTGCTATGGCCATTTCTGGAACATTCCTTGTTTGTTGTGCTTTTTTGTGTCCATGCTTTCGTACAAGAAGGAAACAAACTGAACATAACCCTCTGCCCAAAGATCCAAGTTCAAGTAAGTAAAAGCTGATCTCAGTCACAGAGTTATAGCTCAAATTGTCATCTAGTTCTGGGCTTTCATAGTTAGCAAGTCTATTACAACTGAGTTTAGCTCTACGCTTTTTGACTTTTGACCTATAAAGTATTGGATAAATGGGGAGAAGATTCATAGAAGTTTGTTTAAATGGTCACTCAGTGGCATACATAAGCAATAAACGGAAATGTGATTTGTGCTCTTAACTTTCATTGCTAGCTGGCAACTTGAACTGGCTCGACTTTATAGGAACTGTACCTTTTACACAACATGGCAACCGAGCAGCTCACAGAAGAATGTAATGAAGAAGTTTGTTTACAGTTTATGTTATACATATATTGAAGAATGTAGCTCATTTTCACAAAATTTATGAGCAGCTCACAATTTTTTTATTTCATCATTTAGAGGCTCTGCCAAATGCACCATGAAATCCCTTTATATCATGTTATTCTGGTAAACTTAGTAATTTTTGAAAGTCAAGCAAACTATCTACTGACTTAATTGCAGAAAATTGTTATTAATATAAAATGCCAATAATAGAAGTTTGGAAATAATTTTGACTACAATTAATTTGCTTCTTCAGTAGATTCAGTTTCATCTCTTGGAGCAAGCTCAGCTTCCGATAAAATCCTGCTTAGTCCACTTCGAGTTCCTCCTAGTCCATCTCGTTTTGCAACACCTCCTCAGTTAACTAGAATTGGTTCCATACATTTGAATATGAACCAAGTCCTCAAAGCTACACACAACTTTTCACCCTCAGCAAAGATAGGTGAAGGAGGTTTTGGAACAGTGTACAGGGCTGAATTGCAGGATGGTCAAGTTGTTGCTATTAAACGAGCAAAGAAGGTAAGCATGAATTTATTTTGGTGATTGTGAATTTTAGTCCTTGTTATTTTGCCAATATATGGAAGTCATTATATCATATACTATGCATACATTATATCTGAACTTGTTTTCTGTAATCTGGAGACTTTTAAAAAGAGTGCAGTGATGCTCTACAATTGATGAAGGAAGGCAAGTAAAATTTGAGGTGAACATGCTGGTTCCTTGAACCATACTTGTTCTAGGATAAGTTCACAGGGAACATATTCATGTCTTGCCTGTTGCATAAGCACTTTTAAGCTGTTTTTAGGATTGTGCTTTGCTACCGAGTTAATGGTGCATTAGTTCAAAGCATCCAGATTTTTTTATTTTTTTCTCTCTCAAGATGAATCGAGTGCTTTGTTTGTGAAACCTCAAAAGAATCTTGTTTCTTTCAGTGTAGTGCACTTGTAGTACATTTTTAGCTAACATGTTACAACAGGTACAGGGATTCATCCATAGTCCATGTTCTATTCAGATTTTGGTTCTCATCTGTTTCTATTTCCTTTATATTTTCTTTTCTTATCATCTCTTTTTTATTCTTCTGTGGACATTAACTTGTGGAACTATTGAACTCTTTAACGACAATGTCCAAAGAAATCTTGCCATGTCTCAGTTGATATTTTCCTAGAATGATAATGTTCATTGAAAAAATATACTGATTCACCAGCATATTTCTTGCTTAGGCTTGGTCCTGGAAAAATTGAGTCTAAAGTACACGGTGTTCAGTGGATGTAGGGCAGAGTATGCCATTGTTAAGTATTGTAGTTATATTTGCTAGCTCTGCTTCTTTTGTCATTTTGGGAATTTTTCGTTTGGCGAGACCTGCCGATGTTAGACTATATGATAGACATATAGCTGAATCCAGATTGAAAAAATCATTGACCTACTTAGTCTAATATATCTTTTTCAGTCAAATGTTACCATTCTGTTATGCAAATTTGGACAATGCATTATCCAAGTTTTCTTTTATAAGCTAGTGTGCTTAGCAACTGAGAAAATGTATAAAAGTGGAAAACTGCAAACACTCAGATCGAGTACAGGCATATTCTTCTCGATATTTAGCAGTATGCATATTCTTCTCGATTTACAATTTACATTTAAATAGCATCTCTTTTTTACATCTTTAATCTAAGGTACAAGTATGAAATTGATTTGACAGTGGCTGCCATTCTGATTTTGGACAGGAACATTTTGATGCTTTGCGGACTGAATTCAGTAGTGAAGTTGATCTTCTAGCCAAAATCGATCATCTGAATCTAGTTAAGCTTCTTGGCTATGTTGATAAAGGAAATGAGCGTGTTATCATCACTGAGTATGTTCCGAATGGGACTCTAAGGGAACATCTGGATGGTAAAATCTACTCATTACTGATCTTGCTGACAATTTACTGCTAAATTTAGGTGTTGTTAAAAAGAATAGTTTGGTGTTTTCTGTCATTTTTCTCTTTATTAGGAACTGAATTTTGTAAGATGGCCAATTCAAAATTTTTTACTAATTACTCTTGACTTGTGGCAGTTATGCATGGAAAAGTACTGGACTTCAACCGGCGGCTGGAAATAGCAATAGATATTACTCATGCCTTAACTTATCTCCATTTGTATGCAGGTTAGCAACTTTTAGCCTTCCTCCCCTCTTTCATTTAGAAATGCGATTCCTGTAATGACTGAAAAAGTTGGCCCTTCCTAAAATAGGTAACTTCAACAGAAGCTTAATGCCATATTAAAAACTGAATGATATTACACGTGCCTGTACTGGATGAAGGGGCGGGCTTGCTCAAACACTACCATGATGAGTAGAGCTACGTACTGCAATATTGTCAGAGTTTCAAGTCTTATAATCATGTAGAAAAATGCTATGCATACAGGGCCTGTACTCGCTCTGGAGTACAGCCCCCTCACTGTAGCGATGGGGTATTAATATTCCTGGTGTGGGCCCCACCGTTACAGTGAAGGCCTGTACTCCAGAGCGAGTACAGGCCCTGTACGCATAGCATTAAATCATGTATAATGTTAGGCTGACATGTTGGATGATTGAATTGCTTCTTGTTACTTTGGAGATATGTCTAAATCTGAGTGTTTTTTAAGAGTGGTATATAAACAAGCCAGCTCATGTAGTGTCAGTTGACTAAATAGGGAATACTGAGAATAGATTTAAGTCATCCATATGTCCTCTAATTGTTTGTGCTTTCGCTCTCTTGCTAGTTTAGATGTAGCAAATTAACAAGACTGATCCAACGGAAAATGACAGAAGTTGAAGTTTTACGGTTTCAGACTAGGAAGAAGAGGAACTTCAGTCAGAAAAAAAAAAAATTCTTCTAAAATGAATGCTATGTCTTGTTTCAAGTGGTATGAGCTGGGATTTGACAAATGACAATACATTAATCCCTCTTAATTGTGATTTGTGAATAGAAAAGCCAATCATCCACCGAGATGTAAAGTCGTCAAATATACTCCTGACTGAGAATTTCAGAGCTAAGGTGGCAGATTTTGGGTTCGCAAGGCTTGGTCCAGTGGAAGCTGATCAAACTCATATCTCAACCAAAGTGAAAGGAACCGCGGGATACCTGGATCCGGAATACCTAAAGACCTATCAACTTACTCCAAAGAGTGATGTGTATTCCTTTGGCATTCTTCTAATAGAAATTCTTTCAGCAAGGCGGCCTGTAGACTTGAAGAAAAGCTCAGAAGAAAGGGTTACAGTGAGATGGGTAAGTGTTTGAATACCAGCTGAAGTATGGCATTTGTGATGCTGACCCATGACTATAATCAATTAAAAACGAGTTTCTTTTCTGAAGCTTCCATTTTGTTGATGTCACAGGCATTCAAGAAGTACAATGAAGGGAACCTGAGGGATATCATGGATCCACTAATGGATGAAGAGCTAGATACTGAGATCCTCTCAAAGATTCTCAGCCTTGCGTTCCAATGTGCCGCCCCGACGCGAGTTGATCGGCCGACAATGAAAGAAGTTGGAGTGCAACTGTGGGGAATAAGATACGATTATCTTCGAAGAGCAAGGCAAGGGTGATAACATCTGTTAAAGCGAGAATTTTTTTTTTTTTTTTTTGAATGAGGTCCACTTTTTGTTGGCTTCGCGGAGCACTTGGCACCATCCAGTACCATATTGATAGTTATTCACAAAAAAAAAAAAAAAACGTTGTTATTCATTAATGCCAGTATACCGATTCAAACTGTTTAGAGTGTAAATACGTGCATCATTTAACTGACCCAAGGGGTTCAGAGATCAAGTTTTATAGAAATGAGCTGGGAGTGCTTTATTCTGCTACTTTTGCTTTCTGAAATTATGTATTGTGCGCATCTTCCAGCATCTTTGATGTCTTTGGGGTCACATTTCCGTAGTTGGTGCTTCAGCATTCTGGAAGAACCCCGTATGTAGACAATGTTCAGCAGACGTTGCATACTGGCCAGATACTACGATGTACTGCGTCTCCATCCTGAGAATCGGGAGAGGGAGAGAGGCCGGAGCGGAGGGAGAGAGGCCGGAGCGGGAGGGAGAGGAGGAAACCTGTATCGAGGCCGCCGAGCGGGAGTGAGAAAAGAGTCGCGCGCCGCCGCGGGCGGCGGGCGGCCTCGGCCTCCCTCACGCTCCAGGCGGGGGAGAAGAATGTAATAATTGTTTCGCTGTAAGCATAAGAAATCGGATAGATTAAAAAAAATATATATGAAACTGTCCCTGATTAACTAAGTAATTAGTAAAATGAATTTTTTAAGATATAAAAATTTGGTGCAACTTGCCTTGATATTGTCCTTTTCATCCCCCAGAATAAAAAAATCCATCTCTGCGCTAACGTAAAATTTTCAAGGTAAATGCCATCAACCTTGTAATCCACCACAGAATTCTGAATCTATAAATTACCAGCCAGTAAGTAAGAGATTTTAAGACATACAGAATACAGATACTAACAAAAATACAAATGTTAATAAATCAAACATGAAGGCCTGAAAACAACCCAATAGCGGAGAGAAACAACTAGTGATCACCTCGCACCGGCTGCTTTGGAGCGTGGGTCGACGACAGGAATCGCGGGAACTTTTAATTGAAAGTTCGCCCATTGGAGTGGGAAACTTTTCCGACGAGAAAGCAGGTAACCACGATTTTCATGGTCGACGCTGTTTCCAGTAAACAATCAGACGCAGTGGTGCTCTTCTGAAAGAGTACAGGAAGACGGCATTTATTCTTGCAGCCAAAACTATTAATGGGGATTCTCGATTTTAAACGTCTTTGTTTTGGTTTGCTAAGAACCCGCCGTTTGCTCGTCATTTCCATTTGTCCTGCTTCACTGCTACGAAGGAAAACAAATATAATTACCTGCGCATGTTGAAATATATTAGTTGGAAGTCATTTCGGGAGAAGCAAGATTTTAATCCTGTTCATCCACTTAGCAATATCAGTGATTGATAAGACATGATAAAGATTTCGGGAAAGAAATATAGTTAAGCGATAATGATCTCAACTTCGGATAAGTAGACAAATGCTCAACACTATCAACCATTAGGTTTTGAATATCAGTGAAGTGGGGCTTTAAACATCAGTAACGAATATTTGCCAGCTCCTGAATATCAGTACCGAATTATCAGCCAAACCAGGCCTTCAGTGACTAGAAACAGTCACAAATCCTTTTTGCACAATGTTTTGGGAAAATGTCGTGCTCCAAAACATAAGAAGGCAATGACATCGGGAGTGGATCAGGTGCCTGACTGTTAAATTATATCAATTTACATCCGTTCTGTGACCAACCAACAATTAGAATAGATCATTATCATAGTTCTTTCTTTAAAATCATTTTTAAGACCAAAAGGAACGAGGGAGAGAAAGAACATTTAATACCTTAGGAGCTCATAACGACGATACAAGTTAACTGCTGGGTCCAACAGATACTATGATCTAATTAACCAAAACTTTTAGAAAGGGTGAAGCCGCAATTTTTTCCATCTACTCCGCCTTAATGATGGATGCAGTCCCAAGATATGCTCAGGCATGAAATCGTGCCTTGTCAATATCCCCACTACCGGATTTCTCTGCAACAGCCCAAAAAAAATGATATTAGTGAGAAAATGCAGGCAAAAGAGTGCAACAAACCTTTAGCAGCAAGTATGTAATGCTTATAAACAATTGTCCTTGAGTACAAGGTCAAAAAACACGATGCTAGGACCATAGTAGCTTTTATAGCCTCATGAAAGAGAATTCTTATGGAAAACAAATGAAACAGCTTGCTTACACAAGAAGCCTTTGGAACCACCAAAAGATGCCTCAACCCAACTTGGCGAAAAAGAGTGAGCGCTTTTGCCAGTGACATGGTCTCAACAACAGTATATGGAGAAGTATTTGTAAAAGGATGCAAATCAATGAACATCTCCATCTCTTCAGCAGTCAATTCAATTTCTTCTATGCTGTCTCGGCGACCAGAGCCCCATTTTGCAAAGTCATTAGCAGAAAAGCGAAATGTTGCATCTATTCCAATTAATGTGCGAGTGGGTGAGAAACACCTCTTCTTCAATAATACAAGAAGGTGGGCTCGCAAAACTAGACCAGACAGTACACATGAATCTGAAAAAGGTGGCTCGTCAATAACTGGAAACCCATTATGCTTCGTAGTTTTGAGGACATGCACAATGTTTCCCACCTATTAAAAGAGGCAACAACATTTTATTCAGGTAACAAATCCAGAAAAATGAACCAAAACAAAGTATGAGCAAAGAAAGATTAATGAGTGAAAAAGGGAGAGCTAACCTTCTCTACACCACTGAAATATTGCAATGGACCTGTTACAACATCACAAACTGCCAGCTGCCTCATGTAGGGCTCAGCGTGTAACTCTAAATAGGGAAGGCCTTTCAGTTTGACGATAATATCATAAACACTACTGTTAAAAGTGTCTGCTACAGTCTTAGAAACGAGGAGAACAAGCATCACCAGGGGAAGTAACAATAAATTATTGGTTAATTCCAAAAGAATGACACATAAAGATACAGTCATCCGCATGGATCCTCCAAGAAGAGAAGCAGAGCCAAGAACAGCAAAAAGTCCATGGTTAAGACTTGAACGTGATCCCATCATCATCCCAACAAAGCGTCCATAAGTTGCACCTGTCAATATGACAGGCACAAACAAACCAGAAGGGACCACTATCCCATAACTTAGTACTCCAAGAAAATAAGAAGTTATGAGGAACAAGAGAATTGATGAAGAGTAGAACTCATTGTCTGTGCCTGCACTGAAAAGGTTTCTAATTGTGTCGTCATTTGTGTTGAAAAATAGACTGGCAAGGTCGTTATAATGTCCTGGGGAGCATTGAAATTTCTTGAAGTTACCAGATCTTCCAATTGTCGGACAGGCTTCAGATGCATCAGTTGGACAAGGTCGACACTGTGCGAGCCAAGGTAGCCCAAAGAGACAGCATGATGTCAATACTGAGATTGAGCAAGCAAGAAGCAGTTTGTATGCAAAACCTTTCCTGTACAGAAAATAACAGAGTGAATAAGTTGAATAAAACCTTTAAGTCAGTAAGTTATATTACCGTTTTTGGTGAAAAGACCATTACAGATTCAGAATACTTATAAAAGCTGATAAAATAAATTGCTTATTTGGTGAAGTCACCCACATCACTGCCCATAAGAGAAGTTGTATTTTCCAGCTTTAAATTTTAAATTATCAAGGCAAGGAGTAAGACATACTCATTAATGTATGTGTATACACGGAGAACTCTGTCGAGAAGAAAGTTGTACAAACTACCCAATACACCACCAATAATTCCGAGAATAATAACAGGAGGCAAGTCAGCTATGTGATAAGAAACAGAGGCAGAGGTGACATCAAACATTATAAGGCCACCTTTTCCAAATAATCCACACTTTCCACTGTTACATTGGTCAATAAATCCCCGAAGCACTACTGCAACCACGGCTGTGGTGAAAAAAGCTCTCCAGAGCAGCGCACTCCTCCACCTGTAAAATAGAGATCCTAGCTATTAAGTTTGGCACTAAGAATATAATGCAAAGAAAATGTCATGAAGCCATATAAACTTGTTAATGAAATAGTTGAAATGCAAGTTGAGGCTTATATAAGTGTCTTGAGAAATCAAGTCCAACCAATAGTATCCTATAGAAATTTTACCTTCCTCCAGCATTCAAACTCAGCAATTAAGAAACCAACGAGAAGAGGAAAAGAAAGAATTTGCAGGCAATTTATTTGCCTAAGTTCAGCTACTCTAACTCAACTTTTTATATCTTCTACCAATGATCACATTATCTAAATACTTATATTCCATGTATGTTTTTCTAAGGATTTCCAGTGAACCACATTGATAGTTTCCAAAGTGCTCCCAAAGTCATTGTGATACCAGTATGCTTGTCTATCTTGTCCAAATGAAAAACGTAATCAAACACCCCTCCAGAAATCTGGATTAAATGTACCAAACCACTATTAAGTTCCCAATAAGATAGCATCAATGAGGAAAAAGACACTGAAAGTAAGCATAGCCGTCATAGTTATACATTACCATGATGAGACCTCTTCAAGAGCAAAAAGAAGACCACCAACTGGTGCTCGGAAAGCAGCAGCAATTCCAGCAGCTGATCCACAAGTCACAAAATCACGCCTGTCTCTGTCATTTTTAAAGTATCGCAGCCATCTCCAAGTCAACCTGTATCTTTTGGATCCTCCTTGACCAAGTAATGCAGCAATACACGCACCTGTGTGTAGCATGGGGCCTGCCTTGCCCACATGGAGAGATGCCGATACAGCACAAATGCTACCAATAACCTTCGGATCATAAAAATAACAATCAGATAAAACTTAAAAGACACACTTATCATGGTGAACTAGTCTTTGTTCAGCTTGCATTACCCACTGTTAAGGAATACTAAACTTTCAAAAAAAACTGTTAAGGAATACTACAAAGAAAACATAATTCCTCAGTTTGAAGCATGACTTTGTACATTATGGTTGTTCAGAAAACCTAATTTTGAAGCACAGCCACCAGATATGTTTTTATAGATGATACTTGGAACTACAGTTTTTCTTTGCACAAACGATCCTTTCTTTAACCATAACAAACAAGAAATGAGATCATACAAAAAGGAAGTACATTTATGCAAACTTCCCAAAATAAAATATTTCTGCTATTTCCCCATATTAGAATAACAAGCCCAAGGGAAAGTACCCACAAATCTTTGCACCACTGTAAAGATCTTTTTCAACTATTTTATTCCAGAAATAAGTGTTGACTCGCTAGTACTTCAGTACTCACACAGATCAAAACAAATGCCATCAGAACACGTGCTTGAAAAAATACTTTTTGTTCTTAAGAAACCACTAAATAACAAAAAATAAATACTAAGTATTTTTGGCTATTTTATCATGAAATATGTTGTTTGCCTTTGCTTCTCCAAGAAAGGAAAGATCAATATGGATGGTATGCAATGTCTCTACCAAATCCCAACTGCTCTATTGGTTATCCCAAGAGGTGAAAGCAGTCTGCAAAAACAACTTTTGGGCCACAAGTTAATAAGTTATGCCGTAAAGCGCGAGGAAGTTACTTCAAGGTGGATTAATTAAAGTATTAGCTATCGTACTTGAGATTGCTGTTGAAGATCATTGAGAGGGAAAATTATCAACATATTTAAACACATTTGACAACAGAAGTAAGGCATTGTATTCATACTAGCTAACGGAATGGAAAAGGGAGAAGTTAAATGTCGAATATCTTGTTGAATTCTGAAAAAAAAAACTTACGTTTACGATCAGAGTCCGAGGTGCAAAAATTCGGGGAGCATCCACCCCGTTCAGATAAGCCTTCACTTCAGGAATACCAGAACCCGCAGCGGCAGGAGCAAAGTAAGTGGTAATGACCGAAGAGAAGAGTGTAAGCCCCAAATTCGTAGCGGCGAAAACCCCAAATGCCTGCCCGAACCTACATCGGATCATTACGATTTCGTCAAATTCTTCCAAGCAACGATTTTAATGTAAAAAAACAGTTGCGCCGAAGCAACGCACTTTCTCTCAAGCATCAGATTGGAAGTGACAACAAATTTGACTCCAGCAAGATTCTCGACCGAGATGTTATTAAAGAAACCGACGAGTCCGGCCAAAATGCCAATGAGGAAACAGAGAATCCATTTGATGAGAATGTACTGCAAAATTTGGAGACGGCTTCGGCTCCGCCAGTCTTGCTTAAAAAACTCGTTCTCGATGATCCTGACAGAGTTAGAAGAAAAAATGATCGAAGTTCATGAGAGTGAGAACCAATAACACGAGCAGACAAAAAAAAAAAAAAAAAGGAAAAGGAAACAGTTTTATAAGGAAGAAAAAAAAAAAAGGCAGAGCAACGGAGTTAAAACTTACTCGTAATCGAGGCTCTCGATAGGAGAGACGTTAGCACCAACAAGAGCAAGCTGCGATGTAGCGTTCGAAGCCGATCGTCGAAGGCGCGATCGGTAATCATGTTCATCGGGTCTCAGTAGCGGACTTTCAGTGTCTGCTTCTTCGTCCATCAATTGAAAAAATTTCTCTTTTGCTCTTCCAAAATCGAATTTCAGATTCAAATTAATCTTCTTCTCCTTCCTTTTCACACCTCTACTGTCTCGTCGTGACTTCAAATCAGCGCCCGGAACAGGGGTTGGCCTGAGATGCCATGTCTCCAAATCCAACACGCCGCGCGTTTAATGGAACGTCGAGTGGAATCAGTAACTTCCGCCAGATAAGGAAAACATAATAAAGGAAGCGAAACGGAAACAATCGTACCACGAGACGTTTTAAAACGTAAGAGAAGCGAGAGCGACTCCCATTAACCCAACCAAGCCCTCTACTTCCTTCCCTTCCCCGCGATCACAGTTCCCGATGAAGACGACAGAGACGGCAGAAACGTAACCCGATTTGCCGGAGTCCGTAACTCAAAAGGGAAGGGAATAAAGGAAGCTTCGTCCAAGCCGGATTCCGTAATTTTTATCAGAAAGAGAACAAGGGGATCGCCACCATGCTCTCCGTGATTAAAATCGTCCGAGGCTTTCTCCGGCCACGTCCTCCCGACGCTGGAGTCAGCAAGCGTACAGCGTACTCGCCAGTGGTTACCGCTGACTGGTAAGTGGCGAATGAATTATATATATATAGTTTTGCAGTTTCTCTTACACGACGAACAGTGAAGAAGATTTTTTTCGATTTCGAATCGAAAGATTCCAGAGGTGAGAGAGTCGGAGAGGAAACCTCGGGAACGATAAAATTTTCGTCACATGTCACAAAGATTCAATCCAACTGATCTTGATTCTTGAGTTTAGAATATGCAGAGTGTTTTATAGCTTTTAATAAACGTAGAGGTGTCTACTAGTGAAACCCACCGGTCAAGCGTGTGGTTATTATAAAGATCAGACCCCACACCACCTCCGTCGGGAATCTAATCCGTGGCCTGTAAGCCATAAAAAAACATGCAAATTTTGCCACGACTTCTACGGAACTTTTATCAAATCAAAGAACGTGTTATTTATCAGGCAATATTATAAAGTAAGCCACGTGTCATCTTTGAATCTATTCAAAGATCTGAATCTATAAGACCTTACTTAAGAATAAATATTAGGACAAAATACATACGAATCCTCTTCTTAAAGACTATTGACAAACGGTCCTTTTAGGTTGGACAAATACACCTGATTAGCTGCTTCAATCTCCCAATTAAATTTACAGATCAACTTAAAAAAAAATTTAGAAACTTTATTTAGTCCTACAAAGGTACAAATAGGATGCACTTAGTAAATTGGTCCAGTATATGTAAATCCCATTGAGAAGGTGTTTAAGAATTATCCAGTCAATAGCCACAATTTCCGTCTCAAACTACTCTAGCGTATGACTCTCTATGGACCCGCATTTATGAGAACTAAATACGGCTCATCTCCTCACAAACTTTTACGCAAATCCAAATAAGAAAATTCTCTTGTTTGGAATAAAATCACTAAACTCCTTCCACAGTTTATTCATCAACTCCATGCAAGAATCGATGATGGTCACAACACTTCCTTGTGGTTAGATACTTGGGTGGAAGACCTAAATCAACCACTAAGTGATATACCTAGACTCATTCAAGGTCTATTACTTGGCAGGCTAAGGTATCTTCTCTTCTCACTTCTAACTCTCAGTAGAATGAACTTCTAAATGCTTTGGGCTTCTAATATGGCTTCCTTTCACCTTAGGTCACCTGTTACCTTATCTTCCCCTGATACTAAAATGTGGTCCCCATCCAATGATGGTTCTTTCCCCACCAGAATAGCTTACTACCTAATACATGAAAACATTAAACATACAAAAGGGCACATGATCTATGGTCCACCAGATCCTCTTTGGTAGAAAATCTGGCAAATACATAGTCTTCCTAAAAAAAATTTCTATAGCTTATTATCAAAGAAAAACTACAAACTTAACACTTCTAAGTAGAAGAGGTCTCTAGCTAGATCAAAAATGTAAATTTTGTCATTTAGACCTAGAAACCATTGATCATCTTTTTATTAAATGTCCATTTGTTAACTCTATTTGGGAGGCGATAAATCCGTATTCTCTCTCAACTCCTCAAGCACACTTTATAAGATCCTACTTCTACACTTTACTATACTCTTCCAGCACAAAATCACAGCCTAGATCACGTATCTATGCAGTTAATAATTTTTTCGGAAATATGGTGCATTAGGAATAAATTATTTTTAGAACACAAAGTCCCCTCTTCCACTCAATGTGTGAACCGAATCATTTATCTTTCCCCACAAACAATTATGCATTGACAAAATCCCTGAAACCACAGTCAAACCCAAAGATAGAAATCATATCCAAAGGTCCCCACCTAGTCATCTGAACATCATGGCAAATTTTGATGGTTCTGCTTTGTTTGACTCAAATCGGGAAGGATGTGGTGTTATATTTCGTAAGAATAATACTAGTTGCACTTAGCCCATGCACCTATCCCACGTACTTGTTTATCTAAACCATTGATGCCTAGGGTTTATCCTCTAAAAAATAGGATTTTATAAAAAAAATTTATATTTTTAAGGGCTTAGATTAACATGTACATTCGCTAGGTGCATCTGCTAGGTGCGTTTAGCATTACTCATTTCGTAATTCAGAAGGGGACATACTGATTTGTGTTATATGGTCTTTAATTCATAAAACAAACAATCAAGCTGAACTACTGACACTTCATCTCACCCTTTCACTCATCAATAAATATTTTGCTTCCTTTCCCATTATTATACAAGGGGACTCTCAACTCGCTATACAGATGATGCAAAGAATAATAGCTATTGGAAGTTGGCGAATATAGTCCAAAACTGCCACAGTGTGCCTCTCCCACCAACTTAGAGAATCAATCAGGGTTGTTGATGCCTTAGCAAAGCAGGTTTCCACCGAAGCAAATTTAGACACATGAGATCACATCCGTATATGGTTTCGTAGTATACCTACGTACATTTATTGTACAAGACTCTATCAGGGCTACTCTTTCCCCTAACTTTTACTTTAAGACGATTGTAACTCTTCCCTCTTTAAACTTTGGGTACTCTCGCCTCCTTTTGCACCTTAATGATATCATAATAAGCTTTTTGAGGATTAAAAAAAAGTTGTTACGACTTCTCACTGTATCTTGTTTTATACTCTCACGTATTTCGTTTTTTGTTTTGTTTTATATGACTATACTGGCACCTTCATAAATAAATTGGCATGACAGAGATTCGAACGAAGCTAGCTATTATACGGTCGTTGAATTGAGGTGATCTGCTCGGTATTTTTTAAGGAGAAGATATGATTTTTAATCCGTATCTCCACCTCGCGCTAGATTTCGTTACCATTGTCGGGCGATAAAGGGGATGTGCCTCATGCCTAATCTCTGATCTTGTCAGGAATCTTACGAATTTGTACACAAAATTTTATTGTAAATTTTTGAAAATCGAACTGGTTTTCAAACCAATAAAAAAACTTGGTTCAATCAAACCCGCTTAAATGGGATTAGAAAAATGGTTAAATAATAATTTAACCTTATATTTGAAAGATAGGATATATTACTTTTTTATGTTTTTAATAGGAGTAATGCTAACGGTACGTTACTGTAGTGTACCGTTTGCGTACAATCTGACGTGGATGCCTTAGCTGGCATCCAAACCACGCCGCGGGAGGGAGGCCGTGGGAGACATGCCGCGGGAGGGAGGCGAGAGGGGAGGCCGAGCGGGAGGGAGGCGGGAGGGAGGAAAAACTTGGCTCCCTCCCGCAGCCCGCCCCGCCGAGCGGGACGGAAGCTCCCGCGGTCCGGCCCCGCTGAGCGGGACAGGAGGCTTAGAATGCTCCGGGATTCTTCCTCCCTCCTGCAGCACCCTCCCTCTTCTTCCGCCTCGGCCCCTCCTTTCCCTCCCGCTGGCCCTCCTCCTCCCTCCCGCCCCGGATCCCTCCCTCTCCTCCCTCCCCCTGCCCCTCCCTCTCCCTCCTCCCGCCCTGGCTCCTCTCCCTCCCGCCCCTTCCCGCCCCTGGCTCCCTCCTCCCTCCCGCCCCGGCCCCTATTCTCCCTCCGCCCCGGCTCCTTCCCTCTCCCTAGGATATATCTCAGAAAACGGAAACTAACATACCGTTAGCGTTATTCTTTAATAGACCGAGGTTGTGTGCTATTTTAATTACTGTTTGCAAATTTTTAAAGTACAATTTTGATTCCCCAGTTTTTGCAATCTATATTTTAAAAATATCATCCACTTATCTTGAACGAGACCCTAATTTGACTGATTGGTTCAAGGTTAGATCAGACAATCCAACTGGGATCTGAAAATATAGGAGGAACATTGATTCTGATCTTTATAAGAATTAAACAGCTTCAGTTCCGATTTGAATCTATTTATCTGAATGAAATGTCAACAGTTTGATACAACAAACTGTGCTTTTCTTCGTCTTCTGAAACGTGCATCTGGAGGAGCATAGCATAGAGATGTATTTATAATGGAAAAAAGAAGCCGTTTTCGGAGGGCATAGAGGAGCCGTTACCGAGGTGGCACTTTTATGGGGTTTGCTGGCTTTGGGTCAAAGACACAGAAATTAATTCTTTCACCTAATAGGCTCTTAATTAATAAGATAGCTAACTTATGTAAAATGTAATTGATATGTTATGGAGAATTATCTAACAAACATATTAAAAACTCGACATATTAAAAAATAATATGAAAAATTTAACAAACACAGTCATGTGTATCTAAAAAGTTAACTGAAGCTAATCACCAAAAAAAAGCTCGCTAGAGTTTCCATTTTGGACTTCATAAAGACAACAAAATGCATGATGACACGAAGAGAAAATTGTATAAGGCTAATCTCACAAATGTACGACCCATGTGATGATGGGCGTTGGAGGAGACTTTTACAAGAAGCAAGAGACATGATAATTCAATTAACTAACGTATGATGATGGCTGAGGAGACTTACAAACCTTGCCTGTTTTTTTCAATTTTGGAAGTAGAAGATCAGTATTTGGGACTCTCTACCATCTAATTAGGTCAGACCTTCCTCCAGACAAGATTAATGAGAGAATTAGACAACCAATATCATAATATTATATCATTCTAACGAAGTTTAATGAATCAAGTTTAGAAATTACCTGGGGTATGGAGAAAACTTTTCGGAGGCTGAAAAAAGGTTAGACAACCAATATCCCTTTTCTTCTCTTCTTTCTTTCTTAATTTCTCCTCTTCCCTGCTCTCCTTCTCTCCTTTTTTCTCTTGGTTGGTACTGTTTTTTTATTCTCATTGTCCCCTTCGCTTTTTTGACAACTCCTTTTCCTGTTCTCCTTTTTATTTTAATTGATTAGTCTTTGGCCCTTGCCCATTATTTGTCCAGCCCACAAATGGGGGACCCA
The DNA here is from genome assembly GCA_022405105.1 of Aristolochia contorta. Lineage (NCBI taxonomy): Eukaryota > Viridiplantae > Streptophyta > Magnoliopsida > Piperales > Aristolochiaceae > Aristolochia > Aristolochia contorta. Next base: position 16,062,199 of record CM039668.1, on the reverse strand, counting down.
ATAAATTTCCCCCTCCTCCACATATTGAGAGCTCCACAAAACCCGCTCTTCACCTACAAGCATCCTCCTTAGCCAATGACTCTGTAAAATCAATAAGATATCTTAATGAAGCATTTCATTGAACACTTTGAATAAATTAAAACCCTTATAAAAAGAAGTAAAACAATCAACAAAATACGCAATCAAGCACAACACAATAAACTTAATGTGGATTATAAGACTAATTATAATAGATTTTTTTTTATCAAATCTTCCACTATATTAAACTTCAAGTTTTGCCTAAACTTCAGGATTATAAGAATAATGCCAGAAGAAGACTAGCAATGTTATAAATATAGATTATTCTATCCAAATACACAATGAATCAATGCTGGTGATTCAGATTTAGAGTTTTGGCTACAATGGTACGTGTGGATAAAACTTTGGAAAAATTTGGAGGCTGAAATAAATAGTTGAAAAACTCCCTTTTTCTTTGATTTTCTTTTCCGTCTTATTTCTCTGTTCTCTACTCCTTTTCCGTTATTTTCTTTCTTCTTTTCTCCTCTTATTTCTCTTCTTTTCTTCTTTTCTCCTCTCGTTTCTCTTAATGTTAATCTAAGCCATTGATGCCTAGGGTTTATCTCAATTTTGAAACTTAAATTTTTGATTTTTTACATCCGGATGCCACATAAGATCTAGGTACGTAAAACATTACCTAAATTTCTTCCTCCCTTTTCATCTTGATTAAAATTTTTACAATAATTTTATCTCATAGTTGGAGTTGTCTTAGATTTAAACTTACCTAAATAATAAGATACGCAAAACTCCATGCCACGCTCTAAACGTTCATGTAAAATTTGGCAGGACTCGGGAGTTAAGCGATTTGCTACGCTGTTATAGATTTTTATATCGGACTTAGAATTTTGAGAAATCTTCATTAAGTTTCCGAGTCAGAAGCTTCGTGCTCGATCATCCGAAAACGATAATACCTCTCTTCTCTCACCTTTTAAGGATTCCGGCACGATACGACACGACACGATGCCCTGCGGTACCGTCGGTTGTCGTGGATGGACGGAACACCAAACTCCAAAGACGCCCGAACATGTTTCGATTCATTTTCTGTAGCATCGTAATAGGAATTTGGAAAGTGAAAGCTTTGGAGCTTTGAACTTCCATCGATCTTCCCTCGCGAAGGAACAAAACAGCGAATCCCCGGTTAAGAATAATTCCAGAGAGCTGCTGCGGAGTTCTCTTCGTTTTCTCTCGCTTCTTCCGCTCAGTTTCTTCCATTAATTAATGTCGTCGGCTCGACGGAGTTCTCACTAAATACCCAAAGATTGGGATTTCGCAAATCATTGGGATCTGCTCCTGCCGCTAAAATCGAACCGCCCCTTCGTGGCCGACCTTCCAAGTAATTCTTTCGGCCGGTGGTATACTTACTTGATCCTTTCTTCTTCGTGGGTCCCTTTGGTCGATTACCGTTGTCGAAAACAAGTTTTGGATTCTTCTTTCCGTTCGTACGTTCATCCGTAGGAGTTCGGTGAACTCCACAAGGAAGAAGCCAACTCGTTCTCTGCCTCCGTCCCGTCTTCTTCGTTCGTTTGGAAACCTCGGGGGCTTTCCTTGAAACTGAAGGAAAATGTCCTTCTTCGTGGGTCTGGTTATGGGACTTGCGTTTGGGGTCGGCCTAGTGATTGCTTTTGTTCAATCGGAGAATTATCGATCCAAACGCCGCTCCGACCTTGTAAGTTTTTCCACGCTTTCTTTGCTCTTGTTCACGGAATGAGGTGTACTTTTACTTTTTTTTTTTTTGTTACTAAGTGATTCTATACTAGCTTCTTTAATGGAGTGTGGGTGAGGATTTCCTTTGTCCGTCAGTTAACAGGCGATGCCACCGTCATCCATTTCAATTCGCTCTGCAGAACGTGTCTTAAGTTTATTTTCATTTATCAATTTTAGTATGAATGCTGGAACTACCTAATCCAGTATAGTGATCTTAACAAAATTTCGTTGCGCTTGCACTAAATCGATAAACATCCATGTTACCGTTTTTGATCTTCCCCCGTTGTCTCTTATATTGAAACTCTTGTGAATGATAGTTATGGAACTTTCGTAAGCTTTAACTGATAGGAGCTACCCATGTCTAATTACAGGCCGCAACTGTTGCCGCTTTTGCAAGGATGACAGTAGAGGACTCGAGGAAGATCCTTCCTCCGGAGTATTATCCTTCGTGGGTTGTCTTCTCACAGCGCCAAAAGGTGAGTTATGACCCATTGTTGTCTAGTTGTGTTAAAGCTCATGGCGTTTTCTTTATGTGTGCTATTTTTATATTGCCTGTTATGATCCATTAGCATATGGTCAACTCCTTATGAACTGATTGAGAGTACTCGCTCTTCTTTTGCAGTTGAATTGGCTTAATGCTGAACTTACCAAGATCTGGCCCTTTGTAAATGAGGTAGCTTGTTCTCTGTCCTCATTTTTCCTATGTTTAGAAACTATGGACTGTCTTTAGCTGCTAATATTGATATTTATAAGAATGTCTTTCTCTAAAAACAATTCATTGACAACTTTAAAAAAAAAAAAAAAAATTTATTGACATCTTGCAAATGGTGACATTGATATGATTATCTTTTTCATATTTCTGCATTGTGGTGCAGGCAGCCTCTGAACTTATTAGAACTTCTGTGGAGCCTGTTCTTGAGCAATACAGACCGGCAATTTTGTCTGCTTTGAAGTTCTCAAAGTTAACTCTTGGAACGGTTGCTCCACAATTTACAGGTTAGTCAGCAATCTGGAATGCATGATTCTCTTACTATAGCTGTCATTTTTTAGCGTTATTTGTCTCCTTTCAGAGTTATTTATAACTCATCAATGTATCTAGTATTTAATGATTGTTGAAGGCTTGAAATGAATCAAGTGAAACTGCACTCCATATTCAAAGAAAGAGAAAATAGAAAAAGTAGGAGGAGAGTTACCTGCATGCTTGTAGCAGATAATGTTCTCATTTTTCAATGGACATGATAATTCTAATTAACCAAGAAATAAAGAGGATATCTTCCTTCTTTGTTGAAAGCGAAACTTTTTTTTTCTTTTGTCCAGAACAATGAAATTAAGCATTCATTAAAAAGGTTGAAAAAGAGCAGTTGTACTTAACTTAAGATGGATACAAGAGAACCAGCTGTAAGTGGAAGGACAGTAATGGGGGTTAGTCCAAAGAGAAAGTGATGTTTCATGGAGAAATTAAAGTAACTGACATTAAATTCTGAGTAAATAAAGACCCTGATTTCATTTTTTTACGTTAGGTGTGGTGAGAGAATTCAGGAGAATTCAAAATTCCACCTATTTAGGAGTGACAAAAAATCCTCACTCAAAGCAACAAAATACAAAGAGAGTGAGAATTCAATGTCTCTCCTACATTTAGGGAGAATCCGTGTCATATCCGACAACCATTCCACTAACCCAAAAAAGTATTTTTTCTGAGACATTCATGTCCCTCACACTAATATCCCAGTGCACTAACCCCCTAAAAAAAGTTTTTTAGTGATGTTTATTAGATATAAAACATAGTACATGCCTGAAGTAGTGATACAAGTAAGATATATTAGTAACACAACTGAGGCCAAAAATGGCCTCCTTCTGAGCTTTGATGAACTAGCACAACCATAAACAAGACAAAAAATGGAATTAGCACTGAATTCAAATTGGTATGGAGTGGCTGTTTTACTAGTTAGAGAGTCGACAGCTCTGTTGGATGACCAAGGAATATGCTGCCAAGTATTGATTAAGTGACTATGTATCTCTCCAATATCATAAGAAAGAAAGAAGAACTACTTGGGAATTGGTGACAGGCATTGACAAGCTTCTTATAATTCAAAATGGAATTAGCTCTGATATCAAATTGGTATGGAGTGGCTGTTTTACTAGTTAGAGAGTCAACAGCTCTGTTGGATGACCAAGGAATATGCTGCCAAGTATTGATTAAGTCACTATGTATCTCTCCAATATCATAAGAAAGAAAGAAGAACTACTTGGGAATTGGTGACAGGCATTGACAAGCTTCTTATAATTCAAAATTTTGTTCAGAATTTGTTCATGTTTTATTTTATGTCAATATAATGGTTAAAAACTTTTTCTTGAGATTATGATGAACTTAGATTCATCATTTGTATCTTCTGCCTTTCTGAATTTTCTAAATATTTTGTATGTGTTCAGTTTAAACTTTGATTCTGAGTCTAACTGCATGATTTTATGAAAATGAAATCATATGAAATTATGACGTATTGCAATCGTAAAAGTACTCAAGTGCAACTCTATGATTACTCCTTAGGCGTTGCAATTGTTGAAGATGGTGGGGACGGGAAAGGAATTACCATGGAGTTGGAATTGCAGTGGGATGGGAATCCAAGCATTATTCTCGATATCCGAACCAGACTTGGTGTTGCGCTACCTGTGCAGGTAAACATATTCATATTGCTTATTTGTTCAACGTCAAAATGGTTCTATAATGTTGCACAGTTAACAGCAGACATGAATGGACAGTGTCAATAAGTAGTTCCTTTAAAATTTGTAAAATGTTTTCTCATTTATCTGTACAATTAATTTGAGGCATTTTATTGGTCACTATGTTACATCGGGGTGGAAGCTTTATTCCACTTTCGATGGGGTTTCTATCAGCCTTATAGGTTATCAAAGAGCACTTTGTGTTTTTTTTTCTACTTTAATTGTTATTCCAACAGTAGCTTATCAAGGGCAAAATTATCAATCGAGCTTGTTGAACCTTATGAAGAACCACAGCACAGTATCTTTGACTTTTTTTTCACAAAAATTATAACGAGAACAAAACATGCACCATGAGTTGGATTGAACTGTCTTTTCGATTCATTATTGGACATTCCGATGACATGATTTTGATTTATGTAGCATAAAGAAGAGTATTTTGCTTGTTGAATGATGGCCTTTACTTATCATATGTAGGTCAAGAACATCGGTTTCACTGGGGTTTTCAGGTTAATCTTTAAGCCTCTAGTGGCAGAGTTTCCCTGCTTTGGAGCTGTTTGTTATTCTTTGAGAGAGAAGGTAAAAATTTTAATTTTTTTTCTTTTGGAATCCTTTTTTAATCGAAATATATGTGTTGGCAGGGCAAATTTTATCACGCACAGGAACTAATCGGATGTTTTAAATGCAGAAAAAAATGGATTTCACACTCAAGGTTGTTGGTGGTGACATATCATCTATTCCAGGGATTAGTGATGCTCTTGAGGTTCAAGCAACTTTCTTTATCTAGTTTGGGTATATATTCTAATGCGTGCATCAACTTATGTAATAATAGGAATCATTATTGTGCAATTTGACCTCCTGTTGAAGTCACATATTTGCTGTCTGGGGTCAGACACTGGCCATTATGGTGGCTACCCTGTAGGAGGTGTAACACTCCTGGTTTGATGGCCCTGGAGGATTGTTAGAGTAGTGAGTGACACTTCCTAGGCTTGACCTGCATGTCCTCATGAAGGAGTCCTTTATCTGGTCCAGCTGGTTCATATCCAACCATATCTGCTACACAAAGAAAATCTTCTTCTTGTGGAGTTCATTAGCGTGCTTCACGAGCATTTTTACTTTGTAGAAGAAAATTGTAAGTGGCAAATGATTTTTATTCTCTCCAATTTGAGTGGCTTTTGTCACTGGCTTCCAGTCAACTGGCAGAATGTTCATCTGTCTGTCGGCTCCGTGTTACTGACAAACAGGTGATCTGCAGACATTGTGGATAATTTCATGCTCTGGAGTCTTCCTTGAAAATGCTTCTAGTATTTGAAATCCTTTTTTTTAACAATCTTGAATTTATTTTCTTCTCTATAATGTTACTTTGTTCCAAGAGAAGGAATTCATCAACAGTGGTTCTTTTCTAAAGTTCTCTGGCACCTTTTTTTTTTTTTTTTTTTTTTTTTCTGTTCTGTGTCCTATATTTCCTTATTGAGTCTCCTCTTGTATTCTTTGTCTTTTTCTCAGTAAGATCTTGATCAAAGGAATAGATTAGTTGTCCACGTGCTAGGCAACAGGTTACAGAGACTAGTTAAGGCAAACCAGTACTTCTGAAAAGAATGCTGCACTTTTTTAAACCAGACAACTAGTCATCCACTTTTCTTGTTAAAGTGTACTTTTTTGTTCTTGATTTGACTGGCTTTTGTCATTTTTATTACTTGTAAAGAAGAGTGAAGCTGAGCATAGCTCAGTGGTAACACCAGAGAGATGTGTTGTGGGAGGTCTCGAGTTCGAGTCTCCTGGAGTACGAAGAACTATTGCAGCCATAGTATTGTAATCCGGTCTAAATGAAGTGTATATCAATCTATCTAAAACAATATTGAAGACACTAGTTCTGTCTGAGTTAGTCAGCAAAAAGAAGCTTTTCAAGAAAAGAGAAAAAACCTCTTTGGATTTTGGAACAGTTAGTTGTGTAATAAATACTTTTATAAAAGGTTATTATGAAATATCGATATTTTTCCCATAATGTGGCTCAAGTCATGATATTTTTCATGCTTGTTTTGGGTAATTGAGATCTGAGGCTTCTTTGCTGCAGGGAACTATTCGAGATGCAATTGAAGATTCATTAATGTGGCCAGTTAGGAAGGTTGTTCCTATCTTGCCTGGGGACTACAGGTATTTTCCTGTTCTCTTTATTTTGAATTTTTTTATGGTGGCTCTTCCAGATTATTTTTCATCTCACTTTACTTGCTCAGTGACCTGGAGCTCAAACCTGTTGGAACACTTGAAGTGAAACTTGTGCAAGCAAAGGATTTGACAAATAAAGATATTATTGGAAAGTCTGATCCTTATGCAGTAGTATATGTGCGGCCTTTGCGTGATAGAATGAAGACCAGTAAAGTCATAGTAAGTTCCCAACGTTTTGAATTACACGAGATTTTAATACCTGTTACTTTTAGATAACATCTGTCCTTTTGGCAGAACAACCAGTTGAACCCAGTTTGGAACGAGCATTTTGAATTTGTGGTTGAAGATGCAGACACTCAACATATAGTAGTAAAAATTTTTGATGATGAAGGATTACAGGCTTCTGAACTCATTGGGTGTGCCCAACTGAGGTTGAAAGAGCTTCAGCCCGGCAAGGTGAAAGATATCTGGCTAAACCTTGTCAAGGATTTGGAAATTCAAAGAGATAACAAGTACAGGGGCCAGGTAACATAGATTTGTTTCTTTGCTTTTATTGTGTTTTTATTGTTCTAGTTGTCAACGGTGGCAATTTAACCCTGTACAGCCCCTCTGGCTCAATCTAGAGCGAGACCTGGAATGGTTCAGGATTTGCTTGACCAGGCCACGTCATGTTGTTGTTCTAAGGCAGAATCCTCCTTGTTCAACAACTCAGAAGAAGGGAGGAGGATCAGCTTCCTCCCTAATCATTTGCCACGTTATCTCTCCCTTCTTTGTCACTCCTTCCGTCCCCCTTCCTCATCATCTTTATTTATGGCAGGGGTAGTAGCACCTCTAGGTCTCCTTCCCGGCTGGTGAGAGAGTGATGCACCCCAGTTACAAAGATGAAGCTGATAGAGATAAGGTTGGAATATGAGTGCCAACCACCATCCTCTCAACTTTAGAGAATTCCTGTTTTTGAAGTTCTTACAGAAGAAGTTAATGTTTCAAGTGTTGTTCTGTGACTAGCAGTAGTAGCACTAGAGAAAGAACACTATGAAATTGTTACAAGAAAGAGAAAACCAAGCGCTCCTGCACCAAAAGAGAAATTTTGTATTATTACTCAGAATTTCTTAGTATCTTATATCTCCTTATTAATAGATTAAAAAGTTCAAGTCACTGCAAAATAGGTTACAGCACTTCAGTATAATTCTCCTAGGACTACACTTCTCAATTGCAATTCGAGTTATGACTTACTAAAATAAAAAGCACTTGCTGGAAAAGAATTCCAGCAACTACACTAGGAAACTAAGTATGACTGTCCTTATTCAAAAGATTGAATATATTCCTGACAAAGTAACTTTTTGATGCAGTACATCCTAATGTGAAGGATTTAGTTAAAGAATATTTATGGTTAAGAGATTACACCAAGGCAAAGGATTTTAAGTTATCTACACTGCACATACATCTGCCGTTAGTTACATTGCACATTCTATGTTTAAGTATTAAAATAAATTCTTAATATACTTATTACATATGACATTTTTGTATTAAACTGTTGATAATTATTTTATAAAACCTTTGGTTATTTTTAGAATTTCTTGGACCAATTATAGTTGAAGTTTTTTCGGGTCTCTTGACTCTAGTCGGCCGGGGATCGGCCAAGTTGGAACAACTCAGTTAGGTCGGATTTTTTGGACCCCGAATCGGGTCCCCCATCCTAGTAATAGAAACCTGATCATTACTATTGAGTTACCTTTCATGAGCAGCTAACCTGATAGAGATTATTTGAACTTTCTTTAGTCTTTAGATGATGGATGCCTTTAATACTAGGCCAGAAAAATAGGGGGGCCTGGAATTAGTGATGATACAATTGTCTCCATATCTCTCTGCCCGTAAACCTGGCAGTTTCTCTCAAGGTCCTAGAGAATCGTGGAAAGTTTACAATTTTTTCCTACTGTGTAGAGATTAGTTTCTAGTTTCTATTTGGATTGCAGCACTGTTTTATTACTTTGAGTCCTTTTGTAGTAATTGATCTGCTAAAAAAAGACGAGTCTATACCTAGTTGCTCGGAACCAAACATGCTTCATCTCTGACTTAGCACCAACGAGCAGTTGAAGAACATTAATTGGGATTCCTGTTTTAGAAGGAACGTGATTGATGCTGAAGCAATTGAGATATTAACACTACTTGATAATATGAATGCAATATATCTAAATAGAAGTCAAGAGGACGGAATCTTATGGAAGCCAAATCCGAAGGGTTGTTATACTACAAATTCGGGATACAAATGCCTCACTAACAGTGAAACAAACAAGCACATGGCCGTTGCTGCTTGGTCACTTACCTGCCCTACAAAAATGGCTTTTTTCTCATGGTGCTCTTTGAGAGGAAAGATTCTCACAAGAGGAGAGGAATTCCGATCATATCAGATCTTTGTCCTTTGTGTGGGATCGCAAATGAGTCCATTGATCACCTAACCGTCCAATGTAATTATAGCAAAAAAATTTGGGATTACTTCCTTGGCATGTTTGTGGTGAATTATGTACTTCCTCGTGATATTACTGGGCTCCTCCCTATGGCTAGCTACCTTGGACCTGGGACTAAGGGCAGGATAATGTTTACGTGTTGTTGTGGCTACATTCCGTGGATGATATGGAGGGAAAGAAACCGAAGGGTTTTTAACAGTACTGCAATACAATGGAAAGAACTTTGCCATCAAATACTTATCAGATAATTGGATGGTTAAAAATATAGAGCCTATTGCACAACATTGATTCTGGAGCAATATGGAGGTCTTGGGCTAAACATGCTAAAGAGGCCAGAATGAATGTACCTACCATCAGATAATTGGATGGTTAAAAATTCAGAGCCTATTTCACAGCATTGATTCTAGAGCAATATGGAGGTCTTGGGCTGAACATGCTAGAGAGGCCAGAATGAATGTACCTACCATCAGATAATTGGATGGTTAAAAATTCAGAGCCTATTTCACAGCATTGATTCTGGAGCAATATGGAGGTCTTGGGCTGAACATGCTAGAGAGGCCAGAATGAATGTACCTACCATCAGATAATTGGATGGTTAAAATTCAGAGCCTATTTCACGTGGAGTAACCCTGGGCTGGCGGGTTTTGGAGGCTTGCTGAGAACAAGCATTGATCAAGTAATGAAGGTTTACTCTGGGCCAGCAGGTAGTTGCACGTCAAATGAGGCAGAAAGTAGAGCTCTTCTTGAAGGAGTCAGATTACTCAAAGATGAAAACAGGACACCACTGGTGATTAAAGGTGATTCAGCTCTAACAATAGCTTAAGCCAAAGGAATATGCCCCCCTCCCTGGCACCTCAAACTTTTGTTTGATGAAATCTGGGATATCACGTTGGAGTGGCAGGTATCATGGTCTAAAGTTCCTAGATCTGCTAACTCTCTAGCAGACAATCTTGCTAAGCAAGGAGTTAGGAGGGCATTTACAATCACAGGGACAACTCTCCCCCTACCCTAGCTTGATTTATGTCGCTCTAATGTACTATATGTAACCCACTATAAATGATGTATGCAATCTTCAGAAATTAATAAAAGATCACACCATTCAAAAAAAAAAAAAATTCAGAGCCTATTTCACAGCATTGATTCTGGAGCAATATGGAGGTCTTGGGCTGAACATGCTAGAGAGGCCAGAATGAATGTACCTACCATCCAACATTGGACTCCCCGCCTGCCCCCTCTTACAAACTGAATTTTGACAAATCTTCAGTGGGCAATCCGGGACCTGCTGGTGTGGGAGGTCTAGTTCGCAATCACGGAGGACAAGTGCTTCTCACCTATGCAACTCCTATAGGCATTACAGATTCGACCACAGCTGAAGCAATAAGATAAGTGACTTAGCTCTTGGGTAAGAGAGACTCCAAACCTCCATGGAGGCATAGATTCATATTTAATGAGATAAGTGACTTAGCTCTAGATTCTTCTGTTGTAAGCTGGAATCACGTACTTAGAAGAGCTAATGGTAGGGCTGATGAATTGGCAAAAAAAAGAGTCTATGAGCAACATCTTGTTGTTTGGATGCCTTAGCCGACATTATAACCTTAGTCTGTAATTTTTTTAATGACATGAATAAAACACAACTTTAAAAAAAAAAAAAAAAAAAAAAGACAAGTCTATAGCTGGCTTTGATAGACGTCAGATTTCTTTTTTCGCTTGAGATGTCTCTGGCCGTTAACTTTCAGGTTAAGTTGTAAGGGATTCATTCTCTAGCTGTTGGAACTTGGCTTTGCTATTCTGCTCAAGTACTTGACCCTTTTCTTTCAATAAGATCTTCACCATTGAAGAAAAACATTATACTCGTTCCTCTTCTGTCAATAAAATTATCACTATTTAAGAAAAGAGCAAGGAACGAGAATTCTTTACTGAGATGCTTTGTTTGTTTCTTCATGGAAAATTTTCCAAGAGAATCGTCAAGGAATAGATTATATTGCAAAATCAAGGGCACAAAATATTAACATAGTTCCATAAGTTTGAAGACTGATTTTGCTAATATGACGGCCAGACTATGTTCATTATACGAATATTCAGGAGAATTCTGGTAGTCTTTTCTGTGATTCTATTTCTGTGGAAGTTGCTTGCCTCAATAACTGTTAGTTCATGCTTTGCCTTCAGGTGCACCTGGAACTGCTGTACATTCCTTATGGGATGGAGAAAGAAATCTTGAACCCATTTGCGAACCCAAATTTTTCTATGACATCATTGGAGAGGGTTATGAAAAGTGCAGATGGAGCAGACGTTTCAGAAATTGATAGATCACATAATGGCAAGAAGAAGGAAGTAATTGTGAGAGGAGTTCTCTCTGTCACAGTCGTATCGGCAGAGAACTTGCCTCCAATGGATGTTATGGGAAAGGCTGACCCTTTTGTTGTATTACAAATGAAGAAAACAGAATCAAAGAATAAGACTAGGGTAATTTTTATCAGCAATGCCTACGCATCTCTTTATTTGTGAGTTCCTTTCTTAATTTTATTTGCTGGTGGCCTGTGCAGGTTGTGAATGATAGCCTAAATCCAGCCTGGAATCAGACTTTTGACTTTGTCGTGGAAGATGGCTTACATGACATGCTTATTTTGGAAGTGTTTGACCATGATACATTCGGCAAGGTACTGTAAAGTCTGTAAAGATATCCTCCATTCGGTTAGTTATTGGCTTGATATGTCGTAAGTTAAACAATACAACACTATGGAATTCCTGTGATGAAGGACATAGGATTGGTTTAGCTAGGTGCCACTTTCCCCCCTTTTTCCTGGGTATGGTGCCATTGCATGCAATGATAATATACTTTTCTTTTTCAATTGCTTCAGGACTTCATGGGGAGATGCATCCTGACACTCACAAGGGTTATAATGGAGGGTGAATACAAAGACTCATTTCCTCTAGACGGTGCCAAATCAGGAATGTTGAATTTGCATCTCAAGTGGACACCACAGCCAATTTACCGGGATTCTTGAATGCCGAAAACATAAAAGCTGCCATTTTGGTTCCTGTTGTTATTGTTTCATATCATGCCTCCTGTATCTAATACTATGAAGAGAAAAAAAAAAATATAACATTCTTTTCTTTGTTACTTGCTGTTGTTGTGAGATGGTGTAGCCAGTTAGTGATGTTTTCAGCAGAGTTGTCTATACAGTCTCTCTGTCTCTTGTACAATGCTTAGTAGATTACAGTTGATTATAAAGTATCTTCTCTCTGAAAAGCTAAAGAAGTATTGAGATCAATTATTTACACTGGAATGAAGCTGTCTATTCATTTATATCGCTCATAACGAAACTCCATAATAGGATGCAGAGAAGTCAATAATTGAAAAGTCCTGCCGGGGGGTGTTTTGCTAAAAGCTATCCGTTTCATCAGATCAAGTTATTTACATGGGATCGATTAATTAATTATTGAAATCAATTATTCGGAGTGCGGGCGGGCGTGCGTCGTCGTCGGCGGCTAGAACTCCATGCAGTGCGGGGGCGGGCGTCGGAGGAAGGCGTCGCACTGCTTCTTGCTCCTCTGCAGCGGCCTGTCCGGCAAGCAGTTCCGGCGGTCGTCGAAAGAGACGCCCTTGTTGGAGGTGAGGTTCAGGCAGGGGGGCCCCTCTTCCCAGAAGAAGTTGTACGAGGCGGTGAAGTTGTCGAGGTTGGGGAGGGCGCAGAGCGCGGAGGGGATGGCCCCCGTCATCATGTTGTGGGCCAGGTTGAGCTGCTCCAGCCGCCCCAGCGCCGCCAGTCCGTACGGGACGGGACCCACCAGCTTGTTGAAGCTGACGTCGAAGACTTTGAGCTTGTAGAGGAAGGCGACCTCGTCGGGGAGGCAGCCGGTGAGGTTCGTGTTGATGAGGAGGAGCTCCTCGAGGGAGTCGGCGACCTTGGCGATGCTGGGCGGGAGGGGCCCGCCGAGGTCGTTGTTCGCGAAGACCATGACGGAGGCGGTGGAAGAGCCGATCTCGTTGGGGACGACGGAGGCGAGGCGGTTGTTGTTGACGAAGATGGCGTCGAGGTCGGCGGAGAAGAGGGTGGCGGGGAGGGGACCCTCGAACTCGTTGAAGCGGAGGTCGAGGTACTTGAGGGAAGGGAGGGAGAGGACTTGGGGAGGGAAGGGACCCACGAATCGGTTGTTGCTGAGGTCGAGCTCGAAGAGGGAGGTGAGGTTCGCGAAGCTCCGGGGCAGGACTCCGCAGAAGCGGTTGCTGTTGAGGTGGAGGACGGCGAGGTCGGAGAGGCGGCCGAAGCCGTCCGGGAGAAAGCCGGCGATGTCGCCGTGGTTGAGGTCGATGCCGGCGACCACTCGGACGGCGGGGTCGTCCGGCGCGGGGGCGCAGAAGACGCCGAAGTAGTCACACACGTCTGGGCCGACCCAGTCGGCGGTGAGGTTTGAGGGGTCGGAGTAGATGGCGAGCTTCCATTCCTGGAGAGTGAGGAAGGCTTCGTGGAGTCTCGGGTTGGGCCGCTCCTCCTCTTCGTGGTGGTGATGGTGGTGGTGGGTTTTGTGGTGGTGGACTCTGAATGGCAACTGAAGACTAAGTATTGGAGTAAGATGAAAAGGGTACAGCTTGTAATGGCGATAGATAAAAAGGAAGAAGATGACTTGGAAGAAGCCATTTTGGAATGGGTTGAGAGAACTTGAGAGTGTTGTGCAAGGAGGCGGTTTTATAGGAGCGATTCTGCAGCCTCTTGTACAGTAACAATATGGAGTTGAAAGAGGAAGAAAAAAGGACCCTACGGTCCTGATTTGTGTTTGAAGCAAAAGAATGCAGAAACATGAATCTGAAGAGGATAATGTGAACGACCTCACGTTTGAGCTTTCCTCCTTTCCAGTGAGATCAACTGTCAGAGTTATGTAACAAGGACTGCGACCTGTCCGACACATGGAGAAGCTTGTTATTGGTAGCCATTGATATGGTGGGCTCTCCCAGTTTTTGAGTTCCTAGTGAACTTCTTCTCCAATCAGTAACACTTTGAAATTGTGTTGGGTATGTTTGTTCTTTTGGACCCTTCTTTCCCGTCAGCAAAATAAGGTTCTTGGACCTCACTTTTGAGCCTCGGAATGGAATGTGGTTTCCAATCCTCGTGTCAATTCATGATTGGAGGGGAAATGGGGAGCCTCTACTGATCTCCCGAAGCAGAACCCATTTCCCATTTTGAGGCCAGAAATGTAAGATGCTTCCTATGAGATGAATGGGACGATAAATGCGTCACTTAATTGTAGTTTAAGGTTCTTAATGATCCTTTTCAGTATGGCTTCATTCTCCGGTTATATTTTCTTCACTCAAATGAGTCAGTTCGGGTCAGTTTGATCAGTGAGGAGAGTTTCAAAGGGTTGAGACATCAGAGGTGACTGTCCTACCCACCTGAAGGAGGGTGATGCGCACTACAAAGACATCTCTCCTAAAGAGGGGGGACCGCTTCACCACCACACTATTGGTCCAACGTCTAGGGACATGAGGAATCTCGTCCTTCTCCTTGGCTATTTGAGTAGTTCAAGGCAATTCCTTGGGTTTAAAGGCATTGAATGTCCGCTTTGGCGCTTTTTGAAATTAGTTTTAGTAAGTAGTATGGAAAGATTAAGAACTTAAGTTCAAATGAGGATTACTACTCGGATTTTTTGTTCCTGAATCAGGAAGGAGGAGGAAATTTGATTTGTAGAGCATTCATTATCTTTTTGCTTCTTGTTTCACCAGCGAGTATGATGGGGAAAAGAACCTAAGAAAATTCACAAGTGACTAATGCATCTGTATCTCCTACTCGACCATCTCGTTTATCAAGGTGCATAATAACATTACTTAGAGACTGTCCATCCTAAGTTTATGGTAATATTATATTAAATAATGCTAGTTGCACTTAGCTCAGGCATTATCTTATACACTTGTTAATTTAAACTCAGGGTTTATCCTCTAGAAAATAGAATTTTATAATAAGCCATGGATGCGTAGGGTTTATCCTCTAAAAAATAAGATTTTATAAAATTTTTTTTTTTATATTTTAAGGGCTTATATTAACATGTACGTCTAATATGTTCATCCGCTAAGCGCTTTTCTAGTATTACTCTAAAAAAATATTTTTAAGGGCTTAAATTAACATGGGATAGGTGTATCCGCTAGGTACGCTTAGCATTACTCAATTTGAGTTCATTTGATTAGGATGCAAACAGATACGCGGTAGTGTTTTTTAAGATTCAGTTTTCCTCTCTTCATCCGTTCTCTCCTATCTTTTAGCATATTTCCACTCAAGAAATTTCATATTTTCCTTATATGATTTGCAAAAATGTTCTACTAGCCAAACACTGTAGACTGGAGAATAAAGTCAAAATTTCAACTTTTGTTCTTCCCCTGCTTTCAATATATGCTATTTCTCCCATCCCCTGTGTTCATGTAATGCTCAACCAACAAAATATTTTAATAAAAAACGAAAAATGCTGAACGTAATCATCCGTTATTTTATGTTTCTCCAAATCAACATGTTTAGATTTGCGTTCTTGAAATCTGAGTTCGCCAGACCACCGTATTGGAGCAGGCATCGGTTAAATATCCATCCCAACTCCACCGGACTGGCGTCTAACTCCGGACCTTCATGTTCGTCTCTGTCAAATCGGCTCTAAGGAAACTTATCTCGGACTTTGGAGGTCCCAGAACCATACTCTGAGATGTAAAGCCTGCATTCACCGATATATGTTTCACTCGTATTTTATTCTCAAGTCCCTCAGTTGTTTTTATCTGCACTTCCTTTCCCAACCAGGGCCAATAAGAAATGAATCAGATAAGTTGGTCACGGTAAGTCAATATTGGAGTTTCTGTGTTCGAACTAAAAGAATGACCGATTCATTTGTCACTGTAAGATATATAAAGCATAGCATACATAGACAATGAGTATCATATTGAAGAACGATTTGTCCTAACCATCATCCGAGGGCGGCTAGTATTCACCCAACCTGATTCTGGGACTTCCCAGCCATGCTATGGGACATTTTTTTATCTAAATTTTGTGTCCTCTAAACCAGTCCAGGACAATATGGATATTAATCACTTCAGTAAATAGCAAGGCCGCTGATTTTGGACACAAAACGATTCTTTTTCAGTTTCCTTCTCTGCAGATTGCTTGCCCTGCGAAAAACAAAGTATAATTGTATCAGCAAACATGATCATAGAAGATAACAATGTAGGGCCTTGCGGATTTAAATAAAGCAAGGGTAAAGCACCTAATATTCAACCACACAGAATTCCTTAAGCTCTTCCCACATATAGGGTCACTAGTAAGCCTTACTACTAAAGTTTCTTAGAAGAGAGTCAAATATGATGTAGATAAAGTTGTTTAGCCAAAATGAAGCACATTTCAGTAAGCAATATTCTGATCTCACCAGTGCTGATTAAGAAATACGACAGAGTCTGTCGCCACTGCTTTCCCATCATCATTTCGGTTCCACCTATAGAAGGCATGTGTCCTGTTCTTTATCTCCAGTGTGGAATGTCCATAACTAGCTTCTCTAAATGCAGAATAATCTGGCTGTGGATGGGAAAACCTACAAAATACAGAGCAAGGTAAGACAAGCAATGACAACATGGTGAAAATCTAAACCGTAATGAAGAGATTAACCCTGAAGCAGACTTACTTTCCTGCCAAACCTTCTTGGTTTCCTCCATCACCAACAGTAATGTACACTGGAGCTGATTTATCAGGTACAGGAAAACGGTCTCCATTGGTAATGTTGTAGTGAATATTGGAGATTCGATACTGCATAACATTGTTCAATCTCTTGTCAATGTAAATACTTTAATTTTAAACAGTAAATAACTCCAAGAAAATAATAAATCTGAACAATGAATAATAGAAAGGCTTTTGAATAGAAAATAGAACAGATTTTGAAGAATACATCTACTTTCATGTCATAGAGTTCAGGGTAACAGTTTGTCCAATATAATTAAGCCTACCACATGGGTTCATTTGAGCAAAAACCTTAAATTATCTAGAGCAAGTCAGTAAGTAAAAGTAATCATAATGTTTCATATGCATGGACATGGCTCATACCGATCTTTCATACGCATGGACATGGCCAGCAAAGATTAGATCAACTTTGTAGTGGACAAACCAACTCTCAAAAACAGCACGCATGCTTTCGCCCTCCATGTAATGTGCTTCATTACTATTGTATAGTGGGGCATGCATGAGAACAATAAGCCAAGGAGTCTTTTCTCTATCCACTCGCTCGATTTCTTCTGCTAGCCATTTCCATTGAGGGGAATATTTTACTGGCAAAAACAATGCAAACTATTTAGCCCAAAATATACCAGACAACTAACCTCATTAGTCCTTCAATATTGGAAGAATTTCACCACCAGAACTAAGTAAAACTCAATAAATATGATCACATCATGCTTGACAGTTATTTCTTCCTTAACAGTATCTGCAGTATATCTTGACTGTTCAATGTGGTGCATCATGATTTTAGTTTTCTAGGTGCACATCAAAATCAGTTTAACCCAGGGCTTCTTTAGTCCTTGTAGTAAGTGCAGAAGTGGCTCAAAAACTTCCCATAATATATTAGACAGGATCCACTTCTCCAAGGACCACCTTGAACTGGTTTGTTATGAATATGCTTTACTGAGATGCTCCTTCTGGCAATTCAACCTCTGAGGCATCTGTCCAGTTTTTGTTTATGTACTAGAAGCTTCCCATAACAAATATAATAAGTTCAAGATTTATGCTGCAAGAGAACATTTGCTTATTTCCATGGGAGAGTTTGAGATGCAATTTGTAAATTTTCAAATATCCTCTTAAGGTCAGAGAGTAAGGCATGCATTAACCCAAGTTTTATCAACCAAAGGCTTTAAAAGGATAAATACACCTGAGTTATCTGATGCTGGGATGCATGAAATATTCCTACAGCTCTAGAATGAACAAATTTATGGATGCATTTTACTCTAAAAGTGCTTAATCTTGGCCGTCAACCTTTGATGAAATGTTGCATATACCTCCAAAAGCTGAATCCACGAATCCACCAACAAAAAATGTTTTAAGTAGCAAAAGTGTTTGTTCATCCAAGATAGCATTCTAGTTAATCATAACCCTTAAATGTCTTTCATATAGGCCTAAAAAAGAAAACATCTGTCCTAAATTTAGAGAGTTAAAGCGCTGTACCATGGACAATTTAGTGATCTCAATCAATGATGTAGGGTTGTGTTATGGCTTCAATATTTTAGGATTGTGGCCGAAGTGTTACGTTTCTGTTTTAGCTTTAGCCTAAGCTCTAGGCAGTATGTTATGTACTGTATAACGAATAACAGCATTTTGTCCAATCATATGACGTTTCACTTAGATCAATATAAGAAGGATTCACCCCTGATTCAGAGGCTCGAACAACACTAATTCATGTCTCCTGTCTCTCTCTTAACTCATCTTTCCTTGATTTTTTCACGGTATTAAACCAGGAGGTCTAGATTTGAAGTTCCAAACACTAGTCCACATCTTCTTGAAGTGGACTGCTTCCTCTGGGGCAGCCAGAAATATTCCACAACTGATCAACCCAAAAAGATACGTTTTCTCTTTTTCAAACTGCAATAACCTTTGGATACATAGCTCTTATTGGGTAATTGTATTTATATATGCACTCTAATACTGCCTCTTTGGAATGTTGTTTCTAGATTCCAGTCTGTGTAACACCTTTTACTAACTTTTTGACCTGCCTCAACATTCATGTCTTGGACTTTTAAACTTGGAGCATTATGACTATAAGGGAATGGATAAGGGACTTCTTTTCTTGGTTAAAACTGTTTCATGTGCTGGCATCATCATTGATTGCTGATGCCAACATTGAGATTGATGCTTTCAATTCTCTGCATCATTTATTGATGATTTCAGTAGAATTAACAGGCTATGGATCTAGAAATGGATGATGTGGTTGAGTGCACTACCTAGGCACAGGTCATTTTGACACCAAATACGCCTATAATTGGCTTCAGATAGGTTATATCATGAAATACATAGTTGATGGGTCCTTGGAATGGTATAAAGCTCACCTTATTTCCACAGATTACATCCAAATAAATGGGGTAGGTCATATTAAGACATTCATTTCTGTTGCTTGTATCAATTCAATTTCTATTCAATATGCCAGAGTCAATAAAAAATGGCCCTAGTTAAAGTTGGATGTGAAAAATGTTTTCCTATATGCTTGACTTCCAGAGGAAATATATAAGAAGCAACTTCCAAGGTATGTGACTAAAGGGGAAAATTACAATGCTTGTCGTTGGAAAAGAAAAAATTTATGGTCTCA
Source organism: Aristolochia contorta (assembly GCA_022405105.1). NCBI lineage: Eukaryota > Viridiplantae > Streptophyta > Magnoliopsida > Piperales > Aristolochiaceae > Aristolochia > Aristolochia contorta. Next base: position 16,042,787 of record CM039668.1, on the reverse strand, counting down.
AATAAAGTTCTCAAGTTTGGTTTAAAAAGTTCAGTAATGTGGTTATCTGTTTTGGATATGTTCATTGCCACTTTGATCACTTGCTCTTCGTGAGGAACAAACCCTTGAATATTGTGGCAGTCCTTGTGTATGTGGATGATGTTTGTCATCTAGGAATGACAGACATGAAATAGAGGTTCAAGGACAGTTAACAGCCCATTTTGATGCCAAAAGACTTGGCCTCCCCCAAACACTTCCTAGGCCTTGAAATTGCTTGACACAGATGGTGTCTTGTCCTTACATAGCATAAGCACATTACTAAAATCTTGTCTGATTTTTGTGAACTTGTTGGGAAGCTTATACATGCCACAATTTCAAGGCCAAATATCTAGTTTGCTGTCATTGTGGTTAGCCAATTTATGAAATGTCTTAGGAAAAATCTCTTTTTGAGGCAGCATTGCGCATTATAAGATATCTAAAGAGTCACCGGGGAGTGACTAATTCATCACAGTCATGGTAATCTACAAGTAGAGGCTACATTGATATGATTATGCAGGGTGTAAATTGGACAACGAGTTTATGACTGTCTATTGTGTATATGTATCAAGGGTAGTTTGATAGATCTGGTGTGCTATGTTTAGATCATGTTGGAGTCGTCAAGACACTATGCTTCTGCTTTGGTTAATTCTGAGCTTGAAGGAGTGAGTTATGTACTGTTTAATGAACAAGGGTATTATTGTACTCTCAAGTAAAGCTTCACTTAAAGCAGTATATGCAGGGTCCAGGTTCGACTTCCACCTCCTAAATTTGAGACTCAATCGACCCTAGTTCTTGTCTCCTTCACTCTTCTCCTCTCTCTCTCTCTCTCTCTGCTTCTTCTCCTCTCTCTGTAGCTTGAATGATCTCAATACTAAAAAAGCATAAGTGGAAACTAAACATCTTGATGCATTTGTCATGGAATATGAAGATTTATCAAATGGAGAATAACTTGAGAGCACTATTACATGATCTAAAAGTCTATGAAAAGAACAGAAGGTTTACCAAATGAAGAATAACTGGATAGCACTATTATATGAGCAGATCCACGCCTGACTGCATACCAGAGAGGACTGATGCTCTTACAAGCCAAATGAGGTGTTGCATATCTATGCAAATAAGATTTGAAAGGAACAACTTCACCCTTATGCACAGACACAAGAAGAACGTGAGGGTGTATAAATGTGTAGTATTATTCCCAAGTATAAAAGCATAATAGAAGGAAAGAAATAGAAGAATGGAGAAGAAAGTGATCAAATGTCGAAATACAAGTAAAAGTTTCGCCATCCTAGTAATGAGCAAGTAAAGCAAAAGCTACTCATTACATAAGATGTGACAAAAAAGCTCAAAAAGTCACGAAGCACAAGTATGAAAGGTGACAAGATAAACTCAAGAGTTCATTACTTTGTGAGCACAGGAAGTACCAAAACCAACAGATAGCCAGCTGGAAAAGTACTCAGACCTATCTTTCTAAAAAATGTAGATACACCAATTGACAATGAACAACTACTACCGTCCAAGAAAAGGATACATAAAACATGTCCATGTAGAGTAGCATCACTAACTTGCTTCATATCCAGCAATACAAGACAAAAATTATACCACATGAGGCATGTATTCTATTTCATGATTGCCAACTGTCCAAATCCAAGGTTGATATGCAGCACTCTGTTCAACAAAGCGGCCCCATGAATCCCAGCGGATACCGTTTTCGTGAGTGTATCTATCAGCATAAGAGAGATCTCCAACAAATAACACAGCCTGTCCACGACTTTGCATATAATGGTCAAGAGTTGAGAGAGAATTATAAGTCTGACCCAAGTCACCTGTAGTTATTTTCCAGATATGATTACAATCAGAGCTGAAAAATGCAACCACACTGAACGCACAGGAGAAAAAAGGATATAAAGAGAATTTCAAAATCACAGTAGGAAGTGAGGGACCTAAAATGATTTGTTTTCAGATCAAATAATTTGAAACTGACCTATATTTTAGCAGTCCTAATCATCTTAATAGTGATAAGTGGTGCTCCTCAGTGTCTAACACTTGGATTCATCAAATATACTTCATACTGTGTATTAAGTCAGCATTTAAGCACCTCAGAAATCTGCCACATTTTTTTTTTTGGAAACCAATGTTTGCCACAATTATTTATATGTTTTATTTTCCAAGTAATAATCTGCAGTATTAGAAAGGCAGAGCTCTTCTTTGAAGAAGGCATCCACAATCCAAAAGCTTTAACTCAAAGTGGAGAGCCTCAATCCAAGTTTTTCTCTAGGTTGTACACAAAAAATTATTAGCTATAAGCTCCCTCCCTCGTCCCCCATGTGGGACTTCCTTGTTGGTCCAAACACTTTTACATTTGTAGTGGCAGCACAACTACAACACGAGGCCCATCATGCTTGCACTAATATCTAATGACTACACACTCAAAAAGCTCATGGTGGGCATACCCAAGTCAAGTTCCTGTACTAGATTTTGGATCAGTCTATTTCTAAAGTTTCTAAACATTCTTGTAAATAATACAAGTGAAATAGAAACAAGGCTGCAAAAACCAAGAGAGGAAAACAAAACAGGAAAGTGTAACAATTCATAAATAATCAGGAGACTGAGAATAGGCCACCAATTTGTTTCAATAAATACTGATTATAAAATGAATACCAAAGCATATAAGGGATCCCATGCAACAAGATGTTGGAGTTAAATCCTCCCTCAGCAAGGAGTCAGCCAAAGAATTGGCTGATCTCGGAACATAAGACATACTGAATGAAAAATAGGTTGGCATCCAGAATTTCATAGAAAACTGAAAGGTGCCTCCAAGGGGGAAGTGAAGCCAAGCATATACTACATCAGCCAATAACATTGCTGGAGTAACTGTAACCACAAGGGACCAGTATAATTGATGTTTTGGCACATAATAGATGTGTAAAAACATATACACAAAAAATTAGATAAAATTCCAAAAGGTCGAAAGGCTTGAAAAAATGTATACAAAGATTATATGACCAAAAACCCAACCAGAAATAACAACCTAAAAACAAAAGTTAGAACAGGAAACATAAAAGCCAAAATAATACAATCTGATTTCTGCCTCTCTTTTTTTTTTTGGAATGAATGTGTTCTCTTTCAAACTAAAAAATTACAAATCACCTTTTAAAGCATACACTAGAGATGTTTAACAGAAGTATAAAGTTCTGACACCACGTATATACAAGTCCTCCATCGCTCACCTATTTTGTTGTATTAGCACAATAGCAAATAGGAATATTGTCATGTAATCAGCTTTCATGAATATTTAAAGGTGAACAAAAAAACAAGCAGAGTCCAAACATCATACAGATCATGATACTTAAATTTTGCCATGACACTGGTAAGACGAGCAGATTCCGGAGCTTCATTACATAAATCTTCAATCCAGTTAGAGAAAAATTCAAGAAGCAAAACCCATAATCCTCACTGAATCTATTCAAGAACACAGGAAAATTTACCTATAATTCCAAAGGTAATTGCAGCATCAGGACTGATCTCTGGGGGTGTCTCAAAATAAAATGCTCTAGCAGAATCACCCTCTCCAATTTTGTAGTAGTACTTTGTCTTGTACTGGAAGTAAGAGATAATATCATTTTCCACAAAAAAGTCAAAAGTATGTGATCCCAAGAAATTTCTGAAAGACTCCTACAGCCGTGGAATAAAAAACAATTATTTTTGCTGATTAATTTTTCCAACACATACCATTTGGGAAGACACTGGAGAAACACTCTTTAACTTAGATTTTTAAACAAGAACTTTTACAGTTACTCGACATATCAGATTAAATGCACAAAACCATTTCTTATTATCTCTTTCTTTCATTGACTTCCTTAGATGATTTTGCCTTTTCTTAATCAATTAGATACCATGACATTGACGAAAAGTAAGCAAAAGAGATGGAAATAACCCACAGCAAACACTGACAGGTCCATGGAAGAAAAAAAAGGCGCAATTAAAACAAATTCAGTGCAAGTTTTAAACCATGAGCACAAAAATAAAAGAAATTATTTGAATGGGAAAAGAGTAAGTTACCATAGTTACATAATCTTCTCAGTTTGTTAGTATACTCCATAATATGTGGTCCAAGTACCAAAATTAAAAAAATGATCATTATAATTTGATGAAAGTAGACAGTCCTCAAAAAAAGACTGACTCTAGGAGGTGCTTCTTTAAATTTTTGCTTCACAAACTCCCCACAAAACCCATATGCTTAAAACCAAAATCTCACATAATGGAACTTTACTAGAGGCCACTGAGCTGGATGTTTCAATCCATCACACAATCACCAAAATTGTTTTAGTATGTCAAGGAAAAATGTCATCCTCCAGTACTTCTTCAACACCACAGAGTTAATGATACCAAATAATAAGAAGAGAATTGGTAATTTACCTCAAGGCCATCAATAAGAACATGATGAATGTAGCCAGACTTGTAGCCATAAAATGTATAGTTCGCAAAATGTCCCTCAGCTTTATGATCATATTGGTGCTCTGATAAGCCATAGAGCACTTCACTTCGGCCAGGTTCTGACATAGTCGCCCATGACACAATAATAGCTTTCCCATCATAGTCACCTTGGGTGATACTTACCTAAACCATTATTTAAGCTAGTCATGATAAACATTTCTAAATATGACAAAATGTATTGAATAAGGACATAGACGAAACAGTTTGCTAAGCATGCTCAGAAAATTTAAGGATGATGAGTCAGCAAACTCTTTTCAATTTTTCAAAGAAAACCCAAAATAATCCAAAATGCAGTGCCCTTGTGAAACATGGTCTTGTGAAGTTAACTTCCATATGAATTTTCACAAACTTTTACAGTACAGTAGAAAATTCACCATTGAAACTAAAATTGACCCATGATTGTGGCTTTAGGAATTGATCAACAACTTTAACAGAAATAACTGCCATATACGATGCTTTACATCCTGGAACACATAATTTAAGCACTCCAGGAATATGCAAATTAGGTGAGTTGAATAACACCCCAATATATATTGGGTCTCAGCAAACCATGATGGTGAAGGAAGTTCCTCTGTGGATGTTAGTGAAGGAAATAAAAGGTCTGCTTCAAAATGAAATATGAATCTCCAAACATGATATGGGAAGCTACTTATTCTGAAGTACAGGAATTACTTGCTGTGGTGCATTATAACCCTTTGGAACTGCAAATACTTCATGGTCAAGAGGAATGTCCACAGAGGGCCATTCAGAACGAATAAAAGAACTTGTCATTCCTGCTTCTCCGTTCCCCAAAATACTCAAGAAGAGAAAACATGCAAATGAGAGTTGAAAGAGCAAATTGCTCGTGCCGGAAGCCTCAAACATGTTTGTAAAATTATGAGCCTGTAATAACCACAGATCCAGCATCAGTCACATTTTTAACCTAGCAACGAAAAGATTAAACTTTCCAAGCAGTTACCTAATGCAGAGTCAAAAATTTCAAGAGAAGCCAAAAATGAAATGAAGCAAATAACTGAGAACATAAGAAGCAGTAGACCTTGTAGAATGAGATGACTAAAATGGGAGAAGAGTTAGATTAATACATAAATAAGAAAATTTTATACATAGATGGTCTCCGCTGAGTCATGGGTATGCTGGGATAACATTTTGTTGCGCTGGGGCTCAGTCCGGAGCTTCAATATGATTGCATCGGCTGAGAAGGGCTATAAATGGCTAAGTTTTGAAGAAGGTAACTTGAGCAATTAAGACCATTTCCAATGAAATGTTAGTGGTAGTCTTGCTATATGTTCCACATTTCATCAGTCGAGACTCCATTCTCCTTTCACCAAAATGAAATCATCCAGCTTAGACATTCATTGCAGGAAATACTCCACGGGAATCCAGAAAAACTCACCTTCCAAATTTCAAATACTATCGTAATACAGAAAGTCAACAAGAAAACGAACTCCAAAATCCAGCTAACTTCAAAACCGCCGCCAGAGAACTAAATCAAGCTCCTAGGCAGAGAAGTCGTTTCTCTAAAGGCAGTACAAAAAGCCAACGGACACGAAGTCGAACCAATAAAGACGCCAGCAAATGAGAAACTACCTAGATCAAGGTAAAAAAGTACTCGGAACGAGGTGCTAACTGAAGATCACAGCATCCATAATCCAAACAGAGGGCAAAACACAAAGGCAAAAAGAAATACAGCAAAAGGAAATCCATCACTAACCGTGAGGTGACTGAAGTCGGAGGAATTTTCAAAATTCCTCAGAGTATCTCCTGCTTCATACAACTGAAACTTGTCTACCGAATTCTGGCATTTACCACAGAAATGTAGCGCACGGACACCTCAGCTTTTCCTTATACTTTAAGTTTATAACCGGGCAAAAAAAAAAAAAAAAAAAAAAGACTGCTGGGACAACAAAATGAAGATTGCAGATTGGTATGTGTAGCCAACACCTTGACGTCCGTGCAGATAAAGGTGAATAAGACAAGGGCAAGCAGCAATGGAGTTAAAGAAACGGTGATGAGCTGTTAAAAGTCGTCAGACGTCAAAATCCGCATCAAAACGCAGATTTTACGAAGTCGAGCAATGCTCTTGTCCAGACAAATATCTCTCGTAATTTAGCAAAGATGACACAGATCGGACCAAACTCATTCCTATCCGTCGGCGATAACCCGGAAATCTCTATTCACCCACGATGACGCCGTGACGAAATAAATCGACGGCTAATCCCACAGAAATTTGAGCGAGTCGATTCGGTAACCGAAAAGTAACTTTTAAAGAAGGATGTGATACTAGATAGTACTGTCAAGTATCAAATGACGTTGCTTTATTTTTGAGACAATGGTATTGCTAACAGAAAAGACAAGTCGTTGAAGACTTTGTAGTATTCATGGTTTGGAGACTTGAACTCGTTGGTTGGAACGTTTCGTTCGCAAGAACTGGTAAAACCGAAAAAGAAGAGCTGGCCTGGAGCGGTTGCTTGCTTCCGCCTCCATGACCGTGCGAGATGTTCGATCAAAGTACGTGCGCTGGTTATGGGTCCAACCAGGACCAGGCGGGACGATGATGGGATTTATCAACAAGCAATCTTCCATTTTAGAGAACCATCTCAGTTACGACTCTTTCTTCCGGAACAAGAATATTCTGAAGATGGTTCCGATTTCCTCTTTTATCATCATTATCCAATCTAATCGAACTAATTCATTTACATTGTTGCGAGTCGCGACCGACAAAATCACTTGTGAAGGCTTTAGTGTTAATTTTGGCCCTTCACGAGCATCTGTACAAAACTAATCACATCTTCATGACGACCATTTGATTATTTATACGGCGATTTTGTGAGGATATCTATCTTATGTGAATGGATCAAGTCCTCGCCGTGTTTCTAGTAAGACTTTCTAAGCAGCTGCTTACTGAACGAAAACGAACAAGAACCGCAGGACTAGAACGTTTCCTTCTTTAATTTACGGTTAATTGGTTTACCTTCTTCTTCCGTCTGTCTCTGCCTTAGACCCGGTAGCCATTGATATTTACTAAAACTGGAGGTTTCATAACCAACCAACCGATCCAAAATTTCGAGCATGCCAGGAGCTCTCCGATCCTTTAAATTCCAGATTTCGCAAATCAATTTCTTCGCTAATCCGATTCAAGCTGCGGCGAGTTCATTGTCCTCGAAGCCCCGAGAAATTTCAATGGCCAAGACCTTGTTTGTCTCCGTCTGCGTGCTCGCACTCCTGGTGTGCGCCGTGTTCGTTAAACCCACCCATGCAGATGATGCAGAGAATGCGTCGGCACCCGCCGGTGGCCCGACGGCCAGTACCATCCCACTCGCAGACACCCTGGCGGAGGACGGAGGGAACCTGCGGAAGAGGATGCTCTGACGTTTTTGCGACAGCACGCCGTCGTTGTGGGTCATTAAGAGTTTGTATCGTCGTCGGCTCCGGATTAGCGGTTAATAAGCGATTAAGGGAAATGTTTGATTGAAATCATCTGACCTAGGAAACTGGGATGTAAAAATCGCCTTTCACATTGTACTTCAAAAAAAAAAAAAACGATGGGAAATTTCAATCTCGCATGATATGCTTATATATAATATACATTCTATCAAGGACCTCAACACTTTTCTGGATTGTTCTTTGCTTCAAGCCTCTGATGTCATTTCATATAAGAACAGCTATGACGAACTCCGCAAATGGCTATGCAATGAAAGAATGGAATTTTCACTGCAATTGTGGAAGATCTCAAAAGCTTAATATGCCATTTAAAAGAAAATGCATAAAATGCAACAAACCTCCAGAGTGCATTGTCCCAAGTGTTGACTGTAAAATAATGGAGCACTTTTTTTCTCATTTGGGCTGCTCATCCTAAAGCCATAGATGAAATAGCTAAAGGATCAAGGATAGGGAATTTGCCAGGATCATTAACATGGGCGGTGGCTTCATCGGGATTAGGACTGCTAGAGCGTCCGTAAAGACTTGGACTGTGCAGTGACGATTCCGTAATCAACACAGACAGGTGGTGTGACCAATCGAAAGTAGCCATTTACTGATTAATGCTCAGTTTCATGGCATCCAATTGCTCAATGACATACTCCAGTTTCTGGACGCAGATCTCATTGGATACTCGAGAACTGTAATCGCACTTCTCAAAGGGCCGGTATTCACAAGCGCTCTTGATTTCTTCACGCAAAGTCATTTGGATGTCCTGTATTTATATTATGGGAAACACAAAATTGATCATGAATTCAACAAAGAGCATCATTTACTGCTATAAGAGAGAGTTATATGAGAAGTTTAATGAGCTAAATCTATTATACCAAAGGAAGCCAATGATGGCCTCTTATATCCAGCCTGGTTCTCATTTCTTTTCAGTTAGAATATATAGAATGCTAGGTACCAATTCTGCTTACAGTATTCAGATAAAAAATAAGATATTCACAAGCTACATGGGGTTCGGATGTGAGCTGCCAAAAAAAGGCAACCATCTTGAATAGCAGAGAGACTTTAAAAGTCCACACTCAACAGAATCATTAACCAGTAAATTACCGTCATTTATGCCCACAATCATTACTCTTTATTATAAACTCATGCATCAGGAATCAAAACTGTAATATTAACATAAGAAAACCAAAATAGAAATTATTCAGCCAAACTTGAGATGCATTGACCACCAGAAATTTACCATGAAAACAAAAAACCGAGATAAATAAACAGGTGATCTATCACACACAAGTCAGTGTTGCACAGCACTAAGACAGCATACTATCCAAAACTCGTCTACTATTTAAATTCAAAAAGCACAATGAAGGGAAGATCAATATGCATTTCATAATCTTAAGCTATATCTACTTTCACCGATTCCAAAATGGAAAAAGTTGAGGTTGTCTTTAATGGAGTATGAAAATATCTTATACAACAGCAAGCATGAAAGAAGAGGTCATAATACTTAGATCAATGGGACAACGTACCCTAATTGATTGCATGAATTCACGACAGTGATGGTTGAGCACATCCATTCTAGGACCTGTTGAATTTCCAAGCTCGTCCATCACACCTCCAGCAAGCTCCAATACATTGATTATTCTCTGCACCCAAGATGATTCTATATTTCCTTAGATAACAGAACAACGAAAAACCACCTGATATTGATAACTATACATTTTCATGATAGGTGCCCCATGACTAAAAGCAGACATCAAACAAAAATAAGCTAATACTTGCACCCACTGCAAATATTTCTGAGTAAGCAACATCCTGAAAGTAGCAACAAGATCTGTTCCAAATGCTAGATTTCTATATTTTTATTTTTATCATTTTTGGAACAAGGTTGCTACAATGGTTTCCTAGTGGATATAGTAAGTTCCTCATTCAATATCTCAAGAACTGTACATTCTTTCAACTATTTTATGGAGAATGTTACTTTCTTCTGGTCATCAAACGTTAAAAAATCTCAATTCAAACAAAGAAAATGTAAAACAAAAACAATTCCAAAGAAGCTTTGTAGTATTCAAATTCTTTAGGATCCTAACTCCTTTTTGACCCCTAATGCGGAGAAATTATACCCCCCAGTCCTCATTAAGTCAAACACAAAATAAAACAGCCTACTCTAGGCACATTTGAATGCAGCCAGTGGACCAAAGATTACATCCACTGGCCTGATAGGCACATTTGAATGCAGCCAGTGGACAGAATTCAATTGCTACAGAAGATTACATCCACACCCTGGGAGTTTGCCTGATAGGAGTCTCCCCAATTCATAATCACCACTTCTAATCTGCCATCCAGCTTTTTCAGCTAGTCTAATGAGAGAAGTTATTTTCTTGAACTGATAATAAGCGAAACTATCACCCCAGTGGAACGATGGTTTCATAGATCTCACCTTCTCAACATGATGAAGGCGCTCTAGAGAAGTCTTCTGGCTCTGAGGTTCCATTGAGCTAACTGGATTCATAGACGCACCAAACTGACTCGACATCGCTGAGAAAATAAGCTTTTTTTAGATTTCAAAATCAAAATTATAAATGGTAATACATTGAGAAAGGTGCATAGTTGAAATATTCATATGATACATGTCTATTCTCCAAAACAAAATTGTTTAGTCTTTAAGTGATCTGAGACACAAAATGGTTTGTGGTCAATCTGAGAAGCATCAAAACTTAGAATCGATAATAGAAATTTTAGGAGATCATCAAATAATATGTCTGACATCGATTAATGTACTGGAGTAAGAGTCACAAAATCCCATTACCATGACATCCAACAAAAACATAAATTTAGGAATTACAAAAACAACAAAAGAAACTAAACAACACTGAGAAAAATTTGGTGTAACAACAATTATAATGTATCAGAGGCATCCCTTTGTAGATGGCAAAGGATTCAACTTGACTGTTATTACCGAATTTCAGAGTTCTTATGAGAAGGGTACAAATGTTACACAACAATCATTTTCAGACATAAAAGTACGCGAAACTTACTTAAACCCAATGCAAGTTCAGTAGGTCTATCATAAATCTAGAGTCTCAAGAGGACCACCTTGACAAAAGACTGGAAGAAATGAGTAAAGCCTCAATCTCCCTTGGCCCACACAAGTACTTCGCGTTCAAATGACCTTGCTTGTTTAGGCAGGGTCTGAGAATAATGGATCGGAAGTCCCATAGATTAAGGGGGCCAATGTCCAAGGGATAGTAGTTAAAAGTCAAATGGATAGACAATAAAGTACTATTTAGGAACTGGTCTCCTAGATTTAAAATGTAATTTGAGAATGAACCAAGTCTAACATCAACAGGTTATGGTGTTAGAGAAAATGTCAAGATCTTTATTGTTTCTGATGTGTGGATAAACAGCATTTGTTCAATATCTCAGCCTCCTTCTGTTCAGGCTTCAACCTGAGGGAGAGTGTGAGTGTAAAACACACTGAAGTTTGTGTTCCTCTCCTCTTAATAAACGTGTTCAAAGTCCTTCATTCTATGAGTCCTAAATGAAGACATGCTATCAATGATCTCGTTTTATTGAGAAATGCTAAGTAAAATAAATTTCCATGAGCACCTCAAAAGCTCCTTTCCTTCTGTGCTCAGAAGCTATTCGAAAGGAATATAGTTAAATTCATGTAATTTTTTCCACATATATACCAAAGATGAACACAGAAGAAGATTACAAATCTCTTTTTCATTTAGGAGGGAAGAGAAAATAACTTTTGCAACATCAAACAAAAGAAGAAGACGAAGAGAGTATACAAAGAAGTCCAAACCCAAGAAATTTGCCCTACAAAGTCCCGCATAAACACAAATGAGCCTACTATTAAGCAGAAGATAAACTATAGTAATCAACTCAAATGGAGACTCCATAAAGCTGAAGGCATCTCACTCAAAGAAAAAGTGGCTCAAACACCTAACAGGAGTCGTTCGCCAACTCATGTAGTTGAAACTGGAATACTAGACAGACATCAGTGAACATGCCGATAGGTGAACCGGAGAAGTCACAGGTAATTGCTAAAGTGTGAGAATATTCATTGACATGAATGTGAATGCTTGATATGAAGCTTAGGGAAGAAAAAAAAATGTTGATGTTTTGCTGGGAAAGTTAAAAAGTTTTTCTTACAGAATATGGACATGTTTAACCAGAATATCTGTGAGATAAAAGCATAAATCTAACATTATAGAATGAAGTTAAAAAATAAAAATTTCATACTGCGTATAATCAACTTAGATTTCACTAAGAGGTATCCGAGTAATTCTTTTTTACCACTCGAGAATAGGTAATTTCGATGTTCACTGTGCTGATTCTCTACTCCACCAAACTAAACGAAACTGGCAAAGAGTATGCCCAGGCCTTCACTCGCCAGCATTCGCTAGAAGCAGTTCCGGGATATCCTTTCGTTTATGAACCAGAGAGACAGAATTACCTAACAGGCAACGAGATCTGGAGGAGAAACAAGGATCGAGATCGTTGGAGGAGACAAAGCCAGATCGTCGGGCGACAGACGCGACGGTGTGTGGTGGCGCCGGTGCCTACCGGTGCCGGCGGGTAGAAGATTAAGTAGAAAAAGGGGCAATTCGATGATTATCGTCTCTTGGTCGAGAAGGAAAACCTTGCCGCCAAAAAATATCTGATGGTCGCACCAAGGTTGCGATGGGCCGAGACTCAAAAACAGTATTCTTCATGAGAACACGTGAAGTCCCAAACAGTCCATTTGGACTACATTTTCAAATAAATAAATTAATAAAGTAATAAATAGTAAACGTTAAATAACAATATAAAGAAAGTTTTTTACGAAAAAATAAATATTTTTAAGAAACTGATTTAAATATAAACCCAAAAACATATATGATAATATTAAATTACAGTTTATAATAAAATAAACATAATGAACTCCATAATTCATTTATGATTTAAATATATACCCTCCAGTTTCTAGAATCATTGAGTTCCACACGCAAACTGATATTAGGTACTAGGTAGTCTATTTTGCAAAAAAAAAAAATTATTTGATAAGATAATGGTCTCGTATAAGATTTTAAAATATTATAAGGATTTATTCACCAAATAAATATTGCTTCCTTTAGTGAATTTCTTTGAAGAGGTAATTTTTAGTTTTCGCTTCTTTGATGGGTCAGATTCAATACTAGGTTTGAACAGAATTGGTGAAATTGGAGCAAATAATAAATTATCATTAAGAAAAAGAGGTTGTTAGATTTGATATATTGTCCACCTAACACAGTTAGAACTTAGAAGAGATCAAATAACGTGGTAAAAACTAAGAAATATGCATGTTCCTGCTACATTTTTTTATTTATATACAAAATTTCACATTAAAAATTGATAAAAAGTAGCAAAAAGAGCAGAGCAGGAGAGAGCCTCCAGTTTTAGCATCAGGACGAGGTCGAGCAACAACTGGCTTTCATCCTCTCTATTCCATTATTTCCAATCTGAAGTCTGGACTTCTAATTCTCGTCTCCTCTTCCAGTTGACAGTCTTCTAAACACTAATTTTCACAAAAAACAGTCGGCTCTTTGAAGATTTAACTTCCGTACTTGATTAAGGGAACTATGTTCCTGCAGATTTAATTCCTGCTGCACGACGCTCAGACGTCTCCTTTATCCTTCCAAACACAGTGACAATCACAATTCCAAGCAATGATAGATGTGAAGCTTGACGGATTCGGAGCTGGACTGGAAAGTTCGTTGCAAACATTACTAGTGTACACCCAATAAAACATCCAAAACCAACCACAATGTACAGAGAGTGTCTACAGAGAGATACAGCAAAATCAAATAACAGATTCTAGTCTCTCCACCAACTCAGTGAAGGATGCATATGAACAGACGATATGATCAAACGCTTACAAGCATTACAGGTCTAGATTTGATGGCGAGGGAGGTACCTTACACTACACCTGCTTCTCTTTCGGGCGAGGAATTGACATTGGCATGAATCCATTTCCTCCATCTCCGGATTGGATTAGGAATAATTGATAATGTGGACAATATGGTTTGGTTTTGTTGAAAAATTTGGGGGTGGGTTCGGAGGTAGGCGGCGGAAGCTACCAGGGTGAGGCACCCCAGAGCACCTCTGCGAGGATGTTAGCCGCTTCTGTATCGGAAGTGGAAGCCTCCTTCACTCTCTTCAGTATCTCCTGCTTGAAAGCTCTCTTTTCGCTCTGTCTCAGCCCTTGGCCTACCTCTAACTGGATGCTGAACCTGGCGACGCAGCTCGCAAAGGGGCGTTTCTCTAGGAACTCGTTTTCCCTGCTTTTTTTCTTGGATTCCTCGTGTCCGCCAGCGTCGCCGATTTTCTCTTCGGAGTAATTTTCAACTTCGAACCTCCCCATGTCGATCAAATTCCCACCGAGTTCCGACCTTTGCATCTCGAGGAGTTTCTCTACGACGCCTTCCTCAATCATGGCCTCGATGGCTTCTTTGCGGCCAAAGTAGCCGATTTCCATCACTAGCTCCATGGCCTGGATGTTGACGGCGATGTCGTCGGAGGCCAAGAAGCACATGATTTTGGGTATGTGGCCGTTGGACTCGATGTCGTCCGCCAGGGGGCTCTTGATCGACCTGGTAAGGCTACAAAGGACCCGAATCGCGTCGACGGAGGCCAAGGAAATCAAGGATTTGATCGTCGGACCCATCAACACCTGACCGACGAAGACGTCCTTGTTGAACTGCGCGAGCGCCGCGATGGCAGACCCCGCTCGTTCCCGGATAATTTTCACCGTGGAGGAGTCGCAAAGCACCGACTCGAGCACATGGAAGACCCCCGATTTGAGCAAAACGTTCTGCAACTCCCGGTCGAAACCCTGAGAGATCCGTCGCTCGAACTGGACCAAGAGCTTCTCCTTGTCCCGGGGCGAAGCGGAGGCGCTCCGGAGCGCGTCGACGAGATTCTGGACATTCTCCCGATCGATCCAGGTCTGTATGTCGGTCTCGATGGAGGAAGCGACGCGGGAGATGTCGCGGGAGATGTCGCGGGAGGAGGAGCGGCGGCGGAGAAGGGACCGGAGGGTGGGCGTCGTCTTCTTGCGGAGGTCCTGCACGAGGTCCTTGAGTTGGGAGAGGTGGTGGGAGAGGGTGGAGAGGTAAGGGTCGAAGGAGAAGAGGTCGGATTCGGTCTCCAGCTCCAAGAGGGCTTTCAGGTCGGTGTCGCCGTTCACACCCTTCTGAAGGTTTCTGGAGGCTTCTTTCAGGGCTTCCAGGACTTTCAACACCTGAGACTGAGTTCCTCCCCGCCGACTCCGAGCGGTCGTCTCCTCTTCTTCCATGGCAGCCGCCTCCGAGGGGCGCGAAAGCCTCCTCACAGCACCATCCCCCCTCTGTTCTCTCGGCAGCTCTGCTGGCGGCGCCGATCCATCCGGTGGCGGAATACGGCACACCTAAAATGCTTATGCTTGGGTAATAGTAATCAGGTGACACTTGTTAAAACGTGATGGTTGAACCGTGGAGGGCACGGTATTATTAGTCCACCGGCTGCTATGTGTGAATTTTATGTTGGTGGCTTGGGTGGTGGACGGCCGAGGGCCCAAGACTCGGGGCAGAGCTTCCAGAGGAATCGTCGGGGATATGGTACAAGAGTTCTGGGGCCCACCAAAAGAATTTAGACCGCCGAGTTACGGACCGAGTCATCGATATCATTTAATCGGAGGCCAAGAAAAGACACGTGATGCACGTGTGGGATTCTTTTTTTTTTTTTAACAATCATCGTGATTTGTGAAGTGCTTGTAATTTGGTGATCTCTCTCTCTCGGTCTCTCTCTATTGTATCTAGCAATAAAAAAATGGGGCTACGGCCAACACTCCGGAACCATGTGTGCTGCGTTGATGAATGGGGTCTCGGACATTTTAAGAACAGAAGTTGAGATTTGCCTGGTGTTTGTCGATCATGAAACTCCTATCCAGTGAGTCCGAGTCCCGAATCACTGAATCAGTACTCAATAAAGATATAGGAAAAGTGCAAGAAGAGACAACATACGAGCATGTTACCTATTACTTCTAAAACTGAAAGAAAGACTGAAAAAAGGTGAATTATAGAGCATGCAACGATTAGTTATAAGTAACCCGTTAATCATTTCAGATTAATTCTTGGATTAGTAAACGTTGCTTCTTTCTTCTTAGATTTTCCACCTTAAAATCAGGTATAAAATAATTTTTTTTTCCTTATATCAATTAAACATAGTAAGAATGGTGATATGCGTACTGTGACATTTTTACAATATATGATTCTTTTCCACCTTAAACTTTTTAAACATGTAAGAGATATTTTACTATGATATAAGAGTAGTATGATGGCATCCTTTGTTGGTAGTCCAAGTAAGAAATAAAATAAAAACAATCTAATTATTCTATAATCCTAAACCTTATCTTGAATGCCAACTAGACTGCCACGAGTAATGCCACATTAAGATGTAAAACCTCACAATAAAATATCAAAAGTACTAAAATCATTGTTTAATATAGTAAAGATTAGCATTAAACAATTCTTCATAGCAAAACACTAGGCAAGTATGATGATCATGCCCCTTTGAAAATGGCAAATACCACTTTTTTATCTCAAATAACTTTGAACTTAAAATGTTAAATACATCACCGTTATTAAGATCTGCGATCTTAAATACATCTCATCTCCTCATTGTTATACCGGTGATTTCAAAATGCTAACTCAAATTTCACGTTAATTAAGTCGTATTGTTTGTTTCTGTACAATACCTAGTGACAACTCATTTGCAGTTCCAATTACCAACTGATGAAGATGAAAGGCACCTGATAATTTATGAATGGCATGCAGAGGCTTAATGTTTGAAGCTGCATTCACCCAAACAAGTGGCAAAAGCAATTTCGTTTATTTATCATGCGAAACACAAAATTTGCGTTCTCCATGGGTCCAACTTTACGCGGTTTACAACAACAACAGCTGAGGGTTCGCATAGTAACTCCGGAGAAATTGACTCCAGGTGAAACGCCACCTTCTGCTCTGATACTTGCTCTGTATTTCCCAGATTAGCCAAATCTTTGATATTGAAGACACGGCATACAAAACAAAATGAACTTACTACCACACTTCTTCTCCTTGTTTGTTCAGCTCACCGTTGTGCATATCGTCTGTTGGGCACATAAACCATTTACCGGGTCACTGAATTGATGTTTGTTTCTTCTCCTCTTGGCAACTAATGTGAATCCTTCACTATCCTTACCATTACGTTTGGACGCATTAACACGTCCACCAAATCCATGATCAGCAGCCTTATCATGGGTAACTCTGATGTTTCCACTCTCTCCACCATTATAGCCCGAATTTTTAGCTTTCATCTGACCGTCATCATTTTCATGTGAAGAGTCCATATTATGCTGAACTGACTTAACAATGAAACTTAGTAGAATCTGCCTTGCAAGCTCAGACTTTTCTGTACTACAGCCATGGTTGTTCGTTTTTGTATCTTTACCTTCGGAAGCACTTTGCTGCCTCAGTTTCTTCTCTTCGTTCAACTTCGTGCTCAAATCTGTTACAGACTCTAACTGCTGGCTCATCTCGGCTTCAGGATGTTGTACTGAAGCTTTTCTTGGGACAAACTCTGCAGCGTCAGGATTCATAGCTTTGGGAGGGCTCAAGTTGCTCCTTTTAGCCACAGTGTGACGACCATGAAGATAACCGGGTCTAACTCGTAGAGAGTTGTCCCTTCTGTAATACATTGGTGATCTAGGCCCATAAGGGCAGCTTGAAGAAACTGGCGGAGAAAGTGGGATACCCACTGTATGTGGTGGAAGAATCCCCTGATCATAACAACCATCCGGTCCCACTGATTTGAATGAATGTCCCATCAGAGACATTGATCCTGGACAGAACGGCGGAGCTGAAGCTGAGAGTTTGCTCCCATTTGTCTCTGTTTTCTTCTCCTCACTAGACAAGCTCAAACCCCCTTCAACCTTAGGCTCGGATATCTCCATGTTACACAAAGATGACTCCGTAGAAGAAACTTTGATTTCACTTCCCTCCTCGCTAGCAAGTTTCTCTTCTTCTACTCCTACCTCAGATGCCCCGGTATCAACTTCTTCCTTGCTTGTTTCCTCTTGGCTCTCCAGCGCCGCCTTCAAGACTGTACCTGGTGGTGAAATGGCAACTTCCTTGTAAGATAAAGCTTTTGAAGCAACCATAGTAAGATTTGATCTTTCAGAGGACAATTTGCTAACAGTTTTAACAGGTTTTGTGCTCCAATCAAACTCGGCTCCATTAAAGGGATTCGAGACAGAAATGCCGCTTGGGTCCCTCCCACTCTTCAAGCTTGACTCTTTCAAAATCTTCCCTACAAAAACATCCAAATGAACCTTGTCCGAGTGCTCTCCAACCTTTGAGCTAGACCTCTTTAAAACCTTTCCAGTTGCAATATCTGTTCTTTGAGGTGATGATACAGTTTGGCTCCTTCTATAGTTGACATCTTGATATCCTGAAGGCTCAGAGTTGTTAATGTTTATTTTTGCGAGAGCTGGTCTCCTTTGGCCGAACTTTCTGGCTGCAATATTTCCTGTACGACCTTTTGTGCTGGCTTCTTGCCATCCCTCATCTGACACTTCCTCATTTAGTAGAATCTTCTCCACTTCTACTGCAGCTTCCTTGGTGGTGTCAGTATTTTCTTTAAACTTCTCTAGAGGCAGTTCATCTTGACTCTCTTCAATTCCCATTTTTTCAACAACAGAGTCAGCAGTAGATATATTATCAACCCTTTCTTCAGATTGTGTCTGAGAATTCTGCGTCACCTATCAAAGCACTAAATTATTAAAATAGGTAATAACCAGAAAAGATTAAATGAATCTGGCAGAGAACTTTTGTCGGTCCAATGGCCTCAATAACCGCATGCACATTTGAGTGGGAGGAATTTTCTAGATATCAAGGTTGAGGTGCTGAAGCTAGTCAACTACCTTTGCTCGCCTTTGTTTCTTCTGCAAATTTCTTCCTTTTGCATTCTGATCTGGGTTTATGTAGTCAAGAAGATCTGATACACTGATCATATTATGCGTTACAGTTCAAATTATGAATGCATCTGGAAGTAAATTTCAAGTTATTATTTGTGTGATTTTCCAGAACAAGTTGAGTATAATGTCAGTACCTGAGATGACCTTTGCTTGCAATTGACGCATCGGGCTTAGGAGTTCCACTGCGGGCAGCCTCTTGTTGCTCCATAGCTTTTGTTTCAAAGTACTCTAGCCATGCAGCAGCATCCTGCACCAGAGAATAGTGAGCCCAACTTGCAACGTGACACTTTGTCAGCGAAACTAAATACCTCAAACCACATCATATCAATCACAACGAAGACAAACCTGAGTACGAAGATCTTCACTACCAAGTTTTGCTTGAAGTATTTGTAATGTGGTTTGTTCATGTTGCACACTGAGGGAGTAAGCATCCATGAGAGACAGAGCTATTGCTATCGCATGATAGCTTGCAGCAGTCTGGCAGATAATAGCATTAATGATAATAATAGTTAGTTCATCATTATAGCTTCCACACATTTAATGTTATTGTTCTGTAAGTAATTTGAGTTCTAATTTGCAGATTTTCTTGATAGCATGGAGTAGACATGTTTCGATCTGGACCTGAATGTGATCAGCTCCTAACAATCTCTGATTGCACTTAAGAGCCTCATGGAGGTATCTGAGTGCAACATGAACATTTCCCATTCCCTCTTCCATCATGGCCATGTTTATATAGGTTGCAGCAGTATTTGGATGGGACAGTCCACAAGTGAAATAAAGAAGGTATAATGCACGATTGACATATCTGTGAACATAAGAGCACAGAAACAGTTGAAGTACATTACTTTGCCATTTTATAAACACAACGAAATGTCATTTAAATGTAGCCAGTAAAAATCAGGCCCAGTGAACAACCAAATCTCACAAACAAACTACTAGTAAGTAGATAATTCTACATCCTTGCCTTAATGAATAATATCTTTCACTGTGGCATTTATAATGGCGACACGTTAGTTCACAATCCATTTAGCCAACTCTAAGGAGGACGTATGCAAACTCAATCACTTTCAGGTGCCTAAAATATATCTGTGTTTGAAAGTAATTATTAAAAAAAACAGAAAACTGAATACAGTGAAACATAAAGAAGTACAAATACTTTTAAAGGTATTTGTAAAACTGCAAATTAAAAAGTCAGAAAATCAATTTTAAGTGCCTTGGCCTTTCACTCAGAGGTCACATGGTGGAATTCTATTGTGAGATCTTAGGTTCAAGTCTCACTAGAGATGAGTGGTGTGTATGCCTGTGTAATCAAAATTAAAAGGAACGAAAGAAAAATGAAATTTAACAAAAAAGTAGAAGCAACTGTGAAGATTTGCTTATCCTATCCAGTAATATATAAACTAGATAGGATGCTTAGGAACCTTATTTCTCTTCATCGCAGTACTTATTGAGGGGATCAAGCCTTTAAAAAACTTTTTCTAATCCGCAATGTTGATAGGAGTCTGGTTGCTAGACATTATGTCTAAAATGAGATCTCAAACCACTGTCAGTATTTCTGGATTCTGATCTATATCCCCCTTTGCCAGTTTGCTCTGAATGTACATCTATCTCATCTTCTTATCATCCACAATCAAACACCAGTAAAAGTCTTTTCCAAAAGCACTATAGGTCAACATCAGACATGTTTAAACTACGTTCAGATGTCAAGATCAGATATTGCAGAGCATTTCCAAATAAAAGCTGATAACTTTAAGCCGAGCCTGTAGTCCGGCTGCAATCCTTGTATTCACGGTGGGGATAGCCACGGGGCAGATCAAGGTGGGTTTCCAGAAAATTCAATTCGACGCTAAACCACTTCTTCATTAAAAACCCAGTCTAGTTCAGAAACCTGAACCCTTCCCTGCCTCAGTATCCCGTCTCATCCCCCGTCTTTGCCCCAGTACCACATCTCATCACCCGTCCCTGCCCCAGTATCCCGTCTCATCACCCGTCCCTGCCCCCATACCCATCCCATCACCCGTCCCTGCCCCCATACCCATCCCATCACCCTGTCCCATTCCAGTACATCCTTGTCCCATCAAGTCAGGTTCAGGAAAATCCGTCTGTCCAAACTGAACCATGGTAGTACCCCAATCCATCCCCAACCTGCAGAGCAAACATCACCTGACCCGTGTTTTTCAGGTCAGTTCGAGTAGGGTACCCGTGAAACCCAACCAGATGCCCTCCCCTAACTGCCGGTGACTCAGCCTTTGCCAGTTGAAATATTTCTTCCACTTTCTCTTCCTACCCTCAAATATCCTACTGATTTTGATAAGAACAACTAGCATTGACAAAAAGAAAGAAGTAGAAAGGAAAAAAAAAAAAAATGAGTCAAACAGCTCAAAGTTACTTTCTTGATTTCCAGTGCAAATGCTCAAAGATGTTACCTTAAGTGGTTACCCAGGACAAAAAAAACTGGAGCACTTAAACAAGCAAAACTTGTCAAACAACTATAATTCTAAAAAACTACTCGAAGTGAAAATGGTGAGATTTGTAACAGACTTCTCACTTTTTGAAACTCAAGGTCTCATTAGTTATTTTATGAATCAGCAACATATTTATCCAACCTGATATGTTTCATTAAAAGCTGACTCAAAGATCTCATAGTTTAGAGTGATGGACATGGCCTGAACTCATATAAGCAGAGAGTACTCTCAAAAGAGCATTATCAACTCTAAGTAATACAATGATTACAGACCACCTTTAACAAGTGAAGGGAAAAAATAGTGAGCATCTTAGACTTACTTCAATGCTAGCTCTATGTGTTGCAGGCGATAGTAAAAAACAGATAGATCTCCATAGCTTTTCATTGTATCTGGGTGATCAAGGCCAAGTTCCCTCTCATTGATATCAAGAGCCTTCTGTTGATAAATGGTTGCCTGTGGAAGAATACAAATGTAAGGCTTCAAACTTCATAGAATGAAAATAAGTTCAGACAACGTACATCAGTATAATAGCCTCATCAAACTTCACAGATGTACAAACAATATGCACTACTGTATTTACTGTAAAGTTAACTTATTAGAGGATTGGTTGGCACATCCATGGATGATTTGTACAGCATAACACTCCTTGATTCTACAAAGATCTACAAAAATATTCAACCACTGCATGCGTACCAATCGAGGTATTAAAGTTCAAAAAAAGTTATTTATTAATCACCCACAGAATTTGGCAGAATCTTTCATGACCAGATCATTTTTTTGTAAAATTCAACAGAAAACTAAAACTCAGCACAAAGAATGAGAGATAAGGACATGGAAAATGTCTTGCTAATTGCTTGGACATGAGTCTCCTTATTTAAGCATGACATGCTGAAAAATGTACATAAATAAATAGATGTGCAAAACAGCTACAAGAAAAATGGAAGTTTCACTCCAATACTACTCACTCTGTAATTACCTGATTAAAATCTCCCCGTGTGATAAAGCACAACAGCTAACAGACTGTATGCAGTAGCTGTCAGGCGGTTGTAGGGCCCACATACTGCAATCATCTTCGAGAGAGCCTTCGAACTCAAATATCTCAAGAACGTCAATGCATATACCAATTGCAATCATAAACTTGAGTACATCTAGTAGAAAGCGGTGAAGATACCTTTGTCCCATAGTTGACAGCATCCTCTAGCTTTCCTTTGTCCAAAGAAGTCTTAGATGATTCCAACAGGGTTCGGCCATCTGCTGAGGCGCATGCTACATGCTATAGAACACAACAAAATCTTGTTAAAAAGCTACGAGTACTTATTTGACCATAAATAGACAACTGTGGAAGTACTGAAGGTCTAACCTTATACACGGGAACCATGCTGATAACATCAGATTTGCAAAAAGGGCTTGAGCTGTCCATGTCATAATCTTTAGGAGCCAATTCCAGTCCAACCTAAACATGAAATAAGTAAGCACACATGAAAATCAACTAAGTTTTCAATAGAGTTTATTGTTCTTGAAGTACAGAATAAATAACAAATCGTGTTCCAATGAATATAACATCAGAATGCTACCTTGTGACAAACCCCACGAAGAATTGAGAACTTTCTCAAATGCTGATAATCATCATTTAAACTCCAATTATATCTTTTCTTGAGAAAGGTTTCTAGCCATGCCATCTTCAGAACATGTAATTCTTTCAATTCACTGTCAACATTTTGCATTGGGCAGGAGCCCAGCAATATATTCAATGCTGCAGCTATTGCAGAAGATAGTTCATCCACATTATCAACAGCAGCCACAATAGCCTTTAGTAAATGCTTGAAAGCTCGAGTAACCATTTCATGGATGCAAAGAGCTTGTATGTGAGGTAGCTTTTCAGAAAGTTCAACCTGCCCATTTGCATGAAAAAGATATTTTTGAAAATTAACTTCATCATTCTGCGAGAGGCATTACAAAGTATTTTATGCAGAGGCCAAATATTTGACAATGCTATTAGTAGTAAATATATTGGTCGTACAGGTTTTTGTCCATCTACATTTTGTTCAGGCAACATTATCCTCCAAGAGTTAAATTACTAGCATATATCTCTTCCTGTTTAAAAATTTAACAAGAATAACTGAAAACTTCTTAAAGTTGATGTGATTCCGAAAACAATTGGACCACATCTCAGTTTCCAAATTATGAATTACAAATATGCTAAGCTGTATCAGGATGCAGTAAATAAAAATAAAATTTGTGCAACTGTATTACTGTTTGCACAAATGCTCTGAAAGTCAAAACCTACTTGTCTTTCTTATTTGGGTAATATTGGCAGCTTGTTTCTCAGTATAATGCAGTCAAGTCTATGGTCTCTAAGAAGAAATTGTTAACTCCACTTCAGAAAAAAATTTCATGTATTTACATAGCTAATTTCATCATTTCCATTTTCTCCCCGCTCTCAACAATAGTCTAGACTCACCACATTTATAAGCAACTGTCACGACAGCCCATGTGATTGCACTTTCCAGTGATCTTTCAATTTCCTAAGAGATACAGAATGCTGACTTTTGTGATTCTTTGCAGATCAGTAATTAAAGAGTTTATATTCTCACCACACAACCTAAGGAATGCATTTGCAGTCCCCTTGTATGCATGAAATCTGTAAGCGTGCGCCCATCAACTGGAGAGAGTTCGAGTGACCCAAAGTCTGCCACCTGTAAGAGAAACAACACTGACTTATAAATGATAACCTTAAGGCAAGCATCACTATAAAAAGACAACCACAATATATGTAAATTACCAGCTTTGGTAAAGCAACATCATCATAGTACATGTGAGCCATTTTGGTTAGCTCATCCAGTGACTGTATAAAAGCAGTTAACAAGACAAGCCAAAGTCAGATCTTTCTTTTAAAATTGTATAAAAATGACAGATATCAACAGAGAGACTCTCATAACCATATTCTAGAAAAGTGTATGACCTTCTTATGAAGACTCGTCCCAGAATCCCGAAGCCTTATAAATGCCTCTTCAGTGACGACTCTCTTTATTGCAGTTTCACTTAATACCTCAGAAAGCTCCACAGAGTCAAGATCGGACCCTTCACATCCTAAAGAAGACTTACTATTTTGTGCATCTGGCTTCTTTTTTACCTTCTTCAAAGGTTCAAATTGCTTTCCCAGTCCTTTAACAGCTGGTGGAGGCTTGGCATCTTTCTCAATTGGCTTTGCCTCTGCCTCAGAGCTCAATGTTGTTTCCTTATTCTTTAAGTGTTGTATCCAGCATGCACCAAGTTCCCATCTGATAGTTCTCTGCATGCAAGGCCTCTCCTGTAATTTTGCCAAGCTATCACAAAGGACTCTCCGCACTAAAGTCTCAGCTTCTTTCAGGTCGTTTGAAGCAGAAGTACAAGAACATTCTTTTTGGAGAAAAATCCTTAAGCTGCAAAAGAAGTTCAGTTATTTTCTTATTTCTTTTAGTACAAAAAGCTTGCATATTTGCGCAGATTTCTGTATCCAAGATACAAATTCAGATATCGATCTCATAGGAATGATAACCCATGAGGCTCCAGAGTTAACAATACAAGACTTTCTAAGTTTTTTAAAGTTGAAACATGCAGTACATTCCTTCTAAGAAAAAGAATTATCCCAAGTGATCCATCCACATATGGGTCCTAGATAGAGTGGCCAGGAATTTGGTAGTTGCACATACCATATGTACTTCAACAAATCATAGTTACAATCTATTATATAAATCTTCTAATCTTGTACAAGTTTATAAGACCTTAATCCCAAATGATGTATGTCATAGCAGTAAAAGAAGAACATGTCAAACTAATTCGAAATCGGAGAAGAACTGTTTCAACCTTAATTCCCAATAATCTTTGAGAAGTTGTAGATTCTTGAACTAAAGGAAAAAGAAGAACTACATATCATCTCATCCCACCAACTTAGTTCTCATACCTATTGACGTTCAATGCATCAGCACCACCATTTGGTTGATCCTCGATATCAATGTCTTTCACTGGATGGTCTACTTTCTTGATAGCACCAGATACTTTCACAACAGCTGTGTATCCACAATACCGAACAACGACCACACCTAAGGTGGTAGTATCCTGCATGGAACTAAAATTATTCATTGGTTGTATGATGATGGAGATTATCAAATGTTATAGTGAAATAAAAAATGGAGAATATGTCTTCGTACATGAACCATAACACTTTCATCTGCAGTAATCCCTTTCAGAAGATTCCTTTCTGATACCTCTTCATTTGTCATGCCAGGCATTTGACTAAAATCAATTTTCTCATTCACCTTCAGACTTGTATCTGCTAGATCTCTCTTCACAACAACATGTAAATCACCAATTCGTTCTTCAAATAGTATTGAATCTGAAGCAGCTTGTTGTGAAACTGAGAGTTCGTGATTTATAATTCGACGAATTAAAGAAACTGCTTTAGTTACTGATACATCTACAAACAAAGTATGCAGCAAAAAAGCCTTCCTGTCCCGAATTTGTCTCTCATCCTCTGTTTTGCAAGGAAGGCTTGCCAAAATAGAAAATTCCGCAGCCCAAGGCCTATGGTCAAATTTACCATTTTGGGCCTGACCACCACCACTACCTCCCCAACATTTGTCTTCAACAGGAAGAGATGGAAATTTGAATGGAGACTCAGCAACCACTGGAGGGACCAACCACGTATTTGCACGGAAGCCATAAGGGAGATTTCCAAACTGGATTTCAAATGAAAAAGATCACATTTTAAAAAAAAAAAGAAAGTGTTCTTATCTAGTCAAGAAATCCATGTTTCGCATCCAAGAGTTTTTGTATAATAAAATCGAAGGTCACCTTATTGTGTTCCTCAAAAGCTTTCATCAAGGAGTCATATGCCTGCAATTGGAGAAGGAAAGCATAAATGACAAACACTGTTTACAAAAGCAATTGTTGACGAGCAGAATCCTGAGGTGAAGTAAGAATGTAGCATTCAAGTCAATGACTAGTCTACCAAAACACAAATATGATAATAGAATAGAATTTCAATTACTCACATTGGCAAATGCCCTACTGAGCTGTTGCAAAAGATCCACCAGTGAGTGACTCAGAAGTGACTGCTTACCAACAGGATAGAAGCCTTTAACAGATGCAGTCAAATTTACCAATTTCCCATTGCAAATCTTGACCTGCAGGTCCTTCCTTTAGTAAACTAGATGACACGAGAGAGGAATAGAGAAAGAGATGAAGATAAACTAGTAATTATTTTTATATGCAAAATAATGAGAAAAAAGTTATTCAATTTGTCATTGACGACAAAATTTTAGGATCATATTCAACACAGATAATCATAACATCTGTATTTCAGACACAGCCCATGAATAAAAATAATTGTCAATAGTTTTTTTTTTTTGGCACTGTCATTATTTTCTGAAATTTAATTATTCTACACATGAATTACACTCCTACGCCCAGTCAGGACTTAAACCAGGACTGGGAACAGAAACCCCACTTGCATACCTCGATGAGACAGCCCAGAAAATCTATTATGTATAAATCTGTTCAATGAATTGTTTTGTAACAAATATTATTATTATTAGTAGTAGTAGTAGTAGTAGTAGCAGTATTTCACCATCATTGCCATCATTATTATGATTAAATCGCACTGGATCCTCCATCTGCTCTTCTTGAGTGTCAAAGACAGGATAAAGTTAGTTATAAATTGTTATCAAGTTAAAATAAAATTGTGGCTATCTGCAAATGGATTTGAGGTTTGTGATATTTGCTCACATTTATTTTATAACACTATTTGCTCATAAATTGTTACTTTTAAAACTGATTTTGAGGCTCTAGAAGCCCCGATGGAACTTCCACTCAACATAACATTGTCAATTTTTTGCTTTGAGAAGATCAGTATTTTACATATATTAACTGTGAGGACAAAAAACAGAACAACTAAACCAAGCTTCAGGGATTAGCTCAGCGATTAAGATTTTGGTTTTCATCCTTCAGGTGCCCGCCAATACTCAAGTGCACTAAAAGTTGTGTATAGTATGACCGATTCATATTTCAAAGTAAAAAGGCAGCAATCAAACTCCACCAGCGTCATTTTCACATCTGTAGCATACTACAGACTAAACCAGGACGTGGAGCACACTGTGAAGTGATCCATCGGACAACATTTATATAATATCACGAGATTCACAACCGCGGAGCAGTGCGGCAGTGGGTGGGTCCGCGTTTAAAGTTATAACTCGTATGAAAAGAAAGACAACAAATTAAGTGCAGTGAAAACCCTCAAATGGCCGAAGAACTCTCACCTCAATATCAAAAATTCGCCTCGCGCTTCTCTTCATCCGGGCGATCGCATCTCTTCACAACTGCGGACAAAAAGCGCATCGCCCAATCGGTCGTGTTTACCAATCATAACAAAACTACAGTCTTAGACAAATTGTGGAACGCAATAAAAGACGACAAAAAGAAAATAACTGAATACTCACAGAGAAGAGGCGGAGCGAGGTGGGAGAAGGAGAAGAAATCGTAGAAACTGGAAAGCTTGGGAATCGGCCGAATGGCAGCCATGTCGAACTGTTTCGAGATCGGAGACACTCGACCATTGGAATCCAAATCCACTGCGGGGGAGCTCGCTGGCGACGCACATTTCCCGTTCGCGGAGTTGGGCTGTTTCTTGGCCCTCGCGGTCGCCTTGCTCCCGAAGCTCGTCGTGCAGGCGAAGATGTCCAGCAGCCTCCGCACGTGCGAAAAAGCCTGTTCTTCCTCTGCGTAATCCTCTGCACACGCGGTAAAGTTACGTCGGTTAGAGACTGAGATCGTCAAGACGCCGTCAGCCAACCAACCACCCCCCGACCCACGAGCGACGCGTGTGCGGAGCATCAGCACGTGTTGTACGTGCTCTCCAGGAATCAAATCACACGGAACCTAATCATTTTTATTATATTTCTACGTAATGATTGTCTATTATTTTTATATTTAACAGAACCACATTGCCACGTAAAGATTGGAGAAGGAAACCGTTTACGAGGTACGTTGCTTCTCCGTCCCTTGGAAAATCCGCGCCGGGAGCCGGTGAAACGACACATTTACGCGTTGCGTTTCGAATTTGGGTAACTCAGAAATAAATTCCGGTACTAATGTCACGGCTAAAGATATTTTTTTGAGGACCAAAAAGACTCTTGTTGCAGTTCTGCCTGCAACTCAACTGTGAGCAATTATTTGAAGCGTCGTTGTGTTCGAGAAAATCGGCAGGATCTCCGGCAGGCTGTCGGTTGATCGCAGAAGAAGAAAAGGAAAAAAACAAAGTGATCGGAGTGTACTCTGTAGAGACTTAAAGAATCCAATCAATTCGTTAAGCGAGGTTTCCAAGGAAACGTAACTAAAGCAATGAACCACGAAACAAATTACAGCAATGGAATCAGTTTGTGAAGGGAAGAACAGGGGGGATTCTTGTATGGTGTAAAGGACTCACCTTCGACGATCTTTAAGGAGCAGGGCTTCAAGGAAACGATATCGACCGAATCCTTTAATCTCTGTCCGCGGCTCTGTAAATTAGCAATGTGCGGTATTTAAACCATGGCACGTCTATAGGAATAATATCTACAAATGATTTGGAGGAAGAAATTGATCTGTTAAGGAGCTCGAAATCAACCTCGTGAGCCAGCGAATAATTGGTTAAATGGCAGGTCTCGACATGCACGGCCAGGAGCCTTCTCACATCGATGATCTTATCAGTGGAGATACCCTGCAATCACAGATACAAATGCATGATAACAGAACTACAGAACAACGGAGAGAGAGTGAGAGAGTATGAGAGAGAGAAGCAAAGAAAGAGGAGAAAAAAAAAAAAAAAAGGAAAAGAAAAAAGGGGGCGAAGTTAAAGCTGGAGAGCTGTGCTGGGAGGAAGTACCTTGAGTATTACTTGAGAATCATAAGGAGTAATAACAGTTATGTCAATGACACTGGGCACCACTGAAACAGGAAGAAGACAAACAAATCACACAAGTGTTTAAAAAATTATGGAATGCGATTTCATGAAACCCAGTTCTCAACATCTGGCAAAAATTGTGTCCTATATTCACCGGACCTTTCTCTTCTTTCTTCTTCTTCTCCGCTCTGTTTTTGTTGCCCTTTCCACGCCCAGCTTTGGGGGCCATTCCCCAGCAGAAAGAAAAACCCAAGATCAGGAACCGTAAACCTTTAAACTAAATCTGTCTACCACCAGATTAGAACCATCAACAATCGGAAAAATAAACGGTTTCTTCAGAAGTTATAATGAAGGAAGAACAGAGAGCAGCAAAAAATGCAAGAGACGAGATGATGAATAGGTGAAGTCCCCACCCAGGAAGAGTTTACAGGGAATCCATAAAAGGTGAGTTGAAGATAGGATAAGGGTTTTAGGTGACCCTTCAATGGATCTGTGAGAAATCTCAGCCTCTCGTTCCCCTCCCCCAGTTCCAACCCTCCTCCTCTCTCTCTCTCTCTCTCTCTCTCTCTCTTCTTCTCTTCACTCCTTACCTGCCTTTTAATGGCCAGCGAAGGAGGCATTGCAGACAAAACTTCTTCTCAGAGAGACGACCGTTGAATCCTCGACACGTGGAGGGCGGAGACGTATCTGGTGGTATGGCCGTGCTCTTTGTTTTATCACATGTTCGGACCTTGAAGTCGTCTGTGACTCTGTGCTCTTTAATTACTAGGAGAGAGAGAGAGAGAGAGAGAGAGAGAGAGAGAGAGAGAGAGAGAGAGAGAGAGAGAGAGAGAGAGAGAGAGAGAGAGAGAGAGAGAGAGAGAGAGAGAGAGAGAGCAAGGTGAATCTCATTTTTTTTATAGAATCCGCTTTCCTTGGCAGCGGAGACTGATTCACTCAAGCTTTACTTATTCCCTGTAACTTTAATTTTTAAAGACTGTCTGTTGATCTTTCGATTATATTGACATGGATTGACTTCCCTTCCCTGTATATTAATCTATTAAAATCCAAAATTCTTGCCGGTCTCCCCTAACTGAGAACACTTTAGAATCTCAGCCTCCCCCTGCTCGAACCAGACATGTGCAACATCCAAAGTTAGATCACAACTATTTCATTCAACCTGTCTCAACTAAATTCTCGTAGCTGTCATTAAATTTAAAAAATGATATTAATAATAGCATACGACCAATATTATAAATGAATATAAGTTTTGTCGTATAACTCCTGCTACATGCATATATTAATAAATGAAACACGGTGATGGAGTTTTTTTATTTGTATATATTAATTCCACCTGTCAAGACCTATTTCACTTATAATTTAAAGTTACATGTCATAAATCTAAAACAACCAAAAGTATATAATATAGGAAATTGTGAAGTTCAATTTTGCATGTTGTACATATACATTACAGTAATAAGCCAGTGTTTGATTTTTTTCGGTACATAACACTTTCTATGAGAACTTCATAAAAAAAATTTGAATAATACTATGTGCATGACCCCTCGCATGGTATTATTTTAATGTTTTTTTTTTTTGCATTAAAATAATGCTTGTGAAGGGCCTGTGCATAACATTACTCAAAAAATTTAGATCAAACTTGCGTTTTGGTTCAAATATAAGACAAAAAATGCTACTAAGACATAAAAATAAAAGTTTTATCATCTTATATAACTTAATTACTCCTAGTTCAATATTTTTCAAATTTTTAATTTTACAAAATATTTTCCTTAATTTATTTCAATTTTTGCATTCTTAACACTTACATGTTCCAAAACAATGTTTTTTATTATATTCGAATGCCATTTTTCTCTTTTGGCAATTGACACTTTTCGAATTAGCAATTTTGTACTTGACAACTGTGTGCAAGCAACCTTCTTTTGCGTCTCGTGTTTTGTTGTGTTATTTTGCAGTAAAGTCTGAGAGATATTGAAAATAAGACAAGATATAAAAGAGTAAAGAGAAGCAAACAACAAGGATTCACTTTTTTTAATAAAATTTTTTTAATAAAAAAATACAAACTAATGTAAGAGATTAATTGCACATACAAATGTGAGTAGAAAAGAACCTGCCTTAATAAAGGGAAATAGACTTAGTAAAATTAGTCATTTTGGGATGAAAAATGATATCATTATTTCCTGATTTCACTTCGAGGTTTTACATCATGACGTGGTTGCATAGTTGGTAGTATAGGTAAGAAAAATTCTAGACTAAGGTTTACTCATAGAATTGGTAGATAATATTTTATTAGTTTAATATTTTATCAAAATTTTAATTTTACAAAAGACATTCTTTAATTTATATCAATTTTTTTTGCATTCTAAGCGTTTACATGTTCCAAACCACGATTTTTTTTTAATAATTGAATGCCATTTTTCTCCTTTGGCGATTGACACTTTTTGAATCCGCTATTTTGTACATGACAACTCTAGGCAAGCAGCCTTCTTTTCCGTCTCGTGTTTTTTTTATGTTATTTTGCATAAATTCTGAGAGATATTGAAAATAAGACAACAGATACAAAAGAGTAAAGAGAAGGAAACAAAAGGATATTAGGATCGTTTTTTTATTTTATTTTTTATTTTAATAAATAAAATACAAACTAATGTCAGAGATTAATTCCACATACAAATGCAAGTAGAAAAGATTTGCATTAATAATGGAAAATAGACTTCGTAACATTAATATTTTGGGGATATTTGGGATATACATCAGACCCGACTTTATAAATATAAACTGAGTAAAATTCATTGGAATATTTAATTATTTTAAATTAATTAATAATATCATTTGTAATAAATATGGTTTCAAATTGATAATTTTTAGTTAAAACAACTAATTATAATTATGTATATAAATTGGAACGGTG
Organism: Aristolochia contorta; assembly: GCA_022405105.1. Classification (NCBI taxonomy): domain Eukaryota; kingdom Viridiplantae; phylum Streptophyta; class Magnoliopsida; order Piperales; family Aristolochiaceae; genus Aristolochia; species Aristolochia contorta. The sequence goes on along the minus strand of CM039668.1, from coordinate 16,010,538 downwards.
AATCATCAATTCAATGATTACTGTGCGATATATGAATTTAATTAATCTTGAAAAACTAGGACGCTAAAAATTTATTGTACGAGAATGGACTTAAATGTGTGAAACATCACACAATGATCGCAAAGCTACCAACCCGGCTAGAAAGCCTCTTTACTTGTCGTCAATTGAATGTGATACCAACGTGGTCGTTTTAAAAATAGGTATAGGACCACTCCAATTCTGTCCTCGTGAAACACCTTTACTTATTTAGCAAGTAACTTGTGGAGGTGGACTTGGCTTTCTTTTCCATTGAAAACGTTTGCCTGCAGCTTAAAAAGCACAGGTGAACAAGGCTTCTACATATCACATAGAAGAATGACAAGCGAGTTGCATGATTTTCTCATTGCTCCACCAAGAGATCTAGGTTGGGGCATAATTAATATTGTAGGTATGGACACATGACAATGACTAAGGACTATACATTTGGGATGTATTGTGCAATTATAGTGCTCATTAGAATTTGGGACCACAAAACCTGACTTTGAAGTTCATAAGCTTTTTCTTATTAATAAGGCATGAATTTTTCTATTGGCATTTGTATATGGGACTAATCTCTTGACAAGTTCTTTGCCTTCAAAGAACTCAACCAAATATATATCCTAAGTTATGAAACTGTGGATATAAGGTTCAACTTTGAGTCAATTACCCTAATGAAATTGAGATTGGGGACTATGGTTGATGTTATTGTTGGGACAATGATGGGATTTTTGACGGCTTAAGGTGATGTTAGGTAATAAACAGTACGGGTAATGGGTTTCGATTTTTTTGAGTGGCGATGTTTAGTTTGTGAAAATCTATTCCGCATTACCCTAAATTGGGTGTCGGGTAATAAATGGGTAATAAACGGGTAAATAGTAGAAAATTATTAAAATCACCAAAAAACTCAAAGAGAGAGAGAACTTGACATTTAGGGCAAATCGCACAGAAAGTTAGATTAGAGCATTAGGGCAAATTGTAAAAACAGAAAGATAGATTAGAGATTTAGACATTTGGGCAATAGGGCAAATAGCAGAGAAAAATAGAATGCCCAAGAGAAAAGAAATATAAAAGCGAAAAGAGAAAAACCCAAATCGCAACACCGATAGAAAAACCAAAACAAACCGAACGAAGAGAGAATATAACCCAAAGGGCCAAAACCAAAACAGAAGAGAGAGAGAACGAGACAAACAGAGGAAGAAGAGAATATCTCGCGCTAAGACTAGGAGCTTCCTCGTATGCCTCGGGCGAGAGATAGCTGTTTGCAGACTCGTCGAAGTTCTCTTCCACGAAATCGAAGAGTAAAGTTAGGTCTGATTCTGCCAGTTAGAGACTGACTAGAGTCTTAGACTCTAGAGTTAGAGTTTTAGACTTTAGGTCTACCGTCTAAAGGATTTGACTCATTTGAGACTTTGCCCTTTGGTCCTTCGGGCAATGGGCAATGATTCAATGAATACCGAAAAGCAAGAACTAGAAAGGACTAAGGAGAGAAGGCGAAGAATGGAAGTGGGCCCGAAGGATAATAAGTTAATAATTAATATAGTCTAAATTGTCTAATAGCATATTAGTAATAAAATAATATAATAAGGTTAGTAAGTTTGTAAATTTGTAAGTTTGTAACTTGTAATTTGTAAGGTATAACTAATAAGTTAATAACTTATTGCTTGTCACAATGTTACTTGTATTTAATTATTAATGTTATGCTATAATGTTCATATGTAGCCTAACTACTTATCACAAAATGTTACTTATATTAAAATTATGCTAATGCATAGGCCAAGTGCTCAAGGACTAAGGACTAAGGACTAAGGAGTGGAGAATTAATGATTAGGCGATCAATGATTAGGGACTCAAGAGGGAGGGAAAAAATTAGAATATTAATTAATTAGAGAAGTAAATAACTAGTAATTAAAATCAATGATATTCCTTATAACTTATTAAGAATTTAGGGTATATGACCTGATATGAATGTCTTGAAAGGAATGTCTATCCTAATATGTTATGGGCCAAAAATTTTGAATTATCAATTATGTAAGCTTATTGAAATAAGATGAAATTATCTCGTGTATTTGTTAATTACTATGTTTATCTTTGTATAATTTTTTATTATAAATTATAATATTTTTATTTTTGTATGACAATTGTTTATATTTATAAAAATAATTGCTATTTGTATCAAATTTGACATTTGTAAGAAAAATGAAAATTTTTTAATCTTAGATTACTAATACTACCTTATGTAGTTAATTATGAATTTACAATATATGATCTATCCTCTATGACTATTAAAATTTGAATCTATGACTATGATTCGATGACTCATTGACTTTATGAGACAATGAGTTAAAATAAGTATATATTGATTTCTAGTAATAGCCAAAATATAAAAATATTCAAATTCTCTCCAAATTTTTTAACTCTTCAAATTTTTATAATAAGTGATGAAAACATGATAAGGTTATTTATATAAAAATAAATATTTTATGATTAAATTAAGTAAATATATAAATTTACTATATTACCCTTACTTAAACGGTAAACGGGTAAAACGAGTTCGGAAGAGCTATTTCCGTTTCCGTCCGTTTATTAAACGGTAGAGCGGGTAAACGGTAGAATGGTAAACGGATAATAATATTTTATTTCTGTTTTGTTTCGTTTATTAATCGGTCGGACGGTAGAGCGGGTAATCGGCTCCAGTTTACATCCCTAGGACTCACCATAATCTTGGATGTCATATGAATCATTATATTCAAAATTGGTCATTGATCTTGATCTTATTGATGATAAACTCATGGTACATGACCTTGCTTTGACTGATCGCTATCTCAACCACTTATCTCAATCTAATTTATCATGCGATCTCAATCGTCAATCTAGTGATCCCAACAATGATCTTGATTTAATTCATTATACAATCTTAATTGTCAATTAGCTTTGATTGATTCCACTATCGATCTTATTTTGATTCATGAGCACACGATGCAATCCTCAATCTGACTTTGGAAGATCACAATCATTATCTATTTGGTTTTTGCCTATCTCCGGTGGATTTATAATCTCGGCCATGGACCTTGATTCAAAGTTTAACACCCATAGGATGCAAGTTCATAAAAGACATGCATGTAACACAAAATACACACTATATAAAAAGATACATGGACACTAAACATATAACCTAAGAGACTTTTCATTAAGTACATTATAGTGTTTTTAGTGTGAAGTGTATGTGCTACTCTCCTTGGAGACAACATATGCCTACCACAACTTTTCAAAAAAAAAAAAATGTAGACTTATTTATGTTTTAAAATAATTTAAAATTAAATGTTTTATATTAAACTTTCACATTATATATTGCCTTATACTACTTTTGGTTATTTTATTTTTGAATGCAGTTAGAATCGGTTAGATATTTATTTAAATATTTTATAAGCAGATTGTTAACAGGCATCTATTAAGAACCTGTTGAACTTATTAGACTTCTGGAAATTATAAAGTCCATATTCAACCCATACAAAATGGTAATAACTCCTGTTTGATCGTTAGGTTTTAGATTTTAGATATTAAGTTATATTAATAAAAAAATAACTTTCAGATTTTATTTATTTATTTTTTCAATGATATCTACTTGTAGCTAGACGAAGCGAGGCCTGTGGCCGGGTTCTCGGATGGTGGATAATATCTCGCCCTCCCAGAGTCCAGAAGCCTCGTCTCGTTTGTCTTTGTTATTTGCGAAAAAAAAGTCACCTATCTCGTCAGCCACTAGAGAGACTGTTCTGTTCTACTTTCTACTATATTTCACGTTTGGTTCCTCCCGCCATGGCTGCGATGGACTTGGCCACCACTTTTCTAGGCTTTGCTAAGCAGAAAGCTAACACGATTAGGGTCCAAACTTCTTATATCCCTCTTCGATTGCAGAGGCATGGATTTTCTACTAACAGTTATCGCGTTTCGAATTACTCTGCTGTAAGATCAGTAAAATGTACTTTTCCAAGCAGGGACAGTCTTTTGAAACCAAGGAGACAGTTCCGCACTTTTGCCTCCTCTGCTACGACGCAGAGTGATAGTGATTCCGGTGTTTTGACGAAAATTCCAGCCGATAATCGCCTTCCTGCAACTATTATTACCGGGTTTCTCGGTTCCGGAAAGGTTAGCCTCATCAGCCTCGTTCAATGTTTTCTCTTTCTAGTGTGATGTTGTCAGTAGTTGATTTCGGTCTCGGTTATAGTGTATCGACGAATGACCGTCTTCATCGGTAGAGTAGAAATTAGAACATAACTCCTACACGTTGTCTAACATTGATGCAACATGGCTTGGCAGACAACTTTGTTAAACTACATCTTGACTGCTGATCATGGAAAACGCATAGCGGTGATTGAGAATGAGGTACTCTATTTTGGAATTTATGGTTTTTTTTTTTCTTTAATACTTTAAAATGTAAACATGCTGTATCTGTTTGTACCTAGTGAACAAATCTTTGTTGTTTAAGTTTATTGACCAAACTTCTCATTAAATTATCTCATCCCAAAATATTCTATTCCATTTTTCTTTTCATCGAATTATAAATTTCTTACCTGAATCTGTCCCGTGTTTTTACCATGAGCTAATATGCTGACATTAGTATGCTGGCTCCATTCAACAAAGGTGACAACTGGTGTTCCTTTTAATGTCCAGCTTGAAGAGGGTCATATTGCAAACAGTAACTTGTGGATTTCGTTTATCTCACTTGGTGCTGACAATTGCTGTTCATTTCTTGCACTACTGTATCTTGCTTTTACGTGCATTGCCTAGGATTTTGAATCTTGATTAGAGAGATTTCATTCATTATGTGGGTAAATAGTCTCGATATCAGTATCTCAAGGCTTCATATTATATTTCTTAATTCACCTCTAATATGCCTCTCCTAATGTCATGTGTTTGGTTCTTTAATTCCAGTTTGGTGAAGTTGATATTGATGGATCATTGGTAGCAGCACAAAAATCTGTTGCTGAAGACATAGTTATGCTCAACAATGGTTGCCTCTGTTGCACTGTGAGAGGGGATCTAGTTCGTATGATATCTGAGTTAGTTGATAAGAAAAAAGGGAAGTTTGATCACATTGTCATTGAAACTACTGGTAAGTTGTCTCAATAGCTTTTTATTTTTTGACATTTCTTTTGAATAGAATGCACATTTAGAGTTTCTGTTAGCTGCAGGCATCTGTAGTTTTAGTTGTGTTTGGTCGATACAAATTTATCATGTAAAACCAAGTTATGATATTCATACCAATGTTGAAGGCTACATTGTATATGATATAAATGTATGGTAAAAGTCACTCTCCTTGAAGTGTTGTCTTTTTTGTGTGGCTTGTACCTTTTAAACTCACCCTGATTATAGTATAATAGCCACAGGATAAGTTGCCAAGTGTTGGAAGCGAAAAAGAATCAGCTGATGAAAACTGAGTGTTGAGTGAGAAAAAGTCCCACATCTAGAAATCTAATTGGTTTATAAGGTTGAGCGGATAGGCCTCCTAAACGGATTGCCATTTTAGAATGGAATCCGATCATGTTTAACATGATATAGAGCAAGTTGTGTTTGTGGGTCAAGGTTTAGTTGTGTTTTTGAGTTTGTTCTAGACATCCATAAGATGAGACCCAATAACTCTTTGCATTGGAAGTTGTGGGCTCCAAAAGGTGAGACCCAATAACTCTTTGCTTTGGAAGTTTTGGGCTCCAAAAGGTGAGACCCAATTACTATCTGCTTTGTCGGGAGCTCGTGGTGATCTCTCAAGCTTGTTATCCGTATGCGCTAGTGTTAAGTGTGAGAAAAGTCCTACATTGTAAAATTTTAATGAATGGTATCGAGTTATAAAGTTGGGCAATAAGCCTCCTAAATTGGTTCATCATTTTGGGATGGAACCAGGCTCAATCTTTAGTATGGTAACAGAGCAGGTTGTGTGCATGGGCCAGGCCTAGTTACCTCCCTTGTTTTGTATGTGGGCTCCATAAGGTGAGACCCAATTTGTTTGTGGGCTCCATGAAGTGAGACCCAATTACTGGCTGCTCCATTGAGAGTATGTGTTCACGTCTCAGGCCTGTTATGTATAAGCCTAGGCGTGAGGGAGAGTCTTAAGTGGGAAATAAGTCTCACATTATAAAAAGTTTAAGGAATGGTATCAAGTTATTAGGTTGGGCAATAGACCTATTAAATTGGCTAGTCGTTTTGGGATGGAACCGGGTTTAATCTTTGACAGTGAGCAATGAATACCCAGTGTTGTATTAAAGCACGTTCACAAGGTCTATCAACGTCGTTGCACCCTAAGCCTTTCAGTGCAAGTACTTTGTACAAAATCTCTAGCTGACCACCTTATGGTTGGATAACTTTTTTTTTTTGAAATGGTGTGATCTTTTATTGATGAAGATTGCATACATCATTTATAAAGGGTACATTTTCCTAGGGTAGGGGGAGAGATCTGTGATTGTAGTGCCCTCCTTAAGAGCTTTAGCAGCCTAGGAACTTTAGACCATGATACTTCTCCAACGCGATGTCCCAGATTTAAGGTTTTGATTGATGTAAAGAGCTTTGGCCATAATCTTCTACCCTTGAGTTGTAGGTTGCTCCCAAATATAGGAGCAGATTCCAACCTTCGTCGATTTAGGTGTTTTGTAATTGGTTGAAAGACAGAAAAGTACACCATTGCTGTCTGCCACCATATAATTTTGTTGATCTTACTCAAAGCCTTCTAATGTATTGGTTTAAGTGGGAATTTGTTGTCACTTGTAAATAGGTGAAATTTTAAGTTCTCCTGAATTCTCTCATCACGCCTAACATGAAAAAATGAAATTAGGGTCTTTACTTACTCAGAATTTTATTGTCAGTTACTTTAAATTTCTTCTTCTGAAAAATTGTTTTTTCTCTGGGACTAATCCATCCCCCCCGACATTAACAAAGGCCATACAAGAAAGACTTTTATCCCATGCCTTATTCATTCTTGAATTTTTTGTACAGTTTTATTTTCGTTCCTGATTTTATGAATTTTTTTGTAGTTATACTGATTTTATTTATCTCTTGAGGAGGTCTTTCATAGTTATGATGTAACCTCTTTTTTCATGTTTGTTTCCAACTTGCATTTTATGCCATCCTAAAGTGAACATTTAATTCTGTTAGATTCCTCATTGTAAGCCTGTGTTATTGCAGGGTTAGCAAATCCATCACCAATAATCCAGACATTTTATGCGGAGGATTCAGTTTTTGATCGAGTCAAGCTGGATGGTGTGGTCACAATGGTTGATGCTAAGCATGCAGGTTTTCACCTTGACGAGGTCAAGCCCAAAGGGGTTGTTAATGAGGCAGTAGAGCAAATTGCCTATGCAGACCGCATTATTGTCAACAAGGTATGTGCTTTTTTTGATAAACTGATGGCATTACCTCTAGAACTTAGGAGTAAGTTTATCTGTTGGAGGTTTAAGCTGTCTTTGACATCATGCTACCAAATAGTGAGCTGATTTTTGTGCTGAGCAGTGTTACTGTTTCCTTTCTGCAGACAGACCTTGTTAGTGAGCCAGAGATCTCTTCTTTGATACAGCGAATAAGGGTGCGTAATAAGCTTCTCATCTTTATTCTGTTGTTCTGCTTATGTTTTTTTCAATTTTTTATGTCAAATTGGAGAATTCCACTGGCTCCTGTACTTGGAGGTTGAATTTTGTTGCTGTGTCTGGACGCAGAGCATCAATCGTATGGCTCACCTGAAGCGGACTGCATTTGGTAAAGTTGAGTTGGACTATGTTCTAGGGATTGGAGGTTTTGATTTGGAGAGGTACTCTGTCTCTGATTCTCTATCTCTCTCTCTCTCTCTGTCTCTCTCTGTCTCTCTCTGTCTCTCTCTGTTCTCTCTCTGTCTCTCTCTCTCTCTCTCTCTGTCTCTCTCTCTCTCTCTCTCTCTGTCTGTCTGTCTGTCTCTTCTCTCTCTCTCTCTCTCTCTCTCTCTCTCTCTCTCTTGTTTCTTTGTCTTCCTCCCTCTATCTTCCCTTTTCTGTTCAAATTGTTTAGTAGAGCATTTAGAAAATTTGTTTGCTGTGTGTAATGTTTTCTTGTTATGTTCGTTTCTTCCTTCTATGAGCATATTTGCTTCCAATTTATGTTCTTTCTCGGCATAATGTGTCAGTGACAAGTCCATTAATTGGGAGTGGAGGATATGCTAGTCATTTCTTCAATTATCTCAAGAGCTTAACACTATTTTTTTTTTTTGAAGAGATTGATTCCATTACATGTGGGATTAATACAATGCTACTTGGATTACATTAATTGGTTAAGGGTATCTCTAAGCTGTAGGTGGCTTAGGGAGACCCTTCAAGAGCTTAACACTATTGCATTTTTAAATGTGAACATGATAGATATTTATTGTAACCTTTATTTGTTTATCTATTTTTATGTTTGAGTAGCCATTCTTGTCTCCTATTTCATAATGAACTTAATGATGCGACTATTCTTGTAGTGCTCTATTTTCTATGGGTCAGATCATTTGGATACTTCCAATTTATGAAATGGGAGTTTGTTTATTCCAGTAATGAGTGTTTAAATATTTATTTGATACCAATGACAAAGGTGTAGGCTGTTAAGTTGGGTCGAAGGTCTGTCCCAAAATGACTACTCGAAATCAGAAAGTCTTTTCCCATTAATATGCCAAGAACATTTCTACTCGTGAATCAATGTGGGGTTAATCTCTATCCCTCCCCCTAATGCTTGTGTCTGGCACACACGCAACCCCTTAATGTGTGGGCTTTCTTTAGGCTCCAACTCATGGACAGTATGGGTGGAGGCCCGCTTACGAGCACCAGCTCTGATTTTTTTGGGTTAATTATTTTCATTTTGTGGTTTAGGATCAACTTCTGTATGCCCATGTTTGTTTGTTAACAATAAGTTTATCTGGTTGAATGTTGTGAAGAGTAGGTTTTTTTATTTTTAAATTTTCTTCCTGCATGCATGTGTTTTCTGGTTATTCTTTTGTCTGTATTTTGCTCCTTAAGTTGTTTTTAAATCGGTTTCAACATTGCTAGGATTGAGAGCGTTGTTAATGCTGAAGGATCAAAAGAAGAGCACTCCCCTCACCATGAGCATGAACATGAACATGAACATGATCATCATCATCATCATCACGAGGAACATGACCATAAGCATGGTAATCCTGTCAACAATGATTTTTGTTGATGAAACAATTTAATTTTAGTCTTTGTAAGTTTGGGACCACTTCATTTGGTGTAGTTGTTTGGAGTATCCAACATTTTCTCTTAGTGTTTCTTGAATCCAACATATATGCATACAAGGAATAGCAGAATTATAGAAATGGAAATATTTTAAGAGACAGTTAAAAGAGCATTTATATGTTCCTGCTTCTGCAGTAGCAGGATTTTATTTACTGTTTTCATCTTTTATGATATGATCTTATATCTTGGAGGTGAATATGTTTTTCAATTTGTTGAAGCTGCATTGGTTCATTTGGACATGGTTGTCAGATTGTTCATTGGTATGTGCCAGTGTTTTTAAACTACATTGTCTCTGACATGTTGATATGGTTTTAATAAGATGGAAAGCCACAGGTTTGAGAAAAACAAAGAGCATCATGAACGCTGGTTCTTCTTCGGCAGGGAAATAGTTTTCATGGTTGCCATCTGGATTTTATGTGTGGTAGTGTAGATGTATCTTCAGTTTGGTTAAATGTTTATACTCAAATTAACATTTTTTGAAATAGTATGGCACTTCTTCCCAACAAGGATAGTAAGTCTGGGACTTTTTTTAATAAAAGAAATGGTTCTGAAACCCATGTCATCCATCAGCTTCTGCCAACTAATTGGGCTTTTCAGTAGACTTTAAGGTGTTAGCATCATATTATGACTTAACTGTTGACTTTTGTTCATATCATGTCTGAATACACAAACAGTACTAGAAGTTCTCTCTCTCTAATTTGAACAAACTGCAGTCGACCCTTAGAATAGAGTCAAACTGTTGCTAGAATTGGCTCTGTAAGTTGTGACAAAAAGTGACTAATTAAGGGTTACTGAGATGAAACCTTGTTACTATTTGGGTAACGGAACTGTGACTCACAATGTGATCTGGTTTTGATACTAATCAAAGTTCTAAAAGAAACTCTTCCTTAAATGATCTTTATTCTTATTTTTTGAAGAAGTATTCTTATTATTTTTAATAATATTTAAAAATGGAAGTACAAGTCAAAGTGGAAGAAAATACAACCAGGCATACCAAGCCAAAAAAAAAAGGAACAGAAAATTCACAATTGTAGAGAAGTTTTGACAACAAGGAGTTGCTGCCTCATGATATTATCTGCAGAGTCCTTGATCAATACACCAATCAGCATCAGGCTTCCCCAGCTAAAGGGTCAGGCTGCCCCTTTAGTACACCAACTAAAGACTGTAAACCAATCAAAAGCTGCAGAGTCCTTGATCACTGCTCCAATCAAGGCCAGGCTGCCCATAAACTGGTTTCTAATAATTGTCCATTCTGCAGGTGGAATGGTCCAGATTGTGGAGAAAGAATGATGATCTACAAATGATAATAATGTCTCAATTTCTTTCAAATAGTTTTGTTGGGATGATGTGAGGTTTTGACATTTGTTTGCCTAGAAGAGAATGGAGTGCATGGTAGAGTTCAATGATGCCCTCAATAAATTTTGGCTTACGTTCAAAGCTTGGTTTCTTCTAGATGTACCTAATGATTGCAGCGATGATAAACATCCAAAGTTTTTACCCACATTGTAGTTGTGGTTGAGGTTTTCACTCAAATAGGATGTCAAGAGAGTGGAAGCAAAAGTGAAACTCAAACCTCAAGAAAGAAACATTTCATGTGTATGAGTGAGGGTTTTGGAAGAGGTGGTCTTTTTGTTGGTTTGCTCATTACAGAGCTTGCATGGGTTCCTATCCTTCATTTTTTTTTTTGAAATGTTGAAACTTTTATTAACAATAGTTTGCAGTATACAGTAGTGCTCTTCTAGAAGACAATTTCTATTGTAAAGCTGTTAAAGAGTGACCCACAGACAGGGCCACCTTGCTAACCCCTGCTTTTGCTAGTTTATTAACGAATTGATTGGTTTGCATTCATACTATCCTCCAGTCCTTGGTTAAATCAGCCACCTCATCAAACAAATCCTTTAACATCCATGGAGCAGATAGCCCAACCGGTTACCTGAGAGTCCCCTTCAACCTCCACAGAAGCACTGAATTCGTTGGTCCACAAGAAGGATTCTATCTTTTTTTTTTTTTTTTTTTTAATGAAAATGAAGAAGGATTCTATCTTAGCTGCATTTACTAGAAAATGGCAATTTTGTGGTTTATTTTCATGTTTTTAGCTGTTTATATACTGTTGTTTCATGTTTTCAGATTGAGATAGTGTTAAAAGGGGAAAAGTCTCACATTGATAAATGTTAAGAACAAATAATAGGCCTCCTGAGTGGCTAGTTTTTCTGGGAGGTCTTATTGAAAAATGTTAAGAAGATTAAAAGGTAAAAATTGATTAATAGGCCTCCTAAGTGGCTAGTTTTTCTGGGATGGAATGAAACTCAATTTAACAAATAATATCCAAATCTAAATTTCTGAATTTTGGTTAGTTTTCTTGTTTACTTTTTGGATATTCGGATATTGTAATGAAATGGATTAGGATAGTGCTTTATCTGGTCCAAGCTCGGGTCATTTACAGCCTTTATATTGGGTGGAGCCAGTGAGAGTTACCATTCTGGTATGTCTCTGTGATAATTTAGTTGTGTGAAATATCTATGTAAGTGACAAACTTCTTGAGTGATATTGCCAGGAGCATTTCATTAATGCCAAGGCACCTAATGCTTTTGGGCTTTCATACTTCCTTTTGACCACCACATGATTGGTACATGATATTACCACAGAAGATTCTTACTTAAGAATTGTTATCTTGGCTTTCTTAAAAGACTTGTGATCAGGTTGATATGACCCAATAGGTTGAATAAACAAACTCATAGATTATCTATTACCTTCATTTATGATTGTGCAAGCGTTGGCAACATTTTGCTGTCTCATGTCATCTTTGAGCAAAAGCCAAGCACTCAGAAGCCATTTATTTGCATAATGGTTAAAATAGCAAGTTATTCAATGTTAAGTACGTGTTAGTACAAGAACTTTGTTCACATTGCAATGCTTATTCCTCTTGCCTATCGTGGGTTAATGATCTTTCTGCTGACACTTGTGTTGCATGATTGATAATTCTGGTTTATTTTCCCATTATATTGCTCCTGGGCTTTGCAATCTTTTCTATATTCATTTTGGTAATATTTTTTGTTTATGCTGTCACAATTGAATTTCTGTCTTATGATTATAGTTTTCTTTTAAAAGGTGCGACAACTGTTTTGCTTTTAAATATGTTGTACTTGGCAATGTGCAGAGCATCATGCCCATGATCATACACATGATCCTGGTGTTTCTTCAGTCAGCATAGTTTGTGAGGGAAGGCTGGATCTGGAAAAGGTTAATATTTGATTATCTTAATTGGTTTTGCTTTTGATCTGTTTGTTCTTCTTTAAACATGTCCTTTGAATTTTCATTACATTGTGTTTTTACTGTGGATGATGCAACGAATTTCAAGCATGCATCCTGGTAAGGCCATGTTATAAAAGATCTGTATCCATTGCCTAACATGTCTGTTGGAGGAGCTTCCAATTTTGTTTAAAATGTAACAATTTTAGTGGGAATAGTTTGGGGGAGTTTGTAATGGGAATTCTTGGTTTCAAGTCCCCCCAGGGGCACGGGTATAGGGTTAAACAAATGAAGCGTTTTCCTCAAATGAAAAAGGAAAAACAGGTCTCCTCTGTGGAGGATGATATCCATGTACGTTTTGTTTACCGTGAGGCCCTAATGTATGACATCCAAGCCGGAGTTCCTTATTCAAATGTTAACTTGTGCTCTCTTTGCTACAGGCGAACATGTGGTTAGGTACTTTGTTGATGGAACACAGTGACGATATATATCGGATGAAGGGTCTTCTTTCTGTGGAGGGCATGGATGAAAGATTTGTCTTTCAGGTAAGCTTGATCAATCGGGATAGTCATATCTTTCCGCTCTCTTTGAAATCCCACCGAATTAGTATACATATGATAAAACTTCCCTACATGCATCATTTCATTAATCTTTGTGGATACGGTCCGGTTTCAATTTGTTTTTTGGCTTGTTGGAACAGGGAGTTCATGACATTTTCCAGGGATCTCCTGATCGGGAATGGGCCCCAGATGAACCAAGAATCAACAAGATTGTATTTATAGGGAAAAACTTGGAAAAGGAGGCCTTGGAGAAGGGTTTCAAGGCTTGCCTGCTGTAGTGTAACGCTATGGCTGAAACGGTCCTGTGTATCTGTTTTTCATGGTACTGTTTTTTATATTATATCCTTCCATGAAAATGTGTGTTCAGGATCAAATTTTTTTGTGGACGTCTGTACAAATACTTTTCTCGATAAGAAATTTTTGTAGTCCTTTTGGCCCAGGAGGTAAATGGAATGGGGTTAGGCATATTTGCAGCGTGTAAATTCTGAATACACGTTATTCAGAAGCTACCCAACATGGCGAGATTGCCGTTTCTACACATTTTTAAGTATGCAGCGTGTAAATTCTGAATACACGTTATTCAGAAGCTACCCAACATGGCGAGATTGCCGTTTCTACACATTTTTAAGTATGCAGCGTGTAAATTCTGAATACACGTTATTCAGAAGCTACCCAACATGGCGAGATTGCCGTTTCTACACATTTTTAAGTTTCAACTTCAAAAATTTACTCAATCGATGTTTGAGCCCGGGGAGTCGTGGTTGGGGCCGGCCGGCCGTCGGCTGCCGGTCGGCTGCCGGTCGGTAGGGTTCAGAAAATGGCGAGTTCAATCCTCCCGCCGAACGGCCCGGGTAATTTGAATTTGAAATTTGAATCAAGCGACTCTGATTCTCCGAGTATTAAGATGTAGGAACTAGGAGGTGCAATAAATAAATAAATAAATAAAATTTAAAATAAATAAAAAACGCAACTTTTTCTGGGATATTCTCGATTCTCCTGCAATTAGGGTTAATCTTCATTATTACGTTTGATAATAAGAGAATAAAATCGTAGCTCGGCGATTTGGTGAATTCTAATTTAGGGCACCCAAAGGTGAGTTCCGTGACAAAGAAGGAGATTTTAATGGCACGCCGCACCGTCCTGTGATGTCTTTAACATTCTTCTGAGTTCTGAGATCGCAAAAAGCAAGGTAGTTGTTTTTTAGCGTTTTAGGGTTCAAGAAGGTCCCGCCCAAAGCCCTAAAAAGAAGGAAAAGTGAAAACCCTAATTCGCCCTTTGACCCCAGGGTGACCCCGAGTTACGGCACTGAACCCTAACCCGAGTTCACTCGTTTGTCTGCGCTTCCCAACGTGTAATATCGCGAGACTGGAGACGGAAAGGGCTGAGAGAGAGAGAGAGAGAGAGAGAGAGGGGGAGAGTGAGGAGGGAGACAGCTTTCTTTGAGGCTAAAGCCGAGGATTTTCTCCCTCTTCTTTTACTATCACATGGAATCTATCCAAGTAGTTTTCTCTCTCTAGCCTCTGTACCAGTATTTATTCACCTCTTTTTTTTTTAAGTTTTTTTTCCTGTTGTTAGGGTTTTTGTTAGGGTTTATCTGCTATTGCGATGGAGTTGCAGGGTTTTTGCCATGAGGCTCTCTTGTTAGAGAGAATGGTCGCTTCTGTAATGGAAGCGGTTGTCGTGGAAGCTGTTTCGGTTGTGTCTAAATCTGCTCTGTGGCTTCTTATGAAGGTATGAAGCTTCACCTTCTATTTTCTTTCTCTGACTTCTATTTTTTTTTTTTTTTTGGTTTTCTTAAATTAGTAAGACAGTATTTTTGTTTGTGCGCTTTATTTTTCAAAGTTTGTACTGCTTCTGAGGCTGTAGTGGCGATGATTCGGGTGTTTGTAGTTTTGTGCTTTTGCTTTTCCTATAGTCGGTGAAATTGGACTTTTTATTTCCTTGGTTTTTATTTGTCTTGTTCTTCTTTGAAAGCTGAGATTTCTTTATAGTTTAGGGTTCTTGCAGAAGGCCTTCTCTTTCAGAATGAGAATTGATGTTGTGTTTTTACTTGTCGGAGACAAGCGGTCTCAAAGTCTTTCGATGACGGCCGATTAGTGGGACGTTTTTTTTCTAATACCGCGTTCCTGAGTCTAGGGTTTTTCCTTAAAACTGTTGTTGATACTTTCTGGTATTTTCTTTTTTATTTGCACTTGAATTTGAGTCAATGTCTTGAATGCATGGAACTCAAGCAGCGGTCTGATTGGTTGTTACAGCAATCTACTCTGAAGATATTTTCCCATTTTTTGCTTCTCTTATTGTATTTCTTACGTTTGTAGATGTGGATAAGCTTTTTTGTGCTGGTATTTTTAGTGTTAGAATGATGTCATCTGTATTATTGATGTTTAAACTTATAAAGCTGGGATCTTTTGTTGCTTTTCCTGTTTAAAATTTGAAAAGGCATATTCGTGCAGTGCCTTTTCCTCATTATTTGGGAAAATTAGTTTTTGCAACGTAAGATAGATTTTTTCTTTTCTTGTAAGTGGTCTTGTTATATATTTGCAAACCAACATTCGTTAACTGTTTGTATATAGATTTTTTTCCCAAAAAGGATCTGTATGTTAATGCATCTGGTCACTCCTGTTGCTAAATCTGGTTTTGTTTTGAAAAAATATTCAGTGACTTCCAGGTTTCATTGTGTGGCGAAAGAGGAATTAATGCCTCATAAAAACATATACCTAAAGCAATTCATTTGTTACCAACTTGCCTCTTTTGCTTTTACATGTGTTTTATTAGTTTTAATGACATCAAGCAGAAACGAGGTCTTCGGGATGAAATGAAATTTTACCTTTTCTATCCAGTTCTGCTTGGTTTCTGCTACACCTTTGTGTCTTCGCTCATTAGCAAAATGAATTATCACAAAATTTTATCTATATGTCATGTTCAGCTAAGGATTGTTTGCCCTCTCTTTTTTCTCTATTTTCAGATGTCATTTGGATCAATTTCAAGTGATGCATTGCCATGTAGTGCCAGCATTCATGAGAGGTTGGTGGAATCTTACTGTCATTTAGTGTAGTACTAGAAACCAGTTATAACCAGATTTTGGTGTAAGCTGGATAACAATGTTGTATATGTGGTGTTTCAGGGATATACTCTCTCTCATCGGCCAAAAAATTCCCAGACCTGGTACCCAAGAGAACAAGGATGATGGAGAGACAGATGACGATGAAGATGATGAGGATGAGGAAGATGGGGATGAGCCAGATGATGATGGTGGCGAGGAGGAAGCATCGGGTGATGAAGGGAATGACAATGAGGATGATGATCAGGAAGATGACCCTGAAGCCAACGGTGAAGGTGGGAGTGAGGATGAAGAAGACGATGATGATGACGATGACGATGACGACGGCGATGATGATGAGGAAGAAGAGGACGATGATGACGACGATGAGGAGATCCCTCAGCCACCAGCCAAGAAGAGGAAGTGAAATTGTTAGTTTTGTTAGTTTTTTTTTTTTTTTTCTTTTCTTTTGCCTCCCTTTGGAGTAGTAGAGTTTAGAGAGGTAGCGAAATGGTGGTTTGGCTTGATAGAGTAGGAATATTGCCCATGTTGTGAATGAACTTCGTTCAACCTATATATATCTAAGATGTTTACACTAAATTGCTCTCCTTCTGTTTATGGCATGAAGTGCTCATTGTTTGGGCAATGAATTGTAGGATTAAGTATCTGCTTGAGGTAGTGGCCAAGGTGCGGTAGTATATTAAAAAAACTCTTGCTTCCTGCTGAAAAATCAGTTCCAATGGCGTGCTAACTGATTTTTGTATGTCCGCAATCGTGTTGGTATGCTTGTTATACGATATGAAGCTGAGATGGTATCCAGGGCCACGGATTGCCTTCGTGAAATAGCTATTGTTCGGTCGACTTGAAGGTTGCTTTAGGAGCATGGAAATAACCATACGCGATATCTGCACAGTACTGATGATCAATGCATTGTTGCCTTCACGAATTCGTGAATTAGCAAGGAACTGGGTTTTCTAGAGCTCAAGGTCGCTAACTGACCACTCACGAACATGATAATGGGCCAAAATCCCCAGCAAAGTTAGATCATCTTCAAGGCAGAAAGCTTGTAGCTCAAACCCAGCAAAGACTCAACCCACAAAACCCCTTCATCACGATGCATTTACATCGGTTCCCCAGAATCTGGATGAAACCCGGAAGAGTGACTGAAAAAAGACCAAATACAACATCCCGGTAAAACCATAGAACTCCACTACGAAGCACATCCCCAGAAAACAGGGACTAACAAGCGAGTAGCTAAATCAGCTTTAGTACCGTAATCAGCACTAGTACCTAAGGCTGATCCAGGATGGAATTGCATGATTGGCATCCACAGAAAAACTACAAACTGTGCTCTGGAATCCTGAATGAATTGACAGCCACTGATAAACTAGTTTTAAACTTTCCTCACAATTTTCTTCTGTTTTCCCTTTGAAGATCAGCTCGAATAGGTTGTTAATCAGATCTATAAGGTTTACAATCATACAGCCACCCGCGCAAAGTTGGAATATTTTAGGGCATGGATAACTTTTTCCAGAATGTCCCATTCCTTTCATCAAGTTTTTCTCCTAAACCAAACCAACGCAGTGGGTGATCAAAAGTGTTAGTTTCTCCGAGCAAAGACAAGGTGCCTCACTTTCATGTAGAGTAGACCCTGGCCCCTGAACTCTTGCATAGCTACAATGATTCTAAGAACAAATGTAGACACAGGGAGTATGTCTCCATGAGCATTGAGCAGAAGTTTGAGTCTTTCTATCAACATTCAATATGCAACAAATTTTTAAAGTCAAGTCAAATTACTAGTTCCAATTTCCAAATGATATGTTTCCATGGATTGAAGCCGACAAGTTTCAGCAGACATATGAAGAAAACAAATACAATAAAAGCAGAGTCACCAGAGATCTTAGCCAGTTATTTGATTCTGAACCTCTATTTTAAGAAGGCAAATCCAAATAGGATGATAACACTGAGACATAGATTATTTGCTTTATCGAGAAGCAGCAAACTCACTCAGGCAACTTCCCTGATCGGAAAATAGCAAATTTGGAAACCTTGGAGTACTCGTAGGAAATCCCATGCTTCGTGAGAAGGTCCTCCAGCAATTTCTTTGCCTTGTCCGGCTCGGCGCTCTCACACTCGATTTCATAACTGGTACCGAAATCGTATTGGGTTTCATCAAGCTCTAACTTGAGCCCCTCCCAATCGTATACGGCCCGAACATTCCGAAACCCTCCCAAGCAAACGAACCCCTTCTCCCCAATCCATTCGAATTCGTCCTTGACCCTCTTCAGGATTCTAGAATTTTCGACGGCGGCGAGGCGCCAAGGCTCGGAGACACAGGCTCGGGCGATGGCAGGGTCCAGGGGCTCCTCATCCTCCTCGACGCGGCTGACACCATCGACGATGGAGGCCCGAGCTTTGAGAGAGACGACGCAGTGTGAATCACCGTCGTAGAAACGAAGCCGGAGGACGGCGAGCTTGGAGGAGAGCTCCCGATGGGAGCCATCAAAGAATACGTTCTCCTGGAGGAGGGTTTTGAGGTGGAAAGGGGCAAGAAGGTCGGAGACGGATTGGTGGGCGCGCCGGTCGGGCAGCAGGAGCTTCACTTCGACTTCCATGGCCCTGCCGTGATCAAGGTTACTGATCGTTCTGAAAAAGACCGATCCGGTGGGGCTTCGGAGGCAGTTTGGAAGGGTCCAAATGGTGGAGGAGGAAAGCGGCAGTAGACGAGGCAGCGCCAGAGGTGGAAGCGGAGGCGGCTGTAGAGGAAGAGGTAGAGGTGCTGAGTCTACGGGCTTCCTCGATCTCTTCCTTATCTTCGATCTTCACTTGCGTCCTGCTCGGCTTCCGCCGCAGCATCTTCTTCTCTTCTCAGGAGAAAAAGGGTGTGGGAGGAGAGCGAGGAAACCATTGCGCTTCCGTTTCACCACTAAAATAGTCAAAAGAGACAGACCTAAAGAGATTGGGTTTCACGACAGCACTTTTTGGGGGTAAAACAATGAGTAAAAAAACTTTTGGGCCCGTCTCCTGAAACCATGTGTTGAACCAGGTTAAGCTAACTGATTATTATTTTTAAGAGCGTTAATACGAGCACATAAAAGTATTACATTAAGGGTTTACATTGCTTCCACCCAGGCAAGAGATAAACTCGGCGATCACAATGTAAAAATATTAAAGTAAAAAAAGAGAGTATTGATATTATTTGTTTATTTTTAATTATTTAAGTAAAAAATTGATTATTAAATAAGAATGAATAATACCAGTTGCACCTACAACATACAACATAGTATTTTTTTGAAGTACCAACCAATCATAAATATTAAAAAACGATAAAAGAAAATATTTTTTTTATGAAATCCTAAATTCTAAAGTGTTTTAGGTACAACTAACATTTTCCTTTTTAAATAGAAAGAATAAAAAATAAAATATTAATTTTTTATAACCATTTACTCATTTACCATTTTACCACTTAATAAATCGAACGAAAATGGAAATAACTATTTTGAACTCTTACACATTAGTATTATCATTATGTGTTATGTGTTGAGTTGCGATTAGTGTTTTAAAAACCGAACCGAACCGGCCGGTTCGATTGAGTTCAACTGGAACCGGGACTTTGAACGATTTGATTTGCTAAGAAACCCAAAATGGTGTTTTGAGCGGTTCAATCGCTGAATCGGAAATCGGACTGGACCGGTTGAACCGGTTTACTTACTTTTTTAGTATTTTAAATCTTATTTTTTGTATATATAAATTTTATTAAGTATTTTTTAATTAAAAAAAACTCATACCCATTGAACCCGTTTGATCCAGTTGAACCAGAATTTGAGGCTCCACAGTATCACCAGTTTGGTTTTTAAAACATTGGTTTTAATACATAAAAGCACACAAAAAGTGTTCTAGTTATTCTTTTTGGAGTTGGACTCGTTCAACAAGAAGATATCGTGAGCACACTGGATAAATCAAGAAGACTGCATGATTTTGAGGGAAACTAGTTCTGGTCTCAATTGGAACAAAAAAAGTTTGTTGTTCTATTTCAATCAGGTTGAACTAGTAAGAGTGGTTCTTATCTTAAAATACTAGGTAATATAGTAATTATAGATAGAAAAATTATATCAGTACTATTATATTTTATTGTGGGGCTTTACATAATGGCAACTTAGTTGGCCATCCAAATAAGGTTTACCCATTGAATTAGAAGATAATTTAGACTTCATATCTTAGATGCCGAGCAATAATACTTGGCATTACTAGTATCACCACTCCTATAGTTATATTGATGAAATTTTAGTAAACCACAATTTTGATAATTTTTTTTTTGGCTGTTGAATAATAAATGTCGTTTTCCTCGTTTAATGAGGATTGAAGAGTGTTTAATAAATTATCTTGTTAAAAGGCACAAATAGCATTTAATAAACTATCGGGTATCGTCTTTGCAGTTTCACCTAAAAATAAATGCACCTATAAGTTTATAACCTTTCGAAATTGATTACATGTCCAATCGTTGTTGGGCCTAGAGGTACAAGGAGCAGTGACCATGGCATAATTGATTAGGTTGCGTTTCGGCCCTTTCCGTTTTCAAACCTCGGTTTTTTCTTTTCAAAACTATGTTGACATGAAATAACCCCAAGAGGCTAATTCAACAGAACCAGTTAGCCAGCCCCAATTTAAACTTTTTTCTGAGCTAGCGACTTGATTTGGTCTGATAACAATCAAGTTTATAAACGGTATACAAAAAAGAAAGAAGATATTACAAACACTACTCTATCAATTATAAATCTCCTAAAATCTGATAATTTTAGTTATTCTTGTATGCATAATAAGTACTTATCTATTATTGTTTCACTCAGTAATCAGGTACGTAATCACTGTGCAATGGGTGATATAACTTCGTATATTTCGTATTTGTTGAAGCAAAAATTAGATTTTGTAAATTTGTAGTAAAAACGGTGCAATTATTTGTTCCGGATAACTAGACTTCAACATTATGTCTATACATTATCCCCGCATTGAAGTCAAGAATTTAATGGTAAAAGTTATATAATGGATGGCATTAATTAAAACCTAATGCCTGTACCCTTTAAGCTCGCCTCTACTACATGGTTAATTATGTGAATAGTGAGTGTATATAAATTATAGTGATGGCATCCGCGTGCCCAGAAAGAATGACAGATCCCAGCGACCTCTCTCTGTCCTGCATCGCGTCTGGACTCCGCGAGAAGGGAGTTGGGCGGTCTCCATCCGCGCATCCGAAGAAATCGACATAGTTTAATTCCGATCTGTAGAGTTGGTGGGGGGCTGTTGATTTGATTTCAGCTCAAGCAAAGGGGGATATGAAACTGGATTAATTAATCCTGAACAACGACGAGTACTATCTGCCAACTGACGACACTTCTGTCGTTGCAACTTGCAAGCAGTAGATGAGAGATGAGATGAAGGAAAGAGACCTGGATCAAGCATGTCTGAAACATTAAGTTGCGGGAATTCGAAAAAAGTCAACCTCAGAGTCGGTTTCTTGTCATTCTCCTCGAGTGGGGTTCGATCAAACAAGTCTCCGTCGTTAAATATATGATTGTTTGTCGATGAGCAGGTTTCATTAATCTGGTGAACAGACGCGAAAGGGGTCGTCGGTATGATATGACTTTCACCCAAGATGTGATGTGGAAAGGGTATGCGAATGATGGGAGATTGAAACAGAGGCCAAAATGCAGAACAATGGATAAAACTAAATCGTCGTGTGGAGACAAACGGAGCAGGTCATTTTCTGGGGATTTATTTGCGGACTCCGCGCGGAAGTGCGGATGCATGGACCCTGCGAATCAATTAATGTTATTAATGGAAGCCTGGAGCTCGGTAAGGGTCTCTTCTGCAAAACCTTCTCCAGCTTTGTGGAGGGTAAGTACAACCCACCAAAAAGAAATATATTTTCTGGGAGATGGTGCTGCATACCTCTGCTTTCGAGCATGCATCGACATTGCGAGAGGTCCATTCATGGTTTCGAGACTTTCTAGATTCTGTTCACCATCTTCTAGCAATTATTTTTGGTTACTGGTGGAGTACTCCGTTCGGAAATCCTCAACATCTGTTACTATGACGCCATGTTATCTCCAGAGACGAATGGAGTCGAGGCGAACTGGGTTGAGAATGGAGTCGAGGCGAACTGGGTTGAGAATGGATTCAACATTTCAATTATCGGGCCGATTTCAGAGATGGGGCGGGGGAGATGGCATCTACTCCGGTCCTTACGTACCTTTTAATAAAAGGCAACAAAGAACACTAATGTCTTCTCCGGGTCGAAGCTTAATGAGTATCATGTATTCAAATTTTTTTTTTTATATAATGATCGGCTTTAGTTGTTACGATCAATGCGTCAATAGATACGAAAGTCATCATCATTCACTAATTGACATTAAAATATGTGAGAAGAAGAAAGCGTCGGAAGCTTTCTCCTTTTTTTTCTGAAATTATGGCTCTTTTTTTTACTGTAAGTGACTGCCACAGATCGATACTGACATGGAGAAACTTATAAAGATAATGGGTAAGCAAATAGTACCCTGTAAAAGACCAGGATTCACTGTGGAGAGCCACGTGAAAGGGAGGGGGAGGCGCATTAGTTTGGTAGATGCAGCTGCTCCATCGGGAAAGCATCTCTTGCAGATGCTTGCAAACCAAATAAACTCACCTTCCTGAATTTTATGATAATCGGGAATAAAATAGGTGGGGAGCTTTTGATTTTACAATGGCATTCAATATGACGGGAACAGTGGTTTTTAACCTTGTTAGAGTGCATTTGTATAACAGTATAAAGCGGCACCTTCCACCTATTTTTGTGCAAAGATCCTTGCAGAGGATCCAGACTCGCCTGAAGATTTATCTGATTTTTCTTTTTTGGTCAGGGAGGAGTAAATGCTAAGATCTTTGTAAAGAGTCAACCGCCCTCTCACACACTTTCTTTCGGTTTAATTTATTCACGAGTAATCTACCCATCTTCGGAATGAAGGGAACAGTCATGGTCCATGGAGGTACAATCCTCAGCGCGTGTACTTAAAAACAAGAAACTTTTGCACCAACCTCGCATGTAAAGAACCATCCCGTCGTAAGACAGCAAGGCTAAATCATCTCTGCAGTATCAACAAATGTAAAGCAACACCAATGTCTGCTCTTCTTTTTATTTGATTCTGCAGAGTCTCTGACAAAGCATAAGCACCCGTCTTCTTCTTTCTTGAGCTCGCTTTGCATTCTCCTTCCGATTCCTGCTCTGCATTTTAGCACCTTTTTCTAGTTCTGTCTGCGACACAGAAAATCCTTTAGCTCTCGAGATGGGTGCCTTTTTCCTGCTGCGCCGTTTATGTGTTTCGGTCTTCATCTTCGTACTTCAGCTCGGCCAAAATGCTAAGGGAGCTTCGGAGAGTGACGCTGTCCAGGGGACTGTTTCCATCAATGGAGACTCAGTTATCGGAAGAATAGATGGTGACTTTGTGTGCGCTACTTTGGATTGGTGGCCTCCTGAGAAATGTGATTACGGGACCTGTAGCTGGGATCACGCTTCCCTCCTCAATCTGGTACTTGACATTTGCAAATGTTTTTCCACTGATCCCTGATTCAGGTGCCCTGCATTTGGCATAGTTTGCCTTTACTTTCTTCCCCTTGCCGGGATTTACTAAGAATATGGACTTCCTTGTTGCTTGCTTCAATGTTTTAAAATGCCTGCAATGGATTATAAGTTGGGTCTGGGAGTATGTTTGCTTGCTTTCATTTGGGATTAGTTCATCCACCATCTGTAGATTTTTACCTGTCTTCACCATTGAAACAGTTTCTTTTACTGTTATTTGCGTTTTTGATGGTTGGATTAAGGAAAACGACAAGCTAAATTAATTGTCTTCGCGAGATGTAGACAATAGTATACAGTTTTCGCGAGGAATGCTAAAATCAAAAAACACAACATGGAGTAGTTGAAGTTGATTTCAATTAGTTTGTACTTTGTACCTGATAGGAGTTTCTAAAATTGATTGTCTTCGTCTCTTCAATTTCTCCGCCTGTTTTTCCTTTTCATTACATACTTGAGCTCAATTCTGTTTCTAGTAAAGGATGAAACAATTTCACCAGCTCCTCAGTTGTTTTTCATATATTTAATATTGGAAAGGGTACCTGAAATTCCCTTGTGTTAACACACATATACACCTTTTTGCAGGATCTTAGCAATATCATTCTCTTGAATGCAATCAAAGGTAATCTTTGTTTTATTTCCCGGTTGTTTTAAAATGATATTCATAACGACTTACACTGTTCTTAATGAAATGTATTTGGTTTACTATTTTTAGCTGATTGAACTTCTAAAATCTATTTTTCTTTGATTTATAGCATTTTCTCCGCTGAAAATTCGTCTGGGAGGGACCTTGCAAGATAAGGTGATATATGCAACAGAAGACTCGCAACAACCTTGCCCGTCATTCATCAAAAACAGTTCTGAGCTATTTGGTTTCAGCCAAGGTTGCTTACCCATGTCTAGATGGGATGAATTGAATGGTTTCTTTTCGAAAGCCAAGTAAGATACAATTTCATGATCGACCAGCTTTGATTTTACCTCTTCGCAAAAGCTCAAAAAGACATATCTTCTGCAATTTTCATTCCTTAAAAGACTTCATCTTCTTCTATGTAAAATCATGATGGACAGTTTCATATATTCTTTGTGCAGTACGTGAGATGAGAGACTTTCTTGTGGATTGGAAACAGCACATATGTTCCTAAACATTTAATTTTTCTATTCAGGGTTAGAGTTATTTTTGGTTTAAATGCATTAAATGGAAGGATACCATCGTCAGATGGTTCAATGGGCGGTCCATGGGACTCCACCAATGCTGCATCACTTATTCATTACAGTGTCAACAAGGGGTACTCTATCCATGGTTGGGAGCTGGGTAAGCACAACCTCCTGTCCTTGCTTTTTCATTCACCAAACATAAACGTGTTAAGAATCCTCCATGTCACATTTCTGCGAAGAATTTCTTTGCTTACAAGGAAGCTAGATCAATCTGCATTTCCACAAAGAGTTTCTCTTGGTATGCAATAGAGAAATGTAAACGACAATGAATCTCTTGTTAAATTCTCACTGTTTCTCTCTTCATCTTGCATTTATTGGAGGGATGGTAGAAGCTGAATACAGGAAACTATCTTTCAAGCAAAAAAGACTTAAGCATATTTAAAATACTGACTTTTTATTTACAGGAAATGAATTGAGTGGCAGTGGAGTTGGAGCAAGAATTGGAGCTGCTCAATATGCTGCTGATATGCTTTCTCTCGACTCTCTTGTTCAAGATTTCTATGAAGGCTATGAGGTTAAGCCACTACTACTGGCACCTGGAGGTTTCTTTGATGCAAACTGGTTTCAAGAACTTATCAATAAATCAGCACCTAATGCACTTGATGTTGTTACCCATCACATATATAATCTTGGCCCAGGTATTTTGATGTTCATTGTTTTTTTCATTATACCTTTTGTGGTATATTTTGGTTTTGTTATTATTATTTCAAGCATCAGAATGCTACAAGGGTCATGTACACCTCCATTCGATTATGCAGGTGTTGATGAGCACCTAATTGAGAAGATTTTGGATCCCAACTATCTTGATGGTGAGGCAAATACATTTAGGGACCTACAAAACATTCTCACTAGTTCCAATACACCCGTCACTGCATGGGTGGGGGAAGCAGGGGGAGCCTATAACAGCGGGCATAACCATGTGACAAATGCATTTGTGTTTAGCTTCTGGTTAGTGAAGATCATTTTTTTGTGGTTTTAACTTGTTTTTGCTTGGGACTTACGTTATTAACTGCAGGTACCTGGATCAGATGGGCATGGCAGCCACGTATGACACCAAGACTTACTGTAGACAAAGTTTAATTGGTGGAAATTATGGTTTACTCAACACATCCACCTTTGTTCCAAATCCAGATTACTACAGGTATTTCTTACTGATAACTGCTTTCAATTGATGAGATAGAACAATTCTTATATTATCTGGTATATCCCATGGAAACAAAAAAGTAAAGCTTTTTCAGAATTTGTGCTTCTTAGCTAAAATGAAGTTATGATTTTAAATCATGTGTTCAGCGCAGTAGCCAGTTACATAAATGTTTGTTGACCTATATTCTGCTATCTTCATACAGTGCCTTGCTGTGGCATAGATTAATGGGAAGAAAAGTTCTTTCAGCAAAGTTTTCAGGGACAAATAAAACCCGAGCATATGCACACTGTGCTAAAGTTTCTGTAAGTACACATCGTTGTTCATTTTCTAATAACTTTTAACATATGTCATTAGTTCTTAAGGAGAACCAGTTTCTCCAAGAAACTCACAAACCGATTCCGCAAAATGGCAGCTACTGGTATCACTAATCACTAGTTGCAGGTGCAATGTCTTCGCTAATTGCATCATTGCCAATGCTGCATTTTTTAATAAGTCCTCTCTTGTTCCAACTTCCAGGCCACTGTTTTCTAATTCATCAACTGCCTTTGTTGCAGGAGGGAATAACCTTACTCTTGATAAACCTGGATGGTAACAAAACAGTTTATGTTGATGTTGCCGCTCCCTCAGCCATCAGCCTTAGAGTTTCACAACACAGACATAAACATTCAAAGAAAACACATTTTAAAACTGGTCACGTTCAGAAAAGTAGCAGCAGCGGAATAAGAGAGGAGTACCACCTTAGACCACAGGATGGGAATATTCAAAGCCAAACTATGTTGCTAAATGGCAACATCTTGGCTCCAACGCCGGACGGAGAAATGCCTTCGTTGGATCCAATAAAAGTTAATTCTTCAGAAGCAATTGTTGTTTATCCGTTCTCTATTGTTTTTGCTCACCTTCCTGATATTCTCGTCCCTGCCTGTAGAGACTAGGCATGTATACAGAAAATGTGTATCGATTTGGTTGATTGTGGAGTTGCCAATTTCCAAACCTACACGGGCCAAAGGGTGAAGACCCATTCCGTGTTGGAAATGAGATGCAACGAAATTTGTAATATTTGTTTGACATTCGTAAAATAATAAGAACAGAGAGCAAGTTTTCAAGGGTTGTGTTTCGTAGAGAGATTAATCCGGTTCCCCGTCCCTGAAGCACCAAAGCTGAAGCCTTTGAAATGTAACACATGTTCCCTTAACACACTGTATACGTAGCTGAAATCTTCAAATGGTGTTAACTTCTTTTTCTTTCGCTACCTAGTCAGTGTTCGCCAACAAGTGGTGTAATATGTGCATCCTGTGGAGAATACAATATACAACAAGTTTTCTGATCTACAAAAATGATACAGGGGCCTCCCCATGCAATAGACATTTGAGGCCAAAGAAGGAACAGTTGCATTGACTGACTCGCAAAGCTTTCATGATTAATCAATCTTTGAAAAACTTTGAGGCTTACTGCTTGCAAATGCCAACCATACAACCGTACCAGTTAAATAGAAGAAAATTGATGGGGCAAATAGTGAAAGCTGCAGAAAAGATAAGGAAGAATATTAAACCGCCTCCAAAATCAGAATATATGGACCATTCCATGAAAAAAACATCCTTACACTCCATGAATGTGTTGAATCAAGAAGATAACCAGTGAGTGCAACGCCGACAATCCCAGGAATTGCTCCAACTGTGTTAGTGATTCCCTGTAAAGTGCAGGCGGTGTTAGCTGTAATATATGAAAGCTCCCCTTTAAAGCATCAGAATTAAGGAAATCATGTCTTAACTAGCCTAAGAATCAAGCAGTCACAACTAGCAAAGAATGATGACCACATCCAATATTCTTCCAGCAACAAGCCTATTTTTCACAATAAAAAAGTACCTTTGAGCAGATTATACTAGCTAAACTAATAATGAAATCCTTTCTGGATGACTGCTAGAGATTCTAGTAATACAAAGAAGTCGCAATGAAGCAGTCCACATATTTAGTACCACATCCAGCACAAAAGTTTAGGGAAGAAATCATTTTAACACAAAGCCCCATCCTGGTAAGTTGTGTAATTTGATAGTCCCAGACAGTCTGCTGTTAGACAATTTAAAAGATAACCCAAATCCAAAGAGAATGTGATTCCAATAATCAAATGACAACTCTCAAAGTGATAGAAACTCTCATAAAATTAGATAAAACCAGGTTAAGAAACTTTTCAGCTACCCAATTCCTCTAATAAGGATGCAAATCAAATGAGAACGGCTCCTTATTATAAGTATAGAAACATCATAGTTCTCAAGTTCCACAGAAAGTTGATAATTTTACACCTTTATTTTGTAGATATTACAGACAATAAGAACATAAAATCACCAGATAAAATAAGTTTTTTTAAAGAAATATAGGCCGGTTTACGAATATAAGATTATACCAACCTGGAAAGTTCATGAAAAAGAGAAAAAGTCAGGGCCACCTTGTCCACTCCATATGACAATGTTCGTTAGTTGACAATAGAAGCATGTTTATTTTCATTTTGACATCATCATTTGTAAGCAAGAAAGTACAAGAATTGACATACCAAAAGTATACTTGCATATTCCGGAGAAATGTCCTGGTGCGTACAATATAATCCTGCACAGGATTTTGCATTTGGACAGGTAAGGTAACCTAATTATTTGACTGTGGGAAAGCTAGCAAATGCTCAACTGTCTCAAAATGAAAATAGCAAAAGATCTACCTGAAAGAGCAAAACTTGAGAGACCTAAACCACTAGCAAGAATTAATACCATTTCCCAAGGAGGCAATCCTAAATCCAAAGAGGAAATAGTCATGCAAACAGCAGGAGACAGAAAGGCAATACTTTGGCAAATTTTTCGTACCTACACGTCCCAAGTGGTTTGATCAGACACTGAACCGGCAAAATTTCAGTTGAAGTATGCAAGCTAAAAAACAAGTATTAAATGTATAATCAAGATCTAGGAAAAGAATGAAAACACCCACCAAACCACTTATTATTCTTTAGATATTCACAGCAATATAAGGTGATACATTAGTTCGAACAGTGGAAAGCATTGGTTACGAATGGTGAGTAATAGGTTTCCTAAGTGGTTAGCTATTTCTAAATGACTTTAATATAAATTAAAAGAAACATGATAACAGAAAACCCACAAGACAGTTTGCTTGCCTACCTTGGTGGTCTCAACACCATTTGAGATTAAATTATCAGCAAAAAGTGCCGCTAAGGTGGTTACAATAATTGATCCCAAAGGAGGAAGGACTGATACCTGCATAAGTAATTTGAAAATCATATTCAGCAATTTTCAGTGCCGTAGCAATGAACCTTGGTTGCACAAACATGCTCACCATGTTAGGTTTATTATATTAGGATCAATGAGAAAAATTAAATTGAAGTATAAATTTATAGCAGTTGCCAATTTGAGATTCACAATAGACTAAATTGGTTTTCGTTTTCTAAAGTATTACACTAAAAATCTATCACAATTACAATTATAATTTTCGATGTCAGTAGCTTTTTCCAGAAAATAGCTTCCTGTATTGAGCTACACCTGGAAGGACATAAGGATTCTCAGATGCATAACTTTGTTTACTTAACTGCCAATGTATTCTTTAAGGGACATAAAATTATACTTAATTAGATGAAGAATTTGTATAAAAATGCAGATGATTCCATTAAGTGTATAAGCATTCTTTAAGAGACATAAAATTATACTTAATTAGATGAAAGATTTGTATAAAATGAAGATGACTCCATTAAGTGTATCAGCAGCCTTTTATTTCCCTGTAACACTCCTTGAAACTCAATAAGGGCAACTTTAAAAGAACCCTTTATTTTACATAGGAACTCAAAGATTTCACTCTTTTCATGAAATAACTCAAATTTATGTTGTCCCTGGATACCTTCGGGAATTTGGAGATCAAACACAATTTCTTGTTCTGTTTTTGTTGTTGTTGTTTTCCAATTGTAATTATATTATTTGCAAGTGAAATTTACTCTTTACATACCCATGCAGCTTCCGTCAGGTTTAGGTTGAGCTCCTCACTGTAGAAAAAGCACTTGAAACTCTTAATTTCTGTAATAGGTTCAACAATTCAGAAAAAAGCAAGAAATAGATAAGTTTACAACAGAAGAAGAAAAGAAGAAACCAGTAAACATCCCATATCCATATATTTGCAAGTGCAAATTGGAATGTGGGTGTTTACAGACTCTTCTGAGGGAGTTGCATAGATGAGTATCACCTACACCGCATATCATTCAACAAAGGAAGGATGCAAAAACAAAGCCAATTTTTAGAAGAGATTCTTGAGGTTTATTAGAATGTGATGAAGATCAAATGCAGCATATAATTAAGACTACAAATCAACCAACATAAAATAACTCAAGTTAAAGTAAGAAGAGATGGATAGTAAAAAGGAAGCCTATTCCTTACCATCAGAGTCAACATAATAAAACAACAATTAATGAAGAGGTTGCAAATAGTGAATGGCTCACGTTAGAGAAAATAATAGTAGGAGCAACTTTGCACTAATGGGTACAAGATGTTTCCTAATGCTGACTATGAGGGAGCTCATATGATAACGCAAAAAGTAAACATAATAAACAACAGTATCAATTAAGAAGAGGTTGCATATAGTGAATGCCTCACGTTAGAGGAACAAATAGGAGTAAATTTGCACTAACTGTACCAGATGTTTGCTAAAGCTTACTAAGAGGGAGCTCATATTATAACCCAAAAAAGGGGAACTAAAATGTTTACTTCCAGCAATAAATAGCAAAAAAGATGGTAAGATAAAGAGTTTTATCATACCTAAAATAAAAAGTTTTAGTCATACCTAAAATACGTAGGGAGCCATGATAGACATGTGTAATGGCCCCAACTACCACAGAAGTGTGCATATATCATAGCCCATACTGCTGGACTTTTGAAGAATGCCTCCCAAGGAATGTCCTACAAAAAATAAAAGTTAAGGATGACATAACATGGAAAAAAGGCAACCTCAGAGCATTCTAACAAACAAATTCTTCACATGCTTGAGTTCACACTTTTGTTCTTTTGATATGGATTTTGAAGTTTATTCTTGCACCTGAACACAGTGATAAAAAAAAAATATCTACTTCAAATGAGGACAGGAAAAGCTAACTCCATAGCATACAACAGACCCTAAAGGTTTTTTC
This sequence comes from Aristolochia contorta, assembly GCA_022405105.1. NCBI lineage: Eukaryota > Viridiplantae > Streptophyta > Magnoliopsida > Piperales > Aristolochiaceae > Aristolochia > Aristolochia contorta. The sequence continues at coordinate 15,979,312 of CM039668.1, read as the reverse complement.
AGTTGTTGGAGTCAATAATTAGTCACAATGGACAGACAGTGATTTGAGTCTACAAGTTTGTGTGATTTATTTAAGAGAGAGTGAGAGTGATAATGCTTGTTGAATTAGTCAGGGGCTACAATAGGGTTGATCATGTTAGTTTCACCTCCTGTTTGTATAATGTGTGCCTCTCAGATGGTGGAATCGACATATTTAAACTGAAAAAATGCAATTTATATCACAGTACCACAAGAACACATGTTAGTTGGTTCCTGGTGAGTTGGACAAAATTTCTAGTTGATGGCCAACCTGAACCACAGAATCAAGTTGGGGCATCGACCACAAATTCAAATAGATTTAGCTGTTACCTTCTGTAAAATAAATTAAAAAGCTAGATGCCTTCTCAGAGAAAAAAAATAAAGCTCTACTAAAATTTTTATAGATGCAGGTGAGAGAATTGTGTAGTACATGCTTATTCCATGAAGTTGACAACAGGACATTGAAATTTTGTACCTGATACGAGCATTTCCTATCTCATATCTTTATTGAGCTCTGTTTCTGAGCCAGTTCTAATCAAAATCAAGGGTCTCACAGAGTGAGTTCTCATCTAAATGATAGTATGTGTTTCTTCCATATTTGTTCTCTATCACAACCTTTCAGCATTTTCTTAGAAATCATAATACCAATGATTTTTACTGTCCAAAATTGAACATATGAAATGCACCTCAACAAAAAATGGAAAGATATTTTTTCGAAACAAAACACTAAATTATAGCGAAAATGTAAATACCAAGTAACAAAGATTTAAAACAAACTGTTACATGTCTACAGCCGTCCTAAGAGATGCTGCATTTCTTTTTTTTTTTTTTTTTTTTTTTTTGTTGAAATGGGAACACTTCTATCAATAATCAGTACAGAACAAAGCTGATTACAGCAGCTTAATAGTAGAACTCTGGAAAAAGCTGATTACAGCAGCTAATAGTAAAACTCTGGACAAAGCAGATTACAACAGCTAATAGTAGTACAATGGCCACGTACAAAGTTCTTATAAAAGTAGAAAGCAGCATATTTCAGTATAGACTAATGCTATGCGCACCCACAAGAGTACGCATTTGGGCTACCCTTCTGACGTGGGTGCATAGCGCCTTGATATTGATTTTCAGTCCAGAAATCGAGGCACCAATTATGCACCCACGTCAGAGGGGTAGCTCAAAAGTGTACCCTCATGGGTGCACGTAGCAATTTTCTTTCAGTATAAATATATAACATCAAAACAATTACCACTACCTGAATTGATACAACCAATTCACTCAATGATGTCTTCCTTGATTGTATAACAGAGGTCGATGTGGAGGACAAGCTGCTACTAGCTGCTGCAGACCATCCTGTCATAAGCAACATACCATTTCCATTTAGAAAAGCTAAACATGTGAACGCCATTGAAGGAACTGAAATTTCATTTGCAATCATTTGAATTTTTTTTTGAACAAGTCATATTGTTAGGGGAAAATGAAACTAGTGGTGGAGGAAGAAGAAATCAAATATTTAGATGAAAACAAACTCCACGAAGTATCTTTTCTTCATAAAGTTCCCATTACCATTAACCAAAAGACGCTAACAATGCATGGCCAAGAATTTTCTCTCTCTCTCTCTCTCTCTCTCTCTCTCTTTTATTATTTTGCAAAATGACCAGAATTACAATATTTCAAAAGAATAAGCAGTAAAGTCCAAAAGAAAATTTCAAACAGTTCTTCACAAGAAGAAAACAATAAAAATATTTCAATATGTAGGAATGAACTATGAAACAACATCAGAACACTGCCAGAGCTAACAACCAGAATAAAGTAAAAAAGTACAAATTATAAGTATCTAAAGGCAAAGTTATGTGGAATGAACTATGAAACAACATCAGTACAGTGCCAGAGCTAACAATCAGAATAGAGTAAAAAAGTAAAAATTTAAAGTATCTAAAGGCAGAGTTACGTGTATTACAAGACAGACTTATTTGAACACAAAATATTGTTAAATATAGAATATAAACATTTTTGTTAGATTTAGTGAAGGGAGATAGAAGATGAGAGAAAAATGAAAAGATAGGAAGAAAAGGAAGAGAGAAGGAGAGAAAGATGTTAAAGTCTTCATGACCTATAACCCTAAAACATGTATTAATAGAATCCGAAAATACAAAATTACAATGATGTCATTCATGGCTTGAGGAGCAAGTAAACTAAACAATAAACAAATAATAACTAACTGAAGTTTAGTAAAATTACTAAACTACCCCTAACTCTTAACAATTTTCAAGTCAGACCAGTACCTCACAAATAAACAGCTGAAGTCAGGAGCCTTCTTCCAGCTAAACCAATATAGGAATGTTCCCAGACAACTACCAGCCTCAGAAAACTAGTTTGTGGACACAAAAAACTGAGAAATTTTGCCCCGGATACTCTCTCTAGTATCTAATTCTACAACAATAACTTGACCCGAGAAATGAGTGCAAAATACAGATCATAAAACACAAATATAGGCCACAAAACACAACAAAAGAGCTTGGATAAAACACTCACCAAACTCATTTATTCTAGAAGACGGAGATGAGCCTTCTTTTATGAACTGAAATCCCAAGCACCTGATTCAGGGAACAAAAACTAGTGAGCATCAACCAAGCCTGGTATACTTGCTGGTGTTCTAATATTTTTTTATTAATTTTTCAGTATTCCTCTCAAGTAAGCAAAGCGATCAGGAAATTGAGCAAAATACAGCACCATTATGCTCGTTTAACCAAGAAATTCTCACTAATTTAAATGTGAAAGAATTATATTAAGCCCCACGACTGTTCTAAAGATTAAGCTTGGTTCCATCCTCAATTTACTAGGCTTTTAGGAGGTCTATCAGTCAATCTTATAACCAATGAAATTTCTTCATACTTTTCAACATTACTGAAAATTCCTCACTCAGACCTCTACCTCGCGTTCAGGCTTATTCATAACGGACACCTAAGACATGACCACGAACTCCTGATGGAGTAAATAACAGTTAGTCCTCACCTTGTGGAACCCCAAAAATAAGAAAAGAGCAAAAATTGATTGGATTACACCTTCTGGAGCCCAAAACGTAAATAAACTGAGGAGCACAAATTGGACATTGGCCAAAACACACGACCAAGCGATAACTTGTCAAAGGTTGAGTCTGGTTCCATTCCAAGATGACTAGCCTTTTAGGAGGCCATTTTAACACTTTTCCCAACTCAACACTACGAACAACCAAGAAAATGAAAATAACACAAATTTTGCAAAATTGTTTAATCGGTGAACAATAACGAAAAGGATAAGATTTTTATGAAACTTGAGTTAAACTTATTCAAAAACAAGTAGGTTGCTGCCCAAGACCTTGAAAGCATTAATGCAGAGTTACTTTCCTTAAGCAATAAAACTGCCAAAGCTATTATGGTATAACTAAATAGACCGATCTTTCAACCTTTCAATTATTTACATTGCCAGACTACAATTTTTGTGACTTTAAACTTTTCGACGCACTACAAAGATTGACTGTTACAATCTGACCACAAGCTTGACAACAAAATACACATAAGACAGCTCAAAGTTTCCCCTTATAACCTATACAGAAACAAGTACTAAGTGAACAAATGCCCTACCAGAATAAAATGTAGTTGGCATCTTGCTCGTTTTAAAATGCAAATGATGAACTTCATTGCTTCAAAACTTCAATCCACCTCTAATCTGCGATGATAAACACTTTTTATCCTATCACGTTTCTCTTTCAGAAATCACATTTTTATACTAATTTTTTCCCTTTAAGCAAATTTCCTTCCAGCTAAATCAGTTGCTTAATATATACCGTCAAAGAATTGTGTCTAAAACTTAATCAAAATGAATTGAGTCTATAAGTTAATCAAAATTAAATTAATTGGTTATAATTGAATCCTCATGTGGATAAGTACATTTAAGGAAAAAATCAATAAATATAGGATTTGATTTATTACTCACCAAAGTCCACCCAGAATGCCAAAAATGTAGAAGACGGATTCCCAACCAAAATTTTGGATCAAGGGAGGAGCCAATACAAGCCTGTAGAAGCAGAAATTTGGGATTAAAAAGAATAATCAGAAGCCACTTTTACATCACTCTTGTTGCTAGGTTATCCCTATGAAAGAAGTATTACCCTAAGACACTTCCAACACTCAAACCACCAAAGACAAATCCAACTGCTCTTGATCGCTCTTGTAACGGTATTGACCTACATAAGAAATTGCAGGGTATTTTGAGTATTACAAAAAGAAAACATAAAAACGAAGACAAGTAAATGAGCTCTATCCATAGTAACTCAAGGAGCAAGTCCATGTTGAAACAACAAACAAAATTAATGAGGCTAGGGTTTCTCAATTCATCTCCTCTTTTACTGTGTTTTGCTTGAAAGTGGATAGATATATGAATGCAAGTGATGACACGGATATTGACAAAGACTTTAATATGATTTAAAAAGAAGCATTTTCCAAAATTAATAGATGATTATAAAAAAAATAATCAGTAAATCAGAAGATGCAAAATGAACTCGCATGCAGAATCAGATTGAAATTTCCTATATCTTACCTTGCAATAAGATCAGTTGCAGCTGATGGGGAAACACCTTCTCCTATTCCAACCTTCACATAAAAAATAATAGGTATCGTTAGCCATCATGTTTAGACTTCAAGCTGGGACTCTTTTACATGAGGAACGTAGAATGATAATAATAATCGCATAAAATATAACTTTCAAAAAATAATAATAAATAAATAAAATAATCATATAAAATATCTGTAAATAAATCATCTCCTTTGAGAAACTCATTTGTAAGATTAATCACTCAAACTCATAGGATAAAGGAGAATGCAAGGTAATTCAACCTCAAGCAGCAACATGGCAGAATTTTGGAAATAAGACATCTCCTTTTCTAGAACTTCAGAAAACTAAATTCCATACCATGTCAAAATCATGTACAAAATTATGCTAAAAGTACAAATGAAAACATTTTTTTCTTCTAAAAACAACCGAAATAGCAAGTAATCACCTAGAAATAATACAATAAAGATATACCAGAATCCTTGACAAAATTAGTGCTGGCAAAGTCCCTGCAACAAGTGGAACTAGCATTGTAGCTAACGACCAGGCTAAGACTCCAAACTCAAGCACTGTCCTGCATTCACCAATCCCATAGGGTTAGACCAAAAGGAGTCATTACCTGCATGAATTGATAAGAATGTCCATTGTTAAGAGTTAGGGTAGTAATTTTATTAAACTTTAGTTAGTTATTATTTGTTTATTGTTTATTTTACTTGCTCCTCAAGCCATGAATGACATTATTGTAATTTTGTATTTTCAGATTCTATTAATACATGTTTTAGGGTTGTAGGTCAAGAAGACCTTACGACCTCTTTCTCTCTTTCTCTCTTCCTCTTCTTCCTATCTCTGCACTTTTCTCTCATCTTTTATCTTCCTTCACTAAATCTAACATGGTATTAGAGCGGGTCTGTATGTGACGACTCGTCACTTACAGAGGTCTACATTCATGTATAAGTGCTAGATGCACAACCTACTGCTCTTAAAAAAGTTTTTCTACTGCTACTGAGTCGTTGGACTTGTACTGCTGAGTCGTTGGACTTGTACTGCTGAGTCGTTGGACTTGTACTGCTGAGTCGTTGGACTTGTACTGATGAGTAGTAAGACTCGTACTGTTGAGTCGCTGAACTTGTACTGCCGAGTCATTGAACTTGTACTGCTAAGTCGTTGGATTCGTATTGCTGAGTCGTTGAACTCGTACTGCTGAGTCGTTGAACTTGTACTGCTAAGTCGTTGGATTCGTATTGCTGAGTCGTTGGATTCGTATTGCTGAGTCGTTGAACTCGTACTGCTGAGTCGTTGGACTCATACTGCTGAGTCGTTGGACTAGTACTGTTGGCATCACTGCCGTACTACTGCGTGGAAAGACTCTATATTTTACTGCCTTGGTAATTGTGCCAGACTGTTCTACAACTCACTAAAGGTCTTCGAAGAAAGGAATTTGAATATTTTCTCTCCAAGCTGGGTCTTCATGATATCTATGCTCCAGCTTGAGGGGAGTGTTAAGAGTTAGGAGTAGTTTAGTAATTTTATTAAACTTTAGTTAGTTATTATTTGTTTATTGTTTAATTTACTTGCTCCTCAAGCCATGAATGACATCATTGTAATTTTGTATTTTCGGATTCTATTAATACATGTTTTAGGGTTGTAGGTCAAGAAGACCTTACGACCTCTTTCTCACCTTCTCTCTTCCCCTTCTTCCTATCTCTGCACTTTTCTCTTATCTTTCATCTTCCTTCACTAAATCTAACATCCATCACTGTAACTTTAAATGTACCAAACCAACTTCCCTTTCACACTTTCTATCACATATATTATGGCTTGGAAGCAATCCTAACAGTCAGTTCATTTTTATGCATTCAAAGAATTATCTTTTTGATTTTCAAAAAAAAAGGATTTATCTTCTACAGAATTTATCCATCCCACTATTACCTATAAGTGATAATGGTACGATCTAAGGAGTTTAGTAGGAAGGACCAAGCCCCTTGCATGAAGGCAAATGTGCTAAGGTGCCAAAGCTTTGGAGATGAGAAAAAAATCATGAAGGAAAAAACTCAGGAATAATCTCATTGATAGAGGATATTCCTTAAGATTACATGGTGGTGAGACCTTTTTTATATTGAACAAGCCTTAAGCAGGAAAATGATATTAACTTTGGCTGTGACAACATCCATTCATATAGCCTATTTTAATTGCCAAACTATCCCATTTGAATCTACTTCAAATGTCCCTTTTTTTATACAATTCCTTCATTAACCTCTTCAGTGGTCATGTTTCTATGGTTGAAGACCAGAGGAAAGCTGACGTAGAACTTAATTCACGTTTGAAGGTTTTCTTCTTCGCCTTGTCAGTAGTATGATCCAAAAATATCTGTCAATCTACACGGAGGATCTCGTAAGATTTTAGTTTCAACCTACCTTCCTTTGAATATCTTTGCGAGCCATCCGCCAGGTAACTGGCTTAAAGCGTATCCCCAGAAGAAGGACGACTGAACTAATCCAGCCATTGATGAGTTCCAACCAAACTGATGAGACATGGGAATGATGGCAATGCTCAAATTTACCTGTCATAATAAAATATAGAGAAATTAAGGACTTGAGATACCTTATACTTGCCCATCACGATAATAGATCAAATTTCCAAAATTAACTAGAAAAGGAGCAGCACAGGATACGATTTTGAAATGATCGGTAAGACTATGGCAGTGGACAATAAACTTCTGCCGGCACATGATAGAATCAATAATGTTCCCAGCATATATTTTTGGCATGCCTATCCAGTAAGCACATATCTTGGCATGCCTACCCAGTAAGCACATATTTTGGCATGCCTACCCAGTAAGCACATATTTTGGCATGCCTACCCAGTAAGCACATATTTTGGCATGCCTACCCAGTAAGCACATATTTTGGCATGCCTACCCAGTAAGCACATATTATAGCGTCTAGTAATCATATGAGCACGACAAAATGGACTCCAGACACGAGAGAACTTAGAATTTCAGCCAAATTTTTCTATTTTTTCTCGTGCTCGCGGGAGCTAGGATTTAATTCTCCCTGTTGTCTTGATCAGAATATATGATATGATTAAAACTAATTGTCTGAAATCTTTCGAGATTCAAAGTTTCTCGACCGGGCCGTCTCGGCTAAATTAACGAAAAAACTGAATAGAGCACCAGACCAATACCTTGTCCATGTTACAGATGACAAAGGCAAGCGATGTAGTTCCAATGAGCTTATAACGCTGCGGTAAGTGCTTCCAAGGAGGCCATTTCCCATTGAATTCCTCAATCCCGACAGAAGTTTTCTCCACATCCCATATAGCACTTCTACTCTCTACATTTTCGATTATTTCAGACTTTTCTTCGTCGGAAACGCCTCCCTTCTTGGCTTTAGTGATGGAGAATGCCCTGCCTCCGGCCGATAATTTTGGCGGGAAGAAACGGAAGTGACGTTGGTAAACAGTTGAAATTGAACTCGAACGAGAGTTGCTGCGGATGTTTTCCGAGCTAGGAGATTTTGTAAGACGACCCGAATTTCGGAGACTGTAAGTCGCCGCCATTAATGATGATAGAAGATAGTGAAGGATAATATCAGGAAGAAGAAGAAGAATGATCTGTAGCGCGAAGAGCTAAAAATCCAATTGACAGTTTCCGGGTTGGAAGAAGCCCGGGCAAGAAGTGAAAGAAGCAACAAACGGTACGTCGGTGGAGCCCACAGCGCAACCATGGTTCCCGATCAGTGGTTGAGGATAGCGGAAGTGTTCTGTGACTTCGATGGGGAACTCCGGGACTGCAGATTGAGTGTCCGACACATCTTAGAGTGGCGTGTCGAGTTCTGAGTCCGTGACTTCTGCGCGAATACCAAATTATGGTGGCCAAATTCCTTAGCTGTACCAGGAGGTTAAATGTTTTTAATTATGAATTATGAATAAAAAAAATAGATATTATAACTTAAAATAATATTACCTTAATGACGGAATATATTCAAGCCCATGAATGGAACTATAGGAGTTATCTGGTTCTATTTGCATTTTGAATTATTTGACATTACAAGATTATATCAGAGATTATAGAATTAGAAACTCAAAATAAATCAGTGAAATAAAATTAAAGGGTGAGCAGTCCTTTTTCTAAATTATGGAAGTCTCAGACTGAGTTTAAATAGTATGTTATATCTAGAAAAGAATAATATTATATCCACTTTACTAGAGCACTTTGTGCACTTTCCCTCTCACTTTAGCGGTGGATATTAAAATATTCATGGTGGGTCCTGTTGCTACAGTAATACAACAAAGTGCTCCAAAGTAAATTAAATATAGCATCTAGAAAACTTCTAATATTGAAAATAGAATAGGTTAAGGAAAATATAAAGGGTGTTTTTTTTTAATTAATGTAGGTGACTAGTTGTGAGATTAGAATTCAAGCACATAATATAGAAAAACTATGATATAAGTACTGTAGGTTTTTATTTCCAAGACTTTACATTTTTATGTGCAATCCACTAAGAGATAAACTTAATATAAAATTTATGAGATTTTAATTTTTTAATAAAATATTATTAACCTATTCTTTGGGTAAACCCTAAACCCTGGATTTTCTCCTAACTAGATTGCCAATTAAGCTACGTCAGAAAGTAAAAAATAGAAGTAAAATCATGAAATACTAATATTATTTTTAATATAAATTTTTCACTTTATATTTGAGTTTTAACTATTTGAAGCTGTATATTGAAAAGCGGCCAGCCCAGCCGGTTTCAGTAAATGTTGAACCAAAATCCGAAAATATTCCGTTGTTTAAAAGGCTAGATCCGGTTTTCTCTCAAACTATGTGAACCAGTAGTCCGGTCTAACTTCGAATCGGTCCACTCAAATCAAGCCACACGTAAGTAGATAGCATAACATCACTTTGGTCAATTTAAAAACATATAATATTTTATAGAGAGGTGATATGTTTACTGTCAAATTTTACTGTGGCAGTTTATAACGTGACGTGGTATCCTAATTGGCAGTCTAGGTAGAAAAAAAATAATTTTAGTACTACCATATTTTATGGTGAGTTTTTACATCCTACATGGTTGTCCTCTTAGCAACCTCGTTGACAATCCAAATAAGGTTTAGAGTATAGGCTAACATAAAGAATAAGAAAGATAGTTTTTATTTTATCGCTTAAGCTTTAGAGTATAGAACTCCATATCACGCTTTAACCTCTCGTGGCAAAACGTATATCACCGCTCTTTATAGAAAAAATAAATACCAATATCGCTGCCCGGGTGCAATGCTAAGAAAACCATTTCATGTCCCTCGGCTCTGGACCGGGTTCCTACCGACCCAGAAACCCTCCCCTATTAAATCGTCATACCATTTCTCACTGCACCTGTTCTCTCTTTCGTTCTCCTCGGACCTATCCAGACGCAGTCACTCTCACTGCGCACTACCAGTTTCCGAAACCATGTCTGCCTACCGTGGAAAATACGCCGGTAACTCATAGTTGCTTTTCATTTGTCTGTCTTTATTATCGTTTTTTCTTTTTATTTCTACTATGATGAGCTGAGGTATCCTTTAGAAGGATTTGAGGTATGAGGCTTAGATCTTGCTGTATGCTGGTTAATTCGTCTCCTTTTTCTTGTCTTTTATGTGGCGCTGTTCTTACTTCTTTTTGGATTTTCAGATCCAAGCGTTTCTTCCACATGTTTGGATTTTGCTTCTTCTCTTTGCCCTGTTTGCCTGATATTGACCCATTTTTTTTGGACAATTCAAAGAATAAAGTGCTTATGGTTTTTCTAAGGAGGAGACTTAGCATCGATGGGCGATGATTCTGTATCTATCGTTGCAATTTCCCTCTAAGACGTCTTTTATCCTTTAATATGTCAAGTCGACGCTTTTTTCGTTTAGTGTTGTTCTAATCTATCCTTGCTAGCTTTCTTTACAATTTATTACTTGTTGCAGTTACTGATTAAGTGTATCTTGGAATGCTCAGCTATAACTGCTCACGTACTACTATTTCGTCGAATCACGCGTTTTCTTCAAAAGTTTACATGATAATACACCTACCACTTGAAAACACTCTTCGAACAAAACATTTTCTCATCCCAATTGTGCATCGTTGTAATCATTACTCATGGTTGAAGACATAAATTGCAAAACATCCTATTATGTCTATTTGGATATAGTTGCAATAGAACAGCTCATCTTGGACTTTTGGTAAAAATTTCTGCTGTGCTCGTTTGTCCTTTAGTGTTATGAGGCATTTATTGTATTTTTTTTAATTTTATTTTCACAAGTGCTTTGTTCTAAATACCTCCACTGATGATGAGAATTCTCATCTGCATTTGACTCTTTAGGGCACCGACATCACAACCATCTTGGCCATGCTTGCTTGAATCCAACTTGATTCATGCTTCACTGCGTCAAAATAAAAACTTTGTTGTTCTATCAGTGTTAAACTGGCTTTCGTCTAGAAGGGCATCTCAACTCAGTTTTCTTAGCATTGCAGGGGTCCATTCAGAGCTTCTGGATGCTAGTTGGTCCTACTTTCAAGAATTTGATTTTGTGCTTGATCTGTTTTAATAGTCACTGTTTGAATTTATATTTAGAACTACATTCATGAGTATAACTATTAAACAGTAATATACCGTAATTTGATTTTGTAATTACAACTAAAGCCTCTTTTCTGCCTTTAGTTGGTGCGATCAGTTAAAATCCCCACAGAAGTAGTAGATTGTATGTGATGAAATCTTCAGCCATACTTTAATATGTAATTGCTTTTGAACTTATAAAATAGGTCTGATGACTGTTATGCAGACTAGCATCTAACGGGGCATCTGTTGTAGTGTCCAGTCCTCCTAGATTTTTTTTCTTTCTCTTGGTCTTTAATGAATCATTGCGTCATTTAGAAAAATAGAAAACTGCAGTCGAGATTAAAAGGATCTATCAAGTCTATAATTATTGGTTTATCTTTTTTCTTTGTTTGAGTCCAAAAAGTTTGTTTATTTGTGTTAATATTAACCAATCTAAAATGGCATCTGCTTTCATTGATTATTCTGATTGTTTTACTGGGTTATGGGTCTTGTCTGTGTTTGCTATTTAATAGTAAGGTTTAAATCTGATCACATTTCATATGCAGATGAGCTCATCAAGAATGCTGCCTACATTGGTACCCCCGGCAAGGGAATCCTTGCTGCAGATGAATCTACTGGGACCATTGGCAAGCGACTTGCTAGCATTAATGTTGAGAACATTGAGTCCAATCGTCGGGCCCTCAGAGAGCTTCTCTTTTGTGCTCCTGGAGCTTTGGAATACCTGAGTGGTGTGATCCTTTTTGAAGAAACTCTTTACCAGAAGACTGCCTCAGGGAAGCCTTTTGTGGATGTCCTTAAAGAAGGAGGAGTCCTTCCAGGTATTAAGGTTGACAAAGGCACAGTTGAGCTCGCTGGCACTAATGGTGAGACTACCACTCAGGGTCATGATGGCCTTGCACAACGTTGCCAGCAGTACTATGCTGCCGGTGCTCGCTTTGCCAAGTGGAGGGCTGTCCTGAAGATTGGCCCCAATGAACCATCACAACTGTCAATCAATGAGAATGCCAATGGGTTGGCTCGATATGCTATCATCTGCCAGGAGAATGGGCTGGTGCCAATTGTGGAGCCTGAAATTCTGGTTGATGGACCCCATGACATTAACCGCTGTGCTGAAGTGACCGAACGGGTTCTTGCAGCATGCTACAAGGCTCTGAACGAGCACAAGGTACTTCTTGAAGGCACTCTTCTGAAGCCAAACATGGTGACTCCAGGTTCTGAGTCTAAGAAGGTATCCTCGAAAGTGGTGGCTGAGAACACTGTGTGGGCTCTTCAGAGGACGGTCCCTGCAGCTGTGCCTGCAATTGTGTTCTTGTCAGGTGGGCAGAGTGAGGAGGAGGCTACCTTGAACTTGAACGCGATGAACCAGTTTGAGGGTAAGAAGCCATGGAGTCTCTCATTTTCCTTTGGGCGGGCCCTGCAGCAAAGCACCCTCAAGACTTGGCAAGGGAAGGAGGAGAATGTGGAGAAAGCAAGAGCAGCATTTTTGTCTCGTTGCAAAGCAAACTCAGAAGCAACATTGGGCAAGTACAAGGGCGATGCTGCCAAGAGCGAAGGTGCCTCTGAGAGTCTTCATGTGAAGGACTACAAGTACTGATCACCCATTTTACCCTTTTTTGTTTTTTCCATCGAGGGTAGTGACTAGCTTATGGAAGAGTGTTTTTCTCTCTATAGAGTCGTTGAGAATTTTATTTGATGGTATTGAGTATGCGTGTTGAATAAATAGCTTCTTTCTAGGTCAAATTTTCAGAATGCTTCTTTGATAAGGTTGACGAAATCGGGAGGAATGAGTTGTTTGGTTCTTTTTTCTATTGTCCGCTGGAACTTTATCAGAGAGTGATTTATGGAATTTATCATGGTTATGCATGCTTGTATTCGATATTCTGTGTACCTGAAATTTTGTTAAGTATGGGCGGTTGGTAATGGATGTTTTTTGAAGTCTGAAAAACAATAGGTTCCTCTCGACCAAGAATGAGAACTGTACGCTTTCTAGGCTTGGCTACTGGCATTCTTCACTAACGTAATCTATAACTTATGTGAGGAATCGATAAGTAAATCTTGCTGTGTTGGAGAAATCTATTGCGGATCTTGCTCTGTTGAAGTTTGGTATATGAGGACTCCTTGAAGCAGCAAGTAGGAAAGCGAGAAAATTGTAGATGTTAAGCATGGTTGGAAAGTTCTCCATGTCATTTGCTTGTGGGTGTAAAGATCAAGTCCAGTCATGCAGAAAATATTTTGTGCTGTAACCTTGTTAAGAACAAGTTCAGTTAAACCGACAGAAAGTTATCTTGCGCTGAGGTTTTTTCTTACCGGTGGGGTTTCATCTCTAGATTTAAATAGTGGTTTCTGGGTGACAAAAACTTTAAAAGGTTTTAAGTTTTAAACTGTATAATTTTATTTGTCTTAGAGAACAATACCCAGGAAAAAGTCTTTTGTGGCTCTTACAGGTGCTATCATATGCGGAAGCCGGTGGACTTATCTACAGTACACAATACATATGACGATTTGGGGGTCTTATTTAAGCTCTCCATCGTTTCCCCAGTGGGTCTTATTTAATGTCATATGGATGCAAATGCTCCTAGGAGAACTGAATTGGGGAGTTATGGCTCTTAGATTTCTTTTTCCGATTCTAGTAGTTATCAAGTAGAACTGGGAAGCAGAAGCATCTGTAATCCCTAATCGTTAGGATGTTAGTAAGCACAAAAAAAAAAAAAAAAAAAAAAACAAAATGAAAACCACTGTTTGCATGGAAAAACATTGCACTACTTGTGAAAGCAGAGGTTTCTTCCCACCAAGCTGTTTTAAGTCAAACCGCTGTCTTTACCACTCTTCCAATTTTATTTAAAAATAAAAAATTATGATAGAAATCTAGTACCCGGGAAAACGAAAGCCTTTCCCTCTGGGCTTTTTTTTTTATCTAAATCTTCTTAAACGAAAACTGTTAACAATATTTTTTTATTTTGTTTTCTCAACTTCTTCATATAAATTAATAAATGATTCACTTTTTAATATTTTGTGTAATATCAATCAATAGCACCACATTTAAGAAAAATATATACTAATATTGTATTGTTTTTACTTTTAATAATATTGGAATCTCCGAGCATGAATCTCAAAGCGTCTTTGTGTGTATTTAGTTAGTCAGTTGAGCAGCCCGGTTGTAGAGAAATCAATTCGGTCAAGTAGTAACTCAAGTCTGGTCTAAGTTCTCACAAGTCTTCAAATCCCACTAATAAAGTGGTTATGTGGAAAACCCCGGATCCGGTCAAACCGTGATACATTTGCGTAGAATAAATTAATAATATTTTACTAAAAAATTAAAATCTTACAGATTTTATTTCCCAAATTATTTCTTACTAAAGTGTAACGTGGACTCAAGTTTGGAAGTAAAAATCCGCAATAATTATATATTAATTACGAGTGGAGCCAAAGTCTTGAAATTAAAAATCCGCAATAATTATATATTCATTGCGAGTGGAGCCACCTTACTTCAAGCCAGGAAGGTGGAAAATGGGATGCCCCCCTCTGTACGCAGTATAAGTACCCACTTCTTCTTCTTCTCTCTGTAATTGACGTCGACTATTACGTTTGGGGACGATGGAGGACTACTCTTGGGCTTGCTTCCTCTTACTTTTGTGGGTGCTCTCTTCCCTTCTGATCCGATCCTCGCTCCGGCGACGCCACCAGCCGAGCTCTGATCTGGCCAATTTGCCGAGTCCGCCGGCGTTACCGATCATCGGCCACCTCCACCTCATGGGCCCCCTCATGCACCTCCACCTCCGTCGTCTCTCCGATCGATACGGCCCACTCTTTCACCTCCGCCTCGGCTCCCTCGGTTCCGTCGTCGTCGCCTCCTCTTCTTCCATGGCCGAAGAGTTCCTCAAGACCCACGAGCTCTGTTTCACCTCCCGTCCCGGCGTATCCGGATCCGAGTACTCCGGCGACGACACCGGCGGCTTCACCCTGAGCCCTTACGGCCCTTACTGGAAATTCCTCAAAAAACTGTCCGTCACGCTTCTCTTCTCCAACAAGATGCTCCACCGGACCGTCGGAGTTCGCAGAGAGGAGCTCGTCTGCCTCCTCCGCTACCTCCACCACAAGTCCACCGTCGGCGAGCCCGCCGACCTCCCTCTCGCTCTCACCACCCTATCCAACAACGTGATCAGCCGGATGTTGATGAGCGAGAGGTGCTCTGGGAGCGCGAACCAGGCCGAGAAATGCAGGGAAGCCGTGGAAGAGATTTTGGAGATGACATGGAAGCTGAACACCTTGACGACGTGGGGCCATTTCTGGGGCTTCGACGTGTTTGGGTATCGAAAGAGACTCAAGGTGGTTCACCGGACGTACAAGATGCTGATGGAGCGAATCATGGACGACCACGAAAGGAAGGAGAAACAGAGGAGGGAGATGGGCGGCGGTGAAGAGAACGAAAATGAAGATATCATGGACATTCTTCTCCGAGTTTCCAAAGACGATGAAGCCGAGGTGAAAATGAACAGAGACAACGTTAGAGTTTTCATAACGGTAAGCTGCCAAACTTTCCCTCTTTTTTCATTACTCTGTTTCTTCATACTAATTGACCGATAAACCCATCATCAATCTCCACATTTTAGTTGATATAATCAATTTTTAACTTTTGATTCTACTTAAAAATCTTCTTATAGTTCAAACCCATAAGTTTCTCCACTTGTATATATCTCAGGATATCTTCACGGCGGGAACTGAGACTTCGTCGAAAGCCCTGCTCTGGTCTCTGGCCGAGCTCATAAACCACCCCTCCATCTTTCAAAAGGCGAGAGAAGAGATAGAGTCGGTGGTGGGTAAGAACAGGCTGGTGGAAGAGTCCGATATCCCTAATCTACCTTACCTCCAGGCCGTCGTGAAAGAGACTCTGCGACTTCACCCCGTGGCTCCGGTCATCATAAGAGAATGCAGCCAAGACTGCAGAGTGATGGGCGTGGACATATCCAGAGGCACGAAGCTTTTCGTCAACATCTGGGCCATCGGCAGGGACGCCGCCGACTGGAAAGACCCGCTCGAGTACACGCCGGAGAGGTTCATGAACGACGAAAACCCCATCGACATCAGGGGGCAGCACTTCCAGCTTTTGCCGTTCGGAAGAGGAAGGAGGATGTGCTTAGGCTTCCCCTTGGCGATTCCGGTCATTCAAGCCACCCTCGCTGCCTTGATTCAGTGCTTTGACTGGAAGCCCGTGGGTCAACCGGACCCGGCAAGGATCGATCTGGAAGAGAAACCTGGATTCACGGTGTCCCTCGCGCGTCCTCTCTACTGCATTCCCGTGCCTCACCTGAGACCATTCCATGAATCCATTCCAGTACTCGATCGAGAGTAAATTGAGAATCCACATGCATGTATCAATCGTTCCGCCTCCTTCCCCACGGAACAGAGCTTGGTGTAACAACATGCATCTTCGTGTAATATTACAGCTGAGAGAAATAAAAAGTGGCATAAATCTATGCTCCAGTGGTGTTATATATACACATTTGCATCCACGTCAAATCTTGCACACCACTGTGCACCAGTGTCATACACAGCATTACTCATAAATCTTTGTTCCTTAGATGCATCCATGACTTCTTGAACACCTTATGTACAATCAATAATACATCAGTTTTTTCATAATTAGTTATTACCTGGGTATGAAGTATCAACTTACTCTCTCAATTGCTTGGCTAGCTAGTGCAAATTAGTTGGTTGAGGTCTATCTAAAAATAACTTTTTTCCATTAGTAAGTAGGTATTTTTTTCACCGCTGGTATTTCATCAATGAGGGCC
Organism: Aristolochia contorta; assembly: GCA_022405105.1. Lineage (NCBI taxonomy): Eukaryota > Viridiplantae > Streptophyta > Magnoliopsida > Piperales > Aristolochiaceae > Aristolochia > Aristolochia contorta. The sequence continues at coordinate 15,962,344 of CM039668.1, read as the reverse complement.
GAACTTATCTCTAATGAGTAATGACTAACATCAGTACACACCACCGTGCTCCAGTGCCATATGCATAGCATTACCCATAAAAAAATTTCCATCAACATGCATCTGCATTAATTATACAATCAATAATGCGATATGTTTTTCCAAAACTTATTCCCTAGTTATGAAGTAACAACTTATCCTCTCAATTGCTTAGCTAGAGCAAAGTTGGACGAGCGCTAGGTCTATCCAAAATGACTTTTTTTCTCCATTAGTAAGTCGGTATTATTTTTCTGCTGGTATTTCATCAATGTGAGACTTATCTCTAATGACGAACATGAGTAACAGTATAGTGATAACTAATTAAAATTTAAAAAAAAAAAAAAATCTTCCGAAGACTTGTATGTGGAAAGTCCAAAAAATTTAGCCGACGGGATAAGGCTGTCTTCTTCTTCAGTCTCAGCTCCGACAATCGCTTTCAATGCTGTTTGCTGCCCTAATATTATTACTCCACGAATAATATAGACAAAAGAGTTGCAAAACAAACACGCAAAAGGATTACATAAGCTTAGAGCTTCAAATATTGACTCGTGTTTCAAAGCATCGTTCACCAGAAAATATATATATATATATAAAGTACTCATGGTCGTGGGTAGAGGTGGTGCCCTGCATGTGAGAAGGTGGGCAGTACCTGCACGGTGGAGAAGATACCGGGCTATGTGCCGATAAAGAGTGATGGTAACATGGAAGGCCAGGACCATCCAATTGACTCGTTTGGCCGCCACAATAGAAGTCAAGGCCCTCCACTCTCCCGAGGTCTCCGTTTGGAACATGGAAGGCCAGGACCATCCGGGAGCTTCAGCTGACGTACGTACGTTATCCTCCTCCGTCACGAGTGTCACGACCATTCATTTGTCGAAGGAGGGGTCGACAAAGTCAATGAAGTTGTCTATTTCTAACAAGTGGATAGTTGCTTAGACTACGTTACTGTCCCAATACTCGGATTCTTTCGTATATGTTTTTTCTTTTATTTAGTGTCATTCCGAGCTCGGCGGTCGCTGTTTTTAGTCTCTGCTGCGCTGGAGATCCCAAGGAAAACTCATAAAGAAGGGTTGCATTATTATCACCGCCACCCAGAAAGGAGGAGACTTTGAAGAGGACAGACCCTAATTCATTACAGCAGATAGGCCACATGAACTGACGCACCCACCCCTACTCTTGCGAGCAGGGTAAGGCAGCGAGGGAAGAAGGTGGTGGTTGTTGGAAGGATTGTGAACTACGTAGTTTATAACATTGATGATCATGACTATACAAAATCTGCGTTGAGATTTCTCTGAACTAAAAAAGAATATCCTCTCGAGATTAAGATCAAATCATCATACACTTCAATAATCAAGATTTGTGGAGGAAATGGAATTCCCAAAGATAACTCCATTCAATGAATTTGTCTCATTGTGGATCATCAGTACTAAAGACTTGATTTTTTTTTTTTTCTTTCTGGGGTACTAGAAAGAAAGAAAGAAAGAAAAAAAAGAGCAGACCTGAATGGTTGACTCGGGCGTCCACTAATCTAACCAATCATATAAATGCAGCGCCCACCCTCTCAATTACAAGATCATTTATACATGCCACTGATTTCCATGGTAGGGAGGGAGACATATACGGTCAGTTCCCTTCGTCGATCCATCTACCGAGTGAACTCGCCTTTCTTTCTAGGTAGCATCTCCATGGAGAAGATGGTACTAAGCGTGGAGACGTATGTTCTCTTGCTTCTCATCTGGTTCTTCTCCACTCTCTTCTTCCATTCCTTTCTCATGAAACGTCGCTCCGTGAATAATCCTCGTCTGCCTCCTACCCCTCTCTCTCTCCCCCTCATCGGCCACCTTTACCTCTTCGGCCCCCTTCACCACCGTTCATTCAGAAACCTAGCTCGACGATTTGGGCCTCTCGTCCGCCTCCGTCTCGGCTCCCTCGGCTCCGTCGTCTCCGTCTGCTCTCCTGCCATGGCCAGAGAGCTGTTCAAGACCCACGATGTTAACTTCGCCTCGCGACCTCGCCTCGCGGGGCTGGAGTACATCGGGGAGGGGGATTCGCGTTTCGCGTTTGCCTCCTACGGCCCTTACTGGAAGTTCATGAAGAAGCTCTGCGTCAACGAGCTCTTCTCCGTCAGAAAACTCGACAGGATAGTCAGAATCCGCCGCGAGGAGATACACTGGCTTCTGGGTTCCTTGTCGGAGAAAGCCGGAGCCCAGGAGCCGGCCGACATGGACGCCCTTCTCACCGCTCTTACTAACAACATCATCTGCAGGATGGCGATGAGTACGCGTTGCTCCGGCAACATGAACGACGCAGAGGTGTGCAAAAAGGTGGTGCAAGAGCTGATCGAAATCGCGGCAAAACTCAATTTAGTGAACGTGTTGGGCAGCTTTATCGGAAGCATGGACGTGCTGGGGTATGGAAGAAGGTTGACGAGTGTACATGGCAAGTTTATGACGATGGTGGAAAGGATCATGAAGGAGCACGAAGCGAAACAGAGGAAGAGGAAGGAGAACGGCCGTCGTGGAGAAGAACAATATTATGAAGAGGAGGAGGAGGAGGAGGAGGATTTGATGGATATTCTTCTCAAAGCTTCCAAAGATGACAACGCAGAAATTAGGTTGCAAAGAGATGACATCAAGGTTTTTCTACAGGTATATAAATAAGAGAAATTAAACCCATCTTCTTATGATCTGTTTGATGTTGTCATGAGTTAAATATTCAATTTTTTTTTATGCAACCTGAACCCTGTTCTTTTACTCAGGATCTCTTCATAGCAGGGACAGAGACAGCGTCGGTTGCGATGCAATGGGCTCTGGCCGAACTCATCAACCACCCCGTAGCATTTAAGAAGATGCGAGAGGAGATCGAACATGCAGTGGGAAAGACAGGGAGGGTGGTCGAAGATTTGGACATTCCTAATCTGCCTTACGTTCAAGCAACGATCATGGAAACACTCAGGCTCCACCCGGCCGTGCCGTTAATCCTCAGAGAATCCAGCAGGGATTGCACTATAGCGGGGTTCGATATACCCGCAAAAACCAAAGCTTGCATCAATGTTTGGGCAATCAACAGGGACCCGGACGAGTGGGAAGACCCAGAAGAATTCCGTCCAGAGAGGTTTCTAAATTCAGATGGAACGGTCAGAAGCTCGACCGACATGAAGGGCCAGAACTTTCATTTTATCCCGTTCGGAGGAGGGCGGAGGTTGTGTCCCGGTGCATCACTAGCCCTCCGAGTGATGCACGTCGCGGTGGCAGCCATGGTCCAGTGCTTCGACTACAAGCTGGTGGGTGCTGGAGCGTCGACCAAAGTTGACATGAGAGAAACAGGAGGGTTCACCCTTCGCATGGCCCATCCGTTGATGTGCATCCCTCTTCCTCGCACCAACAAGTCGTTTCATTTATGTAAGAGGAACGAAGACTGACTGCGGGGAGGATCTCAACCTGCAAATAATCTGTATATAACCTATATATCGCCTCTCTTGTTCTCTCTCACTTCTCTCTCTCTTGCTCTCTCTCACTTGTACTCTTGCTCTCTCTTACTTGCTCCCTCTTGTTCTCTCTCTTGCTCTTTCTCTTGCTCTCTCTCTTTTTCTCTCTTGCTCTCTCTTTTTCTCTCTTGCTCTCTCTCTTTTTCTCTCTCGCTCTCTCTCTTTTTCTCTCTTGCTCTCTCTCTTTTTCTCTCTTGCTCTCTCTCTCTTGCTCTCTCTCTTGCTCTCTCTTGTTCTCTCTCCTGCTCTCTTGTTCTCTCTCCTGCTCTCTTGTTCTCTCTCCTGCTCTCTTGTTCTCTCTCAGTCGCTCTCTCTTGCTCTCTTATTTTCTCTTTTGCTCTCTCTTGTTCTCTCTCTTGCTCTCTCTTATTTTCTCTTTTGCTCTCTCTTGTTCTCTCTCTTGCTCTCTCTTATTTTCTCTTTTGCTCTCTCTTGTTCTCTCTCTTGCTCTCTCTCTCTCTCTGCACTCCATCGTGGTCCATAAAAGTAGTGATCTGCTTCCTGTATCCTAGATGTCATGACCTTCACTATATTTGATGTGGACTCATTAATGTCAGGCCACTGCATTCAAAGTTTTAGGAATTTTTGGGTATTCCTTTAGTTGGTTACAATAATTCTAAAGAGTGCACTAGCTAATAATTTTGAAGTATAATTATATAATAACATAAATCAAACTTTTAAATAATAATCCTAATCTCGATAAAAAAATATAAATGATAGACCAAAATATAATTTTAACAATTTAATTTAAAAATAATAGTTGTTCTAAATGCGTATTGTTTAGTACAATATAAATTGACAAAGCTTAATCATGACTTATATTTTGTACTCTACATGGCAAATATACTGTGTTTTTTGTGAGTGGAGATAAAGCGGGTTTAAGAATCTAGTACAGTAACAGATTCAATATGGTATCTATGACAGATAAGCAAGATTTTAGTTAAAGCCTTGTACTAAACAAAGAAGCGCCTCCGCCGCACGCCTAACCTTTATTCTTTAAACATAAACGAAAGATCTGACTTCAACAACAAGGACTACAATCTTTTATTTGGGCAACATGCTATTAAAATGAAGCAAATTTGGTCTTAAAACTCATTTTTTAGAATTAGAGTAATAAAAATGGGGGTGGTTATGTATCATATCTGCACAATGACTTAGATATGAAAAGTAAAATAATCAAATAAAAGACGCATCTTGAAAAAAAAAACACAAGCATTTCTGCTTTTAAAATTGATGTCTTGCTTATAAATTTTTATTAACCATGATAAATTGTAATAAGAAAAATGATATTAATACTTTCTAATTTTACTTTGAGGTTTTACATAGTGACATGACTGCATAGTTGGCGGCCAGGATAAAAAAAAACTAAGGTTTAATATTTTGTAATAAATAAGATAAGATCTTCAATAACTGCTACTATTATTATAACAGTGGACTGGTTGCGGGAGACCCAGTAAGTCTTTTCCTTTTTTTTTCTCCATCGACAATCAGTAAGAATTAGGAATTAGATGGAAAGTGATGCATTATCACCGTGCCTACCCTAATTCATACGCCATTATCCAGGATAAGCTTAAAAGTCCGCGCGAATGAGAAACAGAATTGGATGGGACAGCGAAATGGAAATAACGTAACTTGGGAATCTTGGCGAGAATATCGGCCTAGAAACCCCTGATGTGACGCTCCCGCGGAGGTTGGGCAGTAGTGTTGGCGTAACGAAGTCTTGCTGAGCACCTTAGCCATCTGATGACTCCGGGGCAACTCAGGATTTGTTTTTTCTTAAGAAGACAACCGTAGCCGTCGAAGGCAACACGCAAATTATGAGTCTGTTGACTGGAAGTTTAGAGAGAGGGAGTAAATGACAGAGAGACCGAGAGAGATGCCGTTGTGCCAACATCAAGCGGGCCAATGTCGGGTCAACTACTGTAAATTGAGGATTCAGCCATTATGCCGCACTTGAAAATAGAGTGATAGTGAAAAAAATGAGTGGTGTTACAAAAATGCTATATGCATTTTACTGTGCATACACATTGTGTAATTCCTCTCTTACTGTAGCAGTGGGACCTACACTATGAATATTTTAATGTCCCACCCTAATGAGAGGGAAGTGCACAAAGTGCATGCACAATAAAGTGCATATAACATTACTCTTTAATACTACAACCATTTTTACTTGGAAGGAGTCGAGATAAGAGATTAAGTAGGATCTATCTTCCTATTCTATGGGGAAATCTAAACCCTAAACCTCATTGGACTGCTAACTAGGCTACTAGGACATCCTCATCACCATATAAAGCCTCAAAGTAAAATATGACAGTCTGATATCATTTTTCTAAAAAAAATACAGATAAAACTATGATAAAATCCTGTAAAACCAATTGATGACATGGTTGAGAGATCTTATTAGAGCTGATCCTCCATTTGACTCACAAATCATTTACACTTAACATGAGTTAACAAGGGAGGAACTGAGATGAAATAAGTCGTTAAAAGAATCACTAGAGTACCTGCAGCCAAAGAGTATGATAAAGATTCCAACACATAACACCAGTCATTCTCATCACAGCCTTATGCAACGATGTTCTAAGTGAGCAACACCATTTCCATTCTATTCAACCGTGCCAAACTCCATCACAAAATTTCCCTTACTCTGTGTTCTCCTACCCCATCCATGACACTTTTGGCTTTAAGTCTCTTTTTTATGTTAATCAACCCACATTTTGTTGCAAGACACTCCACTTTTCTGCTAAACATCCTCGGGCATCATTAATAAGGTTGGCAATAGGTATGTCAAACTCCACTTTATTGTGCATGCACATTGTGTACTTCCTCTCTTACTGTAGCAGTGAGACCCACATCAGGCATATTTTAATGTCCCACCCTAATAAGAGGGAAGTGCACAAAGTGCATGCACAATAAAGTGCATATAACATTACTCCTTTAGAGTAATGCTATAGCCACTTTGAAAGTGGCTGCGCTCGGCCACATTCTGACGTGGATGGCCAACGTGGCCTTCCACGTCATAGTCTGACGAGGCATCCACTTTGAGCCACTGTCCCCCCTCCCCTCGACATTCTCCCTCTTTCCTCCCATAAAAAATTATTTCTCCCTTCTCTCTCCCTTCTCTCTCCCTTCTCTCTCCCGAACTCTCTCTTCTCTCTCTCGGACTCTCCCTTCTCTCTCCCGAACTCTCTCTTCTCTCTCCCGGACTCTCCCTTCTCTCTCCCAGACTCTCCCGAACTCTCCCGAACTCTCTCTTCCGTTCCTCCCGGCGGCGGCGGCACTTCCATTCCTCCCGGCAGCGGCAGCACTTCCGTTCCTCCCGCGGCGGCGGCGGCTTCCATTCCTCGGCGCGGCGGCGGCACTTCCGTTTCTGCCCGGCGGCGGCGGCACTTCCGTTCCTCCGGCGGCGGCGGCACTTCCGTTTCTGCCGGGCGGCGGCACTTCCGTTCCTCGGCGGCGGGCGGCACTTCCGTTTCTGCCGGGCGGCGCACTTCCGTTTCCTCCCGGTGGCGGCACTTCCGTTCCCCAACTTACGACGGACCGTGTATAAGGCTGCACAAGGGGACCATCGTTGGATTCCATCCTCATCGAGGCTTTTTTCGATCCCGTTTGCCACGACAGCAGAGAGCAGCGTGGCCTCCGTTGAAGGAAATTCTCAAGCACTACTCTCATCCCCTTTCATTGCTTGTGAGTGCTCGCGCCTTTGCTCTTGTTTTTTTCGGCTTCTTTATTGTCCATGCCTGCTATGTTGTGGCTGGATTTTTGAGGTCGGATTGAGGTTGGTTTATTGGATAATGTTAAGTGTGGGTTGGGAATACAACAGAAATATTTTTTGCTCTCAGTATGTTTTGAGTCTCGGATTTGTGCTCCCCTGTTTGTCAATTGTACTGAGATGCCCGTTAAGTCGTATTTCTTGTCATGAGATTTGGCGGGGTTAGAGAATCCTTGAATCTGTCAACAACAATGAGCTGTTCTTGTATATGAAATTGATACAAGTTGGTTCTGTTCCTATCTCGGTTTATGCCCGACTAAATGGATTTTGGTTTATTCCTTTGTCATGCCCTGTCTGAATTCGTTAACAGTGCTTTTTGCTTGAAATTTTTTTTTTGGCAAAGCTGCAATGCCGCCAGACTGCTGTATTTACCTCCGTTGCTGCTATTCTGCTCTTTTCTCAATTTATGAGTAATGTGAACTCAAGGTTGTTATGTTGAAATTTATTTAAAAACATCTCTAACTATTGCTTAGTTAGTGGAGTGTAAGTATGTTCTTAATCTAGATACTGGGTTATAGAACTAGCTTTTTTATCTGATATCAATTTTGCCATTTTATTTTTTCTGGAAAACTTGTCTCAATGGAGTTTGTCTACACATAGTGGTACTGATCTAGTTATTGAGTAGTTTTGATCTGAGAAATGTTCAATGCTTGTGGGAAAGTTTACGGCAAATTTTTCAATATCTTGGTTAAAGATGCATTGATCCAAAAGGAGTTGTATATGTAAACTATCTTTTGAATTGATTGATGCACTATAGCTAAGGTTCAAGATAATTTCCTTAGATCTGTACTTGTTTTTGTTACATAATTCTGTATCCGTGAGTGTGTGGTATGTGTATATGGGCTGTTGCACTTGACCTGTTAGACCTATTAATAGATTTGAGGAAAGAAGTGCTAGTTTACTTTTCACACTTTTATCAATTGGTATTTGAAAGCCTTTTTTGTGTTATCCATATTTTGTCAACTTTCAATCATATCTGATAATTTATTTATGATAAAATCTAAGTGAATGTAATTGTTTGAGTCTCTTGCACTTTAGTTTAAGAAACCCTGATTATTTCAGTCATATCTGATAATTTATTTGCCTTTTATTTCTGATATCCATATTTAGTCCCTTGACCTAGGATTTAAACTTTTCTCCCTTCTCGCTCTTTCTTTTCTTTTCCAAGTTCCATTTTCAGGAGGGAAAATATAACTAAGAGAGAATCACCTTTTTCTCTTGTTTTCTTTTCTCTGCAGATCTGTTTGCCTTTTTGGACTTTTTTTTGTTTCTTTTTAAGTAAGGGACTGCAAATATTATGTGTTGATCAAATGTATTACTGTTTGGATTACTTTAAGTGGATCTTTAAGCTCAAAATGGTAAGAGCACTCAAAAAGTCTTTTTTGAGGGGATGGTGGTTCGAATCCACCAAGATCCAAGATTTGTTTCTTTTTTTAAATTTCATTTATATTGCTTAAGAGTTCTACCTCAGTTTTATAATTGTGAGATGATTGGCGGAATGGCTTCTCTTGTGAAGTTTCTGTAACAAGTGTTGAGATGAAAAATTTGGAGCAACATCAATTGTCTGTTATCTTAATTGTTGTCTCTGATTTTCTTTTTATTGTCTTTTTGTTGTGGGAGAGTTCTCTACAGAGCATATTTGGAGAATGGATTTAGATCTTGCTCAAATATGGCAATCCTCCAATTGGGTCTACAGGTCCACACTTTAGCTCTAAAATTGGGTTTTAAACAGAATGATTTTGTTTCTAGTGCAATGATATTTATGTATTCCAAGTGTGGGCTTGTTGATGATTGACCGCACTCTCTCTTGAAAATGCAGGTATCATTACGTCCTACTACTCGAGACGGCGGATCAATTGAAAGTACAGAAAAACTGTGTAATTCCATGCAATTGAGCTCTTCATCAAAATGAACCAATTTGGCATAAACACTAGTATCATAAGTGCTTGCTTTGAACTGCTCTTCATCTTTTATCTCAAATGCTCAAGATTGGAATTTTAAAATCAATTAGATACAATCGGAATAACAGAATTTTTGTGAAACAAAATAAAAGAAATCACACAAGACAATAACACTCCTTACAAAAGAAAGGAAAAAAATCCTACATACTGAAAAAATCCTTTTGTTCTTTTTCACTACATGAAGCATCTCCAAATGAAATAAGATTACATGCTGAACTAATAAACATATAAGGTGTGAAAATCCAAGCTAGTTCATCTTCTTGCACTGGTGCACCATTCATTCCTGACAAGGCAATAAGAACACATTATTATTTGAATGCTACTCTGATAAAAAAACACACCATGAAGAAAGACTTGGTTTACCTGAAATATTAATGGAACCTGCGTATCAGCAATCAAATCAGTAGTCCCTTGTGTTCCTTGTGTCCCTGTTGGAGTGTCATGTTTTTCCACATTCATACCATTATTGCTTTTGCTTTTTTTTTGAGAAACCTGCGTATGCAATGTTAAAGGTCTTAACTAAATAAACGAAATAATAAAATTAAGTAATAATAGCGTACAAAATTATATCAATGTTATATACCTTCTTTGTTCGTTTAGTGCATATTGTCTCCATTATTGACTGCTTCCTTTTAGAAGGCGGTCTACCTTTCCTTCTTCTGTGATTGGATTAAGTATTTTGTCGGATATAATTCCTTCTCTTGAATTTCCTCATTTTTCAGGTTCATTGCACATGCCACATCACATAAGCCACCTAGAGTTGTAGCATGATTTTCTTGGCTACTTCTAAAAGTGATGCTTTCTTTTACAAGTGCCTCCTTCAAATCAATTATTAACTTCAGAGGCATATCATATCTATCACCAAATTCAAGAGGGTTACGTCCGCCAGTTCCATGCAATGCATATGTACGATTTCAGATCGTTCCAAAGAATTATTAATTATCAAGTAGTAGAAGCCAATGCATGTAAACGCTTAAAATCCTTTCTCCAACGGGCAAAATATAGTGAGGTGGAATTTCAAACACCTCAAAAAAACGTAGCACGGTTAAAGCATGTCTGCAAAGAATCCCCATATATTGAAATAAACGACATATGCACAAAAGCTTCTGTTCTTTTTCATCATAACTAACTGCGTACTTCACTTGCTCAACAATTTTTCCTTCTTTTCTCATAACATGTTCCAAAACTTCTAGTGTAGAAACACATCCATTCTTTTCCACTAAAGAAGCATTACAATATAATAGAGCCTTTATCTCTTCCTGAAACTTCTTAAAGATTTCATATGTGTAAATCTCACTCATCTGTTTCTCCATATGATACTTGGATATCAACGGTGGACTCATATTCAATGAATAAAAATCTGCTTGTGCTTCTTTCTCATATTTGCCTTGCAATGCAAAATCATATTTGTCAACAAACTGCTTTAACGAAGTCTTAGAATGAATATATCCATCAAAAAAGGCATTAATACTTTCACTACGTTGAGTTGTAGACATACCAGCCCAAAAATTGTTTTTCACGTAAACAGGAATCCAATTGCTTCGAATTTCATATAGTGATCGCAACCACTCATTTTCTTCAAGTTTGTATTCCTCAATCAGCTTCAACCAATTTTGCTCAAATTCTTCAATTCTCAATGATTGATACACTATTGACTTTAACTTCTTCTTAACGGATTTGTAATCATTGAGACTACCCAACTTTTGAGGAATTTTTTTCATAATATGCCACAAACATAAACGATGATGGGCATTTGGAAATACAGTGGCAATGGCGGCACATATAGACTTACATTGATCTGTAATTATTGCATTCGGGAGAATTCCAGACATACAATCGAGCCATGTTCGAAACAACCAAGTATAAGTCTCTATACTTTCATTTGCAAGCAATGCACAACCTAAAAGTATTGATTGACCATGATGGTTCACTCCAACAAAAGGAGCAAATGGCATATCGTATTTATTTGTTAAATACGTAGTATCAAAAGATATTACATCTCCAAAATATTGATATGCACTTCTTGATCTTAAATCAGCCCAAAAAACATTTCTCAATCGACTCTCAGAGTCTATATCAATCGCATAAAAAAAATTTGGATGCTTCCTTTGCATCTTAACAAAATAATTATGAATAGCTTCAGCATCTCCCTCACCAAGGTTCAACCGTCTCACTTTCTCCACATAATTTCTACATTCTTTTTCTGAAAAACTTAACTTGTCAAACCCTCCCATTCTTTTTGCCCATACTTGAACAGACTTGTTTGTACGCACCCCTGCATCATCATTATATTCAAGATTCTTCTTTACGTGATTGGGCAACCTTCTATTTGATTTGTAAAACCGTGACTTAGATGGGCTAACTACATGGTTATGATCAAGATGAACATGGCTCAGATAAAAGTACCCATCTTCATGCAATCTTGCAATAATTTTGGCCTTACAATTTGTTTTTGCTGATGGTCTTGAAAGTAAAGGATTTTGACTTTTGCTTTTTGGCTTCCCTTCTTTATCACATGCAAGTGTAAACGTTTCACATGTTCCATCTTCTCTATTGATGGAACTCCTTTTCATTATACCAAATCCAATTCGTTGAGCATATAGACCATAGAATTTTCTAACATCTTCATAAGTATTGAAAATTAACCCTAATTGAGGGGTTCCCTCTTCTTCTTGAGATAAAATTTGATCACTAGGTCTTTCCTCACAATTTTTTCATGAATAATCGGTTCAACATTCATTTCTTCTATGCTGTCATCCAAAATAACTTCCCTTACACAGCCACTATCCATTCCCTACGATTAAAACACAAAGTTTGCAAGAAAAATAAAAAGCTAGTACATCAATCTCAAAAGAATTGTAACCTAATTAAGCTCTCATGCTTTAACATTGAATAGAATAATATCATTGTAGCCAATACATTTGGATTTACAAATAACAATAATCAACATACCACTATGTAAAAGGATATTTCCTTCTATATTTTTAATTAAAAAACGTATTTAAAAATTTGGTTATGCGTTGCAGATTTCAATGGACAAACTCCATTGAGACAAGTTTTCGAGAAAAAAAATAAAATGGCAAAATTGATATCAGATAAAAAAGCTAGTTCTATAACCCAGTATCTAGATTAAGAACATACTTACACTCCACTAACTAAGCAATAGTTAGAGATGTTTTTAAATAAATTTCAACATAACAACCTTGAGTTCACATTACTCATAAATTGAGAAAAGAGCAGAATAGCAGCAACGGAGGTAAATACAGCGATCTGGCGGCATTGCAGCTTTGCCAAAAAAAAAAATTTCAAGCAAAAAGCACATTAATCTAATTCAGACGGGGCATGACAAAGGAATAAACCAAAATCCATTTAGTCGGGCATAAACCGAGATAGGAACAGAACCAACTTGTATCAATTTCATATACAAGAACAGCTCATTGTTGTTGACAGATTCAAGGATTCTCTAACCCCGCCAAATCTCATGACAAGAAATACGACTTAACGGGCATCTCAGTACAATTGACAAACAGGGGAGCACAAATCCGAGACTCAAAACATACAGAGCAAAAATATTTCTGTTGTATTCCCAACCCACACTTAACATTATCCAATAAACCAACCTCAATCCGACCTCAAAATCCAGCCACAACATAGCAGGCATGGACAATAAAGAAGAAAAAAAAACAAGAGCAAAGGCGCAGAGCACTCACAAGCAATGTAAAGGGGATGAGAGTAGTGCTTGAGAATTTCCTTCAACGGAGGCCACGCGCGTCTCGCTGTCAGGGCAAACGGGATCGAAAAAAGCCTCGATGAGGATGGAATCCAACGATGGTCCCCCTTGTGCAGCCTTATACACGAAGCCGTCGTAAGTTGGGGGAACGGAAGTGCCGCCACCGGGAGGAACGGAAGTGCCGCCGCCGGCAGGAACGGAAGTGCCGCCGCCGCCGGGAGGAACGGAAGTGCCGCCGCCGGCAGGAACGGAAGTGCCGCCGCCGCCGGGAGGAACGGAAGTGCCGCCGCCGCCGGCAGGAACGGAAGTGCCGCCGCCGCCGGGAGGAATGGAAGTGCCGCCGCCGCCGGGAGGAACGGAAGTGCTGCCGCTGCCGGGAGGAATGGAAGTGCCGCCGCCGCCGGGAGGAACGGAAGAGAGAGTTCGGGAGAGTTCGGGAGAGTTCGGGAGAGTCTGGGAGAGAGAAGGGAGAGTCCGGGAGAGAGAAGAGAGAGTTCGGGAGAGAGAAGGGAGAGTCCGAGAGAGAAGAGAGAGTTCGGAGAGAGAAGGAGAGAGAAGGAGAGAGAAGGAGAAATAATTTTTATGGGAGGAAAGAGGAGAATGTCGAGGGGAGGGGACAGTGGCTCAAAGTGGATGCCTCGTCAGACTATGACGTGGAAGGCCACGTTGGCCATCCACGTCAGAATGTGGCCGAGCGCAGCCACTTTCAAAGTGGCTATAGCATTACTCTACTCTTTAATGGGTATAACCATCTGCATGATGTTGCATCCATTAGTAGAAAAATGACTTTCATACACGGGTTTTGCTAATGACGTCTCTATAAAAAGTTCTTTAGAGGGAACTAGGTCAAACCTCTAAATAGTTGGCGATTAATCTCAACCGCCCTTAATGCATATTATTAGGGACGGGTGACAAATTACCCATCTCTAATATATATTACTAGGGATGGGTTATTAATTAACTATCACTAATGTATATTACTATGGGTGGGCGACTAATTAGCCATCACTAATGTATATTACTAGAGGTGGGCGACTAATTAGCCATCACTAATGTATATTACTAGAGGTGGGCAGCTAATTGACCATCACTAATGTATATTACTAGGGGTGGGCCACTAATTAACCATCACTAATGTACTAGCTAATGCATATAAATAGAGGCTGGTTTTTATACCTTAACCATCCCTAAAAAAAATTTTTAGAGACATAGCTCGTTTTATTATATTTTAAAACCCTAGCCTATTTTATTATATTTTAAAACCCTAACCCGTTTTTTTTTGTCTCCTTCACTAACCCTTTAATATCTCCCGCCTTCAAATTAAAGATTGAAACGCTTCTTAATTTATCCTAAAGTCTCCCGCGCCTTAAACATATAAAACTCTCCGGGGCGCTTGATCTTCTCGCACTAAAAACTTTTGCAAACTCCCGTGTACTGCCACCGATAGCAACAGGTAGATCTATCTTCGCTCTAGAGTTTTATCCCTCTTTTTATTTTTCACTTGCGGCTTTCCCGTTGGCCCAAAAGGAAAATAATAATAAAATAGGAATTGGAGTGAGGATGACCTTCAATGTTAATTAATGATTTAACAACTCTTAAAGTTTTCAACTTTATGAGTTGGGTTGTGAATGGAGTTTAAAATAAAATAATAATAACAATGGAAGGAGAGGGACGTTCTTAACTTGGAAACTTAATTAATGATTTAACAAATCTTTAAGTTTTCAACTTTACGAGCTAATTAATCTTGTGAAAGGAGCTCTTTTCCCAAAAAAAAAAAAAATAATAAAATCATGAAAACTATTGTATTTGACCTCGGCTCATGTGAACTTAGCTTTTTTTTTCAGTACAATTGGTATTCATGAACCGATGGACTCTCCTTATTAATCCGGGAAAATATATTTGCATTGAAATTTGATTTTTCCTTCCTTATTAAACCAGAAAAATATATTTCAAAGAAGATTTATTCTTCTATTTCTGAAGATTATCACCTTGGTTATGTAGTACTCTTTTAGATAAAAAAATACCCCTGTTTTAGAGAGCAAAATAAAATTGTGTAGTTCGGAAATGTATAGATTTAGTTTTTCTCAATGTTATGAATTTGCTTACAAGATCTTTCATTAAACATATTTTTATACTGGTCTGTATTGTCAAAGTAACCGATCTTAACAGCAAAAATAATCTCTGTGCCTTTGACTCTATAATTTGTTTTTCTATTATTCAGGTTTATATTTTCTCAATAGTTGATCTTATACTTTTGCTTGTCAATTTTTCCCATGACTGGTTGGTGTGGTTACATAATTTTTTTTGTCGAATTACATCTTAGTAGATTGGAGAAAATGGTGTAAATTAAGTGCTTAGTAATATGCATGACAATGTAGGTTTTACTCACTTCGAGAATGTTTCACTTTTACATGACATTTTTTATGTTTTTCTAAACTTCTGAATTAAATAATTGTAGGTGCACAGGATAGCCACAAAGATTCCTTTCAGTGATAGAGTGGTCTAGTTACAAGGATGGCTGGTTGGTTACATAGAGAGAGGATTTTTCGGTTAATACCATTTAGATTTTTTTGTGAACTTAAAAAACTATTATGAAGAAATGATGTTTTAAATATTTTTTGTGAACTTTTGAATTGATAATGGAGAATCAATGTTTTTAGTGATTGTTTCAATGTCTACAGTTTGTTTTAATGAATGGATAATAGTGGATTGGTTGCATTTTATAACATTATATAGTTATATAATTATTGTTAAGTGTTAAGTACAAATGTTTACCATTGAAAAAAAATATTTGTCAAAAAAAAAAAAAAAACGTATAAAGGGCGGTTGTGATGCTGCCCCTAAAATTAAACAGAAAACCATTATTTGTAGAGACAGTTGAATAAACCACCCCTAAAAAGTTTTGCGGACTGTTTTCATTGACCACCTCTATTATTAAACCGGAAACCATGGTTTTAGGGGCCGTTAAATGAACAGCCCCTAAAAAGTTTTAAGGACGCTGTCAAAGATCATCACTAAAAGGTTTTAGTGACGCTATCGGAGACTATCCCTAAAAATATCACCAAGGATGACACCAAATCGTCCATATTAAATTTTTTTATCAGGGACGATAGATTGCCATCCCTATTCTTTTCCAGGAATAGGGACGGTGTTTTTGTATTAGTGATGGTCCTTGCCGTCCCTAAATCGCATTAGCTTATTAGGGACGGCTGCTGGACCGCCTCTATTGAGAATAGTGACGGGTTTTGGCTCATCAAGGACGGTTTTTAAACCATCCCTAAAAGCCGGTTTTCTAGTAGCGATCGTTAGTGGGAGTCGAGATAAGTGATAAAGTAGGATCTATCTTCCTATTCTATGGGGAAATCTAAACCCTAAACCTCATTGAACTGCTAACTAGGCTACTAGGACATCCTCATCACCATATAAAGCCTCACAGTAAAATATGACAGTTTGATATCATTTTTCAAAAAAAAAATACAGATAAAACTATGATAAAATCCTGTAAAACCAATTGATGACATGGTTGAGAGATCTTATTAGAGCTGATCCTCCATTTGACTCACAAATCATTTACACTTAACATGAGTTAACAAGGGAGGAACTGAGATGAAATAAGTCGTTAAAAGAATCACTAGAGTACCTGCAGCCAAAGAGTATGATAAAGATTCCAACACATAACACCAGTCATTCTCATCACAGCCTTATGCAACGATGTTCTAAGTGAGCAACAACATTTCCGTTCTATTCAACCGTGCCAAACTCCATCACAAAATTTCCCTTACTCTAGTGTGTTCTCCTACCCCATCCATGACACTTTTGGCTTTAAGTCTCTTTTTTTATGTTAATCAACCCACATATTGTTGCAAGACACTCCACTTTTCTGTTAAACATCCTCGGGCATCATTTATAAGGTTGGCAATAGGTATGTCAAACTCCTAAGTGGCTATCAATCCACCAGTCCAGTATTTCAGAATTTCTAAGAAACGAGTGACTTTAACTAACGACAACATCTCCTGAACATATGCAAAGTAAGCACTTACAGAAATTTTAATCTGATCAGCTCTCTGGCTCTGAAGCATATGTACGTCCAGGGTTCTTGTTGGCCTCCATTATGCTGTCACATTTGAGTGATGAAAAATGCTCGACGCAGCAATTAGGTTTGATATTCAGAACAAACAGAACTCACAAAGTCACATGTCAGAATCAAATCCAATATTCCAAAATCCTTCAGGGGTACTGGGAGGAATATACCTGTATCTATGTCTTGAAACCCCAGTATGATGTTCGCACCGCACACCATGATTGTTATTACCATATTTGTCTTTCTCCTTGCCAACATCCCCCTGCCCATCATCAGGTAGGACGGCATCATAAAACTTCTTGCATTGCTTGCATTCCACACCTATAAGATTTTCCCTCTCTGCTTTCTTCTTCACTGTTTCCTTGAATTTAAAACCTCTGCTTTCTGCTTTCGGGATTGATGTAACTTGCTCCTGTTTTGCATGTTTAGACTTGCATTCCCAGGTTTCATCTTTCGAATTGCCAAAGGGCTCCTCCATAGGTGCCTGGAGAGCAACTGCTGAAGAATCGTCCTTTTCCTTCATATATTTTCTTTTAACTTTCTCCAAGGGAGTGTTCAGAAAATCATCATGCGGATCTGCGCCACCAGGTTCATTGCAGGCACGGGTACTTCTCCACGACAAAACAGGTTTCTTTGGTGCAGCTGAAGCATCAGGTTTTGCTTTTACTGGTAAGTTTGTCAGGAATGAACTGGAACCAAAACCACCAGGTCCGACGTTCTTCTCATGGTAGGGTCCAACCTCCACTTCTATCTCCTGCGTTTCATCATCAGAATTATCAAAATCCATAGGCCCTAGAACTGGAATATCCATAACTTCCTCCTCTGTACACTTGCTCACGTTCCTGACTGGAAAGTCAGGGACTTCTTTTGAACTCTTGTTTATGTTTCTTTCAACATTTTCATTGGAGCTGCTTCTGCAATGTGTCGAGGGAAAGTTCTTCTGAGTCTCAAAAAGCTGCAGTGGATCTGCTTCATTTTCAATCTTCTGGGGTAATTTACTAACCGCATAGCTATATTGTCTTGACCATCTTCTGTTTTCTTTCTTCAATTTTCGATTTTCTTCTTCATAAAACTCAATTCGTTTATGTAACTGTTCTTGCAAATTTTCCTTTTTGGCCAGCTCCTCTGTTTTGAGCTTAAGCTCTTTTTGAAGGTCGTTTACCTCTGTTTTCAACTCAACGAGCTGCTTGTTCTCAACTTTGGACATATTTAACAACTGCATATTCTCTGTTAACTTTAACTTCTCTTGCTCGAGAGAAGAATTCAGATGCTGGATCTGTTCTTGGGCCTTCTGCCTTTCAAGTTGTAGGTCTTCTAATTTGTGCGAAAGGCGGTTCCAGTTCCATAGTTTTGATTGGAAAATGGGAAAGAGCTCATGACAGAACATAATTTCTACCTGAGAAATTTTCTCTTTCATGTCCTGAATTGTTGCCACCAATATAGCGCTCTGATGAGCAACATACTTTAAATCATCATTGTCAACACAGTACCCATCATGTCGAGGACTGTCATTTTCGTCTTCCATCTGCAAGCATAGTGATAGACTTAGAAAACCTTAATGGGGACATTTGTAGCATAAAAAGGAACAAATCTTTAATTGTTCATTCAAATTCACCAAATGGATAAAATGAGCAGTAATGATCAAGTATTTAAGAAAATAAATGCTACTAAAATGGGACATAATAAGTTGTACTTCACTTACGCTGCTTGTATTCATTCCAGTGCTCAACATTGAGCAGCAAGCTATTTAGGAGATAAAAAGTCGAGTCCTTTAAAAGTAACACTGGGATGCTGAACGCAGGCGTGAAATTGCAACTTTCCACTTTCCTTTCATTGCCTCCATTCCTGCAATGACCTGAAGTACTTGGCTCAATATCTCATCTTATTTCTTTGGTTTAGCCTATTGTTTTTTCTTTTTTCAGTCCTCAGTTCATATACGACCATACACACAAAATTGTAAATTTGAACAGGAAAACCACAGCTAATGATATTTGACAAGTACGTCTTTTAAGAACAGGAGGGTTAGATGCCAAGTCAGGTATCACAAACATTTATATCAGAAAATTGAAAAAATCCCCATAAAACGTAATGAGCAAGGTTTTCTCTTGAAGTAAAATAACCAAAAGATTCCTATTCCTCATTTTCCACCACAGACGAGTGGGGAAAATGAACTGACAATGATCGGCAACTTGGACGAGTTTCATAAGTTTTTTCAACAGCCAACTAAGAACATGCACCGTACAGAGATAATCTTAAGAAGACACCGCGAAACACATGCATGTGGAGTTTACTACAAGACGAGAATCCAACCCAAAAGAAGCCTCTAGGGTACACTCGCACGTCGGTCTAAAATTCCACACAGTTTCAGAAGATAGAAAGCCGATTTAAATATATATATATATATATATATATATATATATATATATATAAAAGAACGCCTGAAACAAAGCGCAAGCAGCTGATGCAGAGTAAATAAATTAAACCTGGAGCTTCAAATGCATGTCCTAATTTAATTTAAGCTTCTAGCAATAGTATTTACGTAATTAAGATACCAAAAAAAATTGTTGAGAGATTGTTCTCACCTCTCAGAGCCCTGAATTCTCTGAAATGCTTCGGAGAAGGCCAAACTCCTCGTCGGCGCACAGATTCCTGAGTGACGATTTTAAGAAGACAGTATAACGATAGAAGAAAAAAAAAAAAAAAAAGACAGGATAACGAAAAAAGAGAGCAGAAGCGAACTTAGAAACGAGATTAACCGGTGAAGTTAGTAATCGTCGCTCGACTGCCCCAAAAGCTTCTCTCCTCCTTTCTGGCGGTAGATCTTTGATGCTTCAAGTTTGACGACCCGCGACAACTCGAAAAGGCGCGGGAAAATGAAAATTCGACATTTGCCATGTGGGGGCCCACCGAATCAGACGGTTCAGTTTGGCCAGCACAGGACAAATTCCGGTCCGACTTCGGAGCCCGCAGAATAAGGTAAGGTTTTTTTTTTTAAAAAAAAAAAAAAATCCGGCAAACAGTCCATTAGATAATCAGGTTTAGAGTAAATATTTTATAAAATTTAAACTTTCAGAGTTCGTGTGATTTTTTGAAAGAACTCTAGTACTCTACTATAAATGCAATTATTTATAATTAATGATGAATTTACTAAAATACAAATGGTAATAATAGATATTTTTATAATATGACTTAAGAGCTTCTTCTAAATGAGGGTGACTTTAAGCGTCCTCAAGTATAAGGCAGTTTGGGTTGGGTCGGGTTTTCATTAACAATCAGATAGTCGTTGGTCTAAGGTAGTTAGGCGTTAGTCCTTAAGGCTGTAGATGAAAACCAAACGCCTCCCTTTAGTGGCCTATTCTCAAAGACTCTCCACCACTCCCCCGATTCCTCCACCAAGTAACATTTCAATCTCTTCGAACCCAGATTCCAGAAAACGGAACATCAGTGGCCATTCAGATGACTCTCTCTTGCGAGTACCACCCTTGGGACGAAACATGACGTTCAAAGATTATGAGTATCTCCTAACAGAATGCACAATTCAGAGTGCCACTAGACAAGGCCAAAGTGCCCACGGTCGCATGATAAAAACCCATTATATCTCTTCCGTATACCTCAGCAATAGGCTCATTGCTTTCTACACGAAACTGCAGCAGCTCGGACATGCACAATGCGTACTCGATGGAATGCCGCAGCCCAGTGTTGCTTCCTGGACTACTGTCATCACCGGATACATCCGGATAGGCTACATTTTGGAAGCATTCCATGCTTTTGTTCAGATGATGGAAACAGGTATTCATGGTAACAATCGGTTATACAATTTTTTGCACCAGTACCAGTCATTGAGGTTCCACAAATAAGAATATTATGTTTGTATTTGTTCATAATTTTTTATTTTTTTCTAATAACATTGTCGCATATGATTAATTGAATTAAAGCATTTTATGATGAAGTTGGCTTAAGCGGAAAATTATTTATATAAATAATCAGAAACTAAAAGACTAATATAGTTTGTGAGGGTTATCATAGTTTCCCTATGAGGCTCTGTCTGAATGCTGAACTGAGCAGTCCATCCTGCTTTAGGCTTCTTTAGTGCAGTTTTATTCTCTGGTTAATGGCACCCACTTGATGACCTTGATGATGAACTGTTTTGAACTAGGAGGGTCTCATCCTATTTGGCTAAGGTGATTCATGACCAAAGTTTTTTCAGATCTAATCGTTTTTGGATAAGCTGGCTCATGCCCAAATAGAATTAGACCCCTTTACGTGAACAGAAAACTATATGGATCCTTTTAACATGAATGTGGAAATCAAAATTCAAATCTAGAGTTAATGGGATGAGTTACTCTCTGTTGCCATGGAATAAATTGTGTGCTATTTATTGTATTGTCTAGCCTGTCAGCAAGCATGAAATTTTAAATAGATCCAAATTTATTAGCAGGTGTACCACCAAACGAATTCACTTTTTCAGCCATTCTCACCGCATGTAGCAGAGCTGGTGCTCTCGACCTTGGTAAACTGGTCCATTCTCTCTTGATCAAAAGCAGCTTTGAGTCGCATACAGTAGTGGGCAGTGCGCTTCTGGACATGTATGCAAAATGTGGACAAATTCATGAAGCTAGATTAATTTTTTTCTGTCTGCCTAGAAGAGATGTGGTCTCTTGCACAGCTATGATTGCAGCTTATGCGCAGCTGGGATTTGATGAAGAAGCACTAGATTTATTTTGTCAATTGGAGAAAGAAGGAATGTGTCCAAATTATGTTACTTACACTAGTATTTTTACTGCTTTATCCGGTCTTGCAGCTTTAGATTATGGTCGACAGCTTCATTGCATGATTATTAGATTGGAGTTGCCATTTTATGTTGTTCTGCAAAATTCTTTGATTGGCATGTATTCAAAATGTGGAAGCCTGAAATATTCCATAAGAGTTTTTGAAAATATGCTTGATAAAACAATAGTCACTTGGAATGCTATGCTTCTGGGGTATGCAAAGCATGGATTAGGGGAAAAGGTATTAGAACTTTTCGGATCAATGAAAAGTGAAACAGAAACTAAGCCTGATAGTATAACTTATATGGCTGTTTTATGTGGCTGCAGCCATGGAGGATTAGTAGAAAAGGGCTTGGATATTTTCACTTCAATGGTTCATGAGGAGGATGTCCAACCAACAGACCTACATTATGGGTGTGTTGTGGATTTGCTAGGACGAGCTGGGCAATTAGAGAAGGCTTTGGAATTTATTAAACAGATGCCATTTGAACCAGCAGCATCAATCTGGAGTGCATTATTAGGTGCTTGTAGGGTCCATGCTAGCGTTCAGATTGGGGAATATGTTGCTCACAAACTTTTCGTGATTGAACCCAAAAATGCTACTAATTATGTAACTTTGTCGAATATTTATGCAGCATCAGGAAGATGGGAAGATGTTGTTAACGTGAGATGTTTGATGGAAGAGAAAATTGTGCCCAAAGAACCTGGACGTAGCTGGATTAAGCTTGATAGGTTGGTGCACACTTTTCATGCAGGTGATACATCGCATCCAAGAAAGGAAGAAATATTTGAAAAATTAAGGGACATATCAAACAAAATTAAGGAGGTCGGTTATGTTCCTGATTTGAGTTGTGTTTTGCATGATGTGGATGATGAACAAAAGGAAAGCATCTTGTTAAGTCACAGTGAAAAATTGGCTATTGGGATTGCACTCATCAGCAGTCCTCAAGGAATGCCGATCCAGGTGGTGAAGAATCTACGCATTTGTGTTGATTGCCACAATTTTGCAAAATTTGTGTCAAAGATTTTTGGTAGGGATATAAATCTGAGGGATAGTAAAAGGTTCCATCACGTTGTTGGAGGGATTTGTACTTGTGGGGATTACTGGTAGGTAAGCTTTCCAATGTGTAGCCAACTGATGGGGTGTGAATGTTTGCTCCATAAGCTTGTGTTCATGAATCTTGCAGTGAAGACTAAGGCTTTCACCAGCTTGTGAAGTGGGAACAGGTAACCTCTACGACAAACATTTGATGCATGGCAATATAGTAAGACTGCAGGGGAAGAGTATATTAGTCCGAGCCAGATTCTATTACTCGTTGATGAGAGGGTCTAAACTTGAGATCAAGCAGACAGAGAGTCGATGGATGTTCTAGTCCATTCTTTCCATGAATTCGGTCGAATTATACAGTGAAAGGGAATTCTCAGGAGGCTGCTTCATTTCTAAATTGCCAATTGTGTGGAGATGCTATGGTGGAGCTACTATGGGGCAGAAGAGGGCACTGTCTCATTCAAGCAAAAATGGCAGTTTGGTCTGCCTTAATAGACCTGTCCAAACCATGGCTCAGTCTTTCAAATAGATGTTATGATTTGTTGGACCAATTCTTTCAGCAAAATCCTGGACCTTGTCAATTATGTGGCCAAAGTGCAGAGGAGTGGTGAAATTTATGGTTGATGTTCCCGAGAAGCCACTGCTTTGTGGAGTTGGTAACTTTTCTAAAAAAGAAATATAAGAGAAATGGTGATGATCGCGAGGGCTGGATCTTGAACACGACCGGTATTATTGGTGTAATATATTAGGTTCAATATGGGCAATGACCTCAGTGATGAATGTTTTGGGTCGTGGCATCATAGTCACAGCCATCAATACCTTGCAAGAGGGAGGAAATAATAGAGGAAAAATACGGGAAGCACATTTCCAGCTTGGGCGCTCATTCCTTTAAGTCTCCAATATCTTTACAACAAAATTCCCTATCTGGTTGAGGAGGAACGAAGTCCCCTACCGTCTTCGGAAGGTAAGTTTTATCGGCTCTCTTCTTTCTTTACAATATGATTACAGTTTTTGTGTGGAACATCCGAGGGACCATAGATGCCTTGGCCAACAAGCCCTCCATCAGTTTAATTCATACTTACACACCCGACATTGTTTGCCTTTGTGAAACCAAAGAAGACCAGCCACAATCCTTGAAGCTCCTACAGTTTTTTGTTAAGGAATACCCACACCATCACCTAGTCTGGTCGACGGGACTGAGCAGAGGACAACGGTTTTTATGCAAATCACACATCCCCCTCGCCATCATTAGTTCTCCAAAATATGGTATTCACGGCACCATACAACTAGCTGGAGGAGGCATTCATCACCTCGTATTTATTTATTATCCACTGCAGCAGAACCTATGGAAGCAAAGCTTCCAAGCACTGCAACGAGCAACAGCTAGAAACTCGGGACCTTGGTTCACACAGAAAAGAGAAAGACATTCCTTTAGCTGTCATCCCTATAGACCTAATCTCAATCTACTAGGCTTTTTTCACACAGAAGGCTGGATTGACATTGTAAACAGGGCTTGGCAACTTGCTCAAATTTTAGACAAGAATTAGAGAAAGTTATGGCCCACCTAGATTGGGCTAAATTTAACAGCGTCTGTTTACACATCTGGCCTTAACACCTAAGTCACAGTTCCACCTAGAGTTAGACTGAGCATTTCCCTTTCTTCTGCACATTAAATTCCAAGTTAAAGCAAAACATTTTAGATATTATTCAACGTGGAAAGAAGGAAATGGATACGAGGACTAGTGGCGCCTGTGTGAGGTGATTCCTTGGTCACCTTCTAGTATGATGGTGTATTCATTTATTTAAAACTATTTTTGTGAAAATGTGTATATTACTATTCTAAAGAGTGGTGATATGCATACGGCCATATTTTACTATGAAGGTTTACAGCGTGACATGGCATCCTCGTGTTGACAATCCAGGTAAGAGATAAAGTAGGATATATCTTCCTATTCTATGGGTAACCCTAAACCCTACACCTTATCTGGACATGCCAACTAGGCTACCAGGAAGAGATCCACATCACGTTGTAAAGCCTCACAGTGAAACATGGAAGTACTAATATCATTTTTCTATTCTAAATAATCATTCGTGTAGTCACTGAAGTAGTGGTAGACAATTCATTATTCTGTTATATATAAATGGTTTTATTATCCTTCTAACTAGCATGAGGTCATGTTCTGAATTTCTGTGGTTGTCTTCTGCCTGATTCTGTCGTCTTTACTCTTCAGAATGAGGCCAGATTCTGAATTTTGCAATGGAGAAGAATTCCATAAGAGTTTGCGTCACGGAGGGAAAGAGTAGTACATTAATCTTAAGAACTTCCTGTTTGGCGTCTTGTTTAGCGGTATCCATACAAAGGGAAAGACAAGTGCATTCATCACTCGTACCCACAAAGGCAAAGAGAAGTGCATTCATCACTCGTACCCACAAAGGCAAAGAGAAGTGCATTTATCACTCGTACCCACAAAGGCAAAGAGAAGTGCATTCATCTCTCTTACCCACAATGGCAAATAACAGTACATTATGGTACTTTAAGTCATTGTTTAGTTAAAATATGTACAAAATGTACATGTACCTAAAAATGTGTATATTTAAAGTATGTGTTTATACAGATTCTGTGCTTAGAGAGTGTACCTAGTGTTTGTGCATCTAAAATATATTGATACATCTGACACACACACACACACACACACACACACACACACACACACACACACATATACACACACACATATATATATATATGTACACCTAGAAATATTGTGTAACTATGTAGATTACATGTATGCCTTCTTTGCATATAAAATATATTTTTGAGTGATATTAACCTACCAAATCTTGGAGATCCATTAACCGGTTTGGGTATTGGCTTGTCTTAGAGGGTGGATAAGTCCTATTAACAGTCTTATATATGGCTTTCTAACTAATTTCCTTTGACAGAGTAGTGCCCCTTTATTTCGTAGGGATCATATGAATAGTGGGCATGATGTGTCACATACACATGCATCGCGTTTAATTCAAAGGTTTTACATAGAGTTAAAAAAAAGGATTGTCTTACTTTGTAGAAGTCGGTTTTTAACAAAAGTCAATTAAATCTCGATATAAATTAATCAAACAACTGAAAACACAGCGTATCATATGTGATTAACAACTACGTTCATTGACGAAGACTAATTCAAAGCAGTTTTATTTATATAATAGAGAGCCTGACGGAATGTGATCCCGTAAGAAATTAACAGGGCACATGATGAGATGATTACCCTCGGTAATTCCCATGGGTTCGTTCAAAGAACCTTTCTTCCACTCAATTATTAAACCATTTTTAAAACTGTGTCAATCTCATACGAAGTACTTGTTTATCGCTAATGGGTAGATATTGAAAAGCAAGGAAGCAATACACGTAGCCTCTCGCGGTCATTTCCAATATGGGTTCGTTCGAAGTACCTTTCTTCTACTTAATTATTAAACCATTGTGGAACATGTATCAATCTGATATACGAGTACTACTTTATCGCTAGTGGGTAGATATATTGAGAAGCAGTGAAGCTAGATAGCTTTCTCGTTGATCGTGAAGACGCTTAAAAAAGAAAGACTAGGAAGTTGATAGCATCAGTCCGTTCAATTAGTAGTGCAAGTGGCCCGTACGTTTTTTTCGTGATCAGTCTCTTTGATGTATTTCGTCCATCGATCGGATTCTCATACATGGATGGAGCGACGACTGCAGGCGGGCTTGATCTTGATAGATGGAGGCATATTAACGTGTACATCTCTAAGAAGGGGGGCATATATTCAGGGGTCCCAGTTGCAGAAGCGGGTGGTCTTGAAACTGTACAGAGTTTCTATATAACACGCAGAACGACTAAGTCGTCGTCGTCGTCGTCGTCGTCGTCGTCGTCGTCGTCGTCGTCGTCGTTGTCGCATTAATATATATCTGGAGAGCGTGGTGAATTCTTGCCTAAGAACAACTGGGGGAACTCAATTTATCTCCCTCCCTGGCCGCAAAAGTCCTTATAATTAATTGAGCAGTGAAATATCAACACTCGTCTCGATCAAATCGGAGAAAACAATGCGGGGAGGGTAATAATTTATTATTAATTTATATAATAATACAAGCTGGGACGGGTCGTCGATCGAAACTAACTTTCGAAAGACCACTTTATAAAGACTAGTACTGATCCATATATCCTCAAAGACGACGACGTCTAATTGATGGCTTCTGAATTAGCAGTACAACTCCTCCCCCCAGATTGGTCGTCTCTGCCGGAGGAGCTGCTCGCGTCGATCGCGCTCTGGCTGCCCTTAATTGCGGATTACGTCCGCTTCGGCGCCGTTTGCACCTCGTGGAATTCCGTCGCCGCCAAGCATCGCCACCGTCTCCCCGGCCACCTCCCCTGGCTCCTCCTCCCACCTCCCACCACGAGTACTAGTAATAGTACCAGACGCGTCTGCGGCTCCGGCGATGGCGGTTGGCTCATCACCGTAGACGACGACGACGATAACGTCTCTCTCTTCAACCCTTTCACCGGACTCGAAATCCCCCTCCCCCCATTCAGCACCGATGATCCCGCCACGCCGCCCGGTAATAGTAGTACTATACGGAAGGCGGTCCTCTCGTCGCCGCCGGCTTCGGCTTCCGACTCGGGTTACGTCGTCCTGGTCCTCTACGGCGACGATGACGGTCAAAGGCGCACGCGCTTAGCCTCCTTGTTCAGACCAGCGGGGAACAATAACGACGCATGGGTGACTGATCATGATCTGGAATATTATCACACGGAGGATCACGACGACGTCGACGATGGTATATTTATAGCGGACGTTATTTCTTACAAGGGGCGTCTCTACGCCGTCGACGGCGTCGGAAGAGTGCTAGAGTACTGCTGCCTAGTACCCTGTCGAGTCCGAGAAGCGACGGAATTCGGTCCGGCGCCGGAACTGAAAGATTACCACAGCAAAAACAAGCGGTACCTCGTCGAGTCCGTTCACGGGGACTTGCTGCAGGCCGTCGGGTGCATCAGTACTAACACTAATAATAATTATTACACTACTCGTCGTGGTCGTGGTCGTCCAAGTAGTAGTATTGAGATAGTGGGCATGGAAGTTTTCAAGTTACATCAAGTGGAGGAGGAGGAGAAGAGGTGCAGGGACGTCATGTGTACGAGTGATGAGGTGGGAGAGCAGATACTGGTGCTGGGACGCCACGCTTCCTTCGCTCTCTCCGCTTCTCGTCACTTCGCCGACCGTCCTGCCGCTTGCCGAGGAACCTGGATCTACGACGGGGGTTTTGTTACTCTATTAATGGCGGAAACAGCTTCACTTACACCATGATCTCCAGGAAAATGGCGTTCCTGTCGTTTTTCAAGAAGAACGTGGCGCCCAGGGTCGAGTTTCTATTAAAAAGCCAGGCGCATACTGGGTACTGCTGCTCTCATCCATGGCCGGACCAACAATTACAACAAGCCTGCACTAGTAGTAGTACTACTACTGATCATCCAGTCGCCTGTTGATTTGTTGCCCGCGTCGTGACCTAGAAAAAGATATACAGACTAGAAAAATGGTGCGATCTCTGGTGGTCAGCTGGATGAGTTGAAAATTCAAACGACGACGGAAGAGATTGGCTTAATTTAGATTTAGACTTTTCAACATGAATTGCTCGTAAACTCCCATGTACTTTTCCATTTCTCTGGTCAGTCTTAACTTCTTCCGTGGACGACGACGTCGTGTCATATCCATATATCATATATATATATATATATATATATATTTATATTGATATGCTTGTGTCCGCCCGCAGGTAAAAGCTAGCTGTATGTTGAGACTTACGATCCCGTGGGGTTCTCGCCCATGTACCACGTGGGCATTAACTAATTTTCATCATAAAGTAGGAGGACGGTCGAAGCCGGTGACGATCCGAAAGTGATCGATAAAAGTTAACAAGATCGCTCTTTAGCTAGTGAGTAGCCTCGGTACTCGTAGCATTACTCTATTGATCATCA
Organism: Aristolochia contorta; assembly: GCA_022405105.1. Taxonomy (NCBI): domain Eukaryota; kingdom Viridiplantae; phylum Streptophyta; class Magnoliopsida; order Piperales; family Aristolochiaceae; genus Aristolochia; species Aristolochia contorta. The sequence continues at coordinate 15,933,482 of CM039668.1, read as the reverse complement.
ATCAATACTACGAAGCAAAAATCACCGTGAACAATATTGATCATCAATCAATACAAGCAAGAAAAAATCACCGGACGGCAGCTATCTCTTTCGGTGGACCTTATCGCTTCCATCGCCATCAGGTGGTTGTTAATTTGTTCAATATCCACGCGCAAAACCGAAATAGAGAGAGAGGCCACACCAACCCTGCCCCACTCATATACCCTTGTCGTTATCGTAAAAATAAGATTGATGAAACTCGAAACTCACTCAACGCTCGCCTCAAAATGCCCTTCAAACGCACCTTTTTCTTCTTCATAGGTCACAGCCAGCAAGTAGTTCTTCCATCATTTTTTATAGCGGGAAGGAAAGCGACAATCTGGTTGCCTGCAAGAAATACGTACACTGAAACCACAACTGTAGAAACATAATACGCCATTAAAGCGCTCGTCACTACCTCAAACCAGCAGCGAAGTTAAGCACGGAACCGTTGCAAGAAAAACAACATAATGAGGACGAGCCGGCTCCAAACACGCTGCGACAGCCAATCCCGAACCGAACGCGAGTACTAGCACAACTTACGCGTCCACTATATCACACAGGAGAAACGCGGTTGAACACTCAGATAGCATCCATGCCTCCACAATATAGAAACAAAAAACCAAAGGTATAACGATAACTTTTAATTCTGGATAACAAGAACCGAAAACACGGGCAAAAAAAAAATATGGGTAAGTAATTTGTGTTCTACGCACAACACTATGAAACACACACATAACGAAAGTCTAAACGACATTAAAATGATCAACAGTTTTTAAGTTACAAACTAGATGCACCAAAATTTCAATTCGACTTCAACAAATGTAACTCTCAACCAGCTAACCAACATAATTCGTGGACTTCAATCCCCTTCTTCAATGACCTTCGTTCCCAGACCTTTCAACCCTTCTGCTGGAATCTCAGCAACAGTCACAAGCGAGTACAGCTCCTCCTTGGCATCTTCCTCTTCATTCCTCTTCCGAGCAATGCGCACACGTACTCGTCTGGGCACACCCCTAATTCCCCTGCTCCAAATCTGCTTGTTTAGCTTAACATCAACACGCACGTCATTAGTCCCCATGGCCTTCTGGGCAAACTTCCTGATCTCTTTTATGGCTTTGGGTGCCATCTTCTTGAATGTGCTGTCAAAAACCACAAAAAAAGCAAAATTTTTCAAGATAAATTGTACCATGCATATAAGACTAGAATAATGTTTCGTGCACTTGTTGTCTCACAAAACATTAAATATCATATTTCATGGAACCCGTAAAATATAATATTTTAATGTTCTGTGAGACAACAAGTGCAGGACTAGTGCACATGTTGAGTGTGAGAATCATCGCCCATAAGACTATCACTTGAGATCACAGGTCTCGGAAGACCATCAGAGCAATTCAATAGTGCACACTTGCCCCCAAAGTAGAGCAAGTAAGAAGGTATGAATTTGTATTAAAAATCTTAATGAAGTTAAATCACACGTGCTCCAGGATACAAGTTAATGTTAGAAAAATGAACTTATTTTCTCGTTCAATGAAGTCCCACAAAAAATAAATTGGGATCACTGGTCAATTAACTATTACAGTATATAAAAACCCGAGAAAATGAAAATTTAAAAGATTCATATTTAAAAATATTAATTTCCCTAAAAGAAAATCAATGCTTTATAAAGACCAAGATAATCCCACCTCTCAAAACCAAAAGTAACTACTCTACATGAGTGGCATAATATTTGTAAGTTATTCACTAAACTAGCAATGAAGTATTTTATTTGTTGCAACATATACTCAATACCATATCCACTTCTGAACTATTGTACTAATACTTATAGACTATCAGGTAGCAGAATAACAGGAAAGTACATCTAGCATTCAAAACCTTACTAAGAAGCATCAAACCATAAAAAAGGAAATAGCAAACTTCAGAGTTTTATCTCAATATTGCCTGTACAGATATAATCAGAAGACCCATTACACCACACATAGGCCTTCAACTTTGCCGCCTACAACTCTTGTTAGTTCATCAATTGGCTAAACCATGTTCACTTCATAAGAATGAAATGTTTAATGTTTTAATACAATGTTTTTTCTATAAAAAAGGAAAACACTTAGGCAAGTAGCTCAGCTCACTGATCGAATCATGATAAACACCCATAAAAACCACAAATTAGGGGTGTGAAAAGATTGCTCCTATGCAAGTGTGGCAGGGCATATATGCATTTCAACAGGGTTGAAGAGAACTATTTAATCCAGTCTCATTTCGACATGGTATTCTGAGAGTAAACTTATACGAAGTTGAATGAACAAAAACCAAGATTTTAACTCCAAAATATTTAAACTTGTGATACAATACAAAAAATCTGCAACTATTGAGAGCCATTGAATAAAATAAGATAATGTTTCCTCGGAAAAAATAAAAAAGAGTAAGCTCGAGAGACATTAAAAGAAATTAAATTGCAAAAAATAATGTAAATATATCTATAATGAAATGGACAAGAAACGCCTCGAGATTTGGGTACAATATAAAAAGTGTAAAAAATTAATAGAGAGAGCAACACTGAGTTCAGATGTTTCGATGAAATATAAGAACAGAACAGGATACAGCTTTTTTTTAAACAAAAAAGAAACAATAACAAGATTACTGAGAAAAGGGAAAGCAGGAGTAGAAAACACGAATACGGAAACAAGTGCGTGAAATCAACCATATCATTGACGACTCATACACGAAACAAAACCGTAAAGCTCCTCCTTACAATTACAAACTTCTAATATGCCTTAAGTTGTTCCACGCTGTTAAAGGTAGTTCTGTTTATGTTTTTTTTAACATATCGCACCTAGTTCTCATTACACATAAAGCTATAAAGAAACTTCCGCTTGCTTACTATGGAAAAAAAAAAAACCAAAAATCATCAACAGCATCAAACACGGCAGCAGAAGTGTAAAGCAGCAGAATCGACACAATTATAAGCAACAAAACAACGAAATGGTCCGCATAAAACATAATACGTTAGGTTTCAAAACTTAATGCTGTAGAAATAGTAAGTAGAGAACAGATTTCACAAACCCAAACAGGTAAAGTGATTGTAATTTACTTACCATCCATGGAGACGCTTGTGGAGATTGACGGTGTACTCTCTGGTGACAACTTCCTCCTTTCTTCCTTTCGTTTTCTCCACCATCTTCGCAGCACCCTCCCCACGCCCAAAACCCTGACTTACTTCGGCTGCAGAAGAAAACCCTAAACTGCATCAAGGGTATATATATTCGCTGAACATGTCTCGCATTCACGGTCCCTGCACATGACTTAGAAGACGAAATGACCGACCTGCCCTCTCGGTTCGCACTAAAGCTGCGATGGCAATGGTCGGGTCGGATACCAACTTTTTCGGTTTAGTGAGATGCCCCATCTGACCCGGTTTAGAGAGGATGAGTCTAAGTCAACACAATAGTGTCACTGTTTTTTAAATATAGTTAAAATCACTAATAGGTGGATATTTATAGTTCATAGTAGGGGTGTAAACGGTATCCGATTATCCGCTCTACCGTCCAACCGATTACCGTTCTACCGTCTCTAAACAATAAATAATATTATTTGTTTATCGTTCTATCGATTACCGTTCTACCGTTTAATAAATGGGACGAAAACGGAAATAACTCTTCCGTATCCGTTCTACCGTTCTGCCGTTTAAATAGGGTAGTATGGTAAATTTATCAATCTTCTTTATATTTAACATTTTATTTTTATTAATTGATTAATTTGCCAAGTATATTCCTCACACAATGAGATATTATATAAATATTATAGGAAAAATAATATTGTACTTATTTATTTGTTTTAATAAAATAAATTTCAAAAAATTATTTCCCCTCCTATTATATTTGTATAATTATTTTAAAATTTATAATCTTTTGTCATAATAATTGAGTATAATAACTAATTGAGTAATTGATTTAGAATCTTAATTTCGTATGAACAATATCTTATATGAGTTATTGAATATAATAACTCATTGCCCATTGGCTTAAAGATTTTAGAGTTTTATACATAACAATTGTCAAAATAACATATTTGCAATATGAGTTAAGTTTCTATTATGGTTTTTATTATGCAATAATTAATACTTATTTGTAACAATTAGAATATGCAAATATTTATTAAATCAACCAAATTTCTTAAACTTACTTACACAAATTATTAAATTACTATAATTGAAAGAAAAGTATTAAACTTATTATTGGCTATACAATTACCTCATTAAGCAATAGTTAATACCTATCTATGTCCTTAATTAAATCAAATAAACATTTAATAAGCAATTTTATTGGCTTAGAATCTTAATTTCGTATGAGCTATATCTTATATGAGTTATTGAATATAACAACTCATTGCCCATTGGTTTAGAGATTTTAGAGTTTTATACATAACAATTGTCAAAATAACAGATTTGCAATACGAGTTAAATTTCTATTATGGTTTTTATTATGTAATAATTAATACTTATTTGTAACAATTAGAATATGCAAATATTTATTAAATAAACCAAATTTCTTAAATTTATTTACACAAATTATTATATTACTATAATTGAATAAAAATTATTAAACTTATTATTGACTAGACAATTACCTCATTAAGCAATAGTTAATACTTGTCTATGCCCTTAATTAAATCAAATAAACATTTAATAAGCAATCTTCCACAGTTTTACTTATACATCAACCAAAATAAAATTTACAAGTATTATATGCCATTGATTCATTTATTAGAATACATATGATTTTTTTTCAATGACCATGGGTCTATGAGTCCATTATTGTTTATCAAGAACCACATATTAAAAAAAGTAACACTTTCATAACACCCAAAAATTTCAAATTTTAAGATTGTTTATCGTATTTTTTTCAAAAAAAATTATCATCTTTCTATTACTCTTAAGTTCTAAAAATCAAAGATCCAATTAATAATTTCTAACATATTCTAAAAACAAATCCCTAAAATCTACCATGTTATAAACTTATTAAAGGCACAGTCTTAAATCTATTAATCTAATATATCTAGTGTAAATATATAATAGTAACTAGGTGACTCACTGTCACTAGTTGAGCTTTATAAAACGCTAAATGCCCTAATCCAGCGTCCCCAGCAATTGTGCAAACCCTAAATCCAGCGAGACGGGGAGGCGAGTCAGGCGACCATCGAGCTACCTCCGTACCGCTCTCTTGGCAACTCTATCTGGCAAACTCTATCTGGCAAACTCTATCTAAAGCCGAGGTATTTTTATTCTTCCCTCTGATTCCTCTCTTTTTCGTCTGATTCCTCTCTTTTTCGTCTGATTCCTCTCTTTTCTGTCCGTTTCATCTCTCTTTTCCCTCTGATATCTCTCTCTTTTACCTCTGATTTCTGTAATTCCTGATTCAGTGATTCCATTCTCACCAGTCTCGTTTCCATTTGTCTGTTCTCAGAGTCTTCACACCGTTGTTACATCGACGCGCGTCCTCCGTTTGTCCTCGCTATTGCAGAAGTGGTCGTCTCTCGTCGAAATCCTTTCCAGGTACTCTCTCTTCTCCTCCCTATTTCTCCCTCTCTTTTGCCCTTCAATTTTTCACTTTTCTTGTTTTATGGCTAAAATTTTTGTTTTCATTTCCTCCCTATTGTTTCTGATTTGCTATTCATTCTCTTTCCTGTCGATTTGTTTTCCTTCGAGTCTGTTTTACTTTAGCTTCTATTATGTCTTTGCTCTTTTTCTCTTATTATTTTCTCTGCTGTCTATTTCACATTTCTTATAGTTCGTTGTTTATTTTCTCATTCATTCGGGATTATTATCTCTTAATCCACAAATTGATCTATGTGTTCTAATGGTTAATCTCAGCCTCTTAACCAATAGAAAGGGTTTGTCTGGTGGACTTGTACCAAGAAATCCAAGAAATGGTACTACTGAACGTATCAGGAAGTTTCCATTTTTCTGATTGTGTTGTTGGCATGTCATTGAAGTTGCAACTTCTCTCCATCTTTTTCTGATATATTCAATTGAGTGCATTTTCATATTTTCTTTAGTTAGATTCCTCTTTTGAACTAATAGGCTTGTTGCTGTGGATGAAAGAACAGTCTCCAAACAACATTAGTTATTTACTTAGAATTACTGCATCAATGTGACCAACTTTTATCTGATTTTATCATTTCTCACTCTGGAACTAAAATTGTTCTTCTTTTTACAATTTTGGCATAATTCACGTATAGTGCTTCATGCATGCTACCACTACTTGCTTGGTCCTTAACCGCTGAGTCTCAATATCAATTGAATGCATTTCGATCTAGAAAAAGGGTAAGGAACTGACAAGATGCTGGTATATTTTTTTCTTCAGACGCCTCTACAAACACCAATACCAACACCTTTACCCGTTGAACCTGTATCTTATCAGTACTTCCCTCCTGCTTCCAGTGAATATGGTGTTGTGTCTGATAATGGCACTGGTACAGATGCAAAGGGTGGGAGACCTCCCGTTTTCCTGGTACTAAGGAAATATATATGGTATTTCTATTTACCTGGTCATGAATAAACCAGGGTATTTTCATTTTCCAGATGTATGGAAATGGCATTCTAGAATCGTGTAATTTGTTTCCTGTGCTGCAGCAGCAGCCAACGCCTTCTCCATCATCCATCAACATGGACGAATCAAAGACCTCTAGGTGTTGATGTAAATTTTGGTAGGTGAACATGTAAACATGCTTATTTTGTAATATCATGTGTACGCGAACTTATTTACCAATCAATTAATCTCTCTGTCAATTTCAGCTTGTGATGAAGCAAGAGAAGAGGAAAGAGGGGGACTATCTCAGCCACCAACAAAGGTTGTTTTAGCAAATTACCAAGTTCCATTCCTCTCTCATGTGCTTATGTTTTGTGTATCACTTTATCTGTGTTTTGTGTGTGTTAGTTACTGTGGTCTATTGTCCTATTGCATGTACATATTCATGTTTAACTATGAGCGATTCATGGCTTTACCATCCCTCTTAAGTGTTTCATGCCTTATTAGCATTCATAATCTTCTCTTATCTTTCAGGAAAAAAGATGGTTACCGTCTTCTGTTCGTGTAATACATTATTTGCAGCTAGGTATTGTTAAGTAAGTTTAAAATATCTTTTTGATGTTTAACGAGTAAGCTTATATTGTTTCTTATTTGAATTTGAGGTAATCGCACAGATTGTGTTAAGCTGTATTATAGGGAAGGGTTTTTGATCTGTGACAATAGCGTGTTAACTTTGGTGATAAAATTTCTTCCGGCATGCCAGGTTTGCTGGGAGATATTGGCACTTGAACCTTATTGAGACACAGTAGAGAAGGGGGATCGACTCAAGAAGAGAGGGACTTTTTAATTTTTGTGTTTTTAATTTTTTTGAATAGATATTGTTTTTAATTTTTTTCGATTTAAATCTATTTTTTAACAATATTTGTAATTTATTTGGTTTTTTAAAATTTAATTACTATCCGAATAAATCTAAATTAATCTGATGAAATAATCGGTTGATGTGGAACGAAAGTAACGAAAATAGAACAAAAATAAACGGGGGTAAGAAAAATCTCGTTTTAATCGGATGAAACGAAATTAATCGGACGAAAACGGAAGGAGCGTTTTCGTCCGATTATTATTCGGACGAAAACGGCAAAAAATAAAGCGAAAATAATCGGACGAAAACGGTAACGGTATAGGATTTCATAATCGGATACGGTAAACGAAAATACCATTTTCGTTACCATTTAGTTCCGTTTACACCCCTAGTTCATAGTATCATACATTTAATTTTTAATTTTTTAGAAATATAGACCACACGAAAGAAGGGGACGTTTCTTTTCATCTTGAGATGGATTAACTTATAAGTAAGCAATTTGTGCTCAAATGAGTAAGAGAAACTCATAGATAAAATCTATAAAATTTTATTTTTCTAATAAAATATTATCTATTTATTCTATCAGTAAACTTTAAACTTTAGATTTTCTCTTATTTAGACGGCCAACTATGTAGCCATGATGCAAAGTAAAAAATCACTAAGTATTGATATCATTTTTTAAAGAGTAACGCTAACGGTACATTACTATAGTGTACAGCATGCGTACCGTCTGATGTAGATGGCTTATGTGTCATCCATGTCAGCTGCCTCTTATAAAGAGAAAAAAACCGGAACCCGAAGGTTTCGGTTTTCTCATGAGAGGGAGAGAGAGGAGGAGGGAGGAGGGAGGCGGGAGAGGAGGCGGGAGAGGGAGGGGAGGGAGGGGGGAGGGAGAGAGGAGGCCGAGAGGGAGCGGGAGGAGGAGGGAGAGGGGCGGGAGGAGGAGGCGGAGAGGGAGCGGGAGGGGAGCGGAGGGAGGGGAGGGAGGAGGCGGGAGGGAGGGAGGAGGGAGGGGAGGCGGGAGGGAGGGAGGCGGGCGGAGCGGGGGAGGGAGGCCGGAGGAGAGCGGAGGCGGGAGGAGGAGGAGGGAGGGAGGAGGGGAGGGGAGGGAGGGAGGGAGGAGGCGGGGCTGGAGGAGGGAGGCCGGGAGGGAGGGAGGGGAGGCGGGACTAGAGGAGGGAGGCGGAGCCTGAGGTGGGCCTCCCTCCCTTCAAGCATGGAATGTGGAGGAAGGCTTCCTCGGAGGTAGAGGGAGAGGCGGCCTCGGCCTTCCCTTGCTCCTGGCGGGCGGCCTCCCTTCCCTCGCCGCGGCAGGGCGGCCTCCCTTCCCTTGCCGCGGCGGGGCGGCCTCCCTTCCCTCGTGTCACGGGGTTGGATTCAATGCCAACTTAACACCGTGCGGCACTTGGCTTCTACTCCTTTTCAACCTTCTATGGGTGAGGAGGAACCAAGTTAAGCCTGGGACGCAGGGATCTAGTGCTCTTGTTGTAAGCGAATGAACTCAAAACGATGCAGCAGAATAAGGTTGCACAACGGAATTGATAAGGCGAAGGGCAGCAATGAGAGGAAGGAGAAGAACAAGAGAAGTAAGAGAAAATTACTTCATTACCTCTAAATGGAAGAACATATAAAGGGGCAAGGTGTAGCCCAACCTTCTTCACGACTCCAGCTTGAGTCTTCACGTGTAGGCCTAACTCCTACATGTTCTAAGCCCTTAGGCAATACAGACCTCTAAGGTCGAAACCAGAAGAAGAAGTGAAACCCGAATGAATGCCTTACACCCTCCCCAAGGCCTCTATTTATAGGCTAACTAGTGTACAAAAACCCTTAAACGACTCCTAGCGAGACTAGGAGACGTCCTCCCTATCCAAGTCTGAAAAACCTCCTTCCTTGGATAGAATCAGTCAGATTCGGATCCCCTGATTTGTGGGCAATCAGTCCCATACCTTATCCCTGATTTCTAGGAAATCCTCATAAAATCCTTCTAGCAATCCTTGAGTGGACTTATTGTTTATCTAGAATTGTTTACGCTCAAGTTCTCTTTAACCCAAGAGAACTCGGAAAATATGCATTAAGCATATGTCAAATTTATATGCGTTGGAAAGCTAATCGAGTCCGCTTTCCAACGGTATATGATATGCCTATATGTGGCACAATGTGGGTCCATCTGGGCAAACTGAATCATTCGGGGTCCGAGCCCGTCTCCCGACTTAGTTGGTTTTGGGCCATGCGTGCGGGGCGCACGCGCTATGCCAAGCGCATGCTCGCTGCCACCTGCAGCTTAGCGCGGTGTGCTGCGCAGGCATCTCATACGGCCCCGGCGCGCGTAGATGATTCTTGTCGGGCGGGTGCGCACATCTCTTGCATGCGTGCACAAGCAGGTGTCGTCGCGGTGCACATGTGCAACCCCGGATAGAAATGCATTTGGGGCGTTTTCTCGTAACCCCACATAGGGTCTTTCTGGCGTGCGTGGGCGCGTTCTGCTGTGGGCGCTTCTGCCCTTGTGCGCATGTAATGGCACCTCTCTAGCTCATGCTTTGGGCCATCTAGCCTTGCCATACAGTGGTCATTTGGGGTTCTGAGGCCCCCATGTCAGAGCCTTCTAACACCTCGCCTCGGTGGGGCAGCCTCCCTTCCAGCGCCACGCCCCCCGTCTCTCTCCCTCCCGTTCGGCGGCCTCCTGCCCTCTCCCTCCCGCTCAAGAGAAAACCGGTTTTCTCTTTGCCAAAGAGGCAGCTGACTTGGATGCCACATAAGCCATCCATGTCAGTACACTACATACCGTTAGCATTATTCTTTTTTAAAATCAAAATAAAAAAATTTAAAACCATAATAAAACTATATTAAAATATTGATAAATAGGACAAAATATCCTCTAGGCACTTTTAGTAATGTGGCACAATTTCCCATTCTACGAAACTATGTGAATTGTTTTTTAAGTTCGAAACTTCTCTATAGAAGAGGACGATATATATATGTATATTGACGCCATGAACAAGTCTGCCCAAGCACCTGGCTTCCCGATATATATATTTTGACACCATGAACAAGTTTGCGCCAAGCACCTGGCTTCCCTACTTCAACCCCCAATGGCTCATACGACAGGATTTATCGAACTTTGTTTTAGTATGAAATGCGATTAGATTGTTCGTTTAGAGTTTAATTGGTTATTAATTTTATGATAGCGCGTGGACCGTGGTTGTGTTATTCCTAATCATCTTAATTTGTTCTTCCTAAACACGTCACACATTCATATGAGGTCAGAGGAGAAATCCATTTTCATTTCTATCCGATGAATCTGATCAACCAAAAGTAAGCAAAAAAGCAGAAGTTTGTCGGAGCATCTACGCTCAAGCTTCCTTTATCGATCAATCGGTTTGCCTACAGTCTACTGGGTTTTCTGCAAGAACCCGAATCAGTTATTCCCTCCCCCTGACGTGGTTGCAGATCGTTCTGAGGGTCAGTGGATTTCGAAATAGACGGTGTAGTATTCATCTCTGAGGTTCAACAACGGTTCCAGCAAGAAGTCCCTCTTCTTCCCCTTGGCGATGAAGCTGATGGGATGATATTCTCTCAATCCCTTGTTCAGATTAAAACTAGCGGCTTTTCTGAAAGCGTCGTCGTCGTTATAGTGCGTCCGACATGCGACCTCGAGAGCTTCTCCGAAGTTGATATCTCCGAAGACGTAGCAGCCACTACCGGAAACTGTTGTGAGGGAAATTGTGTGGCTCTGCCCGTCTAACCCGGGGACGATCCTGAAAGAAGCTGCTCGTTCGTCCCGAAGAGGAGCAAATGTGAGAGTCTCGTGTTGGCCTGCGTGAACGATCACCATGCCCGGGTAACCAAACGGCTCCAACATGACGGTTTTTCCGAGCACCTCGTCTCTGGAGTAGGAATTCGAAATCGCGTCGTCCCCGGAGACGAGTCTGAAGGTGGCGTGGAGAGCGTCCTGTGTGCCGGACATGGGGAGTTTCCTCATCGATATTCTGTTGGCGCTGTTTGTGAAAACCATGGTTCCGTTTTCCGTGACCTGAGAAAGGGTGACGAGCTGCGAATGGTAGGATGATGGAACAGGGGAGATCCAATCTGAAAGAGATTTGGCTCCGCCGGATTTCAGAGGCCCATCGACGTCGCCTTTAGAGAGACCGGCGAGAAGGTACGGCCCGTACAGAATTGCCTGCACCGGATGGAACTCCGGGCGCTCCTCTGTGGAATCATCAATCAAACACATTCAACAATTAGCTTCGGCGGATTAAGAAATACGAACAGCTCTTCTGGTTCTTCTTCCCCGGAACAGGGGAGAGGAGAGAGCCCCTTTGAAAGGTCAAGCCTCTCCAAACTAATTAGCGGGTCTTACTCTCTTACCATCGAGATACTCTGTGCGCAGTTTGATGGGGAATTGGAGCTTTAGTTTGTCATCAGAAGTCCATTTTCTTTTAATCGACAGGACGTTCCCTGTCATAACAGAAACCACAACAACATTAGCAACATTGAAATTGACGAACTACGAAGCCTGATCGCACTCCAGCAAGAAGCGATTGACTATGGGTGTGTTACCCCGTTTACCTGAAGAAGGTATAGCGCGGAGGGCTTCATCATTTATGACTGCCTTGATGCCATCGGAATGGGTCCAAGATGGTATTCGCAGGTTGAAGTTCGATTCTTTTCCTTCTCCCTGTAACCCCGCCCCGGCCCCCATCAAAAACAAGTTAGTAATGCAAAAGATTTAAGTTATTCTGAGCCAGAAAGATAAACCTACTGACGCCCATCACTCAATACCTCTTCAGGAGAGACAGTTATTTCAATGTTAAGGTAAGGATCCCATGAAACGACAGGCTCTACCATCTGAGTCAGCTCAAGTTGTCCTGCTTTCCATTTCAGAGTACTGGACACGTACTGGATGATGTAAAGGCCAGGAGAGTCTCCTTCTTCCTCAAAGTATATGGAGTCTCCTATCTTTGAAAACGATTCAATTGCTGCAAAAAGAAAGGATTTAGTCCTGATCAACTGAACATAGTTCCTTCATTAATTACAACAGGCAGCAAACTAGAAAGGACGTAATAACAGCAAATTAATTACCAGTTCCATAGCAGCACCAGAAAGAGTCAAAAGGCGTTCCCCACTTGTGGTAGCTCACTGCCTTGGAGCTTCCATTTGCCAGAGGAAGCATATAGATCATGACACCGGGATCGGTTCCTCTTTGGATGGTTAGTACACCATTTGTGAGTGCCCTCTCATAATGATCAGCATAAGCCATTTTTCTGGTCCATCTGAATAGATTTCGAGAAATCTGCGTATACACAAGTAATGTCGGTTCTTTTTTCTTTTCATTTTGAGTACTGTTGAAGAGAAGTACCAGAGAGCCAAAAAGAGAAGGAACTGGTATAATAAGCGTGCAGCACCTTGAGCATGTTGTAAGTGGTACATGATTCCTCATTTTCTGATCCTAAGGTATCTGCCAGCCGGTTTGGATCATGCCTGGTCATAAAATCATCAAGAGTATAGATTAGAGTTGATAGAGAACAGAGTCAGAGAGTTTGGAACAGGGGATCTGGAACATAGCCAAGTTATGGTTACCAGAACTCCCCGGAGGAAGTGCCACCAGTAGCGTAAGTGTGAGAGGCGTTAACAATGTGCATGAAATATGTGGCCATGTCCTTGTAAAGCTCGTCTCCAGTAGCCTCGTAACGCATCTGAGACCCAATAACTACAGGAATGTGTGTGTTGGTGTGGAACCCTGAAATGCTATCAACCTGACATTAACGGAGACACAGGAGGGTGTTAAATCATGCATCAATGGACACCGAGGAGGAGCAAATAGATAAGCTCTGTATATAAAACGACTGAGGGAATCGCAGTGAAATATAATGCTAGTCATTACCTTCAAAGCAAGATAACCCAGAAAGCATGGCTTGTCAAAGAGGTGAGCCAAGACCAAATGCTTGTGATCTCCCTGCAAGAATTCAGTCATGATCAAGTGGGCACTTGAATATTAATGAAGTGATCATAAAGAAGAGGAGGTATATATAATGGATCGGAATAAATTAGATGTCATTAATTACCGTAATGGCGTATAGCCTGTAAAGAACATCGTTCATGCCACCAGTTTCCTCATTGAGTGATGCATAATGCCTCTCTATACTGTACTTGTCGATTACGTTTTGCACCCGTTTGCTGAAGTAGTCGACCATCCACAGCATAATTTTCAGAGCTTGTTCGTTCCCTGCTAATGTGTACTGATCCAGTAGCCCAGCCAGGATCTGTTGTTCACAGACAACATAATTAATTAATTAATTAATTATCAAGTAGCTAGCATATATACATGCGCAATATTTAATCCAAGAACATCTTCCGATCTTGATTAATCAATCAGAAAGAAATACAAAACAGAGAATATCGAATGGGAGACAGTACTGAATTAAACTGACCTTATGAATGGTGTAGTAGGGTGCCCAAACAATCGTGAGATTTTCAAAACGGTCGAAAAAATCGGAAGGAAAAGCGGAAAGATAACCAGTACCCATCTTCTGCTGACACTCGTCCAGTGCTGATAATACTGCCGTCATTCTCTTCTGGATCTCCTCGTCGTGAGTGCTGGCCCACATTTGAGCGGTTGCACTGAGAAAATGTCCGACGAAGTGACCCCGGAGCTCGGTGTGGGGATCCTCCCAGCCGCCGTAAGGATGGCCGGGAGTGGGCAATCCGGCGGTGTTTCTGAAGCTCCAAACCAGGCTGTCCACGTCCAGCATCAACAAATACTTGAGATTCGTCTCCTGGGCTCGATGCTGCTGCGAGCCGGGAAGCAGCCGGACGTCGTGGAGGGAAACTTGTCTGAGGAAGGAGGACGTCGTGATCATCAAATTCCCGGGAGCAGCAGCAGCATTGACCCTGATCTTCTTCAATATGTTTCGGTACCGCTTCTCCCAGTTGAAGTGCTGCTTCTCTAATGAATATCTGACGGCGTTCTTGAGAAGTTTCCGCGGGAAAAGACTGGACCAGAGCTCTTCGTCGCTGTGAATCAAATGGTAGCGCCGCAGAAACTCCTCCCTCTCCGTCTGGTTCCTCGTCGTCTGGATCTCGTACCTGTAAGTCTTGGAACTCGACATGGGGAAGACGTGGTTACATTCCTTGCACTGCACGGCCGGAACCGCAGTTTGTAATACGAAAGCAATTATTAGCGCCACGGGACTCCAGTACTGCTTCATCTTCATCGTCTTGTTTCTTGATTCTCTGAGACTGGAGCTCTCTAGCTCGTCCTTTATATAGAAATGGATAAGAATTAATTTCCAGAAATAAAATTAAGTATTTTATCCCATCTTCTGGGAATTTAACACTTGTACGATATCGGACGGGTCTGATTCCTCAACCCCTGTCATCGTCGTATTTATCCTCCCTGATACGATTGCTTCAGTTTCTCCACCGTCCCTTGTATTTCTCCACGTTCCCTTCCATTAATTTCTCCAACGATATTCGGCGCCTTTACTTATAACAGTTGCCATACGTAGATAGTTTTCTCAGCCCTGCAGATTACAGAGATATGTAAACCACCTTCGATTTTTGAATTTTTCCTCTCCCGCGAGTCTATTTGTATATCCTCTGACCTCTCCTTTTTCGGTTCTTTAACTTCTTCAGCTATTCGAATTATTTAATTAGGAAGTCCCAAAACATTCCAATCTTTAACTTTCTCCCTGTTTTGATCTTTTCGTCCACAGAAAGAGACGCATTTTAAGTTAAATTATTGAAATATCTAAGATTCCTTAAAACTGACCTTTTGAGTTCCTTGAATGACGCATTTGGACTCGGCATATGAAAAATCAAGTTGTTCATATAATTTACAAACTACTTACTACAGATGTCGAAAGAGCAGCTTTTTTTCTTCTGGGTGATACTGAAAGTGGTAGCTGAAGCGTTAACATAGTGAGGTAGCTGCAGTCGCAGTCTTGGATTCTAATACAAGTACACCCTCCGCGTGGGTCCGCATTCCCTCAGGATTTTACATGCACCCCCATGCGTGCATATTCCTCATCACATCCACTTATCCGTCCATCCATTCGTCCACGGCCAATTAAATTACCAGCTAATGTTGTTAGGTCGGCGAGTACTTTAAATTAAAAAACTAAATTACCAGTTAATTTTCAGTGATTGTTTGAAACTTTGAATAATTAGAAAGGTAATTTTTAACGAGAAAAAAAAAAAAGAAAAGGCGGGAGATGGGTTAAGCGTCAAAAAAGGCAAACTGCTCTGCTCTGCTGCGACTTGGCGCCAGAATTCAGTTTTCCGTTTCTTCGTAAACGTCACTGATCGATTGCAGGGAGCAGAAGAAAGGAAATTAGGACTGTAGCAAGTGGGAGGGGATTCTGGAAACCACCGCAAATGAGACCCTTTAATGGCGCACAGAATCAAAAGAAACCACCGCAAATGAGACCCTTTAATGGCGAACAGAATCAAAAGAAACCACCGCAAATTCGGAATTTTCACCTCTTTCTTCTGCCCGTGAATGAGTGAGAGAGAGAGAGAGAGAGAAAGAGAGTTGGGTGAAAAGCTGCCCTGACCAGACCTCCAAGGAAAGAAAACGACGCCGATCCGTGACTGTTTGTCTTGTCTCCCTCTCTCCCTTTTTTTTTCTTTTGTTTACTTTCCCAGAAATACAATACCCCATCCATCATCGTCACTCTGCAGCTTCATCCGGCGGCCCCTCTTCCACGATATCCATCTTTCTCGCGTTCGCTCGCCGGTGCCAACTATATATATAGAAGAAGGGGCGGAGGGGGTTTGGGAATAAATTCGTCCTTGTTCAAGCAATCAGAGGGGATCGAACTCGAGTACGATGACGAGTTTCGGGCTCATCTTGTCCCAGCTTCTTCTAGCTCTGCTTGCATTTACGAGCGCACCGGCTGGGGCAAAGGACTGCAACAACGCTTTCCCCTCTTCAAATTCCCACACTTTCAGATACCAAGTTCAGACTACGGAGAACGCGACGCTCAAGGCCGAGTTCGAGGAGCGGTACCATTTAATCCACGGCGACGACCACCAATGGGCAGCTCTGTTTCCCCGGAAACTTCTCAACGAAGAGGAGCGCCGATTCGACTGGCAGATGCTCTACCGGAAAATAAAGAACCCCGCCGCGTCCGCTCCTCGTCGCTCCTCCTCTTTGCTCAACCAAGTTTCCTCCACGACGTCCGATTGTCGTCGCCAAATTCCTTACACTCGCTCGCCCAGAACACCAATCTCAACTACTTATTGATGTTGGACGTCGATAATCTCGTCTGGAGCTTCAGGAAAACCGCCGGACTCTCTACGCCTGGAAAGCCTTACGGAGGTTGGGAAGCCCCCGACGTCGAGCTCCGCGGTCACTTTGTAGGTGCGTTGTCGATTTTATCAGTAACCTTTGTTTGGTTTAACTCCGAATTCCAAACCACACAAAGTCCCTGACGTACGTTTTGCTTTCCCTTATTTCCGTTTCCAATCCTTAATTTCCTTCTATTTCGACCAGGACATTATCTCAGCGCAACAGCTCATATGTGGGCTAGTACTCATAATGACGATGTCCACAAGAAGATGACCGCAGTATTGTCGGCACTGGATGAGTGTCAAAAGAAACTAGGCACTGGATATCTTTCAGCCTTCCCGTCGGAGCTTTTCGACCGTTTTGAAAATTTAAAGACTGTTTGGGCACCATACTATACCATTCACAAGGTGAACGACAGACACAAGAGTAACTTCTACATTTCCTTGGTGTTCTATGCATTGTTTTTTTTTTTTTGTGTATGTATGTATCCAGTGATGCGTGTGTTAACGAAGAAGCATCTTTGTGACTTTGTGACTAATTGTGACTGCTTGTGGGGACAGATCTTAGCTGGGCTACTGGACCAATACACACTTGCAGGAGACGAGCGAGCTCTGAGAATGATGCAATGGATGGTCGATTACTTTACCAATCGGGTACAAAATGTAATCCAGAAACACAGTATAGAGAGGCACTATGCATCCCAAAATGAGGAAACTGGAGGAATGAATGATGTTCTTTACAGGCTATACACCATTACGGTAAAGTGAACATTTTGTCCGGGAGCATCCTTCCAAATCTAAGATCAGGACAGAGAGGACGACGTCTCGCTCCTGCCAAGTTAGTTGGGTTGCTCTCTTCCTAATGTTGCTTCTGCAAATCCTTGCAGGGAAATGAAAAGCATCTGGTCTTGGCACACCTTTTTGATAAACCTTGCTTTCTTGGTTATCTTGCACTCAAGGTAACTGCTCACTGCCACTCCCTCTCTCTTAATTCACGACTTCTTTTGTACTCACTAGGTGCTCATCCTCTGTTTTACAATAAAAAAACACATATCGCCTATCCCTATGTCACATACATTCCTCTGTTCTCTCTTTGGCTGCAGGTTGATAGCATATCCGGGTTTCACTCCAACACTCATATCCCTGTTGTTATTGGGGCTCAGATGCGCTATGAGGTTACCGGGGATCCCCTTTACTGGGTAATTTTATCAATTTCTTCCTTTATATTTACACAAGTACAAAACATCAAAGCCACCTCTGTATAACACATCTTTATTTAATGTTTTTCCTTTGACACTACAGGAGATTGCAACATTTTTCATGGATACCATCAATGGTTCTCATGCTTATGCTACAGGGGGAACGTCTTCTGGGGAGTTCTGGTAACTACGTATATATAGACAAACGATCTCATTAGAAGCTCTTTAACCTTCTAATGAAGCTTACGTTTACCCCTTAATCTAAAGATTCAATATATCTTTAACATCTGCATCTTCATGCGTAGGCACGATCCAAAACGCTTGGCTGATACATTAGGAACAGAAGACGAGGAATCGTGTACAACTTACAATATGCTCAAGGTGGGATGCCAATATCTTATTTGCAATATTTGTTATTTTTTATTTTTATTACTTCCTTCAATGTGATCAATTGTCAAATGCATAGTTTCTGATTTATCAGACATGAAGCTAACCTGATCCTTCTCTGCAGATCTCCCGCAACCTATTCAGATGGACCAAAGAAACAGCCTACGCCGATTACTACGAAAGGGCCTTGACTAATGGTGTGCTGAGTATCCAAAGAGGAACTGATCCCGGGGTAATGATATACATGATTCCACTTGGAAAAGGCAAATCCAAGGCAAAGAGTTACCATGGCTGGGGAACACCCTATGATTCTTTCTGGTGCTGCTATGGGACTGGTATGTTGCATGCCGCCATGTGAGGATGCCGGCGAGCGCGTATAATACACAACTAACTAAGACCCTCTAATATTGTGCATGCAGCAATTGAATCATTTTCAAAGTTAGGGGACTCCATCTACTTTGAAGAAGATGGACAAGTTCCTGGACTTCACATCATCCAGTATGTATCCAGTTCTCTCAATTGGAGGTCAGGGAAAGTTGTGGTCACCCAGGTAGTAGAGCCAGTAACTTCATGGGATCCTTATCTTAAAGTGGAACTGGCATTCTCTCCTACTCAGGTACCACTACTTCTACTACTACTATCTAATCGCTGTGTCTGTTTGTTTTCATGTTTCGTTGCAAGATAAAGAGCAGTATAACTAAATTACCAGAATGGCTCCTTTGCAGGGCGGAGGTCAGCAATCAACCTTGAACCTGCGTGTCCCAGGTTGGACCCATTCAGCGGGCGGCAAGGCAACCTTGAATGGTGAAGCTTTATCATTGCCTTCTCCTGGTAAAGCTAGCCTTCATAATTTGTAGCTTATCTCTGTCCTCGAAAACATAATTCTGGATGTAGAATTCTTCTGTTACGAGGGAGATTGATCTAGACATGGTTTTGATAATGGCAGGTAGCGCCCTTTCAGTGACAAGAAAATGGGCTTCAGAGGACAAATTAACACTCCAGTTTCCCATCTCCCTGCGTACCGAATATCTCAATGGTAATGTTTATCGGCTCGATTCTCTTCTGAAACATGGGGAATTAGTTTATACACTTCCTCTCGAAACTAACTGGTTATTGAAATATTCCTCAGAGGAGCGACCCGAATACCGTCCTCTTCAGGCAATCCTGTATGGACCGTACCTTCTGGCTGGTTTGTCTCAAGGCGACGAGGATGGGGACTTGAAATCGGGTTCTGCCAAATCTTCTTCAGACTGGATCTCTCCGACTCCCTCCTCCTACAATTCGCAGCTTGTTTCACTTTACCAAAACTTGGACAACGAAACCCTTGTTGTCACGAACAGTGATACGAGAATCACAATGGAGAAACTCCCCAAGTTGGGTACAGCGTCAGCTCTCCATGCCACCTTTAGACTCTTCTCCAAAGACCCAATCAAGAATTCCTCCTCTAGAGACGAAATTGTGGGAAAAACCGTCATGCTGGAGCCGTTTGATCTTCCGGGCGCGGTCGTCGTTCGCGATGGGAAATCTGAGACTCTCGCAATTTCTACCATCGAGGACGAAAAGACGTCTTCTTTCCGGGTTGTCGCCGGTTGGATGGGCAGAGCGACACAATTTCTTTGGTATCAGAGGCAGAGGAGGACGGTTGTTACGTGTCCGGCGACAATAAACGCGCGGAAGCGGTGGAGGTCGCTTGCAAGGCCCACTCCAGCGACGAAGGGTTCCAAAAGCTGCGAGTTTTACCCTGAATGGAGGCTTGCGAGAGTACCATCCAATCAGTTTCACGGCGACGGGGACGAAGAGGGATTTCCTGCTGGAACCCTTGTTGAACATGAAAGATGAATTCTACACCGTCTACTTCTACATTCAATCTTTATAGTGATCAAAATGGGAGTTATTTTTCTTCTTCGTTTCTTTTTCTTCACTCAGTATTATATCATAGAAAGTTTAAATTGTTTAAATTTATATCAAAATAAATTACATTTGAGATCTGCTGGCTGGGGTGCTTACTCTTGAAATGAGGTGTTTTGAGTTTGAAAAATTATTTTATTAATGTGAGTTTTTACTTTTTGACGTGATTGTCTTGCTGCGGTAGTCTATATAAGGTTTAAGGTTTAAGGTTTAGGTTTACCTAAATAAGGTAGATAATTTTTACTTTAACTTGTACCTAGACTCCCAATGAGGACACCCTGTAATGTTGTAAACCCTAACAACGCACTAAAATTTGTACTTATCACCATTCTTTGTGTTTTAATCCTACATCTAACAACAAGCAATCCAATGAGCTGATCTCAAAATTTCTTCCTAATTTTTCTTAATAGAAATTTTAAAATGTCCAGTTTTTAAACAATTGCTATAAGCATTAATAAGCTAATTGAAATATTCCTCATTCTTTTATTAAAAACTTGATGATTTTCGGGAAGGTTCAACCATTCAAGTGATTTTTTGCCATTAAAATATTTTTTTAGTAGGAATAAAAGCAATAAGTTTATTCCTAAATATCACTCTTCATTCTATATATACAAAAAAATTTTTTTATAATGAAACAAAATGGATTTTATTGAAACCTGCACATAAGACTTTGGATTTGTAAAAATCACTACTTCTTTCATGAACAAGTAGTGTTTTTTCACTTCACATTTTTGTTGAAAGTGCTAGCTCATTGCTACTTCTTTTGGTACATTTATTGTTTGTTACTACAAATTTTATCAGCTTAAATAGGTAATTACATGAACATATTGGTAATACATAATAACACAAAATGTGGGAATGCAGAGCAAACTTGCCATAAATAACAATAAGACATGCAAGATAGCAATCCATCTTATCTGAGCACAAAAATATGAAGTTATGAACCACATAAAATATGAATTTATGAACTACAAATATATGAAGTTATGAACTCAAGGTACATAAACTTATTTTTACCAACTATTAAATTTAATATTAGCAGATTAAATTAAAATATAACAATTTATTTATTTATTTGTATTTTAGTAGTTCAGGGATGATATTTTCTTTGCATGCAATCACAAAAAATACACATGGTAAAAAAAAACATTGTCATATGATAAAATACCATAATATCTCATAAAATACTATAACATAATATAATATTATAATACATATTAAAATATCATAATATATTGAGTAATGCTAGGCGCAAGGCTATAATGCACGGAATCTACATGGATGGCCAACTCAGCCATCCACGTAAATTCCACATAGATTCCACTTGCATGGGAGCCGTGTGCCTAGCATTACTCTAATATATTACCTGGGGAAACACTACAACATAAGTTGTAAATAGCAGCAGATCTGATCCCCTTCATACATATAATTTCCGCTTAATTTGTAAATTTGTTATTTTGCTTGATTTATAAGGAGGTTAACTCTTGAGCTGTTGAGCATCTAGCCTTAGAAGTTAATTGAAACTGCGATTATAATGCTGGAGCATGGACCATGCAGTGAGCGGCTCAGTGAGTCAGACCGGCAAGCCGTACTCTCTGCGAATGCGAATACTGGAGCATGAAACCTTCCCGTAAGACCTCACGACTTTTGAAACGAAAATGGGGGGTCTTCGAAGAGGAGCTACCGCTGCTCCCAGGTACAGTCGCTCCTACACTCCTGGTCCTTTCTCCTTCCAAAGACGTAACACAGAGAAAAGCCCAAATCCGGCCCTGCCTACCGGATTTCTAAAATCTGGTTCCTTCTCCGATTCCTTCACTGCAGACAAGATCTTGAGGGGCCTCGAAAGCGGGACTGTTGATCTTTCTCGAATTTCAAGTCCCTCTATCGTCGTCAATTTGCTCTACAAATGCAGTAAAAACTTGCTCTTGGCGCAAAAGCTTATCGATGATTTGGCAAAAAATTCGAATTTTAAACACTCTTCGGAGTCTTTAAGTGCTATGGTTCATATTCTAGTCAGGAGTCGAAGGAGTTCGGACGCCCAAGCGTTTGTTCTCAGAATGGTTCGAAAAAGTGGCGTGTCGAGGACTGAAATCATAAACACTCTGTTATCCACATATCAGAACTGTAATTCGAACCCTTTGGTATTTGATCTCCTTATTAGAACTTATGTTCAAGCTAGGAAACTGAGAGAAGCTTCGGAAGCTTTTAGAATTTTGAAGAGCAAGGGTTTTATTCCCTCCATTAATGCATCTAATAGTCTTTTAGGCGGTCTGGTTAAGGCCGGTTGGGTTCACATGGCTTGGGAGATATATGCAGAATTAGTTGGAAGTAGTGTTCAATTAAATATCTATACCTTGAACATAATGGTTAATGCATTATGCAAACAGAGACAGATGAACAAGCTCAAAATGTTTTTGTCTGAAATGGAGGAAAAAGGTGTATTTCCTGATACTGTGACTTACAATACTTTAATTGAAGCACACTGCCGTGAAGGACTTATAGAAGAAGCATTTTCTTTGATGAACTCTATGTCAGACAAAGGTTTAAATCCTGAAGTGCAAACCTACAATTCTATGATGAATGGGCTTTGCAGAATTGGAAAATATACGAAGGCTATGGAATGTTTGGGGAATATGCTAGAAATTGGATTAGATCCAAACACCTCGACCTATAATATACTTCTTAATGGGTGTTGTAAAATAGATAATATTGATGAGGCTGTTAAGATTTATAAAGAAATGTTGGGTCGCCATCTTGTTCCAGATTTGGCTACTTTTAGTCATGTTATAGGGTTGTTTGCCAGGAAAGGCAAAATCGATCAGGCGCTTTTGTATTTTGAAGATATGAAGGCGATGGATCTAGTGCCTGACAATGTGATCTTCACAATGCTTATCTGTGGGTTTTGTCAATGCGGTTTACTCTCAGAAGCTCTTAAGGTACGAAATGATATGGTTGAGCAAGGTTGTGTCCCGGACGTAGTAACTTATAATGCAATCTTGAATGGGATGTGCAAGGAGAAAAGGTTATCAGATGCTGACAACCTTTTTGAGGAAATGGTAGAAAGAGGGATTTCTCCTGATTATTGCACATTTACAACTCTAATTAATGGTTATTGCAAAACTGGCAATGTGGGAAAAGCTTTAAGTTTGTTTTATATGATGATGGAAAGAAATCTGGAGCCAGATGTTGTAACCTACAATACTTTGATTGATGGGTTCTGCAAGGAAGGGGACGTGGAGAAAGCTAATGAACTGTGGATTGATATGACTCATAAAGCAATTTTTCCTAATCACATCACATACAGCATTTTTATAAATGAGCTGTGTGATAAAGGCTCTGTCCATGATGCACTCAGGTTATGGGATGAAATGGTTGAAAAAGGGATCCGTCCAACGGTTGTTACTTATAACTCCATCGTGAAAGGATACTGTAGGTCTGGCAGTGTAGACAAGGCAGCAATTTTTTTGAATAAAATGACTATAGAAGGAATCGTTCCTGATCGGGTAACATACAATACTCTTATTCGTGGACTAGTGAAAGAACAAAGGATGTCTGAAGGTTTTGCTTGGGTTGATAAGATGGAGAGACAAGGTGTTTTGCCGGACATTAAGACATATAATATTCTATTATATGGATTTTGTGAACAAGGTAACATGCATGAAGCTGATATGACCTTAAAAAAGATGGTCAGGAGAGGTATTGTGCCTGATAGATCTACATACACATCTTTGATTAATGGATATGTAGCACAGGATAAATTGAAAGAGGCATTTCGGTTGCATGATGAGATGCTTCAGAAAGGTTTTGTTCCTGATGACAAATTTTGATGGCGAATCATTTAACACCTATGGGGCCTTTGAAACTTTTGATAGCTGTCTCTATGATTGATGTGAAGAATTGAATTATATCAGATGAAGGCCAAATGCCTGTATAAGGAAGCTCTAAAGACTCTCAGAGATCTCCACTCAGGTAATGAAGAAGTAAATAATTGACTTTGTGGGCATGTTCTTGCTGTCAAAAAACTATTGTGAGTTTTATTTTAATTTGGTCTAATTGTGTTGAACCTGTGGTTGAATATTAGTAATACGTGGAACACATAGTGGGCCACTTTCTTAACACCATCACACACTAGACAGAAATGTTCCTATCTGTCATTACTGTACTGAAATGGAGATTCCAGTGTACTGGTAGTGTGATCTACATTTTCTTGGATAAGAAGCACTTAAAGGAAGCGAACTGCTTTAAGCCTCCCTCTACCCACTAATAGCCTTATCTCCTTAAGCAAAACCTTTTTCTATGTTTAACATCTGGTTATCCCCTTTATGTACTCCTTCATCTTCCTTCAACATTTATTTAGCACCTTCAGGTAATACTGGTCTCTCCACTTCTCTTGTGGTAGTGTTTGGCTATAGTTTCATGATAGGCACAGTATATGGAATGATAATATTTATGATTAATCTCCATGAGTTTCTTTTACTTGAAATTGATATTTTAATCTTCATAGTACTATTTATATATTCGTCAATCAGTTATATGAATGTTGTAGAATACAATTCCAGTGGAGTTTAAATACCGGCTGGAAGAATGCAAAGATTTTGGTGATGTACAAACTTCTCTCTCGTTTTTATTGAATTTATCATCCAGTAGCCGATGGCTGGGCCTCTAGTGCTTCTATAAAGGTCCAAAGTAGCCTTCTAATCTTCTTAATTGCAGGATAATGGAGGGGATGACTTATTTATGCTCAAGCACGTGATGCAATGTAAATCAAAGGAAGAAGAACAACCCCCAGCATCCCCTTCCTCCCAATTCTGTGAAACTTAGATTTCTAATAAATAAAGGATGGCTGGATGTGTTTGGAGCTTTTGTAGGGAAAATATTATTCCTAGTGGCTTCTGATTGCAACCTATGAGTGATGGAAACATTTTTGTTTGAGAATGGTAAGCAGAAACTTGACTAGCCAAAGGACAAAAGATTATAATCAAATGGAGAAGCAGCAATGGTTTTTAACAACGAGGAGGTAGAAAGGGACTTTCTGTAAAAAGCTTATGAGAATCTCATGTTGCAGGAAGCAAAATACTGGAAACGAAGGGGTAGACACAAGTGGATTTAGGGAAGGAGATAGAAAGACAATCTTTCCTTGTGATAGCATCTACTGGGTTTTCCTTTCTACACCAGAAAAAGAGAAAGAATTACAGAGCAATTTTGTGCAATCTACTTTCAAACAATATCAGGATGGAGGGATTAAAAGGTCATATCATGAGGGCCTACACATGGGAAAAATATTTGTAAGGTCTGGCTGAAAGTTGGAGAATCCCACCATGCTCTCTTTTTACCCCAGTTCTTTCTTTCTTTTTTTAATTGTACGCTTTAAGATCTTCTTTGCTGTCGTTTATTTTCATTACTCTCTACACAAGTTTTATAAATATAACTGGGTAATATGTCCTTTTTTAGTGATTGTTACAGGGTTCTGTTCTTGTCATTTGGCATTAACGTAGAAGTTCCTCTATTGTTTCCTTGCCATTTCTTACTTTTGTCTCTGATATTTTTTTTACAGCTTCTTAAGGTCTTCCTTTTAGTTCCATTTTCTATTTATAGTGTGAGATGGCCTTTGTCTGACATTGTATTCCAAATTTGTTACAGCACTTTGAAGCATCAGAAGTAGGTATGCTGGTGAGGTGTTACTGCAATTAGGTAAATGATCTTTTGACACCTTGCAATTAGGTAAATACGAATGTATGAATGTATATTATCTGCCATTTGTCTTATTTCTATTTCCTTGGCAACTGTGCAATTGTTACTGACCTAATAGCGTTTATAACATTTTCTCATTCAGACAAGAACTTCATTGATGCATGTTGGGTTCCTATTTCAACGGCTTTCCGTTATAACTTGAGTAGATGTTAGAGCTTTCCTTTTACTATTTATTAGGTTGATATGTTTTCTTTTTCTTGCTTATAACAAATGAAGAAGAGGTATGCTTCATATATGTTCCATTATACTGTGGCTGTACTGCATAACATTACTAGTTTTTTTAAAATCTTTTGAAAAGTGGACATGACTTAAAAATCAATTTTTGTTGATTTTTCGTAAATGATAAAGTTAAACAAGTTTTTGGTCCATTAGTTTGATTAAATTTGAGCTCAATTTGAGTAAAGACAATTGAAATATTATGTACGAAGTATTTCAGTATGATCTGAGCTCATATGTATGCTCATATCATATTGAACTAAGAGGGTGGTGATGGTAAAAAGTTAAACAAATCTCCAAACCTTTTGTACTATTCCTTAGTTTCATAAATCTATTTTCGTTCCTAATGATATGGTGTGTCATGTTCCCTTATTATGCGAACTGGAGCTGTAGCTCAGTGGTCACAAGGCGAATTTGTAGTGGGAAGTCTAGGGTTTAAGACTCCTTAGGGGAATAGGGCAGGGCCTTCATGCAAGCCCGTTGTTCAAAAAAAAAAAAATTCCCTAGTACTATATCTTGAAACACTTGAGAATATATATACATCTGGTTGAAGAACTTGGTCTTAGATAGTGATTTTAGTTCTTGAGTGATGTTAATCTGCATATTTTGTAAGTGGAGTGGTTGGATCTGCTGCTTGGAATTGAACGCCAAATTGTCATCTGACCAATTAGAGCCACCTGCCTCATTCACAGGATGCTTAAGTGCTAATCATTAGAAGCACTGAAAGGTGTCAAGCATCTGCCTTATTCATATGGTTACATGTGTGCCTGTAATTGCTATGACATTTTAAATTTCTGCATCAAATTCAACCTGCCTATGGAGCTAAATGCTAGTAAACTTTAGAGCAGCGGTAGAAAGTTTATGTATTTATTGCTCACTGAAGTGGGGTGTGTGTGTGTGTGTTTTTTGAGGGGGGGGGGGTGTTGGTAGTAGATTGTTCCTGTCTTTCATTGTGATGTTAAAAGAGCATAATGATAATTAGTGTGGTTTATCTGATTTTAATACTATGTTTCTCTTTCCTGAACCCAACTTGAAGTTTTACAGTTGACTAATGTTGGCCAGGTTTTGTATCTGTGTCCATTTATGCACGTTTCCTAGGTGGTGAGGGGTATAGGTTCAAAATATTTCATAAACAACTTTGGCATGTTGGGATGTTTTAAATAAGTTCCTACTGTTAGAAAGTATATGAGACCAGTTTGACACTTTTTTTTAAATTAAATCATATTGATTGGCATAGAGTCTCAATTGATTTGGTCATTTATGGTTCAAATAAATAAACTTCTCGATTTTTTTTTTAATATAATAGGTTGAGAAAGATTTCACTCAGTATACAATCAACTGAACTATTATAGAATAATGAGAAGTGCTTCCAAAAGTCATCAGTCCTTAAGAAGGACATTCATCTTAGAGCACATTTTGTCCTTTACGATTCCATGGAGCTAATCAGATGCAGGTGATGTCCAAGTTGTTGGACGAACACTTGACATACAGCTCTATGAGTTTGTTTTGCCTTTTGTTTTAAGATCAGAAGTTGTATTGTAAAATTAATATGAAGTTTATGAAGGGCAGTTTTTCTTCTATAAAGTGTGTAATTTGTCACCCTCTCTCTCTCTCTACTAATGTAAGATTTATATACTACATATATAAAGTGTTTTTGAGTTTTTTTTTTCCTTTTTTTACCTGGTTTGTTTTCACAAATTTTGAAGTCAGAGTTTAAAGCAAGTCGTTGTTCAATGAAGGTATATTATTGCACTTCATGTTGACAAAAGTTGGTGCTCTCTGTTTAAAGCAATTTTTAGGGACAGCTTGTGACTGGTGATGGCTTGGATTATAGGAAGGATTTGTCACGAAGTTGAAGGGAGAATTTTCTGGAAGCTTACTAAAAACTTCTCTATATATCCATCCCATCTTTTCTCAAAATATAAAATTAATTGTTTTCTGGATTTTTTTATATAATATGAACTGCAACAATTACAATTTAAAGCTTTTTCTCATTTTTATTGCTGTATAGGTAGACAATTAGTTATAATAGTGTGAGATGGCTATTGTTAAAAACGAAATGTGATATATTAGTGAATGGTTGTGCATATTACTTTCAGATTCTATGTACGTGCTATTTTAAAAAATAGACTCAACGTAGTGCCATTAAGAACAAGTAAAACTTTGCATATGTTGGGTAGTACCAGTGAAATGAATGTAGTCCAAACAAAGGGTTCATATCTGTGTTTGAAACCATTTGATATTTTCCTCGTTCGATATATGATACCACTAGCTTAATTTTGATTAAGTCTGTTTATTGTTGATTGAAATAAGTAAATTTTCTGTTTAAAACTGTGTATTTCAAGAACTTTAAAAAAAACTGAGCATTTAAAGAGGCTGGTTAATTTGTCATGTACTCTTTCCATTGATTTTTTATGGAGAAAGGTACTCTTATAACTAATTGATACAATATTTAAATGTATATGTATCTATTATTTTTGGTTCTCTCTCATTACTTCTTTTATTTTTCTTCCCTTTTTCTTCTTTTTATTTCTATTGTTTCTGCTTATTTCCTTTTTTTAACCTTTACTTCCTTTAACTCATTTTATGTTCTTTTGGGTGAACTATGAATGAGATTTGAGAGGCTTCTACAATGTTTTCCACTACTATAACATATTTTCATTATTTCTTTGCCTCAGATAGAGATCTATTATGCATATATGGCCTGTCGAAGTGGTTAAAATTTTGGGTACTTGTGGCTGAAAATATGTAGTTTCACTCAGTGCAGGTGTAACATAATTAGTTTTGTATCTAATGAGCTTTGCAAATGATCATGTAAGCAAGTTTCTCTTTTTATTCAGGGGACAGCTGAACTTCGTACTCTTGCACTCTTCTGATTTGCACATCTCATTCGTTGGGGATGCTGGCAGCAATGAAAGGTTGGCTGTAGTGAACAGCTCCGTCGAGAGCTTAGAAGTGTCTATTGAAGAAATATCTGCTGATATTTCTGGTCGTTCTTTCCTCATGAAGCTCCCAGGTCCCCAAGTTTCTTTCTTTTTGTGTGCAGAGAAATCTCAACCCCTTGGAGCCGAATTGTTGGGAAAGGTAATTTGTTACCGTAGTTGTCAATAATTTAATAATTTGTTGCTTGCAGGAAATTGATGTTTATCTTTTGATGTAAACTGCTTATAACAAGGTGTAGAAGCTTAGAGTAGATTAATTCAGAAAAGAGATGCTTGCCTGTAATTTGCATGTGTTTTATGTTTATTTTTCTCTGTTTTTATGTCTGCCTTCTTTGGAATATGATTGGACTCCTTGTCTGTTGTGTTATTTATTTATATTTTTTTTTGAGAAAAATGCTGCACATTTCACTTCAATTGTCGATTATTGTCTTGTGCTGCAGATGAAGGATTGCTTAGAACAAAGCCAACTCTGGCTCAGCTTACTAGGATTTCTGAGTTACGTTTGGATTGCTTTGCTATACGTCTTCGGGCTTATCTATTTGGTTCAGCAAGTGCTGCTCAATCAGATTCTACATCTTCACATGTGGTTGTATCTGAGCCACTTGAACCTGATTCAAGCGTGTTTTCATATTCATCATCACCAAAGCCAACTCGCTCTCGGTCTGCTACCAGTTGTCAGGCAAAGGCCACATTCCTCTCTCTATCAGGGTAGTCTCAGTGCAAGATCCAATGCATTCAAGGATGGTACTCCTAGAAACTCACATTTGACAAGAGGTGCAATGCGGGAGAAGCTCAGAAGGCGCAGTGACAGTCCATCGCTTGTGTCAGCTTCTAATTGGTGTGCCAGCCAGCCATCTTCGTCAGACCAAACTGGAGACATGCAAAGTCAGAAATCTTAGCCTTTGGCTACTACATAATCATTTTTTGTATGTCTATGTTGTATCTCTATTTTTAATAGCGGTGAATAAAATCATTTCGTCAATTACAGAACAAGCACTGAACGTACTTTTTTTTTATTATACCATAAAAAGCAAAATCGTGAGGTTACTGTAGCAGTACAATAAGGCATAGCCAGAAGCAAGCTGTTTATATGTGTATATATCTATGATCCTAAGACCTATACTTCCGTTGGTATAGCACCTAGCCGACGCACTCATCCGTACATGTTAATTTAAGCTCTTAAAAAAATAAAAAAATATTATTTTTAATAAAATCCTTTTATGTAGAGGATAAACTCAAGGTAGTTTAGATTAACATGTGGATAGGTGCGTGGGTTAAGTGCAACTAGTATTATGTATTATTCTTTATCCAAGATTTTATGGAGTATGACTTACTTAGCCCCATGTTAATCTACGCCCTTAAAAATGCAAATTTTTTTTTATAAAATCCTATATTTTTTAGGATAAACCTTAGGCACCAATGGTTTAGATTAATATATACATGGGATAGTACTTGAGCTAGGTGCAACTAACATTATTCTTTTATCAAAGATATGATTTATTCCACATGACAGATTCTTTTTATTGTGAACCCAAAAACTAACTTAGAGTCCCTTTTATCTCCACTGTCCCTTCGTAGAGCTGGCTGAACTGCTTGACTTATCCTCGCTAGCAGAGCTTTTGATTCTACTTCACCGAAGCAACAAATGATAACTTCCATTGAGAAATTGCCCCGATGCATTTGATCCCCATCTGATCTTCATCCTTCAGGTGTTTACGTGCAAGCTCTCTCAAGGGCCTGAAGACTGATTAGGGACCCAGGACTTTCTTGTTTGTTGCTAGTCCCAGTAGTGTTTGGATACCAGAAGCCAGTGGCTAGCTACTTTTAGTCCAACAGAGTCTAGAATCTGACTGCTGAATTTTAAAAATGCTTAATCCTCTAATTAGTTGTCCTCACATTTGTTTTTATTCTTTTTTTTTTTCCACTGCACTTACATGAAAGGTGACCACAGAGGCAGATCATGTGTTCTCGTTGGTTTAGTATATCCTTAATGGAACTGATTGACGACGAGGAAGTGCTAGAAGACAGTGGAACGAGAAGTCGCATATGCTTCTATAATGTATGTTCTTTCCTACTTTCTTCCTTCCACAGACAAGATGATCGTGCAGTTGCCGAGTGACACAGCTTCCATTTCATTATCGAGTGCTTAGCATGTGTTCTCGTTGGTTTAGTATATCCTTAATGGAACTGATAGATGACAAGGAAGTGCTAGAAGACCAGTGGAACGAGATGTCGCATATGCTTCTATAATGTATGTTCTTTCCTATTTTCTTCCTTCCACAGACATAATCATCGTGCAATATTTGCCGAGAGGGACACCGCTTCCATTTCGATTATCGAGTGCTTTGCCCACTCACTACTGAGTCGTCACTACCTTCTTTCACTCTCTAATTTATAGATTGCCATGTTGTAGTAACAATTACAATATATTTTTTTTCACTGCAAGCACAGGAAAGGCGACCACTGTGGGCGGTGTTATACTTTTTGTAACTGCCGACAGAAACCAGGGTGGACACCGGGTGGGCTCTTGTGGGATGGGGCATTTAAGGGACCGTACATAAAACGCATGCAAGTGTATCTAACTTGTATTATAAATTTATAACCCCATTCATGCAAGCTGTCAGGGTGACTATTCATTCCTGTCCAACTGTGTTTATGATCTGTTGATAGCGACGATACTTAATTAATTAACAAAAAGAAAGAAAGGAAGAAACGAAATGAAATGGTTCAACTGAACAAGCTCAAGGACCATGACGAGGGACTGCTATTGGTGGTGGCCGGACGGGAAGCCATATTGGACTCGACAAGAAAGAGTAATTGAAGCCACATGGGGGGTTGAGTTGAGGGTCCGAGCCCATCTCGAATTATATATGTCCCCAAATAACCGTACAAGATGAAAGTGGTTAGATTCAATCACCAAACAGCATGTGTTCTGATATTAGACAATTTTAATTTGTATTAAGTGCAGACCGTCCATAGTACACCGGTGTACTAGCACAGTTGAGGCTCGAGGGAGGCGTCCGGCCGGCGGCCATCTCAGATGTGCCCAGGTCTTGAAATCTGAAGAGACAGTATTTCTGGGTCGGAGCCTTGGACGGAGAGCAACAGAGTGATTCGTGAGAGAGGTAAGAGTAGAGCATTTTCTAATATCACTGCTGTACTGCGACATGCACGGATGCAGGTGGTTATACCCATTAATTATCATCGAATCGACAGTTCAGTAGTACTACTGCACAGGCGGCTGTGCGGGCAGAGAGAGACAGACGGGGCGCCTCCACATTAATTTATCGCTGGCGAATGGGCGAATCAAAGGTCCCGTTGCCGGTCACATAATTTCGCCAAAAGTAATCCGGGTTGCCAGTGGCCGCCGGACGGAAGTCCCGGCTCCGAGGAGGAGAAGGAGAACGACAAACCTGATTGTTCGATTGATTGATGGATTGATTCGGGGGCTCCAAGGTCAAAGAACGGCCACGGGGAGATTCTCGAGTCACGACGACGACAGTGGCGTTGATAGCAGTTAGGAGAGTGTGTGATAGCTAAACAGGGGGAGAGAAAATACAGAGTAGAGATCATCCCACTCTGTCCTTTGTTTCTCGTGTCGTGACTCGCTTCACGCCTCCCACAGAGAAGGTACACGGTAGACCCACTACCCATGGCTGCCACATGTGACGATGTATATTGTTTGTGGGCTGCACCAGGCTTAGGGTAAATTAGAGCAGATTAGCATGTGACGATGTACATCTTGCTTTTGCGCTTTCAGGGGTGTGTGTTTTCTTCTTCTTCTCCTCCTCCTCATCTTCTTCTGTGACAGGGACGGGGATGGTCGACGAGTGAGAAACTAGGAAGAAGTGGACAACAACGGTGGAGCCCAACGTTTGCTACCTTCCTTGCACATAAGTGTTTTCTTCTGGGAGAAAAAGAAATTGATGATAAAAAGAACTGAAGCTCTCTTGGCTTATTTGAGTTGTGTTATTAGCTTTCAATTCAACAGGTCTTCTCAAAAGGCGACCATGCAACAGAATCCATCCCGTGGCCGGCCGGAGATAGAGAGAGAGCCCACCGTTAGAATGTTGAATATAGACTTTTCATGCCTTGGTAGCTCCGGTAAAGATAAGGAAATGTAATGAGACAAGGAAGCTATTTGATGTGTACACCATGCACTTACCACCAGCCCCCCTCCCCCCCCACGGTCCCTCCCTACTCACCCGGTCCCTCCCATTCTTAA
Organism: Aristolochia contorta; assembly: GCA_022405105.1. Classification (NCBI taxonomy): domain Eukaryota; kingdom Viridiplantae; phylum Streptophyta; class Magnoliopsida; order Piperales; family Aristolochiaceae; genus Aristolochia; species Aristolochia contorta. Next base: position 15,900,165 of record CM039668.1, on the reverse strand, counting down.
TTTGATACCCCAACTCAATAATCGTAATATATATCTTCTTCTTCCATCCATCTCTCCAAACACAACCGCAAAACAACAGATGGATCAACGACTGGGGATCCAGTAGACGTTACGAAACGGCCACTACTATGATTTCTGACGGGACCGTATAATTCTAAATCCAACCTCGGTCGCCCAACGACGACCCAACGTTACGTAACGACGTATCAGTCGTCGGAACATTAAAGTCGGGGCACACTCGAGTGAGTATCATCGCCATCATGATCGAGACGATCAGAAACCAGCGTCTTCAAACCGGAAAAAGCTTTAAAGTTCTCACTCACCCGGCCTTCATCCATCGAAGAATCCCTCTCTTTCTCTCTCTATTCCTTCCTCGTGCGTCTCTTGATTACGGTGGAACGTACTGGGGATAGCAGTACTCATGGGTTAATCTCAGACAAAACGGGCTACCTCTCGCCCGTGATAATTGTTAGCTACCCTCTCTCTCTTTCTTTCTCTCTTGAGATTCGGAAATTCCTTCGATCCGACAAAATCGATTGACATGGATTACTCACGAGCTACCGTCTCTTTCCCACGACTTCACAAAATCATGCGTCCGCCTTTTTCTGCCGCCCGAATATGGAGACCATGATTTCTCTTACCCGCGGCCGGCCGTGGCGACAAAGGAAGAAGCTCTAGAAGAACATTTCATTTCGTTTCGTTTATATTCTTTTCTACTTCAATATCTACTCGGTTCCTTAATTTCCTTTCTTCTCCGTTTTCCGTGAATCAAGGAAAGGATCTTCTTCTTCTTCCTTGTCAGAAGCATTTCAGAAAACGGAAAAAGAGAAAACTGTTAGTAAAGTAACCCCCGCTGCAGCCAAAACTGCACGTCGGTCGGTATATAGATAGTAGTAGTATACACGAATCTCCTGTGTATGTATCTTTGTGCATTTGGCACGGGCATGAACGAAAAGGGGTGCACATTACGCCCCAGTATCATCGAATATTATTAGCACTTAATATATCCAACAATTACAATGACTAGTCAAAAACCACTAATTACAATCTTTTCTGATTAGCCGCGCGCTAACAAAAAACATCCGTGATCATCTCCCCTGAATCCCCCGGCGATGTCCGACACCATCAGAGCTATATATCCTGTCTCGACATTTTGGTGGTACATGTGTTTTGTTGTAGTAGTGTATGTACAAAGATGAAGAAAGAGAGAAAAAAGAAGAAAGAGCACAAAGAAGAAAAAGAAAAGAAAAGACAGTGCGTAACCAACTATCTTGTGTCAGAATCCCGTAAAAGATACGCTGCGCCGGCCGTCGAAGGAGGGCGACGGCATCGACGCCGCCGAAAGCGCCGGCGACGAGGGCGGCTGCACCCGCTGCTTCTCAAAGTACTCGTTGATGTTGAAGTACTGGCGACACCTGTGTTCCACCTCCTCCTCCGCGGCGGCCATGAGATCCTCCGTCGTCGCCAGGAACGGCGGCCGAGACACCTCCGGCAGAAGGTCCCAACGCAGGCCGCGGAAGAAGGCGTGCTCCTTCACCGCCGACGCGCCTCCCTCGTAACCCAGCCGCTTCGTCGGGTCCTTCTCCAGCAGCCGCGAGATGAGGTCCGTCAACGGGGACGACCTCTTTCCAACGAACTCCGGCGACTTCGTCAGGACGTTCCGGAAGGTCTCCTTGCGGTTCTTCCCGATGAAGGGGGTGCGCCCGTAGGCCATTTCGTAGGTCAGGACGCCGAGGGCCCACCAGTCGACGGCGAACTCGTGGCCGTCGCCCCGGACCACCTCCGGGGACACGTATTCCTCGGTGCCCACGAAGGAGTTGGACCGCTCCCCGGGAGTGACGAAGCTCTGTTTCCGCCGGCTCACGGGGGACACCCTGGCGGACTTGGCCTTCTTCAGCCCGCTCTTCTCGGACACGATGGAGAGCATCCGGGTGAGGTGGCGGCGGTGCTTGTGCCGCGGCGGCTGCTGCGGCCGAGGAGGGGAGGCCGCCGGCGGGGGACGCCGATGGTCCGGGGAGGGGGGTAATTTGGGGAGGCCGGGGTCGCGGGAGGGGGATAACGGGGGAGATTTGCGGGTGGTGGTTGGGGGAGCGAGGAGGCGGGAGAGGTCGAAGTCTGTGAGCATGACGTGGCCGGAGGCCTGGATGAGGACGTTCTCGGGCTTGAGGTCGCGGTAGACGATGCCGAGGGTGTGGAGGTACTCGATGGCGCAGATGAGCTCGGCGACGTAGAAGCGGATGGCGGAGGGGGAGAAGACGCGGTCGGTCTGGTGGTATCGGAGGACGTTGAGGTCGCCGCCGGGACAGTAAGGGATGGCCCAGGCCAGGTAGTCCTCCGTCTCGGCGGAGCCGAGGAGGGTCGGGAGGAAGGGGTGGGCCAATCGCGTGAGGGCCGACATCTCCCACCGCGCCCGTCGATCCGCGTCGAATCTCGCGTGCAGGGACGACTTGGGGACGACCTTGAGCGCGAAGGGGAACGCCGGAGACGAGGAAGATGAAGAGGTAGAAGATTGGTACTCGTCGTCGTCGTCGTCGTCCTTGCTGTTCCGGACGACGAGGAAGACGGTCCCCATCGCGCCTCGTCCCAACACCCTCACCGCCGACAGCTTCTCGAGGTCGAGGTCCAGCTCCATGGCCGGCGCTCCGACGATGGAGATAAAGAGAGCCAAAGGCTTCGCGTCGCGTCGCGTCGCGGGAAGGACGAACAAGGAACGAAGATGCGACAGAGACGAGGAGGAGGAAAAAGAGGAGAGGAGAATTCGGTGTTTTAGAAAGTAAAGACGGGTCGGAGTTCGTTTTTATCTCTCTTTTTTCTCGCTTCCTCTTTCTTTAATTAATTAATTAAGTAATTAATCCATTAATCCCACCACGACGGGGGTACGGACCCTCCCTCCTCAGAAGGAAGAGGCGAATTTTTGAAGAATAAAACATTACTAAGACGATGAGTTTGTTTCTAATTAACAAAAGAGCCTCTCACGTACGCGACCGAGGTGGCGTTCGCACGTGCGGAACCGGGTGGCCCCATTTAGGAGAAGGTTTTACACAAGTTTAAGGACGAGAAACCCAGGCCCCTCCGATGCCGACACGTGTCGTGCGTGCCCTACTTTCGGGTTCCGTTCGACCGGAACGGTTTCCAAAACCCAAATATAAACAAAATGTGACCCACGCGAGGGACCCCCCCACTCTTACCCCTGGCGTTTTCAATCCCATCCGTCCGATCATACAGATGTGGGAAAAAGTTGAAGGAAGACGAAAAAGAAACGAAATTCCCTTTTTGTTTGTTTTTTCCGCGAGTCGAAAACGGACTCGTTCGGTCGGCACCTGTAGCGCATTCGGAGCCAAAAAGGGCTCCAAAACACCAAAAAACCAAAAAAAAAAAAAAACTCTCGACATGACAAGACGTGACGGGAAATATTTCTTTCTTTAAAGAAGAAACAAGTAAAGAAAAGAAGAAAGAATACGGGAAGGAAGCCAAAGAAGAGCCGCTTTTTATCTCTCTTTTTTTTTTCTTTTCTTTTTTTGTTTTTTTATTATCATCTCGTGAAGTAATTAGGTGCATGCGCGCCAGCGTTCGTGCGGCCGCACGTGTTCCCACGTTGGGGTTCCTCAATTTATTCGTTTCTTAGTCATCGCTTATTTTTATAAGAGTGAGATGAGAGAGGGCCCCTGTATCTATCCATATATTTGTAAGATTGTATCCCAACTGAGAGAGAGAGAGAGAGAAGAAGGGAAATTTTGTTCATATGTGGAGTGGGAGCGTGAATGGGAGGATTTGATAGTGGGGTTAGCAATTAGGATATGTATACATATTTACATATTTATTTGGCTGAACCAACCAACCTGTGAAATCTGAGCAGTCTCTCCAATGGAGGCCCCTCTTTCCTGTCTTCCTGAAAAGATGGCCTTAGGAAAACTGTAAAAGCTGGAACAAAGGAGCACACGGAGAGACAGACCAGAGAGTATAGTAGAGAGAGCGCAAAGCTTGAGTGGTGGTGGTGGCCCTGTGGGCAGAGTACTTGGGTTTGTGAGGAACATGAATTAGGTTGGCTGGCTGGCACACACTAATTAGTAATGAGGTACATCATCCGCTGGGGTTCAGAATATGGTATTTTGGGTCCCCATGTGATAGATATTTTGGCTCCCCATGTGGTTTTTGGTTTACAGTTTGTTCCAAATAATACAATCTTTTGATTTGGGTATAGGGTTTAGAATTTGACATGTTGCAATATGGTATTTAACATTCAAAATATAGTATTTTGATCTTTCTTTGTACCTCATTGTTACCTAGACCCAAATTTTTCACCTTTTGTCTGGGTGGGGCTCATACTGGTGCGACATTGCTCGCACCGGTTGGAGGAAAAAATGCTACGGTGGGAGGAGCAGAGGCTCCAAACCCCGGTCCCATGCCTACCCTGCTCTAATCTCCTTTACTCTCCAAATGGATCCAATCCTCTGTTCCCTTAATCATGTCTCATGCACATTATTACACCTTACACTTCCCTCTTCACACGCTCGCAATCTTCCTTTACCACTTACATCCATTATTACCCCTTGATACCATATATCCACCATATCTTATGGCAAACCATCCTTGTGTTGTTTATACTTTGTATTCAACACATAATTTATTATATATATATTTACCATGAGATGATGACCTGAAAACGTAAAACATCACTAAAAAACTGAGTAATATAACCTACTTGTTTGAAAACATATTACACTAGAATGCTACTTTTATCAATTGATTAAGCATTAACTCCTCTAAAGAAAGGAAAGTTGGGTACAACAAACCTTGGTTGAGTTTGAGTCTGCCATTCCCTTTCCTCTTATAATATGATATTATATATACAAAAGGCGTATTGTTTACCATTTGATGTTATCATGTTAATTTTGACCTGAAAATAAGAATATGATAACAATAGGAAAGAGTCGTTTCTTCCAAGTAAAATATGCACATAAGCGGCAATAATCTAATAGCAAAGATGGATAAACTAAAGAAAGTGTCTATACACTTTAAATAGCAGGGAACTCGAAAGAGGTTTATATGAATTCTACACTTTTACTTGATGGAAAGGTGTACTTTCTAACAAGTAATTATGGGAAGTTGAGGAATGGCTTCATGGCTTTTCTTCAATGTGAGCTTCATTATTCCTTAATGTAAGCTTTTCTACACTTTTAATGGTAGGACGGCAAAGTGAGCCCCTCGGTTTCACTTTTGAGTGACAAGATCACATCCTCACGTTTCCAATCCGTCTCTTCATAAAACAACTGAGTACCGACCCCTTCTTTGCACTTGATTTCATTACTTACTTCCGTCGATGAGTATTAAATATTCTTTAAAAAACAGAGTAAAGGTTTTGGTCTACAAAAGGACCTTTTAACTTCAATAATTTAGCAGTTTTAAGATTTTATCAATAACCCAAAAACACTTTGACAAACGTAAGAGAGATTTCATTTTTCGTTCTCTCTTTTCACATGGATTGGTTCCTTTGTATTTACTTGAGGCCGACTGTTCCATTATTTAGTATTCAAGTATTTGTGATTAGGAGACTTTACTCAACTCATTTGCTTCAAATAACAACTTCCACGCACTCGCGGTTAAATAATAGCAAAAACACCACTTCTGTACCTGATCAGGTCGGTTGTTTTAACTCTTAATAGACCACCTCCATTTTTTAACCACCCGCCACCCATGTTTACATCAATCAAACAACCTGTCCTCTATCCTTTTCTTTCTTTGTTAGGTGGTAATGGGTGAACCACGAGTAAAGGCCCTTTAATCCATCCTCACCACTTAACTAATCTCCCCTACCGGGAATTAGGTGTGGGGGACCTTAAACAAACTTTAGTTTGTCATATTAGTACGGCACACGTTATCGCAAATACTTAAATTATCAAAACCCTTTAATACTAATTACTCTAAAATTCAGTGCTCATCACTCGTCATCTAAAGGGAGGAGATCAGTCACACTCCATCAGCGAGTATATATCATAATCAAAATATACATATATAATAACATGCAATAGTACATGTTCATGGAAGAGCCAAGACTTGGGCTGTTTCTTATGTATTAGAAAGAATCTCTAGGTGTTAGTCCATGAATAAAGGTTTTGATGCATAAAAGTCCAAATTTTAGAAAAATAAATAAAAATTCTCTCGGTAGTGAGAAAATGCAGGAGCTTGTTTGTATGTTTGCGTTAGAAAACAAAAGGTGCACATGATGGAGGGGGAAATTGGAATCCATATGAAAGGGCGGTCTTTAATCTTTAATATTTATTCTTTATGCAAATGGGGAACAAGCTAACATCCTAAACATTGCTTAAGATATCTCTAATAGTCTTATATTCCTCGGTCGTGTGAGAAGAAGATAATATTGGGAGAAGAAAAAAAAGGCAAAAGCTGCGGTTTCACCCACTTTAGGGAACATCAAATCTTGGATATTGAATTAGATATTGAGGGGGGAGGGAGTAAGGGAGGAGGGAGGAGGGGGAGAAGGAGGAAGGCGAATGACCAAGGTTCTAAGTTTCAGAAATTTGTGGTCTGGTCGGGGCATCATGAGAGCGAGGAGAAAATTTTTGGGTGGGAAAAGGAAGGAAGCCAGAAGGAGGCCACCTGCAAAGTTTTTATTCTTCTTCCAGTGTGAAAGTTAAGAAGCAAAGGCCTTTAAAGTGAAAGTCTGGTATCTTTTTCGCTTTCAGGATGCTCCTCCGGTCGGCCATGATTCCAGGGGTAGAAAGGAATGAATTCTTTTGAATATCTTGGTTGATCATTCAGAGGGGAACATTGCACAACAACCTACAGGCCACAAGAGACTTAAGGTTCGGAAACTGTGAACAAGGAATACTGACCCAATAGAAAAGAAGAAGAAGAAAGAAAGAGAGACGAGGTGTGGGGCAAGGAGATTACCAAATTAAAGGAGTTGGTGACCGCATTCATTGATCGATGGCTGAAATTTTGGCAATTATTTAAGGGTTATGAGGTTTCGATTTCGATTTAGCGGAACGGGATTGATGCAAATATGCAACGATCAATCAAAAGCAGATAAAACCGCAAACTTAAACGGAAGTGTTGGCAGTCTTGTGGACTGGAAAGAATGACTCATTTGTCGCTTGGGGATTTCTTAATTAAAGAAAAAAAGGACGCCCAGATCCACAATTAATGCATTTAATCTTGAACGCCTCATAATACGGACGATCGGCATCGAATGAGGAATACTACTTTGTGGCCATTTCAGGGCAGTGATGGCTTATAATTTATGGCGAACTTGAAGAGTTAGGGAGTTTGATTCACTCAAAATTGTTGTCTCAACTCAGTGAGGATCAATGTTTTAAACCCTAATTACACCTGGTTAGACCATTGGTTGAATAGTAGTTTATGATTTTTAGAGCATAATAATGAGGTTGATCAGTGTGATTTAATGGTAAAGTGATCAATTCAAAACCTGAATTTTGTGGGTTAAGAAACTGAATAGTTACCTGTTCAGGTTCAACCTGTGGCATCGACGTTCAGTAATCTCGAAAATAGTAAGTCTATAATAACTTAAATTCTAAATTGACAGACAATTAAAAAAACGCGTAAGATATCTTAATTTGGTCGGACACCTTATCTGATTACTTTAAATATACAAATGGATAAATTAATAAAATAAGAGAAGGGTTTGGCTATAAATATTAATAATTTTGAAGTGGTAAAATATCGTGCTTAAATATCTTTTTCGGTTTTAGCTTTTCTGGATTTGATCAAATCCATTTTGAGAGTTAACACGGTGAGACTTTGTAGCCCAAGCATAATAAATTTCAGAAGGAACACACGGGTCAAGCACAGTGTGGGCCTGTATGTATTATTGTATTGCACCCCTTGAAGTCTCTTACTTAGGTTTCGACTACTAGCCCATTTTCCTTTTAAAAAAAGTTTAAATTTTCGCAATTACCTTCAAAATAATAGAAATAATCTCCCAAGTTCCCGTTACATCATTTTAAATTTAATAATATTTATATATGCTAGATTATGCGGGCAGCTGTTTCGCCAATTATTTTGCTTAGCATGTTTTGTGCATGGTATGATCAGTGGTTGAACTAAATTGGATCAGATTTATAACTATATAGTGATAATAAAAAATAAGTTGGTTGATCTAAAGATTTCCCAATAAATTATTATAGTTAAGAAATACTTCCCATAAAAAAATCAAAGTTTGTCATTATCATATAAAATGACAAAAAAAAAAAATCCCATTTGATTGGGTTGTTGAACCCCGTAGATTTGTGTTGGAGTCACGGAGAGAATGGAATCTGCAACCCACGCAAAGTCACGGTTCCGTTAAAAATTCCGATATTCTTTCACGTGCATAAGTTTAATCTTTATTTATTCGTGTTTGCAATACAAAACGGAAGCAGACAGACGTTACGTATGGAGGGTGGAGGGAGAGAGAGAGAGAGAAGTGGGTGAAGTCTCCTATCTCTAATCGTTTGACTCGTTGGTCAGACAGGGAGTCAAAAGTTGATTTCATGACTCAGTCACTTATGTCATGGTCGCCTCCGACTTGACAAAGGTTATTAAGAGTCGTTAGACTCGGTTTAAAGCACCAAAGAAACGAAGACGGGCAGGTGGCTCAAACCCATTTGACCCCCTTGGGATAGATGAGGCCCATTATCGTGGCTCACAATCATCATAGCACAATTCAAGATCCGCGTTGGCCTTTTGGTGCCCCCCACTGAGACGGGTTCAGATTTGAGCCTTTTAACGGTGGAACTGCACGAAATTGCAAGCGACGAATGGAGTGCGTAGCGTGGAAGCGCAGTGGAGTCATGTGGAGCCCTGCCTGGGGCGTGACAGAGGCTCCACCCCCCACTCTCCGCTCCACCCCCACTCTCCGCTCCACCCAAATTCTCTCTTTCTCATTACTTACTCGGATGGATGCTGCAATAGATATCATCGGAACCTGCCAAAAAAAAAAAAAAAAAAATCTCCGCTTCTTTCCTTCAAAATTATTCTTGTCTTCTTCTTCCCTCGCATGATTCGGGAGAAAGAGCAAGGCGCAGGTAAACATCCTCCGCCTGCCACCTGTGCGCCTCATCCTCTCCATCCGTAATTTTGGAAATGAAACGGAAATGCTCTGTCAGCACATGATTCGTCGCCCTGGCCCACCCCTCTTCGTTTTCCCTCCTCTGTCCTTATCAGGTCTCCCCCAAAAGCTTTACTAGGTCTGTCCCACTGCTCCCGGTGCGTCTTCTCCCACTTGGCCGGGACGAGGAGACGTGGCATCGGATTAACGCTTGTCGTTTCTTCTCAATGCAGAAAAAGAGAGAATGAAAAGGAAGCAGACAGTGAAGAGGATCGGATAAGAACGAACAAGCTAAGCATTATTAGCTCATGGATGACATAACGGACGGCTGAGATGGGTTGCTTTTGCTTATTTCAAACATTGCACGGCTAAGATATGGCACTTCTCCTTTTTCTTCCTCCTTTTCAAATTTTAACTTTTTTTAAAACAATTTGACAGCGGGAATGAGTCTTAACAAGTGCAAAAGGTGTGACAGGGACCGAGAGACAACGAAACCCATAAATTCACTGCATCGAGACACACCGGCGTGACCGCCGGGTGGGAGGACGGCCGGACGGTGGTGTGAATTTGGAAGCCAGCCAGTCCAATACAGATCACTGCGGTACAAAAAGACGAACGAAAACAGGAAGAAAATGATTAAAGGAGGGAGACCTGGATGCGTAACACCGCATCAACAAGCACAGAGAAAATTGATTGATTTCATTAATCTTCCGACATAATTCAACAGAGCTAAGCTTTTCTATCTGGCACTCAATAATGGGAATCTCACAAAAAATTTTCTTTTTCCACCTCAACTTTCACAAACCTCACGGCCGGAGCTACAGGATTCCCTTTCCACAAAACATCGGGCCCTCTCGTTCGTTCGTTCGTTTCCTGTGCGTTTGTTTTTCTATTCTCCTCTTCACCGGTCAAAGCTTCACGATCTTCGCCGCTCTAACCACCGGATTTTCTCGCGCGATGGCGTCCCTGGCAGCCGCCTTGTAATCGAAGCTGCATACGTGTCGATCCGAGTAACGATGTACGCCGCAGAAGAGATCGCCGCATCGGCACCGGAATCCGGTCAATCCGACCTTCTTTCTACAGGTGGAGCAGCGGTTCACCTGCCGGAGCTCCGTCTGCGAATCGGCCGGCCGGTGGGAGCGCTCCTCGCTGACGACTGCCGGGGGCGAAACGGACCTGTCGTGGGCGGAGCAAGGAGGAGGGGCCGGTTTATGCTTATTGTCGTGGGCGGAGCAAGGAGGAGGGGCCAGGATCCCGGAGGCCTTGTAGCAGTTCTGGCACATGTTTTTGGTGGCCGGATTGCCGGGGAACCCGCAGTTATTGACGCATAGGTTGAGGACTTCGGGGACCTTGAATTCGGTTCCTTCTTTCTCCCTCTGCGACATTTCTCGCGGCAATAGAGCTGGAAATCGATCGGCGGGGGAACGGAGGAGGGCGTTTATTAAAGCGATAAGGAGGAGGAGAAAAAGAGAAGGGAAAGGAAACCCGAAATTGAGGTGGTCTGGTGCGAGGCGTGTCCTTTAAAAGGGGCTCTCGTTCAAGTGGTCGGTCGGAGGTGATGGTACTGGTGGCGATGAAAATCGACAACTCGCTTTTCGAAACGCGTATGAGACGTCTCCGCGTCGTATTTTTTAACGAAGAAGAAAAAGAATGGCCCCTTTTCGTGCCACTTTTACTCTATTACGCCCGAGTCCCGACGGGTGTGGGCGGCTAGGGTAATTCATTGGCTATACAATACTGAAAAGACACGGACGGAGCTGTTCGATACATGACACGAGCCGCCCCATCTGACCGCCGACTCCTTTTTCCCGTACACGTGGCCTGATAAGTCAGCGTTTACGTGGCAATCCGAAAGGTTGCTTCTCCCTTCTCCCTCCCGTGCGCCTGCTGAGCTGGCCGAGCCCTTTTTAACTCTCTTAGTTATATGTCAACAAGATGACCGAACCGAGACCGACTCCGTCTCCCCTACTCGTGACTCAACGCTACATCATCCTTCCTCTCTCCGCGTCGGGTCCCAGTGGGTCCGAGTCGAAAAAGGACCCCCCATAGTCTTTTATACGTGAATAGTACGTATTAAACATTTTTATCCACGGAGGCAGCCGCGATTTAAGGGCTCAAAATTTATTTGAGTGGATGGATATATGTATATAAATGTCGGCTTAGGTAGGGAGTGGGGTGGGGAATATGAGTGAGTGAAGGAAAGGAGAGGCCCGTATGCCGCTCTGCTTTCGTGGGTGGCACAGAGGAAGGATAATAATAATAATAATTGTCCGGCTCTTTGAGGATTAGGACGGGGTGCAAATGCAATTGTTTTGCTTTCTAAAATACAGATATTATTAGCTGTCAACCTTGTTAAGCAAGGAAAAGGTATTTTGTTTTTCTGTTTCGGCTTTCTGATGCAAGATCATCCCTCAATAATGTCTCGCCCTAAAGCCCCGCTTTGCTTTCTTATTTTACCTTTGCAAATTGTTATTTGCACTAGTACCTGAATGAATACGCTTTCTGTCGCAGCACTTGCTGATCACGTATATATATGCATTTGCATGACGTAGAACGGACGAATGGGGAATAGGGGATTTGTCATCTTTGGAAAGACTCCGACACATACCATGTACTCAAAACTGCGTGAACCCATCGAAAGTTTGGAACAAATTAAGGACAGATATTGGCGTCCATAATTCTAGCAGACCGCAATCATCTATTATTTAATCCTATACATCTTTATATATATATATATATATATATATATAATGACTAGCTGAAATATACATAATCCACGTACTGCGTGCTCCATGACATTATTTTGGATCATGTGGCAATTCAATCGGATATGTAATTAATTGGGTCAAACTGGAGGGTAAGACTCTTCCATTCTCTGATGGGGAAATTAAGCTCTCCTTCTGCTTGGTATACATCATGGTTTTAAGGAGGACTGAATTGAGTTCAAAGTACAGAAGGTGACTCAATTACGTATACTTACAAGTCTGAAAAATTTTCAGTTCATAGTAATTATCCATTCCGAGCTAGCTAGGTAAACCCACCATTATATATAGAGAGAGGAAAAATAATATTAGAGGATTTTTGCCTTGATCCGGAGGCAGTTACGTACATTTCTAAACTGAATTAAATATATGAGCAGTAGGTTATTTGAGAATCCTGCTGCTTAATTATAATTCCCGCCGGAGTACTACTGCCGGACCACCCAATTAAAAACGCCGGCGTTTGCAAAATTGCCTGCCACCTGTTTCATAGATTTTCCTATGTGTCGTTCCACACCGTAAAAATTCCATGATTGGGACCTCGAACCGGATCCGCCGGAAGCCACTCACCGTACCCTCCCCCTCCTACACCACCACCACCAGGGACCATATCGTAATCAACCTTCACAACTCCCAGATGGTCATGAGCTGAGTCCGGGTTATCAAGCTGCTTCAATCCGCCCGCGCCGCTCATCATCATCATACCCGACTGATCATGACCTTGCACATTCATATAAAACGAGTTACCGTAGTTATAACTACGACTAGTACCTCCATTGTAGTAGCTACAAGTGCCGTTAGTGTTAGTGGTGGAGGAGCTGGAGTTGGTCTCCACGGTGGATTCAGTACCCGTTCCCATCAAACCATGGTGCGACTGGGAATGGACGTAACTATTCTCCTGATGAAACTGATGATCCCCGGGGATATTCTCGCCGTAAGTCGAACGAAGCTGCAAAGCATTGTGATAGTAATTAGTACTACTCTGGTGAAGCTGAAGCGAGTCGAATTGCAACTGAGGTTGCTGCTGCTGCTGCTGCAGCAGCTGCTGCGCCGGCGTCGACATCTGTTCGTATGTCAAGTAAGGATGGTGGTGGTGGTGGAGGTGGTGTTGGTGGGGGTAGCCGTATAACTGGAGGGAGTCCTGTAAGAAACTGGAGGAAGACGCGGGTTTTATGTGTTCTTCTCTCTTTCTTGATTCGATTGCCTTGGAAGCCCCTCCTTTGATGGGCAAGGTGCTGCTTTCCAAGATGCCATTGACGTCGTACCGGCTCATGTCGAAGTTTGTTACGGCATTTAGACCTCTGAACTTTATTGCTGCGATATCGTAAGCCTCCGCAGCTTCTTCCTCGGTACCTGATGATCATATAGTTAATGACAAAGGTGAGTACGTAATATCAGTAATACCAGTTCGATTACAAAGGTGAGTTCGTAAAATGATCAGTGGTAATACTCCTAGTACTCATGTATCATGAGTATGACTAGTGTTTTAATTAATTATTTCAATTGGGGCGCAGCGAGTGAAAACTTACTGAAAGTGCCGAGATAAAGATCTTTGTTCCCTGCAACTCTGCCGATTCGGGCTTGCCATCTACCTTGCTGATGATGCCTGTAAAATATTTATGAACTCAGGCCGGATTATAATTTGTTCAAGAAGCTAAGCTTGCAGAAATTAAAATGTGTAGGAAAACATGAGGCAGTTTGTAATACTATTGGCCAAGTCTCACCTGGTGACTCCCCTATACATTGATGCTCCCCTCGAGAAGCCGCTGCTTTTTCTGTGAAATTGACAAAAAATTAAGATAGGCTTCGTCAGTATTATATATAAGGGAGCTCGTGAATATTATATAAAGAAAATAATTGGATCGGATAGTTATGTAGGGGATCTAGTGTGGGAGTTTAATTTGTTCTACAACTAAAATTAGAGAGAATCTCCACTATTAATTCTTGATTTAATTAATGGAAACTGCCTCGATCGGTCGGACAAGTTGAGGCCGAGTTTCAACGAGTCGGAGCTCATGAGAAATATTTTCATTGTGAAAGCAGTACTGTTTCATATATATATTTGATGACTCACCTTCTAAGTGATGCAACCCATTCTTGCCTCGTCATATGTTTCATATCTTCCAGTTCCTTCTCATAGTTGCTGATCTGATTGGAAAAAAAAAAAAAAACTCGATGATGTTTGATAAAATCCAAAGTATTAATGGGACGTTCCAGATGTGGGTATATACGTCTAATTCATTGCCGACCGAGGGTTTCGTAGTAGCTCAATGCTGTCGTGATCAATATATGGCGACGCTGATGGATCAGCTATATATATATATGATCAGCTCACAAATCATATTGATCACTTTCTTCCACTATCCAGTATTGCTACAAATATTCTCTAGTGGTAAAATAACGCTTGCCTAACTAAGTATATATATATAGGCCCTTTATAGCTAATCTGGCTTAGAAGTTAGAACTCACCGGGAAGTTAGTGGTGGTGGAGGTACCCCAGTATTTAAGAGCAGCTAAATCGTACGCCCTTGCTGCCTTCTCTTCTTTGTCATAGCCGCCTGGATTGATCAGTTTACCAAGTAGAGAAAACGTATTAATAGCCAGGATGTGGTTACGTTACAGACGGAGCTACCAAACAGAGACTGGAAGTTTGCTGGAATAGAAATTAATGGCTGTAGGTAGCTTCAGTTAAGAGATTTGACTCACCCAAGTAGACTTTGAAGAGGCAGTGCCGAGGAAGGAAGGAGAAGCAAACAAGGTGCATGAGAAAGAATCGAGATCGAGGAGTAGAGACAATTATGGTCCGTTAGTAACGACTTTAGTCTGCCAAGCCTTTAATGAACAAGGAAGACTTTTAAAGAGTGAAGCAGGAGAAAGCCTAGTAAATATCGACGAGGGTAATACCTTGGCGCCCTTTCCTTGATTGCCCCTCTCTTCTACAGCTATTATCCCACAAATGAGCTTCATATCTCCCCGTCCATCTGTGCCTATATTTACAGTCCAAAATGTGTATATATAACCATATATACTATAGATTTATTGCTCGAGCTGGTCTCAATGCATATGATCATCATCTTTCAAATAAAAGAGAACAAAATCTATAATATTGTCAAGCAAAATAAAAAAATGCCAGTATGATTTCATGCCCATTTTGAGAGCTACCCACCTAGCTTATATGCATTGACACAACAATATTCCATGCATTCATGTATAATACTGTTCGCTCTGCTGCAAAAACAAATCAAGAAAATGAAGTACCTGGTGACGCCGCGGTATATCGAAGTTCGCTGCCCGAATGTATCCACAGAAGGCCTCCTCGCCGTTGCGTCCGCCACAGCCGTGTCAATATTGGAGCCACTGCCCTCTGCCCAGCTTGGACCTTTAGTGCCATTATTTCCCATGGAAAGCGTCAGTGACTCTATGTTGCCTCCATTAATTCCTTGACATGAATTGAATTCTTCGCCGGCGGAGGGACCCTCCGGCGCTGCTTCCTCCGACTGCATTGTGTAACCTGCAGTGTAGTCATGAGCGTAGCTCGCCGGGATAATTTGACTGAATGCTGCAGGAAATTCCGGTGGGTTATCCGGTATTCCGACGCCCAGGAAATCCGCCACCTTCGGTACATTGTTCTGATCATTACTTTGTGGGTCGATCAAGCTCCAGTCTGCATATATATATATAGAGGGGCAAAACAGGTACTGCCATTAATTTTTCACTCTATCCATTACCAAGGAAATTACAAAACCAGATGATCAGAAGAATATTTATGAATGTGTATACATCAGATGTGGAGTTGTACTGGAGAAAAGATATATACCTTGGATTTGAAAGGGTTGGGGGGTGTTATGATCGGGTACCAACTCTGTAGTACTGGAATGAGAGGTTTGGGATGCATGTTGATGGTGAGGGAAAGGGGAAGCGCTGGCGTCGTCATCGTTGTTGGGAGAGTGAGAGAAAGAGAGCCAGTTATTCATGTTGGTGGAGCTCTCTGCTAGGAGGGAGGTTTAGAGGGGGGAGGGAAAAAAAGGCTAAAAATAGTTTATTCCCCCAGGATATATGGGAAGGGAAAATAATATTCCGCAGCAGGAGGAGGAGACAGGAGAAACAGTAGCAGTAACCAGAGGAGAGAAGAAAGATAAAAACAAGGCAGTTCCGACTGTAAAACGTCGGAAGAAAGGTAAACGCAAGGAGCGCAGACACACACACACACACTCTCTCTCTCTCTCTCACTCGGCCCTCCTCAACGGTTTAACTCGTGAATGTAACTGAGAGGAGTACTTGGAAGAGAGGAAAGCATGCATGTCAGGAGGCTTTTACCATATGTAGAGCCAGCAAACCCATTAAGGGTCCAGAAATGACAGTGAGTGAGAGAGGATGAATGGAAAAAAAAAATCCTGTCTGAAATATTCATATACAAAGCTGATGTTGCATGTATCGTCTAATTTCAAACAATCAGGAGCGTCGGAATTAACAAGTATAAGGAAACGAAAAAGTAAGAAAAACTTAAAAAAAAAGAGAGTAGAAAAGTGTTGATGAAGGGGATCGTTTATGGCATTTGTTTTATGCTTCATTCATCACTCTCTCTCCATTTATTAGTCCGTGTCTGTTCAGTAGGAAGGCCGTCACTTCAAGTCAGACCTCCCCTACCCGTCTCCAACCCCATTGGGTGGTTTGGGAGGTCGAAGCTCAGACCCAACAATAATAGTCTTACTTTAACATATTTAAACAGTGAAGGAATTCATATTATATAAGCCTCTTCGTTCTTCTTTGGACGCCTCTATGAACCTCTGCTCGATTTTCGCTCTCTCTCACTTGTTTTCTCTCTCCCTCTCTTGCCTCTCTCGCGCTCTCTCTCTCTCTCTTGCCTCTCTCTCTCTCTCTCTCTCTCTCTCTCTCTCTCTCTCTCTCTCTCTCTCTCTCTATACTCTCTCTATACTCTCTCTCTCTCTCTCTCTCTCTCTCTCTCTCTCTCTCTCTCTCTCTCTCTATACTCTCTCTCTATACTCTCTCTCTCTCTCTCTCTATACTCTCTCTCTCTCTCTCTCTATACTCTCTCTATACTCTCTCTATACTCTCTATACTCTCTCTCTCTATACTCTCTCTATACTCTCTATACTCTCTCTCTCTCTCTCTCTCGTTTGCAGCTCTCTGTCTCTACATTTGTTCTCTCATTTCCTCTGCCCCTGCTGCAATCCTGATTTCTGATCCCGACCATGGGGGCTGATGGGAGTAGCAGACAGCTGGAGATGGGTCTTTTCTTATCATCAACAACGATATCGAACCACTAGCTCAGAATATTTAAATGACTACTTAATATATATAGTGTGTGTGCGCAGTGTGACTCAAATAATTAAATGCAGTACCTGTTGAGTATTGCCTCCTCTTCCACCGGACTAGGCCAATTTGGCACGTTGGAGACCTCACTCGCTCTCAGAGTACTCTGCGTTCAATGATCACCTAAACTCAGCAATATCCCTCCTCCATACCAGACCTCCCCAGCTCTCACTTTAATTTGTTCCTTCATTCTCTGCTGCTTAGATTTCCTTCCATTCCTCTCCACTCTCCACTTCCAGGAGCGTCGTCCTCATGATTAAATCTTCACTTATTTATTACCAGTTCTAGCACCTGTTGGAGATTAATATGACTGGGATTCTCTTCTGCGTCGATAGGAATATATAGGAATGGTGCAAGCAACCCGATCGAGGAGGAAGGTTCAGGTCATATGGAACAAAATATATTCATATTTTAAATCAATGGCCGCCCGAGCGCGTCCGGTATATCATTTTAGACTCTGACCCAATTTAATAAAACATTATTCTCATATTAAAGCTTTCTTCATATATACTCAGATTTGAATCCCCTGATTGTACGACGTCGTTGTTAATCCGGGGATATGATCATATATGCATGCATATATCTTTGCGCTTAATTGCCTGGCTTGCAGAATCAAATATTGGGAGAAACAAGAGACATGAATAAAAGAGAAAGAAGGGCAAGTATATATGTAACAGTATTATGAATGTAGTTGCTAATATCCATACATACATACATATATAGATATAGATAAATCTGCAAAATTTGTGCTTATATGAAGTTAGATGGGGTAATTTAGGTTTCCGGCCGGCATCAAGAGGGAGGTTAGTGCGTACGTACGTGGACGCACATTTTGATAAACCATAAAGGAGTGTTGACCGGGATGCACAGGTTTTGGGAGGCAAGGCCCGCCTATCTCGCTCTCGTCTTCCCTTCTCAACTAATTAAAACTCGGAAGTTCCCCCCGACTTGATGAAGCCAACCTTGAAAACGCACCCCTACCCTGCAGAGTTATTAAACTAAATAGAAAATTAAGGAGCTGGCTTTAATTAATTTTCAACAGGTACAAGAAACAAAGAGAGAAAACATCAAGGAATAGAAAAACTGTATAAATTAGAAAGGAAGAGGGAATGACATGCATGCATGGGGAGACGAGTTTGGGACTCGTCGAGTTGCAGTTTGTTTAAGAATTGAAGAAGATCGAAGAAGTGGAGGAAATCTTCAGATCAGGTTGACGGTCAACCTGAGGGAACCAGAGTTTCGATGGGTTACAGTACTACACATACACACACGATCTCCCACCCCAGTCTCCCCTCGGAAATACAAGGTAAAATCATGCCAAGGCGTTCGAGAATCGAGATGCTCCACAGGAATTTTCTGGGACGCTGAGAGTCTTAATCAAGCCTTTCCTTCTTTTTTTTTTTATTGAGTTCGTGATTCTTTGTCTCCTGCAAGTTGCAGAATCTCAGAAAGCGGAGACGCCAATGAGAGAGTGACCGTGCGGTTTCTTTCTCTTTTCTTTTTTCCTTTTCGTGTTCCAAGAGCAAAACTCAGTTTATCTTTTGTATATACTACATATAGAGCAGTTGCATTGGTGATGAACCATATTGTCATATTCCTGTAGTTCCGTGATCGGAAAAAGCCTACCAGAAGTGCATCAGTGCATGGTGTTGGCTCGAAATCAATTATATATGGACTGAGGGAGTAGGTGGACCAAGGTGGGAAATTAAGGATGAAAACCATGCAATATCACCGTTCAGCAGTTCATGAGAGAAGTCGACAGGCGTCGGGATCTTCGAGGGGGTCGGCCGGGAAAGGGAAGGAGGAGAAAAATATATATTTCAATGGCAAATTAATGGGAACCCCCGTACCCCATGATGCTTGGGAGAATTCGCCGGAATGTGTTCACCTGCCTTTCGAGACATGTCACGTGCACGGGGGAGTTCAGAGAGGGACTCCGTGAGAGAGAGACAGGGACTCAATAGAGAGAGAGAGAGGGACTCCAATAGAGAGAGAGAGAGGACTCCAATAGAGAGAGGGACTCCAATAGAGAGAGGGACTCCAATAGAGAGAGGGACTCCAATAGAGAGAGGACCCAATAGAGAGAGGGACTCCGATAGAGAGAGGGACTCCGATAGAGAGAGGGACCTGATAGAGAGAGGGACCCGATAGAGAGAGGGACCTGATAGAGAGAGGGACTCCGATAGAGAGGGACCTCCGATAGAGAGAGGGACCCGAGAGAGAGGGACTCCGATAGAGAGAGGGACTCCGATAGAGAGAGGGACTCCGATAGAGAGAGGGACTCCGATAGAGAGAGGGACTCCGATAGAGAGAGGGACTCCGATAGAGAGAGGGACTCCGATAGAGAGAGGGACTCCGATAGAGAGAGGGACTCCGATAGAGAGAGGGACTCCGAGAGAGAGGGACTCAGAGAGAGGGACTCCGATAGAGAGAGGGACTCCGAGAGAGAGGGAGATAGAGAGAGGGACTGATAGAGAGAGGGACTCCGATAGAGAGAGGGACCTGATAGAGAGAGAGGGACTCCGATAGAGAGAGGGACTCCGATAGAGAGGGACCGATAGAGAGAGAGAGAGGGACTCCGATAGAGAGAGGGAGAGAGAGAGAGGGACTCCGATAAGAGAGGAGAGAGAGAGAGAGGGACTCCGATAGAGAGAGAGGGACTCCGATAGAGAGAGGGACCTGATAGAGAGAGAGGGACTCCGATAGAGAGAGGAGAGAGAGAGGGACCCAGAGAGAGAGAGAGGAGAGAGAGAGGGACTCCAATAGAGAGAGGGACTCCAATAGAGAGAGGGACTCCAATAGAGAGAGGGACTCCAATAGAGAGGGACTCAAAGAGAGAGAGAGAGAGGGACTCCAAGACAAAGAGACTCCAAGAGAAAGAGACTCCAAGAGAGAGACTCTAAGAGAGAGAGAGGGACTCCAAGAGAGAGACTCTAAGAGAGAGAGAGAGGGACTCCAAGAGAGAGAGAGAGAGAGAGAGGTGCGAGGGAAGTGAGAATGAAGAACAGTGCAGCAAGCATTAGCAAGAAAAAAAAGGAAGAAAAAAACACTCTCTGACAAATTAACAATGGCAAGTTGGAGAAACTTTATGAAGGCCGGATTACATTTCCAAAGCCACCCAAACAAGCCTTGTTACTCCTGCCAAATTAAACTTGGGAACTCGGACAATAAATTCCATGAACAGTGGAGCGAGCTGACCGAGGATCCACTAATTAAGTCCAGATGAATCTCCTGATGATGGAATAAAAGCAAAAGAAGATGCCTGTAAGAGTAGAAATACAGAGTAGGTTTTTGGAGCTAGCTCCAAGAAGATATAAAGTTGGCTGTGGGAATAACCTCCTAATTACAGTAAGACTCTTTTGGGTCTCTCTAAAATTCCTACATTCATATCATGTGTTCGAAATCAGTATGGTCGGAAAAAAATGGAGAGAAGAGATCTAGAGAGGAAACCATGAGCGTAGGAGATGAGAATGGGAAGGAGATCGACAAGGAGGCTGTAGGATGATCACATCACATGGTGAAAACATTCAAATTTGACCAAATTAAGACTCGCCCATATATGTTACAATCGGAGATGTCCGCGCTTAACATTCCCAAGATTAAGCGTAACATTTTTCTCAGTTTAATTTCCGATAAAATGCGTTTATTAATGAAAAATCAGGGTGAGTGACACCCATGTTTATGTGACTCCTTAACCGAATTGGAAAGAAATGGTTGAAGCAACGTAATGCAAGGTTTAATGCATTTAGCTCTACCTCATTTTTTGTCTTCTTGGTTAGGGTCATTATGGCAAGGATTAATGGGTTTTGAGTCCCGAATTACAACTCCAGTTCCAGCCATTTTGGACCCTTGGTTCGCAGACCCATCAAAATTAACCTTAACTACACTGGTTCTTTTCGAGAAGTTCTCGGCTGATGATTTAAAGCGTCTCTGATTGGAAAATGTCAAGCCCATAACTACACTGGCTATCGTAGTAAGAAGTTGTCCAAGTTCGGTGACACCTCTCTATCCAATCTATCCGAATATTTTTTAACCGCGAGCAAGACACAGGGAGAGAAGGTTGGAGAATCATTTGAGTTTAAATTCGAATTCGCATGGGAGATAGAAGGTTTTAAGTTAAGAAAATTTGATTTCAAATTCATGATAAGTTATATTTATGTGGTAGAATAGAATTTTAGCTTATAAATAGGTGGTTTACTATTAACTTGTAACTCAAAGAAACCATCTTTATTAGAATAAATAGAGTTAAAGCACGACACTTACACCAAATGGGCTACTTCAATTAAAATTCGACTTACATTTATTTTATGCCTTTCAAATGGATACTTAACGAGTATCAATTACTGTAATTTTAATTGATTTTATTATTTTTAATTTTATTACAAGATTTTCACATTAAAATAATAATACTCTGTGGGCTGCGCAATATTATTCTTTAGTGGTGTGATATAAGTATTACGGTTTTTTAAGAAAATATAATTTATATATTCTATGAGTAAACTTTAAACCCAAGATTTTTTCCTACCTAACCGCCTACAAACTCCCCGGACCCTCCAACTCCGGGAATTGAATATCGATGAAACCTTGGTTGAGTAAAAAGGGACTCGACGATGGTGTCCCACTTCGGGAGTCCTGAGATTTTTTGACATTGTTTTGTTCTTTCGTAATCTTGCGAGAGCATTGGATACCCTTTTTCCATGTTTCCCTCTCCACAGTCTCTCCCTCCCAACAGTTTGTCGGCTGCCTCACGGCTCATGCTCTGTTATACTTAGTAAACGACAGCTTCACCACATGAACCATGGCCGCCATTGACTCTGGGGTGGTACCCCTTTTTAATAACTCCAAAGGACAATCACAGACGACTGCGGCTCTACAGTATTAGAGTGAACAGTTCCAAAGGATAATCACAGACGACTGCGGCTCTACAGTATTAGAGTGAACAGTTCCAAAGGATAATCACAGACGACTGCGGCTCTACAGTGTCTGAGTGAACAGTTCCAAATGATAACCACAGGCGACTGCGACTCTACAGGGTTAGAGTGAACAGTGCCAAAGGATAATAACACACAACGGGTTACTATGCACAGTTTGGGACTGAGACCTTTAAAGTAGGCAATGGGCACTTCTTCTGCCCAATTGCAAAATCTATCAGGGCTTAACAATGACACAACGATATATTGGGGGTCCCCAGACTGTCAGTTTGATTAGAATACAAGGAATTCGGAATCGCATCCCATGACATATCCTCCTCTCTGTTTCTTTCTTGCGTTTGAAATGTCATAGCAAACAAAGGAGTATGAAACGGCTGCCAGAGGCAAAATCAAGACTTGGGTTCCCCCAGTATTAATACGGTAAATAGAATTAACATGAAGAACGAATTAATACCAAATCCTGATCTGCTCTTTGTTCATTTTATACTGAGAAATATTGAACTGTTGAAATTTCTATGTACAGGAACAACGTTCAAAGACGATATGATACTGGGAGCAGCGTGCACTAATCGGAAGGAGGAGTGTACTCGCCGGAGCAGATCCTAAGAGAAGGGGTTGTTCCACTTCCTATTGACTGGAGAGATCTGATGACCTCGAACATGGTGGGTCGCTTCTCTGGCATGACGGAAATGCAACGGAGGCCTATCTGGAGAGCCTCCAACATGTCTTCCTGCCATGCATTCCGGATCTTGGGATCCAGAACTTGAACCAATCCGTTCTCTATGTTGATCTTTCTGCGAACCCACCTGGCTATGTCCATGCGTTCTTTATCCGACCCGCCCTGCTCCGCGGCTCTGCCTGTTATCAGCTCTAGCAAAACGATGCCGAAGCTGTAAACATCCATCTCCTCTGTTGCCTTCTTACTACACGAATGCTCTGTAACAGAATAAATAACAGCACCAAACTTAGAGACGAGAACCGAAATAAAAACAAAGGATAAATGTTACACCATCCAATATACCTGGAGGCAAGTAACAGCGAGCACCCGATTCAGACGCCATGAAAGCCTGGAAAGCCGATTCTCCGACGATACGATCGAGTCCAAAATCCGTGAGTTTTGGTTCTAAATCCATGTCCAAAATAACATTTGTCGATTTGATATTCCTGTGCAGCAAATGTGGCACATAATCCTTATGAAGATAAGCCAAACCTCGAGCGATGCCTATTGCAACCTTCAACCTGTTATCCCAATCTAACGAAAAACCAGGTTTCGCGATCAAATCTCCCAAGCTCCCCTTGGGTAAATACTCGTAAATCAGAACGACTAAATCATGCGAGTAGCAGAAACCCATAAGCTTGACGACGTTCCTGTGCCTGACTTTGGCCAATGTCTTAATCTCCGTTCTCAACGCTTTGGAAGACAGACTTGGGGCATACATTAACTTCTTCACTGCCACAAATTCTCCGGTAGGAAGAGGGACGACATGAACCTTGCCGTGAGCTCTATCCGCTATCGAATTTTTGTCTTCGATAGCCTTCACCAAATCCAGTTCTGTGACTGTCAGAGGATAGAAGAAGACCCACTTTAAACTTCCCGGAGAAGGTTTTCTCCGAGAAGAACGATACAGCACGAAGAAGACGGTAGCCACGACCAGAATCCCGGCACCAAAAGCAGTCGCTATAAGCGCACATATCAACCCGGTAGGCCTGGCTGGTTTTGCTTTGGGCATCTCATCGGCACAGAGAGAGGGTAATCCTGGTCCGCAGAGGCCCGGGTTCCCTTGCAGGAAAGAAGCAGGAAGCCCAGAGATGAGGGAGAGTGGAACGGCACCAGAGAGGCGATTGAATGATACATTGAACAGGGCAAGCTTTAGATTCTGCAGTCCTTGAGGAATCGGACCGGTGAGGTTATTACTGGAGAGGTCGATGTATGTCAATACAGGTAACTCGGACAAAGATGAAGGGATGTTCCCGGTGAAACCGTTATCTGCCAAAGAAATGGAAACCAGCTTTCTGCATTTCCGAAGCTCCGGAATCGATCCCGATAGCGAATTGTGGGAAAGATTGATGATACTCAGGACAGGGGAATTGCAGAAGTTATCAGGAAGCTCACCATAGAAACCATTGAGAGAAGCAGAAAATCTGTACAGAGTGGCAATTTCGCCCAGAGTAGGAGGAATTTCGCCAACAAAGCTGTTGTTGTCGATCTGAACCTGTTCCAGTAGTGGAGCCAATGAGCCAGAAATGGGTATTACACCGGAAAATCTATTGCTTTCGGCTCTAATTAGCTTGATTTTCTGTAGCGACCATATCCCAGTTGGAAAAGCTCCCACAAATCCATTGTTCTGGACCTGAAATTTCTCTAAATTTTCACAGTCTTGCATCGAGTCGGGAATCATGCCAGAGAAGGAATTAGTGTGAAGACTGAGTTCCGTAAGTCCTCGTCCATTACAGATACCGGTAGGAAAAAAGCCCGATAACTTGTTCTGAGAAATATCGAAAGAGACGATCTTTTCCAAACCGGAGCCGAGTCCAAGAGGCACATTCCCGGTTAAGTTATTCCGAGAAAGATCCAACACCAGGAGACGACGCAGAGTCACAAAGGAATCGGGTATTCCTCCAACGAAGCCCGAATTTTGGAGAAAGAGCTTCTGTAGATTGGCAAGCCTTCCTATCTCTTCCGGAATCTCGCTCGTGAGAGACGGATTCTCCGACAAATCGAGAAGAAGAAGCTGGGTTAAGTTCCGAAAGACAGAGGAAGGTTGGGTACCTGAGAAGGAGTTGCTGCCCAAGTTGAGAAGCCGGAGTTTGGTGAGGGAGCCGAAGCCGGGGGGAATCTGCCCTTGCAAATGGTTCTTGCTGAGATCGAGCTCGGTCAATGATGTCAAGAGCGACAACTGATCGGGGATCGTGCCCCAGAGGAGATTACTGCTGAGATTTAGCGCCTGCAATGTCTTGCACTGAGCGAGGTGGAGAGGGATGGGTTGATTGAAGAAATTGTTGGCGAGGGTGAGTCGAGAAAGGGAGGGCAGTCGACAAACGGAGGAAGATATTTGACCGGAGAGATTGAGGGAGTGGAGGTCGAGGGCGAGGACGGAAGGAGCCGAATCGGAGACGCCGCTGTGATTCGTACAAGTGACACCGGTCCAGTCGCAGAAATGGATGACCGACCCATTGGACCAGGAGGACAGAAACGATTTTGGGTCGTCAATGGTGGCTCTGAAGTCAAGAAGAAGATCCCTTTCGGACACAGCAGCAACAATAGTTAGGAGGGAGAGGATGAAGAGACAGAGAGGGAGAACCGAAGCGGAAGCCATTGAATGAATCAGAGTAGGTAATATTCCAGCAGAGAAGCCGGGTAGAGAAGAAGAAGAAGAAGAAGAAGAAAGGGTGCGTTCTTCTCTAAGCAGAGAAGTTAATCAGGGATGCAGCATCCCATTTGGCCATTCCCCCATCCCATTCCGCCAACTGTTACTGGTACTGGTACTGGGTCTGGTAGGTGGTGCACGATACTCTGGCACAACTTTAAGAGCTCTTTCTTAATTTTGATTCTCTTCAGCCATGACAATACTCCTTCCGCTCAGAAAATTTTGTGAGCAGATCTGCAAATGCACATAGAAGAAACAAGTATCCAAAGGAGGGCGGGACTTATGAGTCTTAGGCTGGGCTTTATCTTTTGATTTTTTAGGTCAATCAAAGCGTCAACGTCTTGAAGACGACGACATCCGCAGGAATATTGTAATTTTTTATGCATTGTAACGAAAAAGGCCAAGGATTGATAGATATCAGAGACAGACCCGTGAACCGGGTCTGTCCGATATCTGGACGGACTGGCAGAATCAGACAAAAGTCCACCTCGCACGTGCCGGGCCGCTTTCTATTTTCCCCTTTTCAACGGCAACAGAGACCGAGGTGAAAAAAAAAAAAGAAAAGATTAATAATAGAAAAAGTGAGACAGTCTCCTCCTCGGCCTCCGACGAGACTTATGCGACTTCTCCGGCTGCCGCCGCGCTACGCAGTCTTCTTTGCTTCAGAGGCCAGGAAGAATACTTTTCCGAAAGTCGAAGATTTGTGGTAAACGTATAAAAATCGGAGATCAAGCTTGCGCTGTATTAGGTGATTCGTTCGATGACAGTTTCGAATATCGACGGTGTAACGTTTAAGACAGTACTCTGGAATGAGTACTCTGGAGCGAATCTTCATTCTTCTCACAAAGCATCATATGACAAAAATCACGGGTGGACCTGATATATTTATTGTTCAGTAAATTGGTTGAAAGAGTCCTTTTTACTCTTCTTGACATTCCAAAACTATTGAATGACAGAGAAGAATTACAGAATACTGCTCTTTAGGAATGAAAAAGGAAACGATTTTTAGTTCATCGATTCGAGAGCAGCTTCTGATCCCAAAAAGAGGAGAAAAGGAAGAAGGAAAAGCGAAAACGAAAGCAGCTGGTTAAAATAATCTCCTTGGGCGAGTTAAAAAAAACATATCAAAAGTGGGATTAACGATGATGATATTTGAGGATGATGATGATCTATTATTATGACTTGGACTTATGCGAGAAAATACGGTGAAAATGGAAAAAATGGGGGGGTGGTGGACCTCCTGCTCTTTGCACTGCAGATTCAACAACGAAATAAGAGCTCCATTGACATTTGGAACGAGGCGGTGATGTTAACGATTTCAGTGCTTTGAGGTGGTGGACCTCCACACGTTCTCATTGCATTGGAGAAAGAAACTTAAACACCGTCCCGCCAAAAGAAAAAGAAAAAAGGCCACACTTTTATTTAATCACTTGAAAAGAAGTCGTCTCAATTTTAAGGTTCGAGTCCAGAAACTTAAACGTTCGTAACCGCAGATTGAAGAACCGGTGATCGTCTTTTTAATTTTTATGGGATTCGACGCTTGGGGCTTGAATGATGAGTAAAAATTCGTCATGAGAGGAGGGGCGTCGTCCAGAAAAATGATACCAGTTGTACGTTTAGGTTGATTTGCTGCCAGTCCTGATGGTCCATCAGTAGTAGAAATCATTCATCGGTGGGGGCGAGCGTATCTGATATATAATTAAAGTTTAAATGAAGATATGAGTATCAATGAAAAGAGATCTGTGGGTTTCAGATATCCCCAAGCTCAATTGCTCAAGAGGAGCAAGAGACTTTGTCAGCATGACTTGGCCGGGTAATAGCTGTTAAAGCGATGAAGCTTGTAAAAGGGGACCCAAGACCAGAAAGCAAGGAACGGAAAAAACAAAAGGAGAGAGAGGAAGAAGGGGGGTAGGGGGTGTTCATGGAAATAGTGAAGGGGCCCCAATCCTATATATATTTTCATCTGTGGCCTGCCTATTGAATTCTTTAAACAAAATATCCACGACTGACTCCCAACTACCTTGGGTCCTATTATGGAGATAAAGAAAACATAGCTCAATATCATTACAAAATCCCTTCACATGAAGACGCTCTCGACAGAGAAAACCCTACTAAATGAAAATTTCTCGGCACTGACAATATCACCTTAAACAAAAAGACCAATGTCGTCGCAAAAATTCCTCCTCGAAAGAGAAATGACGAAATACAAAACAAAAAATCATCTTTTCTTTTTCCTTTTTGATAAAGCCTTCACTCTTTTTTTTCCTTTGGAAGTATCTGAAAGGAGAACCAAATAAATACACTTATTAGTAGCCTGGAGTTCATTACAACGTATTCACAGCTTTTACAAACCTCTTCAGACTGGGAGCAGGCGTTCCAAAACGTTAAAAGAACTCAAGCGGTAGACCTCTTCACCGTGTGTTCCATTCTTAACTCCATCACTTCAAAACTGGGGATCTAATACTGCTGCTGAAAAACTCATTTTGACTCTGGCCGAACATAAGTAAGACTTCGTCCAGTCGGAGACGGGACATTGTTGACAAAACTTCCGGTTCCCACACCACCTGCAGAAGCACTTGGATTTGAAGATGTCTCGCGCTTCCACTGCAAGCTACGGGGCCCAACTTTGAGAGGGAAGCGACCACGCATACCCCCCGGAATGCCCCTTGGAAAGGGCATTCTACCCGACCTTGCAATAAACGAGGAAGCCCGAGCCACACGAGGCCAACCCATCACAGGAGCAGCTTCGTTCTGAACAGCATTTCTCTTGACAACCTACAGAATGCAAAATTGAAGTAAGAAGGTTAACTACAGAACAAGTAAGGTACCAACAGAGCTGGTTCGTAAAAGCTCAAGTCCATAATTTCATAACAATTACGCCAAGTTCGATCAGCAGATTTTCAAAATCATAGTTGACGAAGTATTAGCACATATTACGATGGGGTAATAATTACTGAGCATCAACCCACGTTTTCCATCTTAAGTGTCACATGAGGGCTCTCAGAAAATACTAAAACATTAATTAGATTTTTCAGAGAATAACAGGCATTTCACCTAATATTAAGTCAGATATTCTCCCTGTATTGAGTGTCACATGAGAGCTCCCAGAAAATGTTATGGCATTTATTCATTCCCTGTAATCAGTCATGAATCTATATGCATCCAACTCTCTGTTCCCCTAGGTCAAGAGATTTTAAAATTTTTATTAATAATAAACCCGCAACATTTAGGCTTGATCCAAATAGAAAACAACCTTTGCTCGATCCAAATAGAAAACAAAAGGAAAAGCAGACACAGGTGCCAAAAAAATAACATTTAGGCTCACTACTGTAGAAGCAAACAATTGTTTTCCCCAGCTCCCAACACCCAATTGCTCTCTTAAAGCTCCAACGGCCACTTTTATGAAAATATGAAGTAAAAGAATATGTGCTTAAAGATTCGTGAATAGAGATAACCCAATGGTTTTGTTGGTTTGAGACAGACCGCAAGAAAGGTGATTCACAGAGATGACCCAATGGTTTTGTTGGTTTGAGACAGACCAAAAGAAAGGTGATCAGCAAACTAGCAGGTCGACAATTCAAACCATCCGTGTACATGGGATCAAACTGATGTTTCAGCCCATTTTCACCAATCCAGGCCAACTCATAACAGGAAGGGAGAGAACCCTCTCTCCTAAGGGAGATCAGTCACCCCAGCCACACCTCAAAATCAGATGCATTTTTCCAGTCAACCCTTTCCTGAGCCTGGGATTTGGTGTGTCACACTTTCGTGCGACCACCATGCAGCAGATAATGAGTGCCATGTGATAGGCTCGGTTAAAACCTCACTAACCCCCAAGCACGAATATAAGATTTCAGCAACTTTGCTTGCCTCATGATAGGATTTGCAAGGAATAAATTTGGTAATTTTAGAGAATCTACTGACTATAACAAAAATCCTAGCCCACCCTCCTTTAGCTCGAGATAAGCCAACCATGAAATTTACAGAAACTTCAATCCGAGTAAAAACAGTAAGAGGTGTGCATATTCCTGCTTTTGTAAGTACCTTTTGTTATTTAACAAGCATGGTGATGTTGGACAGTATGAAATATCTCAATCAAGTAGGCCAAGAAAATTTCACCGATGAATACATTGTCGTATTTTACCAAAGTGTCCTGCTTGGTGAACTCTTGCATGATAAGTTGTTGAAGGGATGTCTTCGAGTGCATAGACAATTTCCTTTGAATAAGTAAACATCCATCCTAACATAATATGCACTTTTATCCCCATACACCTCTTCTATGACTCTTCAAAACGATCATCTTTTGCCAATTTGGCATCTCTTATAACTTTCTTTGCCTGTTTGAAGTGCATTGGTGCCTCATTGTCATACAGGTATGAGCGACTAGAACATGGTGCAAAAGCACTTCAACCAAGCACATAGCAGCATGCAGCCCAGTAGCTGATCGCATTGCTCATGATCACGGGCACAGCAGGCAGCATAGCAAGGCAAGGGAAACCCAACATGTGCTGATGCGCATGAGAGGAGCACTGCCAGCACAGCGGAAGGCATTGCTAGCCCTACACGCAGACGCATGCACAAGAAGGGCAGAGGAAACCCCAAATGCACAAAGGCACATCGGGACGTTCCCATAAGCCTTAAGTATTGTAGCACTCACTGAGCAGACATGCAGCTCATGCATGGCCTGCAGTATGCGCACAACATTCACAAAGGACGCGGGCAGCCGGTGTGTAACGGGTCTAATTTAGCCCAAAATATTTTGTGCATTGACAAGGACCTAGATGCAAATTAGACCTCTGAAGTGGTATGGGACACTTCAGAAGGGTCAATGGGAGCTGGCAACATTGCCAACATGGAGAATTGTTTCTATGGCCATGGACCCCATTTGCACACTATGGTGCATAAGGAGGCCGGCCAAGGTGACTTTGTGCATTGGCGCCTAGAGATGTGCGCATGCACCGCGTCAAAATGCGAAGGTTCGCGGGGTTGTGAGAATGCGTGCCTGGATGCGGATCTAACTAGGGTTGCTAATGCGCGGCACGTGCGTGACGGTGCGCACGCGCACCTGCAAGCCAGCCGGCGCCCACGCGCGCTCACATCGACCCGCACAGGGCTGCAGGCTGCTGCAACCCGCATAGGGCTGCAGGCGGTGACCCGCATATGGCTGCAGGCGGCAGCCCATGCGCGCGTCAAAGTGCGGTCCCCGGACCCCAATGTATTCGGAGATAGGTCATGGGACCCAACATTGTATTGTATATAGGTTTGTAATATACCGCTGGAAAGCTAATTTGATAAGCTACATAATGGTATATAATTTAGCCAATGTCCAAAACATATTTTTCAAGTTCTCACACGGAAAGAGTACTTGGGCGCCAACCCAAACCCAAAAAGGCACGTCCAAGGAAGGGTGGATTCTGAACAAGATCTTTGGAGATTCTTTGCGAGAGAAGACTCTCAATCAAAGTAGGAGACAGACTCCAACAAATTTGGAAGGCTGAGGTGGCGAGCGCATGTTCAAATCCAGATAAGGAAGCCAAGACGCGGGGAACTCCAACAAGGAAAGGACTTCTCAAGCATCTAGGAGTATCTTCTGGATTTGTATCAATCGATGAGGAGGTTTAGCCAACCCAGCAACCTTCCTTACTGATCAGGACGTCTCCTAGCATAACTAGGATTCATCCAGGGTTGTTTTGTATGTAAAATCCATAAATAGGGGGGTTGAATGCATTGTAAAAGGGGGATTCACGCTCTAAGTCTTTGAGAAACCAGAGAGAGCTATTGCAGTAGTAGTTTTCTTCTTGTTCTTGCTTTAGGTGAGCAAAAGCTCTGCACGTATGTTCTCAATTCTTATTTAGAGGTAACACAGAAATTTTTCCCTAAGCTTCATTTGTTAATCGTGCAAATCATCTTCCTCTCCTCTATTTCTTCTCCTTCATTTGTTTTTGCCTCTTGTCGAGCACTTGGGAGTTATTCAACCTTCGGTCACATTGTTTTTGTTGCTGGTTGGGTTAAGCGATCCTGGGACAGATAGGCTCAGCCAGTTTCCTCCTCTGCTGCAAGGAGTTGAGACTGGTGCCGCACGGATTAGGCTGACTAAACTCCATCCCGTGACATGGTGCATGAACAAACCATAGAATGTGTACTGCACTTACCACCCCAGAGCAAGGGAGATACATAGCATAATGAACCATGTATCTAGGGGTTCAAGTACATGTATCTAGGGGCGTATTTGTTTTCAATTCACTAGGTCCATGTAAGGAGTAATTGGCCTTTTTATTGGTCCAAGAATCCACCTAAGGAGGTGACCCTTATCAGCCTATACATAGAGGCTTGAGATGCATTTGTAGGCAATTCAATCAGTGTTCGAGTTCTAGTGAGAGAGGAGCATGGCTTTGAGAGTGTTAGAGGGAGTGAAGCTTTGTAACTGAACCTTAGAGGCAAGCATAATGAAGTGAGTTTGCCTCCTACTTCGTGTTCATGTACTTTTGCTTGTCATTTCTATTTGGCATCCACTCTAGGATCTTACAATGTTTCTCAAGCCAATTTAGAAGCATGCCACTAGTTTGGGAAGAGAAGAATTTTGCATCCTTGTCTCCAAGGTTGCCCTTGGATAAGGGTTACCTACTCCTTCACATCACTATGGAGTAGGGCCATACACAGTTGGATGACTAGCTACAGCCTTGACGCCCCCAACCGTGTGAAACTCATGGTCAAATATTACATGTACTCCACATCATATCGGGCCTCCAATTTGAAAAATGTGCTAAAATCTTGTAGAGCTAAGAAAGGTGCACTAGTAAGTGATACCTTGATAGTATAATAACCATGTACTGGTTGGATCCATACAAAAAACCTCTCATCATCAAATCAGAAAAAGGAATATGATAGTGTTGAAGTTCTTGACAAACCTTTGATAAAAGCTCAATAAACCAAAGGACCTTGTCAAACATTTGAAGATGCTGACCACTCAAGAATTGCTTGAATTTTGGTTTAACCAGGCTTGACACCCTTTTTATAAACTTCATATCACAAAAATATGAGTCTTGATGTGCTGGTGGCATAAAGCTTTGCCTTAAAAATTTCTAAACCTTATTTAAGATGCTGCAAGTGCGTGGATAAGTCTTGACTAGAGACCAAAATATCTTCAAAATAAACTACAACGAACCAGCCAATAAATGGCCTCAAGACTTTCATTCATGACCCTCGTAAAAATCACTACGAGCATTTAGTAAGTCTAAAACGTACCACAAGTGGTATTCTACAACTCTTCGAACTGATGTCAGGACAAAATATTAACTGGAGCAAATCAAAGCTACTTGGTATATAAGGGACTCCCCCAAATAATAAAAACCTAAAGTTCTAGGTCGCAGCACTATAAGTTGTGCTTCCACTTGGTTGAGAATTCCCCAATTTTGTGATAGAAAAAACATAAACCCTTCGGCAGCCCATCCTCAATAAATGCCAAAAGGGATTAGACACCTGGTAAGGGTAGTTCTAGTCCCAGGCTCCTAACACTGATTAAAGCATATGTAGCAGCTATTCAAAAGTATTTTATATCACTACCACTCTCCAACAAGTGCCCCCTAAAAAGGAAATTTTATGGTCTGGTTCACAAAGTAAATTTAAATACCCAATCATGGACTCCAGTGTGCAAGTCAAAGTTTCTTCTTATCCAATTTATATCCAAGTTAATAACAATGTAAATATTGAACAAACACGTGGAATTATTTCAAGGATTTAAAGCAAATTAGTTCTAATTTGTTTGTTTTACCTTCAGAACACGTGACATGAAAGATGTACCATTGAGTGATATTGCAAGATCTGCTGCTTCTTTGCTCATAAATTCAATATAAGCTGACCTGATTCAGGGAAAGCGTATAAGTGTACAAGATAATGATATCAACAGGCAAGTCTTTTCCCTCTCCTCTCACATGACAAGAGATCAGAAATTTCATCAACATTTAAAATTCAAAAAATAACCAAAAAGCATATGAGAAGGTAATATGATGACACACCCTTTAGGTTGCCCAGTTGCAGCATCTGTGACAATGATCACCTTCAACACTTCTCCAAATTTGTTAAAGTGACGAGAAAGCATGTCCTTGGTGGCAGCAAAATGAACCTGCAAAACCCATAACAAACATCTCAATAGCTCATTAAGAAAGATCTTTTCATCAAACTTATACATAAATATTTCCATATGCTTACATTGTTGATGACAATGGTCCGTGATTCAGAATCATCTGATGCACGAACAGCCGAAAATGAACCTGAAAGTAACAGGAAAAAATTGTCATATTCACAAAATCTAGCCAATTAGTCTAAGAAATCAAAATATCGAACCAAAAAAAGATTTAAATCAACTACAATTTTGTGGATTTGCTTACAAAACTTCTCTGAGAAACTGTAACTGTCTTTCTAAGGTACAAAACTCATTAACTCAACAAATATTAGATTAACCTACAGGCAAAGAGGGTCAGAGGTGAGACAAGCTGTTAAAACTCCACGTTTGGCAAGATTGTCTGCCAAGAACATGGCAGACCTATAGGCTTCTGACCATGCAATTTGCATTATACAGAGAAATCTGAGACTTCATCAAAAAGATATTTGAGCCTCCAAAGAATATGGGAGAACCCAATGACATCCTAATATAAGAAACTAAATTTAATAAAAAAGTGAACTCAAAATTCGGAATTTATGAAAAACCAACAGAAAAACAGAGGAAGATATTAGAAAAAATTTATCAACATGGATTCTATGGAAAAGCAAAAAAAATGTAGAAAGCACACAATAAACAGCAAAAAGAAATGAGAGAGCGATAAAACTGTAGAAAACGCAGAACAGGAAAGCCAAATGAAAAAAGGAGAAAGATTCCAATAGTAAGGAGGTGCTGCCAGTGGCGGACAAACAAAAAACAATAGCTAACATCTTATGACAAATGAATGGCATTAGACTCTTACCCGTAGTAGCCTGCTCATTTTTGAGGTCTCCTTTTGACTGTCTGCTTGGGGGATTTTCTACAGAAAAAAAAAGAATCCAAGATAACATATTATGAAAAAGAAAAAAAGAAAAAAGAGATATAGAAGGACAACAGGTACAAAAGAGTCTAAAGATAAAGTAGAGAACTGCTCAATAAAATTAAAAGTATAAATTTCAAACTCAAATAACTCAACTCACATTGTCATTACCAGACACATTCCCCTTCGCATGCTGATCATTGGACTTGCCCGCACCCATCTCACCCTTCTGCAGCACAGGCCATTTTTTTACTTCTTTAACCTCCGGTTGTGATTGGTAATGCGGTGGCTTCCAAGTATTTACATTCACTGAAATATTGACGATCTTGCGAGAATTATTAGATTGATCCTGATCTTTCATTTTAGTTCTTTGAACAACTTCATTTGCCTTTTGAGCAACACTGTATCGAACCATGAGTGAATCTTTCTTATTCGCAGATGACATACTCTGAGTAGAACCAATTATCCTGTGCTTCAAGGGAGGCTGCAGAGGAGCCACGTCATCATATTCATCATTTTCCGATGCAGATTCAGAGGCCAACCCAGTTTCCCTCTCCATGATTGCTTCTCCTTCAGTTTCCTCATGACAATCAGTAGTTTGAAAATACTCATCATACTCAACACTGTCTTCTAAGTTGGAAGGTTTCAAAAGTCTGATTTGTTAGTAAGATCTATCCTGTCCATCGTATTCCCCAAGCGGTCAAACACATTTCCTGAATTTCTGAAATTGATTGCATCCTGAGCAGCTTCTCTAGCGGCCCTCATTGCTAGGGCATGAGCACTACCCCTTGTGATTGAACTTGTCCTATTCCGTTGTTCACCCAAAGAATCTTCAATGTGAGTCGCCACAACAGATCGAAGTCGCTTAACTGTTGGTTCAGTCTTCAAACTTGGAGACCTTAAAGAACTCACGGCATCTCGAACAGCAAATTGGAGCAGCCGGCGAGGGGCGAGTATCGATGGCTGGCCAGAAGTCATCTCCTTCTGAAGAAAAAAGGAAATATAATCAGCACAGAATTTTGCTTCAAGATAACATCATGCTTTCACTAATGAAAAGGAAATCACGTTTCTTTCTTTTTCTTCATTGGCAGTTCCATGGGCTATGAAAAATGACTTCTTTTTAAAAATGAAAAATTTTACCTTATAAATTGGACTTTTTGATAAGCCAGAAACGTTTAACACAGAGAAGAATGAAGTTATTTTTTCATTAGGTTCTCAAATTTACCATCCTAAACATATTTATGATGCTCATTTTGCTCATGTTGTTTGTAATTTTTGTTCATAAAATACAATCCTCTACCAGGTTACTGAATAGTTGAAGGTTTAATATTTTCCTGAAATTAACCCTCCTCAGAAGTTTATTTGTTCTTTGAGACATTGTTCCATCCAGGGAAGATAAACTACCATATTTTTCATTGAAACAATGTATATTATATCAGGTACACCAGTCCTTCTATATTCTAACTCTTCTAGAGAAATCAGGTACAAACAGCTGAGCCTCTCCTGACACAAGCCATTCAAAAAGTATTACAGGAAAGAGTAACATTTCATGCAAAAGATGCTCCAACAAGTTGCTAATTCTACATATATAGCAACAACAAAATCCAAAGGTATAACAGCAAATTCTCTGGATTCTAAGGCCCATCTTCACAAACGTGCTCAAGCAGACACCAAGTAAGGCGGCCAAGAAGAACACAACAAGTTCATTCTTATTAGTAGTTCCAAGAAGCAGTTGCAGCAGAATAAAGCTTCTTATCGAAAAAACAGTGTAGCAACCATTGTCTGCATAGCACAGCTGGGTAACAACCTGCTACATGACAGTTATTTGACCTTGAGCACCAAAAACCAGGTGTTTAGTTTCAATCCACAATAAGGATCCTTCAAAACCACAGTGAAATCATGCACCGTCTCTATTTGTGACAGTACCATTAATATGTCCAAGACCATTAGTGACTCCAGTAAAACATACACGCATGCTTACATTGGGGAGGAGATAGATATAGAGCAATAGAGAGAGAACCTTAAATATGATTTTTCCATAATTCACATGATAACACTGAACTTGGAAAATAAACAATACAAATTAAAATCATGCATGGAAGTATATAACCAACAATAGGTTTAGGTTCACATACTAGAAGGGGAGGAGACAAGAATAGAGAGAGAGAAAGAGAGACCCCTGAGGCACCACCATTCTTGCCATTATAAATTCCATAAATCTGTCTGACTCTGAGCATTACGTAGCTGATAGAATAACAAAATGCATAAATAATATGCATGGTATACATGCACCCTTGTCTTTTAGTTATCTTTTAAGTTTTACCCATAATTAGAGATGGAAAATCAACCAGAAAAAAAAAGTCAACTAGGTATCATCCATTTAACTGGTGAGTATGTAGACAAGATGAACAGATAACATCTGCCACTGTCCATGTGTATATGAGCTTATATGTGAGAACAGACCTTCGCAATCCACCGATCATCATGCCGAGTCCGTTTCTTTCCATCCCCTGATAGAGGAGAACGAGATCGTTTTGAACGTCCAGGCCTTTGATGGGATATCTTCTCAGGTTGGAAGTGATCAATTTCAATGCTTTGAAGTGGAGGTGGTTCTGCCTCATCTCTCACCAAGCCTTTCCACTCCCTATTGCGCCGGGTTCTAGTTTTTGTGACAGGCCTTTCACCATCATAATCAGAATTTGAATAAGTCCCACCACCAAATGCCTCTTTTGGGCCAGCATGAATCTCAGGTTCTTGGTCCAACATGGGTCTGCTATGAGCTGCCTCATCTTGAAAAGAGTCCTCAGGTTGTACATAGAGGTGAAGACTGGATGAGAGATGGTCCCAAAGCCTGTAATGTCATGGTAATCACATGTCAGTAATAGACAAGATAAATTCATTACTCCATACATTTATAAAAATGGACACATGCCTGTGAATATATCTGTACATGCAAAAATGTCTTTCCTCCTCTCAAAAATGTCCACAGACACACGCACGCATGCGCACAGAGAGAGAGGTAGGAGGAGAGAGAGAGAGAGAGAGAGAGTAAATAGGCATACCAGGATACAAAAGCAGCACTGCCCTCCTCCAAAAACACATTCAGCTCATTCTGAGCCTCCTGTTTATGTCTACCATTTCTGAGTAAAACTATAACATATTCCTGCAAGATAATAGTGATCCAGGTCAAGACACATTTGAAAAAACAACACTTCCTAGAAATCCAAATTAACTTGCTAAATTGGAAATAAAGCAAAACAAAACCTTCAAAGAATTCAAAATTTCCAAACAAGTAGACAAACCTAGCATGTTAGTGGTCCAAAAAGATGTATACACTGAAATGAAAAATAAACACAACAGACTCTTATTTGTAAAGAATTAGAGAACTTATTCAAACAACGCACTGAAATTGCCATTTACTAAAGGCATGAAGTTCATACTCTTTAACCATTTGTCTAAAGAAAAAATACTCTTTAATTGCATTTCATGTTTCCTCCTTTTTTATCATTTGTAGCATTGGAAGATACGTAAAGAGATCACAATATCATTCAGCTACAAAATATCATTTGACAATAAATAGCATATCCAAAAGAAGTGACGAATTCAGCTTCCTAACTCTTGGTTCCCCAACTACTTTGTTACTTTGTGAATGAAGACTAAACACTCATTCTTAGAAGGTAAGAGAAATTCATTCAATCTTGTCCAACAGAGATTGCTATTTACTAAAGGCATTATTTTTATACTCTTTAACTGTTTGTTTAATAAACAATTACCCTTCAATTACATTTCACCTTCCTCCTGTTTTTCTGACTTCTGTAGCGTTAAACAGACACCTAAATAGATCACTATCTTTCAGTTAAAAGTTTTGTTTGACAATAGGTAAATACCCATAAGCAATGAAATCTCCAATCTCCTAACATTTGGTCCAGAACACTTTGTAACTTTGTGAATGAAGACTTAATGCAAAAGCATGAACATGAGCATGCGTTCAACCCTCAAACAGCCACAAGTTCATGATCTGGCTGACACTAGCATCCCTAAGCCACATAACTGATGTATCACATCAGTTAAGTATTGGCCACATGACCATTTGATTCAAGAATCATCAGTTTTATAACCTCATAGTAGTCCAGAGCAAATCTGCAAGTTTAACCTCCTCAAGAAAAGAAATATGAAATCATATGAAGTGCAGGATTTTTCTCCAAAAAGAATGATAGATTAGGAAGAAAAGCAAAAGCTACCATAACAAGTACAGGCATCCCCAACCCCTGAACAGTCACAAATTCACAATCTGGTTGCTACTTACCCCACTAAGCTACTGACTAATGAACCACAGTTTTTAGTGTTAGATTGTATTGGTTAATAATGCAATTTTATTCAAGAATCAACAGTTTGATTTGCTTTTGGTGGCCCAGAGCCTATCTGTGAGTTTGGCCGCCAAGAGAAACATGAAAACAAGCTGGGCTGAGCTCCAACCCTGGTATGTACGGGATTGGATTAAAGTATTTCCTTCGAGCTGAAGCTCCAGCACGAACATGACCCCAACCTTGCATACAAACTCGAGCTTGACTCAGGAAACTATTGAGTGTTCAGGCCAAGCTCAAGCTTGGCTGGAACCTAGGTAGAATAATATCCACCAACTTTTTAGTATAAGAAAACAAGAAAATTAGTCTGCATTGAACGGAAATACTTGATAGTACAATTTTTTTCTTACTTTAATTTATTTCTAAATATTTTTATAGTTTATGTTAAAAAAGAAACTGTTTTATAGATGATGATGAATTAATATTTAAAATTTTGTAACTATAATATGCAACTAGTCGGTTCATTGAGCTTCAAACTGAACTACTTTTTTTTGAGGAAGGTATTTTTTACTCCAATTCCCATGCCCCTTAGGAGATTTGTACCCAAGACCTCCCATTACAAACCCACCCATGTGACCACTGAGCTATAATCAAGTTCCTCGAACTGAAGTACTCAAAGCTCGAGCTTGGCCTGCCTTACAAGAGTTCAAGCTTGATTAAGGTTTGAAATAAATTAAGCCAAACTGAGGTTTAGCCAAGCCAATCCCGATCA
The DNA here is from genome assembly GCA_022405105.1 of Aristolochia contorta. Lineage (NCBI taxonomy): Eukaryota > Viridiplantae > Streptophyta > Magnoliopsida > Piperales > Aristolochiaceae > Aristolochia > Aristolochia contorta. The sequence goes on along the minus strand of CM039668.1, from coordinate 15,860,616 downwards.
ATTCACGAACCGGCTTGGCTTGGTTCCAGCCCTTTACGAAATCATAAGATCTGAGTTTTTGTATCCTCATTACATTGCAATGATAAGAAGAAGACTTCAGAATGACCTCTATACTAGGTGTAATCAACTTCAAGAAATCCAACTCAATGAGTAAGGGTTCACCCACCTGCACTCACTCGTATGCCACATGAAAAAAAAAATTAAATCCTTCTTGAAGAAAATGTTCTTGCTGTTCAAGAAATATCGGCAACAACTGATAGACTTCTTTAAAATCAAAAACAGATATCCAGAATGGTTTTAGAGGTTCTCGAGTTACCAAACGCCATTCTCACAATTAAAAGACCTTGATGACTGCAAATATTCTCAACAACCAAACTGCCCAAAATCTTCCTGAGTTAAGGAAGTGATGAACTAGCAACCCACATGAGGCAATTAGTTATCTAGTTCTTGTACCTTGCGGACTTTTCAACCATCAAGGGGGAAAAAGTTTGAATGTATAGCCAGCATCCTTAAGGAAACACTCTAAACTTTGTTGTCGTCAAGTCACAGTGCTCAAAGAATACAAATTACACAAAAAGAATGTCATGAAGGATCTCTAGCCACTCCTTTTGTCACTTTATGGACACAGGTTCCGTATTTTTTTCGAAAGTTGTGTTTCATACATTTCAAAAAAGAATTACAAAGAATTCTGCCCCAATGTGGGGCAATTACAGAAAAAAAAAAAAAAAAACTCAGGATGCACTCACAACATGATGTTGCTGGTGCACCCTTGAATAACAAGTACATCAGCTCGGCCATTGTTTATCAGCTGATCTATTTGCCCTTTAGCTTTACATCTAAGATTGATGAAATCTACATATCTCAATGAACGTTCTACACGTTAAGAATGCACAGTACCATTTTGACGTATGGCGAAAATAAAAATGCTCTCACCCACTACAAGCTTATAAAAAAGGTTATATATATTTATAAGTTCCTCCCAGGAACCATACTAAATGACAGATAAAATTGCGATGAACATACGCTAAGAAATATAAGGCATAAGATACTCGAAAAACTACACCGGATATGATTTCATCCGGAGAGAATGGATGCAGGTAAAAGCTACCACCCAGGCAAGGAAAAAAAGATAAATATCCAATATTTCAAGTTTGATGTTATAAATTTGAAGAGATTAAACCGTAAAACCTGCTAGATATTCAACAATTTAGGAACATAAATATGCAACGACAGCGTACCACGAGAGTGTCATCAGTGTAATCCCCCATGTACTCCTTCAGTTTCTCTCTCACTGCCTCCTTCAATCTCTCTGCGCCATCGCCACTAAAATTAACCCTAAAAGTCCTCATATCTGTTTGATCGGAAACGTCCATCCCGTTTCATTCAACAGATATACCCAGCAAAAAATCCAGAGCAAGCGAAAAATATAGCCCCGATCGTCGTTCAAGCCGCGAATAACAGTAACAACCACTTAATACAGCTTTAAAGAAATCTTTCTTCGGAAGAACAGAATTTTAAATAACGGCTCTAACTCAAGCTCTTCCTTCAGATGGTAAGTTCCGCTCTGAGAATTGTCGTCAAGTACCTCGCAAGATACTGGGAGGAAATTCTCTACCGCGGTGAAGAGCGCGGAGTGAAGGTGAAGAGCGCGGAGTGAAGGTGAAGAGCAAAAGCCGGTGCCCACTGCGCCCACTGCCCAATACCTTTATGGCGCGGAAGGCTCCTTCGTAGAGCCACGGCGGAACCCTACAACAGAGTTCCAAAGGTTTTATAGACAACCTGACTGGAACCATCGTCCATGTCGAAGCTCGAGAAAAATTGAACGTATTTAGAGATATATTCATATATTACCCTGCTGCGGGAATTGGATTTTAGAAATAGAGATATACCCTAAATTTAGTGCAAACAGAAATCGAATTTAAATTAATTAAAGTTTTAATAATAAATTCCTACTCAAATCGGCTAATTACATAAAACGTAGGACTTTGATGTCTCTCATAAATTTAAGAAAAATCTTATGTCATAATAAACTAAAAATTCACTGATGTGAAAAGTGATTCTTCTATACATCAATATCTTTACACTAAAATCGCCTTGCACTAGCAATGGATGATGATATACACTTAATTGTCGGGAGAAAACTTCTCTGAAAAAAAACATATTTCTTTGACAAATTTTTGTAGTAAAACACTAAGTGATGTATGGTTCTAATCCTATTATTTATTTTATCTAATACTTTTTTATATTGTCATTTTTTCAAATTTTTTAATGGGTCAAGTTTGGATGGGTTGATCCGGGTTGGCCCGAGAGGTGGGTTGGGCCTCGGTTCGGTTCAGGGACGAGGTGAAGGAGAAGGGCATCAGGTTGGGGAAGGAGCGGGTCTCTAAAACCTGACCTAGTTTTTTGCTAGGGATGGGTTTCGGGTTCTGAAGTAGGTTCAAAATCGAGTTTCCAAAGAATCCCCAACCCTGACCTTTACTATTCCCACCCCTTTTCATACTCTAAAATGTGGATAATCCTTATTTATATATTATACGGTCTAGTAATAAATTGTATCTTAAATGAAGTACGAAACATATATTTATTTATCTATTGAAATGATGGTGGGGCAATACACTAAAAAAGATGTTTATATTTTTCGTAAATAATAAAATTTATAAACAATTGGATTATAACATACACGAAACTTCGAATGATAATATTTTAACATAAATAAAAATCGTAACCTTCAATAATATTTAATCTTAAGATAGCATAGTAGATTATATAAAAACGACTAAAATATCGTCACTAATGAGATATTCAATAATGTCATTTATGAAATAATTTCTTGTTTGTTCCACATGATATTAGAAAGAAAAATGATATCAGTACTTTTTTATTTTACTTTAAGATTTTACATCATGACGTGGCTTTATAATTAGCGGTCTAGATAAGAGAAAATCTAGGGCTTAGGGTTTACCCATATAATGGATAGTTAATATTTTATTAAACAAAATAAAATCTTACATATTTGATCTCTGAGTTTATCGATACCACATCAGGATGTAAATCTTGGAAGTAAAAAGGCTCAATACTTATATCACAAGGAATCAAATTAGTTGGGCAAAAAATGATATAGTAGGGTGAGTGTTTACTCTGACCCTTTACATTGTGACGTGACATGTACAGGGCAGTCCAAGCAAGGAGAACAAATCGGGTTACCTGGCTGTCCTAGGGAAACTTGGGTTTTGCCTCTTGGAAACACTAACATTGAAGACCTTAATATGATCATAAAGGTTTAGGTACAATTAGGATGTTTCCCTAATTTGCAATCTGCAATCGTAAACTACTTAAACCCCTCAACAAAATTAAAGAAACTGCCATGTCACACCATTTTTTTTTTCTACTTAGTTGCACTATAAATAGGTGCCACACCATAATGTAATGGGCGGAAGAAAAAATTAAAGTGTTTATATCATATATTTACGAAAATTGATATCAGTGTTGCGTGATTTTACTTTGGGTTATTAAGTTGTGACGTGGCAACTTAGTTGGTGATCCAGTTAAGAGAAAATATTTAAAAAATAAATTCTCCAACTATATAGCTAAAGTACCATTTAAATTCTCCACTTCTTCTTTATCATTGATGTTAATGTTTAAGAAAAAAAATAATTTAAAATAAGTTTTACATACTTTATGATTTTACTTCAAGGTTTTATATTAGCTACATAGTTGGCTGTATAGAGAAAATTTAGAGTTTAAGGTTTACCCAAAATACGTAAAAAATATTTTATTTAAAAAAACAAAATCTTATATATTTTATCTCCGAGTTTATTTCTTATATAGACTGTAACCCTTCGACATGGAAAGTAAAGTCTCGAAAGTAAAAAGCTACAATGCTTATATCGCTACTCTAAAACTTCTATCCATGTTATGCATAATCTCTCCTGGCCTAATCATTACTAAAAACCCTAAAGTAAGTTTTTCTCTTCCATCCAATTTCCTTTCTTCCCCCTCTTCCTCATCGTGTCCTTTCTTATTTGCCCTCTTGGCTCTTTATCTTCTTCCTCGTATGCTTCTTCGCTTCTATTTTTTTGTTCCGTCTCTTAATTTTTCTATTGAGTTGTGGACAAGCTCGAGCTTTGATGTATTTCTAAGCTCGAGCTCGAGCTCTTTGATTCAGTGTCCGTGTTGGGCTCAGCTTGAGTGGGGGCTGGGGTGAAGATTGGGGTGGGGTTTGAGCGGTGATTTTGATTGGGCGGGTATTTTGATGGTGTTGGCTTGTTGGGATTCTAATAGGGCAGTGAATGAGATGAGGATTTAAAGTGGGTGGGCATTTTGATGGAGTAGGAGGGCGTTGATGGAATTGGACAAGATCTTGATGGTTTTTGAAATTGGGGATTCTAATGAGTTGGGGAATTGGGTGGGATTCCAATGGGTTGAAGGATCGGGTAGGGATTCCGATTGGGTGGAAATTTTGATGGGATGGGGATTTTGATGGGTTGAAGATTTATCAAGGTCACGATTTTGATACAATGGTGACAGGGTTGGAGATTCTATAAGGGTGGAAATTTTAATGGGGACTGAGATGGGGATTGAGGTGGGAATTGGGTTGGAATTAAGGTGGGAATGGAGTGAGAATCGGGGCATAGATTTGATTGGGGATTTGAATTGAAATTAGGGCAAAGATTCAGTGTCTGTAGTGAGAACATGGGATAAGGGGAGGATGGTTGTGATTTACTATACGCAGTAAACGTTTTTTAATCACTTGTTACTTTTGTTAGTATGCCCAATGTATCATGCTTTAGTGACTTGGCATTTGATTCCTATGGATTAGCATCACTATTTTGTGATAAAAAAATCTACCTTAGTTAGTGTTGTGAGAGTCAATGCTTGTTTTAATATTTATGCTTAGCCAGCTCAAGATAGATAGACACTTGCCAAGAGCGAAGGAGACAATTGTAGGGTTTCCCTTAAATTTGAATTATTGTTAAATACACTATGATTGCTTTTACTAGCATGTTATCCCCTATATATAAGATTTTTCGGTGCAATCTTATATAGCCATGGATATACTTTTAGAATTATTTTCAACTATATATAGAACACAAGGGTTTGTAGATCCTGACCTCCCACTTCTTTTTATTGTTTTAAAATATTTAGAATAATGCTAGTTGTACTTAGCCCACGAGTACCTATCTCACACACGTGTTAATCTAAACCATTGATGCTTAGAGTTTATCCTCTAGAAAATAGAATTTTAAAAAATATATTTTTTATATTTTTAAAGATACGTCAAATGCATCCGCTAAGTGCTTCTAGCATTACTCAATTATTTATATTAGATAGTTGAAGCAAAAAGGTTTATTTCTTATCCCTAGCTACATGTTCGACTTATTAGGCAAAACTTTAAATAATTTATTCATTATTTCCTTATACTTTTACAAACTATAGAGATTTACAAAAATACTTTATTAGTCAATTTCAATTTTTGTTTATCTTAAGAGGACACAAAATTCAAGGACGGCATCCACCCGGTACTAAAATTGCCCCGAGGTCGTATGTCCGCTTACGTGCCCAATCTCAATCACTAGTCACTTTCGAACACTGAATAAAGTCCACCTCCGGGAACTTATTTGTCACGTAAAAGCAAGTGGTTTAGGGTTGATCAATGTGGCCCAATCATATAATTGGGTTTAGCTGCAAAAAGTTGAGACATAATTTTTGTCTTTAAAAAGGAACCGGAGAAAACCAAAGTCGAAACTACAAAAAAAAAAAAAAAAAAAAAAAAAAAAAGAAAAAGATCTTATTCTATAACACAGATTAACTCGTTATTATTTTTAGCAAAAAAAAAAAAGAAATACTTCTGAAGCCATGCAAGTTGTAGATTTTTCACATTTATTGAATTCACTCATTGAAATTCGATGAATTTTATGTGGGAAAGAAAGCATAGATTTAAAAACATTTCCATATACTCGACGTTTTTGGGGTCTTCGGCATGAAATGAAAGGGAAAGGGAGCGGTCCAGCGTCGAGGTGGGTGGCGTCGGGCCGGCGTCCCATGTAAAGATATTCTTCATCTCAGAGAATTATAATTTTGAAAAAGGGGAAATAGGAGGCCAAAAGGGATAAAGTTCAAAAGCGAGGTCATAGACGGAATTTCGAGAAAAGGATTTCCCGAAACGGCAAAAAGAGCGTATATTGAAGAATAACTAAGGGAGACGTGGGACCGTGGAGACGGGCGGGGGCCGGGCGGGCCGGGCAGTTCGGGCAGAGTTGGCGTCCATCACCGACTCAGTGAAAGCCCTCTCCTTGCCAGAGAAACAAAGGCTCTTAAATAGAGGTATTTCGTCTCCCCTCCCCAACCCCTCACTCTCCCTAACCAGGCGTTCTCTGACGCCCTCTTATCACTTGACGGATTTGCCCTTCCCCTCCTTCCCGTCTCTCCCCTCTCCGCTGGTTTCCCGAGAGGTCAGTGTTTCTCCGCCCTTGCTCGTTGATTTCTTTTGTTTTGTTTTGTTAAGTTTGTTTTTAGATCGTTGACGACCGGTTGGATTTGCTTTTATTTATTATTTATTTATTTATTTTTGGTTTGGTTGTTCTTTGATACAGGTTCTTCGATTTTTGTTTCCGTGATAGGTGGTAGAGGAATCGTCACAGTGCCCCTCCCGTTTTTTTCTTTTTAAGAGAGACAGGTATCGGAGACTTATTTTCTTGTGCGTTTTGTATTCAAATTGTGTTGAACCAGAAACAGTTTTAAGGAGTTGACATGTCAAATTTCGGGTATGGAACGTCTAGGGTTGGGGTTTTCGGTCGGCGAGGGACTATCTGGTTTGCTTTGTGATAGTCGGTAACGTTGAATTTTGGGGTTAGGGTTTCGGTTTAAAAGACATATACAGAGGGTTGGACATGTTCTCTTTGTTGCAAGATTGTAACACAACCTTGACAATAATTTAGTTTGCTCCGTGTTTGATCGAATTTCGAACTGGGTTGGTGTTACCCTTTTTTTTTGTACGATATTTTTGCTTATTTGAGTCTCTTTTAGAGCAAAAAAAAAAAAAACCTAGGGTTTGTGAGTTTCTTTTAATATTGTGATTTGGTCCCAATTGCATCTGATGACATGCTTGGTGACTCAAAAACGCTCTTTTCTTCATTATTTGGTATGGAAAGAATATGCCAAGCGTTTTATTTATGTTGCTGTCAACTTATTTTACCTGTGAAAAATGTTGTCGCTGTACGGTAGCATGTGGTTCTGTTTAATTTTTAGGAGTTCGTTCCGGTGTGGTGAAGGTTCGAATATGCAAAGCTTCCACTTAAAAAAAAAAAAAAAAAATGCAAAGCTTTTAGTGGAATAGGAATACCTCCCCTTTTACCTGTAAAGAGGTTTATCTCTGTACAATAGTATTAGGTTCTGTTCAATTTAGGGGTTCATTTTAGTGAGGTGGAAGTTTTGAGTATTTCTGCCGAACTTGACAATTAGCTGGTAGCTTAGGGTTTCAGAAGCTGTCAAGAATTTGGTAAGTTGATTTAGTCTATATATATTTACGTGATTATTCTGCTAGGCTTTGAAGAAATCTATTGTTGCAGATAAACCAATGGAGCATGATGAAACCGGATGCCAGGCCCGGGAAGGCCCAATCCTCTGCATCAACAATTGTGGTTTCTTCGGAAGTGCAGCTACCATGAACATGTGCTCAAAGTGCCACAAGGATTTGGTCTTGAAGCAGGAGCAGGCAAAATTTGCAGCATCTTCCATTGATAGCATTGTGAATGGTGGCGGCAGTAGCAGCAACAATGGGAAGGACCCTGTCATTGCAGAAGTTGCTAGTGTTGCTGTTGCTTCTGCCATGCCAAAAGTTCTATCATTGCAGCCGTCTGATTCATCAGCCATAAGTCAGGAGGTTGAGAACAAGGCCAAAGAGGGTCCTAACAGATGCAACTCATGCAGGAAGCGGGTTGGGCTGACTGGGTTTACTTGCCGTTGCGGAAATCTTTTCTGTGGATTGCACCGTTATTCAGACAAGCACGGCTGCCCCTTTGATTACCGAACTGCTGCTCGGGATGCAATTGCCAAAGCCAACCCTGTTGTCAAGGCTGAGAAGCTCGACAAAATATAGGAACCCTTCTCAAGAGGGGAGCTAAACTCCTGCTTCAAACTTTTACCTGTGCCTCTTCTTTGTCTCAGTTCAGATTTCATCAATATAAATTTGGTGGAGGCATGTGGGACTATCGGCGTCTATGCAGTCTGGTTGGAAGGATTTCTTAGTTGGCTCTGGTGTGTAAGCTTTTAATTGTGCTGGTTTGCAACGACATTGTGGCTTATATTTGGTTGGCTTTGTAATGTATCTCTCTGGGTCACATGGCATTTTACTCTTTGGCAGTCTTTATCAACAGATTCACGGTGCATGATGTGAAACGGTTTCATTGGTGCTATATGGTTTGATGTGCTCGTCTTTTATGGGAGTTCTCTTTGGCTATCAGGTTTTCTCTTTTCCTTTTTTTCGTGTCTTGTGTGTTCTGAGCTCCTTCGCAGCAGCTTATACTCGGTAGGGTTTCAGTTTTTCTTGTAGATTGATTTTAACCGGATAGATGCAAGCGACGGAAACTGGGTAAATCTCGGATACAAAGGCTTTGTAAAATTTTAGATCGTAAAGTTCCTCATGTCGTGTAGGATTTCGGTAGTATCAACCATTTGGTATTGAGCTAGGTCTTTTGGCATTATTTTGTCCATCACCTCCGTTGCTTGTTAGCTATTTTCTTCCTTGTCAGTACTGGTGTAAAACATTTTTCTTGCAGATGTCTCTTATGAAGTAGGAGCATTGGACTAAGAAATACATTACTCTTGTGAACCCAAAATGGTAGTTACATGGGTAGATATTTTTATATCAATTGAGGGTAACTTAGAAGTTAGATATCAGTGTAGAAGTATGATTGCTCATAAGCTTCCAGTGGTCGTAACTCGTAACTCGATAAGCAGAGTTTAGCGTCTTTCCTGTTGTTAGTATATCAATGGCATAATGTAGCTCAAGTCTCCGGCATGTATATTGTACATCAAAATTAACCAGTTACCGGCATTGGGGGGTTGTGTTTTTTTATTTGCGTCCTCACTGGCTCTGGTTGCGCAGGAGTTGAAGATGGTTTGCAGTAACTACTAGTAGTTGTTGTAGTAGTAGCAGTAGTAGTAGTAGTATTATTATTAGTAGTATTATTATCAGTACTACTACTGTTAATACTGCTACTACTATTGCTAATACTGATACTAATACTGATACTATTAATAATACTAATAATAACAAAAAATAATAACAATAATAACAATAATAACAATAATAACAATAATAAAAATAATAACAATAATAACAATAATAACAATAATAACAATAACAATAATAATAACAATAATAATAATAATAATAATAACAATAACAATAACAATAATAATAATAACAACGATAATAATAACAACGATAATAATAATAACAATAATAATAACAATAAAAATAACAAGAACAACAAGAACAACAATAATAATAATAATAACAACAACAACAACAACAACAATAATAATAATAACAACAAAAATAATTATTATAAAATAATAATAAATAAAATGAATAAGAATAATAAGAATGGCCTGCATCTTGTTGAGTGTTTTACTCGTTTGTATCGCTTTATATTTAGAGAAATGAATTTCTCTATTAGAGTGGGTGTTGCAACAAACAAAATATTTCCTCTTCATGCAATTAAGTAGTGGCGGTGCTGGCAGCGGCAACAACAAAATAGGTGTTGCACATAGGTGAAGCTAGCATTTTCTTAATAATAATAATAACAATAACAACAACAAAAAAATTAGTAATAATAATAATAATATAACAATATAATAATATTAATAATTAATAATAATAATAATAATAATAATAATAATAATAAAAAATAATAATAACAACAATAATAACAACAACAATAACAACAACAACAATAATAATAATAATAACAATATTATAAATAATAAAAATTTAATAAATAAGAATAATATGAATGGTGTGCATCTTGTTGAGTGTTTTACTTGTCTGTATCGATTCTTAGTTAAGAGAAATATATTTTCCCTATTAGAGTGGGTGTTGTCGTAAGCAAAACATTTCCTCGTCATGCAATGGGCACAACGAGCAAACTTTACACAGTAAAGGTTCAATTTGTAATATTAGTACATTTGGAATGTTATGCAATGGTTTCTATGTTTAATGTAATTTTAAGAATTACATTGATGTACTAAATTCAATCATTAAAGATTAATATATAAATAAGAAGAGTAGAAGTCTCTTTGATGTAAGGATATTACAATTTGCCGTGTTCTACTTGACAAGGTATCTCTCCTCTTCTTCTCTTTCTCCTTTTTTTTTTTTTTTTTTGTTCTCTTAGCGTAGATATGTTAAGAAATACATGTAAAGGTTTTTCTTCTCTGCGCAAGTTCAAGGTCTAACCTATTGAAAATACTCAAAGTTTCAAACCTTAAGGAAATGAATATATTTCATCGATGCACATAGATATGTTAATAAAGACATGTAAAGAGTGTAATTAGTAGTGTTTTAAAAACAGGACCGGACTGGCCGGCCCAACTCGGTTCAACTGGAACTGAAACTTATTCCTGCCCGTTGAAGGTCATAACCCGTTTTGCCTCAAAATCGGGTCCGCCCGACAGGTTGGTCTGGTCTGATAGTAAATCAGTTCGATTGGACCCAGTCTTGTAGTAAAATATATTTAAAAAGAGGAAAGGAAGAAATTTTTTGATGTTGGAGGCGGGATTCAAACCCAGGACACCAACAACAACATAGCTTTAAGAGCAAGATTCTAACCAACGTATATCAGAGCTCTTCTTAGTGATTTATTATGAAATGCATTTTTGATATTTATAATATAACCTTCACCGGTTGAACCACCTTCACCGGTTGAACCACCTTCACCGGTTGAACCACCTTCACCGGTTGAACCAGTGATTCAACTTGGTCTAACCGGTTCGACCAAAACTAGACTTACACTGGTTAGACGACCGGTTCGGTTTCTAAAACATTGGTAATTAGTATAGAAATTTATTAAAATTAAGAAGAATACTAATAATCATTTTGTAATTATCTTCAATAGAAAACAACAAACCCTATGTATACACCAATATTCCTAATTCAACAACTAGTTAAGAAAAGTCTATGCGGTAATTGGGTTCAACAATTAACTGAGCAACTTAATTTGGTAAGCATTGGTTTTAAAAAAGTAATTTTTTAGTTTGATAAATTGTGTCAAAAACAGAAAAAAATTTAAAATAGTAGCCCAAATTATACCAAGGATAAGAATATTTCATTATTTGAGGCCTTGAGAATTCCCATCAATAAAAATTTTAAATTTACTAAGAATGATTGGAGGGGTGTATGAAATCTGTTGGATAGACAAGTTCAATATTGTATCACCTTCAACTATTCAAATTGGATTTATTATGAGAAGGCTAATGTAGACCTAAACTTTGATATTGGTTTACCTAGTCGTAGAAAGTCAGCAACTATCTCTTTTATCGCTTCTCCTTATGGTTTGCTAGCGTAAAATATCATACCCGATATTTCAAAGACAAGTACATGAATAAGTTGTGTAAGAAACTCAATTCGGTGACATTATTAACACAAGAAAGGAGTTCCATAAGTTCATTTATTTGAATTATGTATTTTTATCTTATTATCCTTTGTTTCCTCGATATATTCTGACACATGCTGATAAGTATGGATCAATGTTTTAAAAATCGGACCGATCTAGTCAATTTGGGTGGTCCGGACTATTCCAATTCTTACAAAAGTTAGATCCAATTTTCTTCCTAAACCATCGTAACGGGCCAGGTGGTCCGGACCAACCTCGAACCGATCTAGTCAATTTGGGTATGGTTCATGCATGTACGTAAGGGGATAGAATAAAAGTATGAAAAACAAAAATTATAACAACTAGGATTCAAGACATTTAAAAATAATAAACAGTTCTCTAACCAACATAGTGCATCCCCTCAATCTGTTTATAAAATACTATTCATTGCTTAAGTAGAAAAGTAACATGATAATAGGTGTGACACGTTTGGCCATTGGATATTAATTACATAGGAGGAGAATAGCTTCAAAGGTAATCCCATAGACAGGGCCAAGTTGTCATTCTTCCTGATCTAGCAACATCCTAATGGGCCACCATGCACGCACTTGGCAAGTGTGCACATATCCGCAGCATCAACAAGTGCATGGGTTGACAAAGAAAGGCCCATGGCACACCCAATAGCTGCACAAGGACCCACGGATCACAGAAGCCAAAGTGCGAAAGCCCCAAGCACGAGCATGGAGAATGCCGAGAAGATCGGTACACTACTCTACCTTGCGCGGAGGACGTCACGCGTATGAAGACGTGCGCACGTGGTCCTTAGAAGCACACAACCCTGATTCTTAGCAAAATTGACATGCCCTTGGACGCCTTGCATATGGGAGCATCCAACTCATCCCGTTCCATGCTAGTAAGTACTCAAATGACACATAACTACATGAAGGTAGCACAATAGTGGAGTACTCACCAAGCAAGGAGTGAGAGTCCTGTTTTACACAGGATTCCTTTATGGGGAAAGATGGCGACAAACCTGGCACAAGAAGACACTTTCCATTCTCAAGACTCATAGTTCATTTAGGAAAGGAAATCTATGCCACAAGGTTTTTTTGTAGGATAGTCATGTCTATAAATATGTAAAAGGGTTAACATTGTAAGGCATTGATTGTTTCACTGATCGGTCCAAGGGAGCCGAAAGGGTACTTCCCCTTTTCGGGCTCCTTTCGTGGGAGTAATGTAGCTCTTGTATATTCGTTTTTATTTTTATGACAAGGTAATCTTTTTTCCCTACATTGGCTTGTCTACTCCCGACTCTTTATTTTGATTTATCCTACGTTATCACTAGTACTAAGCTCATTTCAATCAATAACAAGGAGATAGTCATAGTCCACGTTCTCCAACTTTCAAAGGATCTTGGGTTGTGCTGAATAAAGTCCGTGAAAATTGTGAGAGTTTGGGCTTGGAGCCATTACAACCATCAAATAGTGGGCTTGTGTCGGTCAAAGTATGTCACAGCCTTCTGGGGTGTGACACGAGCATGTGCGAGCCAACGAGAGGTGGAATCTTCATTACCAATAAATATCTGTTCGAAACTTGACTTGAGGAGTTGAAACTACGTGGATATTGGAGACAGAGCCAATCTAAATAATTCAAGTTATATGAGTAGTGATAATAAATAGTCTAAATTGTCTACTTATTAGTAATAAAATAATATATAAGGTTAGTAAGTTTATTATACCTTGTAATTTTTAAGTTATAACTAAGGTGTACATCATATGTAGACAGATAAAATCGACAAGGGTTTATTTATTTTAATAAAATATTATCTTCGTGTTCTATGGGTAAACCATGTAAGCTTATTGAAATGTTTTAAAAAACCAAACCGATCTTAGATTACTAATACTACCGGTTCAATATATGATCTGTCCTCTTGGGTTCAACCGATGACTCATTGAACAATGAGTTAAAGCTAGGATAAAAATATTTAAATTATCTCCAAAATTTTCAACTTTTCAAATTTTTATAATAAGTTCTATTTTGCTCTTAAAAACCGGAAATGGTAAAAAACTAGTTGATTGGCCGGTTTTAGCGGTTCAATCGCTGAACCGTGAATCGGACCGGACCGGTTGAACCGGTCTAGTTACCTTTTTTAGCATTTTAATAGTGTATATTTTTAAATTTATTTTTTGTATATAGAAATCTAATTATGAATTTTATTAATGATATACAACTTATACGGTTGAACTATCGGTTGAACCCGGTTGAACCGATTGAACTAGAATCAGAAGGTCCACCGGTTCGGTTTTTAAAACACTGGGTAAACCGTACACCCTAGTTTTTTTTTTTCTTTCCTGGACTGCCACATCACGGTGTAAAAACTTCAAAGTAAATGAAGAGAGTATTGATATCATTTTTCAATTTATTTATATACCAGAAAGGCTCACTAAAGTGCATGGTTTGCAATATGGATACGAAACTGTCGATCCACTCCGATACGTATCTCTTGCCTTAGTCAAGGAAACTCAAAACACAAGGAGTTTCCACCCTGATATGTATGGCTTGCTTTAGTTTAGGAAACTCAAAACTCAAGAAGTTTCCATTTATAGGAAACAATCCCCCCATATCGTTACCACATGTTTCCACATGTTTCCACATGTTTTCTAATTGATTGAGGAAACAATGGTCAATACAATACGATACTTTATTGATATAGATTTGAACAACTACGAATATTAAAATGCAATGACATCATAAATCAAATTAAGGAACACATGAAATTCCTTTATTGTGTTAACAACGTCATAAAGTTTCCGCTCATGACAACTCATAAAAGAGATAGATGTCAAACTTTTTCCAACTAGGTAAACCTACAATAGAATTTATGATTTGCATCAATCTTCTCATATTAATGATTTGAATATTTGAAGACGAAGCAAACTATTGTCTGTCTCCTTTATCAAGTAGAGTATAGTTGGTTGAAACTTGAGAAAGCGAAGCTCTTCCAAGTAGCTTCCATCCCCATGGTCTCCAAGCAGCCCAAATGGCCCAGAGGACTCGGGTAGCTGAGGCGGCCCGGGCTGCAGGCTCCAGTCGATCCCCAACACACCCTGCCCATTTTTTCAAGGAAATAGAGAAACAAGGGTCATGCGGAAGTAGAAGCGAAAGCAGAACGAATTTCAACAATGGAGCATCAGCACAAACCACATCAATCATCTTAGTTTTCAACCAAATTACAACACATCCACAAAGGAAAAAATCACAAAACTACTACCATCAATTCTCCACCACTCAGGAGCTTCTTCTCCATCAACGGAGATGACTACCACCACAATGGACAACCAAGATCAGCACAAGCACACAACCTTAGATGAGTTTCAGAAATATGGAGTATCTACAGAAAAACAATGCAAAACAAAAAAGGAAAGAAAGTCCCATTCATTCAAAATTGTTACAAAGCAATGGAAGATCACCAACATCACAGAAAAAGCAGCAACAAACAAATAGAAAAAGAGCGAGGCACTCATGATAGGATTCATCAAATCGGACTAGAGCAGAGCAGCAATATCCCGACGAAAGGTACTTCTTTATCTCATTTTTCCATCAATACATCAGCGAAACCAACCTCAGGCGGAGGTCAACATCTGTCGGATCACCAAAATGTGTTACCGGAAGAATTGCCAGAGAAGACGTCCTTATGTAGAGATCCTGCCTGGACCCAGTATCAGTGGATTAATGGTAAGTTGCAGATGTCTGCTCTGACATGTACAAGTCTTAAAGCTAATTGGTGTCCCCCTGATATAAGCCAACCATATTTAACCTCTCCGTGTCTTTGTCCAACACACCTACGATCGGAAAAAACATTCTCTGCAACCTCGTTTCAATTCAGTAGAATACGATCAAACTACCTACTTGTCTCACACATTAGAAAGCTATGGGAAACGAGTAAAGTATACCAGTACTTTGCCCATCTGAAAACATATGACTTGCAAATCGTATGTCATAAACACCAGATTCTTAGAAGATCAAATCCCCTCTCGTACTTTGTTAGATATTACTTTATGTCAGCCAAAGGGGTTACTTGGATAGCTTCGGTATTAACTCTTTTATCTGCCACATTAATTCAAATTCTAAGACCCCCCTTTTATTACCTCCCATCCCAAACAACCAATCACACAATCACCACCATTGTCTTCCTTCCGCACTTAGAAACTCAAACCTTACCAAAAATGGAAACACGAAACCCTACTATACCAAAGGAAGGAGACAACTCACATCAAACTCCCAACGAGATGGATGTCGAAATTTCCTCAAAACAAGAAAAGCTGAACCATGGTAAAGCGCCGTTGATACTATCCTCAGATTCTGAAGCTAGCGCCCAGCCAGAAAACCCAAAAATCGCTATAACTGGGCTTTCTAGAAAAACTACACCAGGTCACCTTATCCAAAGAGTGTATCGAAAAGGGTCTCTCCCAAGTAGCGTCTTCCCTTATAGGCATTTTCGTTGGTAGAATCCCGGGTACCCCGATTTTCCTTGCGAATTACTTGCAACAATCTTTGCGATTAGCAAGGCTCCCTGACCCAACGATTTCAGTCCTTAAAATGCCTAGGGGATACTTCTCAATCGAGATGCCCTCATCAGACCACTGTAAAAAACTGAAGGACCTATCCCTGATAGCCATGGCAGACTCAACTCTACACATATTTCGCTGGCTTTCATGTAGAATCTTACCTTTTCCACTTTACATCCGTATGGGTAAATCTTCTCAAATTGCCAGTTATGCACTGGCATGACGATGCATTAAAAGAGATTGTACAACCGCTTGGAAAATATCTGAAGATGGACGACTTGACGCAGAGGAGAGAAGGTTCGAAACTTCATGCTCGAGTTAAGGTTGAGATCGATGTCTTGAGCCCAAAAATAAACAAAATACAATTTGACACTTCAGACAACATATGTGAGGTACCTATCCATGTGGAAAATCGCCCTAGAGCTTGTGAATATTGCAAAAGGTGGGGACACTCGGCAGAGGAATGTCGGGGAAAGGTACAAACAGAGGACTCAAAAGATTCTTCCCAACTTCCAAGTACCGATGAAGGAGACAACCCTTCTTCTGAATGGCACTTGATAAACAAAAGAGGGCATCCTAGCCCTCCCCGTCCGGCCTCCTCATCATCAAAAGACAAATTCCACTTTCCGATGAAGCACTACAAATCTTCTTACTCACCCTCTCAAAAAATCATAGTCTCAAATAGCGGCCAGTTCAGATAAGACTTCGCTTCAACTATTTAAATACGTGCAGCTGGGTGAGGAGTTTATGAATCACCTTTAGATATCCATAACTCCACCCCACCGAAGTGTTGTCCCATCTACACATTTGGAAGAGACTGTTCTAGCCTATACCAAACCAAAACCAAGAGTCCCTCCGTCCACCAAAATCCCTCAGAAAACAACTACATTTGTTGAGTTAGTACAGTCTGATACCGTTTTTAGTCAGACGATAAAAAACTTTCAGACGTACGCAAATCTTGGGCATCCACATATGTCGCCATTTACAACAATGGACTTGGTAGCTGCACATGAGTATAAAGTCTCGTCCGGAAAAAATAGTTATGGAGGCAATCAACACGCTTAACGGAGTCAGTCAAGAACGTGGCCGCAAATGGGAAATCATTCGAAACAATGTGCACCCCACTTAAGCTGCACTTAAAGCGCCAAGAAGGGACTATGCAGGCCACACAGCTCATCAATTGTCGGGTAAGAGATTCAAATTACATTGTTGTATTATTTATGGATAAATGCCTAGTTTGGAACATCGAGGTATCATAAATGCCTCGACTTTAATTGCACTTAAACATTTAGTTAAGATACATAACCCAGATATAGTCTTTTTAAGTGAAACAAAATCGATGGACCCAATTGATACAAAGTTGATTGAATGGGCATTAATGCAATATACACACATACACTCGGTTCCATCAGTCAGACTGAGTGGCGGACTGTGTCTCCTTTGGAAAGACACAATACCGCTTATTGTTACCATAGCTAACCAATTTGGTATATTCATAACAATTAATACTTGAAATGGGTTGGCTGCATTTGGTTTTATTTATCTCCCTCGAAGCCTCCCGAAATGGAAGGAAGCCCTAACTTTATTCATTAGTTTGCTGGGTCTTCATCCAGTGCACGTGCAATGGCTGGGGACTTTAATGCCACAATCGATGCTTTTGAAAAAGCATCAAAGCTAGCCACATACAAACCGAATAAAGAATTTATAAATTATTTAAACTCACATGGTTGGTTAGACTTAGGAGCGAATGGTCCGTGGTTCACATGGACGAATTCGAGAAAGGGTTCAGACAGAGTGTCGGACACGTCTAGACAGAGCCATATGTAACACATCCTGGAACACCTCCTTTACACAAACAACAATAACAGTCCTCCAAAGAGTAAGGTCTGACCATGCTTCCTTACTCATTAGTCTCAGAACAACCACTAGAAAAAATAAAATTTTTAGATACCAAGCAATGTGGGCCAAAGTGGCTGTCTCACTTGATCTATTGGCGATGAAATTTCAAAAAATCTAAAGATCTACAAAGTTGGAACACTTCAAACTTAGGAAATTTCCACAAGAAAATTAGGAAAATAGAAGGAAAACTCAAAAAATTTCAATTTAAGATAAAACACTCTCCGCATTTAATCAAAATATGATAGAGAGCGAAAATAAAATGCAACATGAGTATATGAAGCTGCTGAGAATTCATCACACCCATAAATTCCAGAAAGCAAGACAATACGTCATAAAATATGGTGATGAAAATACTAAATATTTTCACACATTTGCAAAAATAAGAAAACACATAAACCAAATAAAATTAATCAAAACTATAAATGGTCGCCTCTTAGAGTCTGATGACTACATCAGAAAGGAAGCATGGGAACATTTTAATTTGACATACAAAAACACACACGAATATGCCAACCCAGAAAAATTCAAACCAAAAAATACCTAACTATAACATAGTGGGCTGAGTTATGTAAACCGATTTCAGAAAAAGATGTTTGAAACCCCCTCTTCACCATGGAACCTTATAAAAGCCCAGGCCCAGATGGTTTTCAACCAATATTCTTTAGAAAACACTGTCACCTTCTCAAGGAATATATAACACATAACTTATCTTCCCTATTTATGTCAGGCACAATGGACTTAAAGCTGAATCAAACATTCATAACACTAATACCAAAAACAAATGCCCCACAAAAATTCTCAGATTTTAGGCCCATTAGCCTATGCAATGTGGTCTACCGAATTTTCTCGAAAATTTTAGCAAACAGGTTAAAACATATTATTCCATCACTAGTGGGATACTCATAGACCGCCTTCATTAAAGGCAAACAAATAACAAATAATACACTGTTAGTTCATGAAATCATAAATTCTTTTAACTCTAAAAGAAAGACAAATACTTACTTTGGAGCAAAGCTAGATTTACAAAAAGTTTTTGAGTCTCTCTCTTGGACTTTCATCCAGCATACACTTCGAAGTTTTAATTTCCCCCCACAATGGCAGCACTTGTTATTATCATGTATAACATTGACCTCCTATCAAGTGCTAATAAATGGATCACCTATGAATCCATTTTGGCCTCAACAAAAGCATTAGGCAAGGGGACCCATCTCCCCATTCATATTTCTCTTATGTGAGGAATTACTGTCCTCTAATCCAATCTGAAATAGATTTAAAAAGGATTCTCCTTGGGCCCATTCCCCACGAAGCTCACAAGTCTGTAATTTACACTTTGAGATGATACAGTTCTTTTTGCAAAATCAGATTTAAACTTTGTCCGGACAATTAAAGAACAACTGCTAGATTATGAAAATTCAGCAGGGCAAAAAATTAGCACACAAAAAACTTCTCTCTTTTTCACAAAAAGCACACCCGACTCGTTAAAATAGGAGATACATACCATTCTCCCTTATCAAATAACAACTTCGATAGGGAAACATTTAGGAATAAATATTCCAACTTCAAAGCTCACAAGAACTACATATGAGCCATTAATTGAGAAAATATTGGATAAGCTCCAAGGATGGATGAAAAAATCTCTCTCACAAAGTGGGAGATTAACATTGATTAAACCAGTACTCTCTAGTCTACCAACCCACTTAATATCCCGTTTTGATCTCCTAGCCCATTTCATAAAGAAAATCAAAAAAATATTTTGAGATTTTTTATGGGATTATCATGGGCAGCAGAAAATTCATCTTATAAACTGGGATGAAGTATGCTCACCTTTAGCTCAAGGGGGACTAGGTTTGAGAAACCTCATATCACTGAGTAAAACTTTAAGAATGAAAATTTTATGGCGAATATTCACAGGAAAAAAATCTCTCTAGCACAAGTCATGCGAGATAAATATGGACAGTCAATCCATATGATTACACAAAAAAACAAAAATGAAGATTCCTTGCTTTGAAACAGGCTAAACCCTTATTGGGAATTTTTAAAAACTTCTTTCGGTACCAATTGGGAACAGGTAAAATATCTCTATGTAGTACAATCATTGGTTACCAAACTCAAACCTTCCTTTAGTAAATTCACATAGACTCATAAGTGGACCAACAAACCCTTATGAAACAATTAGTTGGTTACTAGAAAAAGGAAGGCGAAACATTGAATCTCACTTTTGTAGAGTTTGGCCTACGTACGTTGCAACTGAAATTCTAGAAGTTTTTACTGCTAGAATAAAAAATGACCAACCAATCTGGTCATTAACAATTGACGGGCTGTTTGCAATTAAAAACACATATCATAAAATCCATATTGATTGCAAAATTACAAAAACAAAGTACATATATGGGCCAATAGATCATGTGTAGAGTCAAATATGGGCCAATAGATCATGTGTAGAGTCAAATATGGGCTCCTTTTATCCTCCCAAAACATAGGCTCTTTTTATGGAAATTACTCCATGATTGCTTGCCTACTTTGGACTTCCTCATCAAGCATGGCCTCCAGATTGACTCAACCTGCTCTCTGTGTCGTCAAGCGGCCGAAACAGCAGCCCACATTTTTTTATTCTGCTGAGGTCTATGCTCCACTTAACCTTCATTTCCCACCCACCGTATTCTCCAACAGTCAGCTCATAAATCTGACATTTACAATCCCACGGTGGAAAGACCAGCCCCAAAGAAAACTCTTCGTTCACTCTCTCAGAGATTTGGTGTGAGTGAAATAGAAGAAAATTCCAAAATTTACAGCAGCACATTGAACAGCTCAAAATAAAAATTCGGTACACCATTAGCGATATTGCAAAACAGAGAAATATTTCGGTTGCAAATTGAACTAAAAAGACCTCTGTCTGCACAGAAATTGGATCCCCCCTCCTGAAAATATTCTCAAAGCAAATTTTGATGGTTCTTGTTTTTTGGAAAGAAAAAGGGCAGGTGGTGGTGGAGTTATTATTTGAAGCTATTTAGGTGAACCCTTACTTGTTGCATCATGGTCCATCCCCAAAGAAAACAAGTAATGAAGCCGAACTACATGCCCTATTGCTTAGCCTTTCATTATTAGATAATTTTTACCATGACTCTTAGGTTATTATCGAGGGGGACTCCATGTTAGCTATTCAGGCTACCAATCAGCTCAACTGGCGGCATCGGAGATTAATCCCACTGGTCGAGTCTTGCAGGGATATCTTCGTCAAGCACCCATCATATCTCCAACAACATATTTACAGGGAGACCAACTCAGTAGTAGGCAGATTGGCCAAGGAAAGCTCTTCCGTGGCTGAGACAGGAGAAGCCCATATCCGCCTATGGAGGACATCGGTTCCTCTCTTTTTAAAGCATGCTATATTAGAAGACTGCAAATCAAGTAAGCTCCGCCCACATTTACGTTTTTTGGAAGAATGTAATATTTTAACTTTGTACGAGACATTTACAACCTATAATAGTCATCTTAACAGTTAGCATAAAAAAAATATTTGAAGATAATATACTAGTAGAACTTTTTTACTGATTCCATATACTCCTTGTGTCATTACAAATGAATTTAAAATGTTAGCGATAAAAATAGTTTTGAGGACTTCATATAAATGAAGTATTCTTAGCCTTGGTATAATGAAGGCTACTATTTGATCTTATTTCTGTCTTTGACACAAGTTATCACTGATTATGTAAGTTAGAAATATTTATTTTGTACCAATTGTGACAAATTATGTCGACCAATTAATTGTTGAATATAATTACAGAATAATTTTTTGTAGTTAGTTACTGAATTAAAATTATTTATTGTTTTAAAAATTTACAACCTATAAATGATTGCCAATATTTCTTATTATTTTTAGTCTATTTCCATAATATGTAATTATTATTTACATAATTTGATGGGACAAAACTTCTTCCTCCGTAAGAAGTACTTACACTAAACAACGGATTGCATAATTTCCGACCAAGTATCACGTATAAATTAGCTCCTCAGTAACTCCGTATTTCTCTGCTTAATAAGACCCCCCTCGCCATAAAACTCGTAAAGCTAAACCCTCATTGCCTCTCATTGGAATTACTTCACTAAGCGATTACGTTGGTTGATATTTCTTAAATATCGTTTTTTGTTTGGAAGAACCTTGATGTCCAAGTGTACTAAGCCTTTACCCTAGTAATATGCCAAAGTGATTATCCTTCTCTTACATTTGCTTTTCTCTTCTTCAGATTTACTCTGTTTCCAAAAAAGAGTTTGTACTGATCTATAGCTAATATTTAATATGACGAATACACAAAAATAAATCTAGATTCGTACAAAGAATTAAGATTGAGATGACGAATAGATAACATATATCAAAGAACCTCATTCTTTTCCCCTGATAGCAAGTATGAGACTTTCTATGGTCGTTTTTTCTCTGTTCAACGACTTATCAAGATGAACACCAACCTACCAACACAGCAAAATCTTCAAGCAAACAAATGTGATTTTCTGAAACGACTAAATCAAAGGCTTAACTGCTCGAAGACAGCTGCAAATGCTAAATGGGTCCGCATTGACACCCACATACAACAGCCACAACTATATAAAACAACTTCATTGTTTCAGAGTATGAACAAGTATACAAGTCCTCATGGTGCTCAGGACTAACCTCCATGAGGCTCTTGGATTACAATAGCAAATAACACAGCAACTCAGCTGCTGTTGGGGAACTAGGCAGATTAGGCTCCTACATTCACAGGCATTCCAACTCCAGGACATTACTTACAATATTCAACATCTAGAGTTTTATAACACCGTGTCTGTATCCTGCTTTTCATGGCAATCATGGTTTGAACAAGCGAGCTTTAAGGCCTCAGAGAGATCAAACTTCATGTACAGCTAACACACTTAGAAATATGAGGGAAAGCTGAAATGCCCACTCGAGTAAATACTAAAATTTGGGACGCCTTCAAGTCAAAAGAAGTAGATATTGACATCTTCATCTTCAGTAAGCTTTGAAGAAGTGTGTAAGTTGGAGGTATATAAATCCTTTAATCCCTCAGAGCATAGGAGGTATGCTGCTTGTCTCTGTGATCTCATTACATATTATCGGTATATCAGATCTAGTCCTCCCTCCCCTATCCACATCCACCAAATTGACTAGAAATTGAGTAGAAATGATAAGACGATACAGTAGCTGAAGGGTCCAGGAAATGAATTCAAGATGCAGTGCCAATCAACACCTCCACAAACTGTCCATTTGCTTTAGATGCACATGACGCATTAGTTTCCTTTGTGAGGTTCACGAGTTCAGGTATGTATCCAAAAGTTAACTCTTTCAAAAATCTGAAAATATACAATCAGATCCCTAAAGAAGCAGATAAAACTTTCCTCACCATTGAGGACATCCCTTGGTACAAAAAGAGGTTATAGGGAACCTGTTATCCAAGAAAGAATGCAACATGTTACACCAAGCATGGACAAAGATTAACGCCTGAGTTCAGTGCTCTTTAGGGCGAACCAAAAGACAGTCACAAGCTTCTGTGTGGTTGATAATCACAAAACTGACTCAATAGAATGACCCAGACGGGAAATTTAGTTGCCAATAAACGGCAATTGAATGACTAAACAGCTAATTAACCCAGTCTGCTTAACACAAAACTGACTCAATAGAATGACCCTGATGGGGAATTTAGTCGCCAATAAACGGCAATTGCGTTCAATTGAATGACTAAACAGCTAATTTAACCCAGTCTACTTATCTTAAACTAGGGCAAAGGAACTCCATGAACTTGAGGGAAAAAAGTACATATTAAAGCCAACTTAAAAATCAGCATTTCAAATATCCAAGAGCAACCAGTTGCTGTAGACCCCTTATTCCATTTCTCCTATGGGATTTTAGAACAAACGCAAACAAACATTATGACTTAAAACCATCTTCAGATTAAAGAAACAGGACAAACAATATAAGATCACACTTCTGCCGGATTTACATGAGTATATTGAGAGGACTTCATTTTTTAGGTGATAAAGCAGGAATGCATTTATAATCCATAAAGCTAGCACTGCAATACTAAGCTGAAAAAGAAGATTCAAAAGCTTCAAAACACATTGTAATCAGGTATCAATTAACGAGGTATTTTTTTCTTTTTCTGGAATGCAGTTAATGAGGTCTAACTGTGATTATTACAACAAAATTGTCAGGCCGATGGCTCCATCTAATTTCCAGATGGGAAACCATCTACCGGAGGCCTCTCTAGGCCGATCTCTAATCTTTGTCCAGTTCATCATCCCCTTTAAGAGGAGTAACGAAACGAACAAACAGAAATGAATGGGAAGCCCCAGTGTGATAACCCTAGAAAGAGATTCCTGCAGATTCAGCTTCAAGATACTTACAGATCCGCTCCATCACATCCCTACCCTTGGCACTGTTTTGCAGAAACTTCTCAGCGCATCGCTGCTCCACCTTTTCAGCCATGGAAGCGAGGGCAGACAGGGGTTTACATCGAATACTAGTTTGCTGCCTGAAAGCCGTCCATTCTTGAGGATTATCGGGGTGAGGAGAATAGAAGCTCTTCTCCTCGACTTCCAGAAACTTCCGGAGACTAATATTACGAGTGGTTAGCTCCATTGTCCGGGCTTTGGCATCAACGACGGTGGATTCGACGCAGTGGCAGATGTCCTGGCCGACGATCTTGCGAAGGAACCAAGGGCCAGGCGCGTGGACAGTGATGGAACGGGTGGTGTAAAGGCGGCCCGTATCGGAATCAAGGCGGCGATTCAGAGTGTCGACGGAGAGAATGTGGGAAAGTGTACGGGTATTGGCCGGGTCGGTGAACTTGCGCCAGCAGGCGGAGCTTACACGCTCCCATGGATGCTTGTATACGTGCTCTTGCGTGTAGGCTTTCACCATCTTTTCTTCCCGATTTCTGAAAACTCCGTGATCTTGTTCTCAAATGTTTTCCCTTTCTTATTTTCCGGTGACTTGGAGAGGAAGAAGACGAAGGACAGCAGTCCAGGCGGGGAGGAGGGAGGCGAGGAGGCGGAAGACTCGAGTAATACGAGTAACACAGAGCATCAATACGGAAAAGCCCCTCGCCCTGTTTATATTTATATGACCATGCCACCGCCTTTGACTTGTGACTGGGCTCGCGGCAGAGGGGCGCACCATTGACCATTGTGTTTGGGTTCTTGGTTCGGGTCGTCGTCGGAACCCGGAACCGGAAGGCGGCCCACCCCTTCTCATCGGTTCACTCTCACTCGTCAGCTTAGGCAGGACCAACCCACATATCAAAACAAAAAAAAAAAAAAAACGCCACCGCTTTTCCACAATTTGTAATTTCTTGTCCTTTTTTTCTCTAGGTAAATGCTTTTTTTTTTTTTATAAATAATTGCCATGATTCCCATTTTGGCAAATAAGTCTTTGAAAATGTTACCTTAAATATATAAATTATCTAATTTAATTATTGCTTTATCGCCATTGTTAGTAAAAGATATATTAATATAAATTAAATTAAAATTTATGAAAAGTATCTATAAACTGTGATAAACAACTAATCAAGCCTTTCAAGTTTCACCCATATAAGGAGTTGAGCTGAAAATTTAAACAGTTCAACCGAATTGTCTCTCGGCCCTCGGCCACTATCGGCTATCCGCGCTTAACCCCCGTCGGCTCCCCTTGCCCTCGCCTCTGCTTCAGACCGAGGCTATCTAGCTGCAGAGGAGGATAAGGATTAAGATCGTTAGTGTTCTTGCCTCTCTCCTCGGAAGTCTTGGAAAACGCCAAGGTGCAAGCCATCACGCTCAATCATCTCAAATTTTCAAGCTGGTTACCCTTTTACCTGTTTTCCACGGAACTAGCAAAGAATGCCCATTAACTGTTCCCTTTGTTACCCGTTCAAACCTGTGCATATGTAAAATATAACCGTCTATTTTAAGTACCCAATCTCATCTGATTATTGAGCCAGTTTCTCTTTTTGAGTCCATCCATGTTATCAAATATGACTAGATTTATCCACCACTGGTAAATATTTTACCTGTTTTCCACGGAAATAGTAACAGAGTGCCCCTTATTCCTTCCTATTGTTACCCTTTTAAACCCGTGCATATGTAAAATATTACCGTCTATTGTAGTACTCAATCTCAGCTGATTGAGTCAGTTTCTGTATATGAGTTAATTCATGTTATAAAATCTGGCTCGGTTTATCCTGCAAGCAACGTGATCATGTTTGGTGCGGTCCAATTTAACTGTGCTTGTTTATGGATGACTGGTTTGAACCTTATAGATGTCTTAATGATGGTAGAATGAAAGAAAATTTTCAGCCGAACCTAGTTATAACTGGGCGAGCCAGGTTTTCTCCATCTGCAACTTTTACAGTTTCCAATCATATTGGGCACTAATTCGTTCCTAGTCCAGATATGGGCATTACTGGATGATATATAAATTTTATATATGCCATGTGGTGGATATTTGGATTGGAAATTTGAAACCTCTATCATGAGAATGTTCAAATTTTACAGCAATATGTAGTCATTCTTATTTTCAAAGTTTTATTTGAACAGCAAAAGAAATAGGGTAGCAGTATCAATGACATGCTATTCACTCTAATATCAGGTTTTTGAATTTGAATACTTTTGAATTGAGTTGTATGTGGAGTAGTTCTGTTAAATATTCGAATCTGGATTCCTCAAAAAAAAATATTCGAATCTGGAGTCTCACCCATTATCGCTTCCATCCAGTTAGCTATTGGTAGAGAGCTGTCTGCCACTCAAAGCCATGGTTGGGGATGCTGGGAATGTTTCTACTCTAGTTTTTTTTTTTTTTTTTTTTTGCCTATTTGTTTGTTTCACTATTTCTTTCAGTTTCTGCACGTTGAAGACTGAAATTTTCTCCAGGTTTTTCAGTTTGGAAAAGTGTTACAGTATGACTGGTTCAAATCCCATGGTTGCTCACTGTATATGCATGTTGTGCTATACTCTTTCTTCTGCCAGTTTAGTGAAAATTCTTACTATCTCCATAATTTACATTTATTTATTATAAATTTCAGGCAAGATAAAGATGGAGGAATCAGAAAAGAGAAGAGAAAGACTGAAAACAATGCGTATGGAGGCTGTACAAGCCGAACTACCCTCTAGTCCAGTGCCTTGTGCACCTTCTGTTCACCTCTCTAATCCTTTAGTGGACTCATCTACAACGCCAAGCACAACAGAAAGTTCAAATGCTGGTCATCGGTTTGATTACTACACAGATCCACTAGCAGCTTTTTCCAGTAGCAGAAGGAAAAATATAAATTATGGTCCAATGCATCCAGGGAATAACATTCCCGTGGGTCCTGTGCCATCAGGCCCTTTAGGAGGTAGACTGAGCCTTCTTGAAACAAAGAAAATGTATTTAATAGTAGTCATCTGGTTGTGCATTTTCTTTGTTTCTTGTTCTTTTCTAAAATTGTTTTCTTTGTGGACACTGCAGCCTATCTTCACATTGTTGTTTGTTTACTCTTCTCATATGTGTCTTTTCTTTTTCTGAAAAAACACATTTATTTCCTATATGAATTCGGGAAAGTGTTTGTTTGTATTCAGATTGGAGTTTGAGGTTCCAAAACTCGATACATTTATCTTGGAGCTTAGATTATTATTTTGTGTACTTCATTTTTTTAGTTAATGTGGATTGATGCTAAGGAAATGGAGAAAAAAGCATCCATGTTTCCTTATATGACAGTACATCCAAAGTCATTGCGATATTTGTGGAATTAACAGATTGGAGTTTGAGGTTCCAAAACTCGATACATTTATCTTGGAGCTTAGATTATTATTTTGTGTACTTTATTTTTTAGTTAATGTGGATTGATGCTAAGGAAACGGAGAAAAAAGCATCCATGTTTCCTTATATGACAGTACATCCAAAGTCATTGCAATATTTGTGGAATTAATTTGGTATTCTGTTGTTTTTATGATTTTTAGACATGAATGTCGTTTACGCCTCATGCTTTTGAGTAATATGTACAATTTTTTGTGTTATTGTTTTCAGGATTCATTATTTTATAGACATCTGCAATATATTAGTTTGACGTTAAACTTTTTAAACCACTTATTGCAATTAAGGAATTTTTCTTCCATCTTCCTGTTTCTGTCGTTGTTGTTTCACCACAACAGGTTCAAGTATCACCATCATAAAAAAAGTATTAAGTCTTTTATATTGTTTTTTTTTTAATTAAAACACTTATGACTCTCTCCTTCACTAATGCAACAGGAATGAGGAATCCGTTCCCTGCTCCATGGACTGAGCTTCACATGAATCATCCTCTAAATCAAGTGCAACATGAACCATCAATTTCCACTATGAGGCCCCATTCAAGTTATCCGATTAGAATGATGGGTCCTTTTCATGGTCCTAGAGGAGGTTCAGTTACCTCTTCCACTGGTTGGAACCAACCCAGACCCAGCTATGGTGCAAGAGGTCCTTATCCCAACCCTGGTTATGGTATGGTAAGTAGAATCAACCCTCGCTCAGGAAGAATCTCTGATAAGCACTTTCGCACTTGTCCTGATGCCAGTACACGACGAGACAGGGGAAAAAAGCATGAAAACAATCTGATTACTGCGAAAGAGAGACCTGAGTTGTATTATAAAAGATTCATGGTAGAGGATCCATGGAGGTCTTTGAAACCTGTCGTTGGAAATTTACTTGGAACTGCAATGAATTCCAAGACTCCTGATTCTGAAAAGTCTTGGCTTCCAAAATCAATATGTGCAGAAAAGGCTGAAGTTTCACGTGAACCCCGTCAGTTTCAATCAGAGTCACTTGCTGACTGCTTAAGCAGCTCCTTCGAAGCAGCTGTAAGAGATGCACCTTGATGTTGAGGACACTCGATGTAAGATATTAACTGTTAGCCTTCTAATCTACTCACTTTCCTGATGTTATGATGTATCCCTTTTGGTTGCTTGATCAAATCACTTGGACATATGTCTGTAGTGTCATAGCTGTAGCTTATAGGCTGTAGCTTATAGGCTGTAGCCATCCAGTTTCGATTATTACCGGCGATGGTAAATAATGGGGCAATTACTTGGAGGGAGGGAGGGAGTTTCAAAGAAAACTCAAAAAGTTGTCACTTCTCAATTTGGGGCATCAAAATTGATTTGATTGCATTCTTAAATTTCTTTTTTGCTTTTCTTCGACTTTGGATTTGTTGCCACTGAAATTTTTCTGTATGAATGGGGCTCTCAGAGAGCTTTCAAGCATCAAATTCTCTTATTTTGACTCTTCTTTGTTGAATGGTTTATGGGAGGATTGAGCTGTCCGAGTAAATTTTTCCAATTTATAGGAGGGTGAATGTTAAAGCAGAAAATTTAATATTGATTGAGGTACTTAAGATATTTCAGTAAATTATAATTTTCTACTTTGCATTCTTTTCGATCTTGAGGTTAGAATCTTTTACACCCCATTATGAAAAAGCCACAAATTTAGAGAGAATAGAGCGGAATATTTGGGGAGTTGGAAAAGGAGTGAGCTAAACATCTGGCTCTCTTGTACAGAGAGTCTGAATGAGAAAAGAAAAAAAGTGACTTAAGGGCAAAACAATTACAATACAACAATTTTGTCTAAATGAAATACCTTTCTCACTGCAGTCTCAGTATATTATAGTTACGTTTTATTTTCATATTCATCAGTTACTGCTCTTATTAGTGAGTTTTAGTAGTCTAAAGGTGGTTAATAATGGTTCCATGAATTCGTTAATATTATATTTCTACATATGGATATTCCTGGAGAAGCCTACACAGAATTAATTTCACAGTCAACTTTCATGTATTGCTAAGCCTTTTAAGTTTTAAAATAAATGTTGGTTATTATCTCGTTGAAGTTATCAAAGTGTTGAGAGCATCAAAAGTTAATATTATAAAGAATGGTTTTGGATATTATGAGAATGCTGATTATATTCTTCCTTTACAGAGCAAGATTGCGGATCTGACTATGAAGTTTGATGAAACGAGCCTTTGAAACTTGCTGAAGGTATTGATTAAGAAAGATATGCCTTATGCTAAGAAATATGTAAAAGAAACCCCTACCAACAGAGGATTTCATTATGCTTCATCAGTTTGGTTACTATACTTTGGAGGCTCTCATTATTTATGTACTAGGGTTGGTGTTCAACCGTGTTCAAGATTTTCCGGTGGTAAGGGCAGGCACTTTGGTGGAAGAGCTGGAAATTGCTGTACTAAGTTCAAGTCAGGCTGAATATGATGTAAGGAAGCTGTTGATTCTGAAGGTGATTTAGGGTAAAAAAAAGTGACTAGGTATGATGCTATTGCTGCTTGTCAATGCTGAAGTTGAATGTTGGATGTTGTAAAAGAATGAAGAACCTTTTGTGATATTAGTGAAAAATTTCTATATTTTCATTATCAGATAGAAAAATTCGTATTCTTGAACTCTAAGAGCCTTCCTATTGAAGCATGTAAAAAAATAAAAATTCAAGCATCAAAATTTAAAAATGCCCTTTAACAACGAAGGCTTTAATTTAACAAGAAGAAGGGCTTTTATATAAAAATGCTAGAAGACCAAATGACGTTAGATTAAGTATAAGTTTATGCTTTGATAATATTGGTTATATAAGTAAATAACCATTTCGAGAATACTATATATATGTTATAGTAAAATAAAAAATATTGAAATAAGTAAATAAAATTAAAGTTAATTTTATTTTAAGTATCGCATTTGAAAGAACATTCTATTCAATATTTTTTAAAAAAATCATAAAAATGTTATAAATAGAAATGAAAATAAAGGATGATATAAAATATTAAAATTTGATAATACAGCTATGCTAGATGCACTAAAGCTACAGTACCTATCGGACATAACAGCCAATAAAAAAACTTAAAAAATATATAAAATATATTTTTATTTTTTAAATCCTAAATTCTAAAGAATATACTTTAGGCAGCTATATTTCGGATTAGCTAGTACATTAGATAGGTACTATGCATAGATGGAGCTAGCATTTTTTGTAAATTTTTTAATAATCAAGCAAGTGAAAACTTGTTCCAACGTGTGAAAACTTGTTCCAACGTGTGAAAACAAATGACAAAGAATCAAAACAAATCCATGAAATACATTAGTAGCTAATCTAAGTTAATAGTTCGGGAATATTGGTGATAAATAAAAATTTTAGTTAATGCACTAAAATTTAATTGCTGCCATACACGTTGTTTGCCAAATTAATTTTAATCAATTATATATTTTTAATAAATTTACATATAAAATTATAAATTTTTAATTTTTTTCATAATACTAAAATAAAATTTAATAGTTCGGTAATATTGGTGATAAATGAAAATTGTTTTATTAATCTATAATTGTAGTAGTTGCCGTTTAGAGTCTTAAACCATAAAAATGGCAATTTAATACCAGAAATAATGAATTAACAATAGATTAATATATATCATAAAAGAATAATAGATATCAATTAAAAAAATTAAAAATGCTTCATATTTTTTTATAAAATCTATTTATTGTAAGTTCAGTGTCCTCTAAAATAGATTAGTTTGTAGTTACTTTTTGTTCACGGCTTTTATTTGAGGATCTTTTTCCTTGGTCAACTTTAAGAGTAATGCTAGGCGCACTATGCAAATTACTCGGGTACTTTGTTGATGTTGAGCATGGGGCTTATCATGTTATGTAATTAATAAGAATAATGACTTGTGCACCGGTTGGGTGTGCGAGTCGGGAACCGGGCCTCTCACAAAGAAATAAAAAATATATATTTTTGGGTTTCGTGAAATATATTTTTTTATTTCTTTGTGAGAGGGCCAGTGCACGATTCGCATACCCAACCGGTGCGCGAATCATTACTCAATTAATAATGCCACATTTTTTCAACACATGGCATCCATATTAGTAAAGTACCCAAATGGAGTACATTTTGTTGTAAGCTCAGTATTTTCTTTTGAAAAATGATACCAGTACCTCCATTTTTTATTGTGAGGCTTTACATAGAATAAGAAGATAGATCTAACTTTTCTCTGACCTGGACAGGCAACAAGGACGACATGTCACCACATCATGATGTATTCGTTGCAGTAAAATATGACCGTATGCATATCGCCTATCTTTTCATAACTTCAATATGTTTTCAACTCTAAATAGATACCGTTCTGTCCTCTCTTCTTATTTTTTTTTATCTGAAACCATGTGAGACTTTCATTCACCCATCAAAAGATTTTTGAGAGTTGTGAGAGAGGGGATAGTGTTTGGAGAGTTTAGGAATATATAGTCATTCAAAATAAGGACTTAAATGCTAGTTGCACTTAGCCCACTCACCTATCCCACACACTTGTTAATCTAAACCATTGATGCCTAGGGCTTATCCTCTAGAAAATAAGATTTTATAATAAAAAAATATTTTTAAGGGCTTAAATTACCATGTACGTTGGATAGGTGCATCTAGCATTACTGAGCGCTTAAGCATGCCCTTAAATAGTCGTTAAATTCAGAGTTCTTAAAAAAAATGGAATGTTTCAGCCAAACACTAATATTTCTCTCCCTTTGACCTGCATAGGCGGAACCATTTTTGGCTAGTGCATCAGCAACCTCATTTGTCTCCCTGAATTGGTGACGCAGCTTCACTTGGGTCGGCATACATTGCTCAAGTGCGCCAGTCTCTAGTGGCCTTGGCTTTCCCCTTGGATTAACTGAATTATGATATGATAATCCCCCTCAATAAGAATATCATAATTTATGTAACATTTTTTAATAACGAGAAGAGTAAGATACAAGGTTAAAATCTCAGCTTCATTGTTTGTTTTATCATGTAGAGGCCAACATGCAAGGATTAACGAGATCCATTTGAATCTCTAATTACCATTCCCACTCCCACAGGTTCCATTTAACATTGAGAACCCATCAAAATTTGCTTTTAGACAGCTATTCTCCTTTTTTTTCTTTTTTCTAGGGGATTTCTCTGCATTAGATGATCTGTTTGGTCAATCCTGTAATTCTGTTAGCACATTGTCTTGGTGAAGAATTTTTATATTCAAATTGTTTCTTGTTTATGGTGCACCACAACTCACATAAAGCTATAACAACAAAGACGTGGGCTCTTGGGGAATGCTTAGTGTTCTAGGATTGAATAATCTAACCAAGAAGGATCTAACTTTTGATCACCTCCGTAAAATTGCAAGATAGCAGTAAGTGGGTGGGTTTTCTACCTCATTAGAACACATTTGACAGATTGGGTCTACTATAAGTCCTCTCATAATTAAAAGGTCGGCACTGGTTATTCTTTCTTTGATGAGCAGCCAAATAAAAGTTTCTGCTTAGGTAATGATTTGAAGCACCAGACATGTTTCCAAATACAATCGTACGAGCCACAGTTTTGTGATTTACGTTGTCTTTTGTTTTCTATGTTAGATATGATACGATCGTTTTAACTGAAAAAATTCCATCATTTGAGGGAGACCAGATTAATGAATCCGGTTTCTAACTGCAGTTGCGGTCTCTAATATAGATTCAACAACTTTAGGGGGCTAGATCTCCCTAACACGAGTTTCATTCCATTTCTCTCCCTAGATGATGTAGCTTACGTAACCTTTTGATCTTGTGGTTTGCACTTGTTTTGTATCTTATCAATTAGGAGCTCATTGTATCTTGATACCCAATTATCATACCAAAGAGAGGTGTTTAAGCCTAGAGCTATTTGGTGCATTGTATGCTCCTTTAGGATGTCAATGTTCTTGAATTCTGTTTCCAAGCCATTAAGCATCCTTGCTTATTCGATTTGCAAACTGTGTAGTGTTTCTCCTTACTTGAGTTTCATAAGGGTTGCCCAAAGTGAGTTAGAGTTAGAGAATATTCTCCAAAGAAGTTTTATTCTAAAAGCTGTCCCTAGACTCTGTAGGTTTCTAAGACCTAACTCGTCTTCACTATGTAATTCACATGTACTTTCCCAGTTCACTAGGTTGATTTTTTTCTTGTCCTTATACGATCATAGAAAATTCCTAAACATTACCTATATGATCTTTCACCTTAATAGGAAGTTGGAAGCAGGTTAGAATGTGTAGTGGTATACTACTCAAGATTGTTTTTATTAAAATCACCCTTCCTCTAGAAAAGGGCATTCTTTGCCCAACGATTTAACCTTTCTGTACTGGTAATAACATTGGTTCATAGGATTCTCTAGAAATTTTAGTTTGTGGTATTACTACCATTAGGTAAGATCCTAAGGATGAGGTGTGGTTAAAAGGGAGTTTAGCTTTAATTTGTTCCTAAATTTGAATTGGAACTGTTTGGGAAAGAAAATTGATGATTTGGTTGGGTTTATATGTTGGCCAGAGTAGTCAGTATACTTAGGGATGTAAACGGGTAATAAACGGTACGGGTAATGGGTTTCTGTCTACCGTTTATATTTTTGAACCCTTTACCCGTTACCGTCCATATCCGTTTAGTTCCATGAAATTCTTACCCGCCGAAAAACCGGGTAATCGGGTAATAAACTGGTAAATAATAAAAAATATAAAAATCACAAAAAACCCAAAAAAAGAGGAAAAATCAAGAAAATTAGTAATAAACAGTCAAATACAACACTTTTCTAGAGTTCAAAATACAAATTACATAACACAAAAATCAAATACAAATATAAATTGTCTCCTACACTTAAAATTGACATTCAAATACATTTAATACTTTATATTCAAAATTGTCCAACCCAAAAAACCATTTGCACTCCTCAATCTCGTGTATTTGTTAATTACTATGTTTATCTTTGTATAAATTTTTATTATGAATTATAATATGTTATTTTTGTATGACAATTGTTTACATTTATAAAAATAATTGCCATTTGTATAAAATTTGACATTTATAAGACAAATGAAATTTTTTTAATCTTATATAACTAATACTACCTTATTTAGTTAATTATGAATTTACAATATATGATCTATCTTTTATATCCTTTATGACTATGATTCTATGACTTTATGAGACAATGAGTTAAAGTCAATATATATTGACTTCTAATAATTGCCAAAATATAAAAATATTCAAATTCTCTCTAAACTTTGCAACTCCTCAAATTTTTATAATAAGTGATAAAAAACATAATAAAGTTATTTATATAAAAATAAATATTTTATGATTAAATTAAGTAAAAATATAAATTTACTATATTACCCTTACTTAAACGGTAAACGGGTAAAACGGGTTCGGAATAGCTATTTCCGTTTCCATCCGTCGAACGGTAGAGCGGGTAATGGGCTCCCGTTTACATCCCTAAGTATACTCCCTTGGGACTTTCATAATGGTAGTTGCAGTATTCAGGTCTGCTTTTCTGATCAGAACGGTGTCATATGCATAATGTAGATTGCAAATATGAGGCTTGTTATTTAAGGGCTTCTATGGTGTTATTTTGTCCTGTGTGATGCATTCAACAATTTTTGTTGAGAGAAGTGTTGTGACTAGTATGAAGATGGATGGGGAGATTGGATCGCTTTGCCTGATTCCAAAGGTTGGTGTGATTGGTTCTGTTGGGGTTTCATTTATTAGGATTTCATCGAAAGTATTGCTAATGCAGATTAGGATTAACTCTTGTCATTATTTAAGGAAGTTGAAAGTTTTTAGTGTGAGGCAAATAAAGTCCTAAGAAATAGTGTCAAAAGCTTTCCTGAGATCAATCTTTGCTCTGATATAAGAGTGTTTCTTCCTATTTAATTGGAAAGTTTTTAGTATTTCATGAGCCATCATCAGAATATGGTTAACCATTTGTCTGCTTTTAATAAAGGCAGCCTAAGTAGGGGAGACAATTTTTGGCAATAGTTTTGCCAATCTATTAGCTAGAATCTTTGTGAGGATTCTATACGTGACATTACATAGGCTGATTGGCCTATAGTCTCCAAAGCTTTGGGGTTGTTCCTTTTTTAGTATTAAGATAATGAAAGTTTTATAAAGTTCTCTGTCCATTTTTCCTCTCTTTCAACAGTTCTTTGGCCGGTCCACGAATCTATTGACACCCCCGTTGGGCCATTGAAGAACGGGTCCATGAATCGATTGACATCCCCAATTGGGCCATAGAAGAACCGGTCCATGAATCGACTGATAAGTGATAACCCCTTTTGGGTTTTGTATAAAAAACTGGGCTGGGCAAAACTGGACGAGTTGGGGTGTGAGCGCTAGGGTAGTACGGTAGAAGGGCTGTTGGTTCAGTCGGAGCACTGCTCTTCCGTTCCCCGCCGCGCGGTTCCCTCAACTCCCCCGTCCCTGCGGCTCTCCCCCGTTCCTGCTACTGGTACCTCTCTCGAAGGAAGGCTGTTGTAAGTTTTTATCTATTTTTTTGCTGCGGGAAATAGTTTATGCAAAACAAGGGATTTTTGTTCTACTTAGTAGTTCATCCTTTCCTGTGTTTTAACGTCCCTGTCCTCAACCTGTCTGATACCTAGTGAGTTTCCCTATGTTACCTTTCGTTGTTGTCGATCAGGAGTAGCTATTGTTTTTCTGTTTATTACTTAATTTTTCCTAAATTTTGGCATTGTGCTGATGTTTACCCACAGATTGTTGTTATCTGCGACTAGATAAATTGATTTGCTTGTTGTTTCTTCTTCGTTTATATCATCTTCTGCTTCTCCTTCTACTTATTCCTCCTCCTCTTCTCTCTCCTCTTCTTCTTCTTCCTCTTCTGCTTTTTATTTTTTCCCGCTCTAGTCATTACCCATCAGTTGTGGTTTGAATATTTTATGAGATTGGCGTATTTCACTGCTCTGATTTCAGTGTCTCACTCCCTGTTGATTGTTAAATTTATCTAAATTTACTTTCTCTAAGTATACATGTTGAACGTAATTAATCTGTACATAACGCATTTGAAGGTTATATCTCATGGAGGAGCCAAAGCCCCTTGACTATGTTTCAGAGGTGGTGCTGAAGAAAAGAAAGAAGAACGAAGAATGGGCCATTAAAAGGAGGGAAAAATCACAAGCACGGAAAAAGAGTCGTAAAGAAGATCAAAAGCTTGTATTTAAAAGAGCGGAAGAATTTGTTAGAGAATATCGTGATAAAGTAAGCATAAAATATTTGTTTTTCTCGTTTCTCGTCTGGGTTCATGCATGCTGGAAAGCTTACATAATTTGGTATTCTTGTTGCGCTTCAGTAAAGTAACTGTGCGTGATATTTAAGAACGAAAGATTTTTGTTCTGATCCATTGAACAACACATGTATCAGATGAACACTGCTTGTTCTCTCTCTCTCTCTCTCTCTCGCCCGGGGAGCTGGTGGAATGAGAATGGAAAAAGAGGAATTGTCTTTGTTGTGTTCCCTTGTCAAACCAAAGTTGGAGATAACATAATTTCTCCTCCCACGTGCTATTTCTCAATTTTCTTTTATTCGCCAAAAAAGAAACTAGCTGAACTAAAAATTTCTTCCTCTTCTCTTGCTTCCACTGCAATATAGCTTTGCTGACAGGTCCTATTTTATTTTTATTTTTGCGTCTGAACTAATAATTTCATCCCATACATGCCAATAATCACATTTTTTATGGCCATCTGTGCAAAGGGCAAACCAGCACTTGTGAGGATACTGTATGTTTATATTAAGAGCATTAGATTTTTAATCGTTACTTATGTTTTCCTGTTGTTGTTTTATCTAAGTCCTTTTAGAGCACAAGACCAAGTAATTCGCTAGCTAGTCTGGTGTCACAAGACATTTTAGTCAACTCCTGATTGATTATTTGTGAATGTATTTGTTTGATAAATATTTTCTTTTCTCTTGCTACAGCAGAAATTGAAAAGAACTTCATTTTAAAAAGCTTGATTGAACATAATAGACTCAGCAATACCCAACCAGCCTTATGGTTGTTCCTAGGAATATATTTAATTCAGTTTTAGAGAGAAGCTCCGATGAGTGAATTTTTAGAGATTTTAAATCGTGTCATACTAGGTGGGGAAATGAACTTTGCAGGTTTGAAAGTTGTACTTTGTTTTGTAAGCAACAAATGGTTTCTCCTAGTTGACGGACTCCGTTTATCACTGGAAGAGCCCTCAGTGCATGATATATTTTGGAAGCACTCAAAGTTTGTGTCAAACTTAGTCAGCTGTAAAAGAAAAAGATTCTGTTCATACTGTTATGGCCCTAGTGTGGTAGCCCTATTGGAAGAATGAAGGCAAAACTACAGAAAAAATTAGGTCAAATTAAAGTTTAAGGCGATGATAGAAACATTTTTTGCCTTTCCTGTATATGTGTGTGTGTGCCCATGCGCATGCGCGTGTGTGTGTATTGCCAGGGTGGTAATTTTCTTTCAATGGTATGGCTAGGATTACATATGCTATTGTGTTATTTTTTCCCTTTGTTTTATGTCATTGCTAACATATGTCGTATTTGTAGCATATGGATTTGCTTCTAATGAAGCAGAGAAGAAAGAGACGAGTGTTACCTTCTAATGTTGAGCTTGAAGGTGGACTTCTTTTTGTGATTCGCATCAGTGGGTGAGTTAATATAATATTTTTCATTATTCTCTGCAAATATAGCTGCCTTAGTGTGGCCTTTATCTACTACTTGGGATCCACCTATAGATGTCCCACCAAAATTTGTTACATGGCTAAACTAAATATTTGAACTATCAAAGCTATTGGAATAATCATTTTAACTTTAAAAAAAAAGCTATTGGAATATCATTTTTATATGAGGGGGAATATCTTGAGCTTCTGGTTGGGCCATTTGTTGGATGGCCTCTATGCAGAATGAAGGTATCATGGTATTTTATTAGGATGGAATCTGAGGTGTTATGGTTCCTGATTGGAGCTGTCTCTTGATTTTGTGCCTTCTATTGTCTTTCTTTGAGGCATTTGATTATTGCAACTTGGTAATTGCTATTTTCTGGTGATATTTGTGCAGCAAGAATGATATGCACCCAAAGACAAAGAAGATCCTCGACCATTTGAGGTTGTGGCAAATAAGCAATGGTGTATTTTTGCGGGCCAATGAAATGACAATGAAAATGTTGATCAGTGTGGAACCCTACATCACATATGGGTAACTACAAGTTTTTGGTGCATTTACTGTTTCCAAGCAGACATTTACTGTTTTTGAACAGACATGTATGACAGAATTGTAATTCTCTTCTGTTTCTGCTTTTGATGGAGACGGGTAATTTTGACACATTTGACATTTTATGTTGCCTATGGAAAGACATGGATCTTTGATGAGATTGCTGCCAATTTGCAGAAGTCCAAATTTGAAGAGTGTGAAGGAGTTGGTTTACAAGAAGGGTCACGGAAAGGTAGACAATAAGAGAATTCCGCTCACAGACAATAACATGATTGAAGAGGTATTTGCTTTTTGAGTCAGTAAATATATCAGAATTGCTTGGCATACAATTTTGCTTCTTGGTGCCTGTGATTTTCTTTATTATTCTTTGAGACACATGTATACCATCGAACTTGTTCACTTGCCTCTGGTTTTATCTTGCCCATGCCTTAGATTGTCTCTTGATACAAGCCGTTGCATGAATGCTAGTAGTTAAGATGCCCTCATGGATTGGTTCTAATGTGAGATTTTGGGTTTGTTTCCCTATGGTTTGGTGTGGTGAATGTGCACTGATCGTTCAAAGAAAAAAATGCTAGAGAATTTGATCTGAAGTTTGATTTTAAGAAAGTGTACTCTAGTAGAGATATTGAGGGCAAAACAAATCCTGCGTTTTATTTGTTTTATTTTATGAGATTCTTAATGTTGTGTCTTTTGCGAATGAACTTTTCTTCTGTTGCATGCTTTATTCTGGCGTGCTTTATGTTGTAAATTTTGTCCAGCTCGCTCTTTTGTGTATTTCCCACTCCGGAGGCTTTATTTGGATTAAAACCATTTCTGTTTTGTTCCTCAAATGATTCCCTCAGTTCTGAGAAACTATGGGATTATCGTAAAACTAACCTGTAACATTTCATTTGCAGGCGCTTGGGAAATATGGGATTATCTGTATTGAAGATATTGTGCATGAGATTGCCAAAGTAGGTCCGCACTTCAAAGAGGTAACGAATTTCCTGTGGCCTCTTAAGCTTAACAAGCCAGAAGGTGCCCTGCGGATGAAGAAATCACTATTCAAGAATGGTGGCGATGCCGGGGATCGACAAGACAAGATCAATGAACTCATCAGCAGGATGTATTAGAATTATGTAGATGTAGTGGTTGCAAAGTTGTCCAACGAAAAGATATATTGTTATACCGTCATAAGCGATTTATGGTTGCTAATTAGATGGAAGTATTTGAGGGTATTTTTGCTTTCGTAGGACATTGCTTGAGTACATGCATTTTACCCTTCAAAAGAACCCATGTAGCAAAGTTTACATATAGATAAGATTTCTGTAACAATCTTGAGGGCTTCATGAAGAATGTAGCAATTCGCAATGCCAAAGGTTATGTATTTACCATATTCTATAGTACTATAAAAACTTAATAGCTATTTCTGTTTTTAAATTTATGATTTGTGGAATTAGTTTTATTTTATCTTTTATTATTTTGTATGCAAGATTTAATACGGCCTGTTTAACTACTAGGGTTTATATGCGGGCAGTCCAGGTAAGAGATAAAAGTATCATTTTTATTGTAATTGTTATCATAATGAATAATGCTAGTTGCACTTATAAATCATTGATGCCTACTTTTTTCTCAATAAAATAGGATTTTATAATAAAATATATATTTTTATATTTTTTAGGGTTTAGATTCACCTGTACGTCCGGTCTACCGGCAGTTAAATGCCATTTATGAATAAGAAACTGACACGTTGCTATTGGAAATAGTATTTTAAGGGGATAATTGAAATTCACAATATTATCTCCAAATAAGAAATTGGTATTTTATTATTCAAAAATATATTTCAAAGTAATCACCCCAAAACACTTGTTATATTAACAAAGTAGCATTTACACACGAGAAACAATACAAACCCATCTCCTTCTGCGAATTTCTTTCGGTCATGAATCATCATGTAAGAGATCACCCTCCCTCCCCTCCACTGCTGTGGTGCTCTCCACGTAAACCATGACAACTATATCTAATTCTACTACGGCGAATTCCTGTTTTCCGGCTTCGACACAACAATGGTTCCTGGAAAGGAGATCTTTCTGTCTCAGCTCTCTCAAAACTTGCTCCAACATGAAAGATCTTCGTCAAGTTCATGCTCAAATTATCACCACCGGGCTTGCGCATGATTCCCTTCTTCATGCAGACCTCCTCAGGTTCTGCAGCCTTTCCCCTGCTGGTGACCCGAATTACGCATACCTCTTAGTCTCCTCTTCCAGAGCCCCCAGTGTTTTTTGTGTCAATCTAGCCATTAGAGCTCTCTCATCATCGACTACGCCTGAGACCTCTCTGCTCCTGTACGAGCGCATGATTATAGATGGTTTAGCGCCCAACCACTATACCTATCCTTTTCTACTCAAGGCATGCGCGTCTCTTTCGGGTACCAAGGAAGGGAGAGAAATTCACGGTCGTCTATTGAAGTCGGGTATCGAACCAAATCATGTAACACTGACTAGTTTGATGCATTTTTATTTGGTGTGTGGGTTTGTTGGCGAAGCCAGAACACTGTTTGATATAATGCCGGAAACAAATGTGGTGGCTTGGACAACACTAATCAATGGATA
This sequence comes from Aristolochia contorta, assembly GCA_022405105.1. NCBI lineage: Eukaryota > Viridiplantae > Streptophyta > Magnoliopsida > Piperales > Aristolochiaceae > Aristolochia > Aristolochia contorta. Next base: position 15,818,942 of record CM039668.1, on the reverse strand, counting down.
TGCGCGGAATGGGCATTCTAGGGAAGCTCTGGAAATGTTTATTCAAATGCTTGATGAAGATTTTTGGCCCAACGAGGCTACGATGATGTCAGTCTTATCTGCTTCTGCCTACCTGGGAGATTCGCTGACAATGAGATCGATTCACTGTTTGATTGAGAAACTAGGGATTAGAAGCGGTGTTTCATTAAACACCAGCTTGATTTATTCGTATTGCAAATGTGGTGAGCTCGGTGCTGCAATAAAAATCTTTACTAGGATGCCTGCAGTGGACACCGTTGCCTGCAATGCTCTCATCTCAGGTTTGGTATCTAATGGTTTGTTTGAGGAAGGGCTGAGGTTATTTGATGAAATGGTGAAGATGGGTTTGCATCTTGAAGTGCCTTCTTTTATTTTTGCATTCAAGGCCTGCACAGGGTTGGGTGATTTTGAGAAAGCCAAAGAAATCTATGCACTAATGAAGAGGTGCGGTATACAAATGTCTGCAACTCTGACATCTTCAATCGTAGACATGTATATGAAGTTTGGAGAGTTTAACAAGGCAAAAACGTTGTTCGAAAAAATGCCCCACAAAGATATAGTTGTATGGACGTCAATGATATCTGGATATACTCAAAATGGTTTCGCTGAAGAAGCATTAATTATGTTTCGTCGGATGATAGAGGCCAATATCAAGCCCAATGAGGTAACTTTAACCAGTATCATCTCTGCATGCACCCAGCTAGAAAATCTGCGCGTAGGGGCTGTGGTTCACAATTACATCAAGGAACACTTGAAGGAGCCAAATTTGGTAGTCTATAATACCTTGGTTCACTTATATGCAAAATGTGGTTGTATGGAGGAGGCTCTCCAAATCTTTCAGGAGATACCTCATAAAGATACGTCTTCTTGGAATACTATCATCAGTAGTCTAGCAAGGCACGGGAAAACCATGGAAGCTCTTGGTCATTTTGACTTAATGGTAAAGGAGGGAATCGGACCCAACTCTATTACTTTTGTCGGTGTCTTATCTGCATGTTGCCATGGGGGTTTTGTGGATTTAGGCCTGTACTACTTTGACGCGATGAGCAGAGTTTATGGTCTTGAACCAGGTCTGGAGCACTTCGCATGTATAGTTGATCTATTGGGTCGAGCAGGGCATTTGGAACAAGCAGAGTTATTTATAGAATCAATGCCAATTAGAGCTGATGCTGTTGTGTGGGGAGCCTTGCTTGGAGCTTGCAGAATCTACAAAAATGTTGCAATTGCGGAGAGAGTGGTTGAGAAAGTGGTCGAGTTAGAGCCAGAAGCAGATGGACCCTTTGTGCTATTGTCAAAGATATATGAAGAAGCTGATAGATGGGAGGACTCTGAAAATGTTAGAAGATTGATGGAAGAGAGAGGTATTAAAAAAAAACCTGGCTGCAGTTGGATAGAGGTGGATGGCGAGGTTCATCTGTTCTTTGCTGGGGATAAATCACATGCATATTGGACTGAGATGCACAGCACGTTGGACTCTATCAATAAGCATCTAAAATTGGAGCCACAATTATGATCAAATCCTCCCGTAGATCTTGATGCTTTAGAAGTGATTTGTTATTCCATTCTCTAATCTGAATACATATATCTGAAATTTTATACCTGCAGAAAGACACATCGGCAAGTACTCATTCAGTTCCGGAAAAGTTTGAAATATTTTCAGTGGACAGGGGAAGAGGCAAAGAGCTGGAGAAGAAATTGGTGACAATGGTAGAGGGAAGAGACTAGGAGAACTAGAAAAGCGTGAAGCCATCATCATAAGAGACGTGCGGTCCTCTTTGACAAGGTGGTGCATTCTCATCGTATTCTTGACAGCAGCTCCATCTCTTCTTCCAATTGACCCTCCCAGTGTTTGGTCTATTCTCTTTTTCGTTCCATTTGTACACAATAACGCCACTCCTGTCGCTCCATTCACCATCGATACCTTGATGTGGAGGCGCCAAAGCGAACAACCCTTTCTCTCCTGCAAGTTAATCCGACACAGCCGCTCAATCTCGGTTAATTATTTCGTCGACAACAACAGGAACAAGAAAATCAGGGTTTCGACGGCATGAGTCGGTTCCAAAATGGCAGACATGAGAAGTAGACTACCGGCATAAAAACGTATTTCTGCTATGTCATGTCGACCAGTATAATCTATTCCAGAAAACATGAATATGGGTTACCAGTAGAATGACCGTGGAAGGAGCAAGCAGCAGGGAAATTATCCTTCACTCGGTATAGAGTGTTACATCGCAAACATCTTTTCTTCGTAGAATTTTCTAAGCTGTTGGTGTTTGTTTCTGAAGCTTTCATTCTGATTTGCGAAGGCTTCACAGGCATGCTGTAGCAGCGAACGGCACATGCCATGGACATGGCCATGGGGATTCCCTGCGCTGTTGGATGCCGTCGATGAGGAGTTACGATGATGAGTGAGAACGGAGGAACATGTTCGTCCCGGTGTCTGCGCTGGCCCATTGGACTCCTGTAGTCTCTTGGATCATTTGGTGACTCTGTGAGAGTTCGTTGAGGTGAGACGCAAGTAAGTGCTTTGACTCGTGCCATGTTTGGCTACCCTGTAATGTATGAGCTTGTAACTTTTTTAAAGAATCCTTACTGCTCTTAAAAAACTACCAGCTAGAATTCATACATAATTTCGTTCTTTCTATACATTACAAAGCCACATTCTATGCTTTTCAGCCTCAAAGAAGAATCAGAATGGCGGAAACGTGGGATGGTTGATAGTCCGCCTGCGACACTATTCTTTACGTCGCACGCACTTTGGATTTGAACGAATCAGCGTTCTTGGAAGCCTAATTATTCTGCTCCAGTTCTAACGCAATCAATCGCTCACGTCTCTCTCTCTCTCTCTCTCTCTCTCTCTCTCTCTCTCGTCTCGACTCAAACAGTCAAGACTACTCTGTTCGAGTCTTTCCCTCCAAATAAAATAACAGCCGAACGGTCGGCCCCCTCCGCTCCGGCTAGTTTTCTTTTCCCATTCATTTCACAAGCCCTACCTTCTTTCTGACTTCCTTCTGACTTCCCGAGTTCAATTGCCTGCCCCGTGGTTGTAGAGTGTTTCGACCTTCGAGTATCGAAGTATTGATCGGATTTGGTTATTGGACGCGACCTCTCATGGATTCTCAGGTCATGGTTGCTCTTGTGCTCTCGCTTGTCGGCGGGTTGAGCACGTCGATAGGTGTGGTGAAAGCTTCTGCTTTTCTTTTAGCAATTCTCTTTTGCGTTGGATTTTGATTTTCTCACTGTAAGTTAATTTGCATTATTGGTTGTTTCTGGAAGTTGAGCACATTAGCTACAAGTTCTCTGGATTAGTAATTCGCGTTAGCAATCGCAGTTGGTGCGTCTTTCTGGTGTTATCTTATTTTCGAGCTATGCAATAAGTCACCACTGCATTTTGTTAAATTTGCTATTATGCATTCTGTCGGGACCGCCATATGTGCGGTAGCCATTGAAGATAATGGATGAACTTGACTTTGATGAAAACGGACGAAATTTACCACTCGATCAAAAAGTGACGCTAGTACTTGTCTATGGATGGCTGATATCTTCCATTTTCCTGATATTCTATGTTCCATGATCTGCAGTATATAACCGGTGTACAATATTATATGTCAGATTTTCTTGGAATGAATCCTCTGGGGTCCATGTTTAGTAGCTTCAGGATTGTTATTTTTGGCTTCCTTTTCTTCATAATCCGAGGTACAATCAGTTCCGACAGCAAGTTGCGCTAATAACATAAGCAAAAATAGAAGTGGGTCTGGGAAGTAAGTAATGATATTCTGTTCAACCTGCTTTCAAATGGTGGTTCCAATCCTCTGATCAATGATTAATGTGCATATTTTTGCTTCTAACCTATTTAAGACTGGCTAAGATGTGTCTCTGACTTGATAGAATCCTGCATTGCTGAGAATGTTCAATCATTTTATGAATTTATTTTTCTGTATATAACGAAACTGCTATTTAAATCGTTCATGACCCTGAGATTCTCTTAGCAACACTAATGTTTCCTTTACCCCATCTCCTTATTGTTTTGTTGAAAAAGGTGCATTCTTTGTGATCATAAATCCTGCTCCCAATCTGAAGATGTTGGGTCTTTTACAGGTGATGCAAATTGTTTCCTCCACAATTACCCTATGATTATTGTTATGTAAGCATGCCTTTGAACTCCTAGAGATTTTTCCTTTTTTACAGGGCTTTGCTGCAGGGCTTATGCTGAGCATTTCTTTTTTCGATTTGGCACATAATGCTTTGAATTCTATTGGATTCTTGAAGGGAAACCTTTGGGTAGGCTTCTTGTATGGCTAATTAGTACACTTTCTCCCCCTTGTCTATTATTTTTTTTATTCTCTTGTTCAGCCACTTGTTTCCACCTTTAACATAGTCATGTTCTTGATAATTTCGTTAATGCAGTTCTTTGCTGGCGTTATCCTCTTTGCTTTTATTGCATATTTTATACCAGAACCTACACTTGCTCCAAACAAAACGGCTGTAAAAAAGAAGCAGGTCAGATGATTTTTCTTTTCATGTAAATAATGGCGAACAGTGCATTTGTAGAATCTCTCTCTCTCTCTCTCTCTCTCTCTCTGTCAAATCACTGTACCTTTCACATGCCTTTTAAATGTGATAAATTATAGAAAGATGATGATGGCACTGGAAAGGACCTGATGAAAAAGCACCGTCGGCAAGTTTTATTTAGTGGAATTATCACAGCAATTGGTATGCATTTGTTCTTATAATTGGTGCTTCATCCAATTTCATGTGTGCTCTATTCTCTGTAGATGCTAATTAGGTCAACAAGTTCACACATTTCAAGATTCTGTTTTCTATTACTATCCCGCTGTTATGATCTAAGGATTGTATTCTTTTCTTCATCATTGCAGGCATAAGTTTGCACAATTTTCCTGAGGGGATGGCAGTGTTCCTTGGTTCCATGAAGGTGCTTTTATTCTGTAATCTGCTTGACAAAACAATATGTACTTCAGTGGGAAAATATTTCCCGCCATTTAATGGTTCAGTTTTATTTAGCTTTTCCCTTTTCCTGACTACTTTTGATGTATGTTTTCACACTTGGGAGGTTGTGTTATACTATGCGTAATGGAGAGAACAGGATGCTCATTATCCAGGGCCAAACCAGCTTATTTAGTCAGTAATATATCTTACTGACTAATTAAAAGCTATGAGTACTATGCATTCATGTGGCCCTCTTTGTTTGAGAGTGGAGCTTTTGCTCAACCTTTATGGTCCTGTGGGCCTCACAGTGCAATCACACCAATACCCTTTAGCACACTCAGCCCTTCATGTGTATGATGCTCATACTTTCTTGAAACATTTAGCTCTTTAAATAGATTTCTGGGCCTATGCATTCTTTGTGTATTTGAATAGGTTTTAAGGTTTACAATCACAGTTTCAGAAAAAATAATCATTAGTCAATATTCTTTGCAACCTTAGAAATGAGTATTTGAATTTCATAAGTTTTCAACATATCATATGATTTATCTTCTGGCTGTGTTTGGTACTGAAGGAGGAAGTTTATGCTAGATATATATTGTTTGTCTGATATCAAGTTTCGTGCAGGGGCTGAGGGTAGGTCTTAACCTGGCTTTTGCTATTGCTCTACATAACATTCCTGAGGTATGCTCATGCAATAACCATGGTAGAGGTTCAATCCTTTCTGCAGCTTTTGAAGCATATCTCTTGACATGAGTCAGTTATTAATTGTTCTTCTTTAAGATTTAATCCAAGAATAGCATGACTCTTTTGTCAAGTTTTTCTTGAAAGGAAGCCATTTCAAGTATTTTTAATAACAATGCAAAAAAAAATTCATTGAGAGAAAAAACTCGCTGAGGAGATAACGGATATTATAAGAAAAAATGCAATAAGGAGGAAAGTCAAAGTCAAAGAGGCCAAGAGATCCGGCTACAAATTTTTGACTGGTGATTACTTTCCTAGCTAGAGAGTCAGAAAACGTTTGCACTTCTAGTGCTGAGACCAGGATATGCAAATGTTTTAAAATTCTCAATTTCCTTAAAGAACAGTAGGAATAAGAGGGAGCGAGTGGCAGCGGAATTGGGGGGGTGAGAGACGAGACGTTTTATGGGATTACAATTTTTTTCTCTCGGTTAAAGTGTCTATAATAGTGGTAGTTAATTTCTAAGAATTTCTCTCCATTTTTCTGCTATACCTATAGATTTTTTTTTTTTTTTTTTTTTTTTTAAGAGGCCTATAGATTTTTTCTCATTCATATTGATAAGATAGAATATATGAAAATTAAGTGCACTAAATTTTTTGTCTTATGTATGGTTGAACAATTTGGTTCTTCAATCCTTTCCCCCTTTTCTTAATGAATAATGATACCAGTACCTCCTTCGGGACATTTGACTCGTACATTCTTATATGAAATCCTAGTTGGCATTGAAGTGAGAAACAGAACTCTTTGTTTTATCATAGACTTATTATTTGTCCTTCGAGAACTTTTCATAGACATACTAATGAAAGATGACTAGGCAACAATCTTTCTCAGAGTTTTGGATTTGTGGGTGCAGTTTTCATTTAATTAAAATTTTAAAGTTGGGCCGAAGTCTATCCCAAAACGACTAGCTGAAGTTAGGAAGCCTCCTTCCAACTAATAAGTCAGGATCTTTTCTACTCATTTATGTATGTGGGACTAAACCCTAACACTCCCCAGCATGTGTGGGCCTTTGTTTGGGCTCATACACATGGACAACTTGTGTGGAGGTCCACGTACGAGTTCCCGCTGTGATACCATGTAAAGTTGGGCCGAGGTCTATCCAAAACAACTAGCCGAAGTTAGGAAGCCTCTTTTCAACTAATAAATCAGGATCTTTTCTACTCGTTTATCTATGTGGGACTAAACTCTAATAAAAATGTTGTGGGAGAGGGATTTACTTGCCTTTTTGTTTTCTTCTTCTTTTCTTTGTCGAAGAAGACATCATACATCAGACTGCCTGCAGCTCTTCTTCTACCCCAGTCTTATTTGGTGTTGTCTTCCAATTCACGTGGATCTGGTTTCCGGTGATTCACAAGATCAGAATAACCAAACAGAGAGTTCCAGTTGAGATCATCAATGTAAAAAGATTCTTGATTGCCAAAACAGGAACCGAGTTAAGTTTGTCAGGGGAGCTCTCGTTGCTTTCTCTGTCCAAGAAAGCATTATCACGTCGAGGAAAGAGATGATATTCTTCCCACGGAATTCTTCCATATTTTTGTCTACTACTAGGATTTGGGAAGAGATCAGCATCCAATTTGATGCTATTCAATTTATTGTTCTCAAGATAAGAGCATTCATCTTCTATCAATCCTGGGAGACCAGCTCACACTACGAGAAGAATGGAAGGACAAATCATCACTACTGCCATTTATACACTGATCCAAATTAAGAAAAAATTAAATGTATGGGTGTTGATGAGGAACTTGAATCATCTGTAGAAGTCCTTTTTCCCGATTCAGTCAGAGGTGAGAGATGCAGAGGGGAAGCAATGCATGTCCAGTTGGTGAAAAATAGCTCCTGGGGCTCAGGTGAACTTGAGCATAACTCAGTGGTCACTCGGGGGGGTTTGTGATGGGAGGTCTTGAGTTCAAAACTCCTTAGGGCTATGGGAATTAGATTAGAATGAAATACTAACATTCAAAAAAAAAAAAAAAAAAAGCTCCTTGGGACTCAAGATGTGACTTACCAGGCAGAAGACTTGTAGAGGAGTTCATAGCTGGACTTATGACCAAAATTGGGCATAGGGTCGATTAAACTATTGGAGAGGAGGAATAAATGTTCTGATGGGCGGAATAAATCTCTGTCAAATTATAGGAGTTTGTGTCTTTGGAAAGCAGTAAAAGACATATTCACTAATGAAATGTTGAGCTTTAGTAGGTATACAACTGGAGTTATCCTCATGCTCCCATATAAAGTACTCCTTTTGAAGAACACCTTTCTGATCTGTATTTACAAATCATATGAGAATGCAAGAGGAAAGAAGAATTGAAAAACATTCATGCTAAGAGGAAATTTTAACTTGTTTGAAGGTGATTATATTTATATTTAGTCATGTGTCTGTTAGCTTTAAGCAGGAGTTTACATTTCAACCCTGTGAAACTTTACACAACCTTGTTTGTTTTGAAAAACCCTTTATTTCTTGAAGTAATAAGCACTTGCTTTTTAAATGAATATCTAGGAGCTGTCATTTTGACTGATATCTGCTGTTCCATTTTTAAGGGTGTTGCTGTAGCACTTCCTGTCTATTTTGCGACAGAAAGGTAAAAAACCGGGCACATCTAAAGTTGAGTTTTAGCCTAAGTCTTTTGTAGTATACAAGTATGATGACACTTTTTAGTAGGAAGAGCTGAGTATTAACTAATGTTATCAGAAATCTATCCACTATTTTTGTTGTTGTTTAAAACTTTTTGTTGTTTAAATTCTATTTTATGAATTGACCTATTTTATATGCAAACTATAGCAAATGGCAGGCATTTAAACTGGCCACTCTTTCTGGTCTTGCTGAGCCCCTAGGTGTAATTATTGTAGGTAAGTGACTTGACTATTCACTATGGTCTGTGTTGCATGTAGGTTCTTGGTCATTTAAAATGCTGTAATCGAGTTTATGTTTAATATTCTCTTCCTTGCATGTTCATTTGTTGATGGATAGAACAGATGTGTTCAGAATAGAAATATATATTGTCTCTGTAGCAATCAAGAATCATGAATTGAGCACCAATGTGGTGTTTTAGCTTCCTCAAAGATAGAATGAGAAATTTATAGATAAATCATTAAAAGTTATATGTCCATGGAGAATAGTTTGTTGGCAATGGAGGGTGGTTTAGTACCACTATTTAGTGAGCATTTTTACTTCTTATAATCATTATTGAGTAAAGTCCTCATGGGTGGGAAAGAAGGATCACTTTATTTAAAGCAGAAGCTATTTTTGTACGTGCAGCTTACCTGTTTCCGCGCAGTCTAAGCCCTCAGATCCTTGAGGGTTTACTTGGATCAGGTTTGATATTTATTTATTGTACTTAAATATATTTCTCTTAAGGATACACGTCCAAACCACGTTTCTTTCTTAACTTATTGCTTGTGCCCTGTTGTATCTTTCCAGTGGGGGGAGTAATGGCTTTTCTCACTTTGCATGAGATGCTACCTTTAGCATTTGATTATGCAGGGCATAAACAAGCAGTGAAGGCTGTATTCGTAGGCATGGCTTTCATGTCTGCCAGGTGAATTTCGCTAGATTCTATGCTTATTGATCATGTACAAGTAATACAGACTGTGTTTGTATATTAATTACAAAATATGAAGAAAATTTTCATATCTTTGACATCTCGTTAGCTATAGTTCCAAGATTATATCCAATTTGATTGTCGTATTAATTTATCATCACATACACGTTTTTAGTTGTTTTCTTTACCACTGATACAGTATTCATTCTTTTGCCTCCTTTTGACAGTCTTTATTTCTTGGAGATGAGCTTACCCGAGGAGATGAGCTTGTAGCTTTGATATTTCTGTATGCTTTGGCATAAGCTCTCAATGACCACCGACAGATGAAAACCGAGTACTGCTGATATTTACTGTGGCAACTTCCAAGAAAATAACCATGTAACACTTAAAAAGGAAGGCTCTCGCTTTTTTCCTCTTAATCTGTATAAAAGTCAGTGTCAATCACATCTGTTGTAGTTTCGACATTCATTCAATGAAACGTTGATTCTTCTCACAATATCTTGATACTGATGGCGATCTTGGGTTAGAACAGAGTACTGCAGGCTATGTTGGTGATTGCTGATGTTCGATCGACCTAGGCTATGTTGGTCCATGAAAATCTGGGATTTAATGCATCAGGTCGGTGGTCTTCGGCGAAGTAAATCGGCCATGGATGGGCACGTAGACGAATACCGCCTATTGCTCTTGCTGTTTGTCCATCTTGGATTAATTCCAGTACATTTACACTGTTCAGCCGCCTCTACCGTCCTTCCTAGTAGGGCATGAGCTAGTGATTGAAAGGTGCAAAAGAAATACAAACAGTCCAGAGAGCGAAGAGGGATGGAAGCGCAAAGCCGACAGCGATGGGGTCATATTTCGTTGCAAGTTGGTGTTAATGCGGATTGCGGAGTCGGCAAAGAACTTCGTAGTCCCTTGTCTTTATTTTAACTCTTCACACTGAGTGAGGTAATTTAAGATGCGGAGACCGCAGCAGTCCTGCACGTTCGCCTCCTTTCTGATCAATCAAAGGCTGCGAATGCGGTTCAGAAAAGGGGGCAAACTATCGGACTGTTAATATTCAAGCAAGGAGCAATCAGACTGAGAGTAGTCAAGTCGTTCCTTTACCACATTGAGAAAAGAGAGGCTTGATTGGATTCAATCAAGGGATGGAGCTTTTGGGTACCCCAAAAGACGAACATTTCTTCCATACCATCATATATGTATTCGATTCAGCCCTTCAATTCCAATCTTTCTTCTTTCAGGAGATGACCTGCTCCCGTCCCGGTAGGGGGGTTTGATAAAAGGCATATTCCCGTAAAGCAAAAGAGAAAAGGAAGCCTTTCATCAATGAAAGGGGATGCAGTGAAGAAACACAATTTTCAAACTTTATCGGGAAGAGGAAACCTTGTTCCAGATTTGCTCCAAGCTACCGATGTTATAGAGACCACAGAGTGTAGACTTCTTAAAAGCAACCTTGAGGTGCATGCATGGTAAAGCAGGCTGCACGACTGTGACACAGCCATTTCGAGGGATTATGAGATATGCTGGTGTAGAGCTGGTGCAGCCAATCAGCTCCGCTGCTCCATGTGCCTCCACGTGTGAGGTTGCATTTGCACACACACGAATCATTCCGGGAGGCACGTGGGGCGGGGCACCTGATTGGCTGCAACAACCCTACGCTGTTCCAACTATATATACACACACACACGAATTCGAAGTAGCCGCAGAAGCAGCTGCCGGCAGCCTCGATCTCAATTGTTTTTCCATGCCTAGGCAAGAATTTGATTAAAATCGAATCGAACAGGTCACAACTGATCCTGCTTTAAATTACAGAACACTCAAGTACACACCGAGCAAACAGAGCAAAACACGATCAGTTGTCTGCTTCGTCGTCCTGAAAGAGGCATGAAATTAATAGTGACTAATAGAGATGCACAGACGATACTCGAAAGAGATCAACGAGAGAGATCTAGAGAGATTAGAGGAGATCTAGAGGAGATTTAGAGAGTGAGATATGAGAGAGAGAGAGAGAGAGAGAGAGAGAGAGAGCAAATGAGAGAGATCTAGAGAGATCTAGAGAGAGAGAGAGAGAGAGAGAGAGAGAGAGTTTAATTATGATCAGAAACTCAAGGGGTCTGAGATGGAGACCGTCGGGGGAGGATGATTGTGAGAACAAAAGGAATGTCCAAACAAACAAACGACAGGTGGAGACTGGAGAGTTGGAACGTAACTCATCCCTCAGACTGAGAGTGCATGATTGAAATTTCTGCAGTGCATGACAAGGGGATCAATTGTATTGAATGCCTCTCACTTTTTACGTACGTCGTGTTCCACTCCGATCCACTCCAGCCCCCATCGTAGTCAGAGCCCTTCATCCAGACAAACTCCCGTCCCTCCCTCTGTCCCAAAACATAATTGCAGCCTGAGCCCCCCTCCAGACTCTGGCCCCTGGACTCTGGAGCCTGGCCTCTCCTCTCCCCTCACCCTCTTCAGTCTTGAGTCTTGACTCTTACACAGACTGATAAACATTTCGTTCCGTCATCATATTCAGACCTTTTTACCTTCTCATCCGCTCCCTCGCCCGTAAAATAATAATTAAAAATCAATAGAAAATCACAAAATCACAAAAAGCACAGAAAAAACTTAAAACCCTAAAAAAAAGGGTTCCATGAGTCCTGACTTGGATTCGCCTCCCTTCTCCGCTGCTCCCTCCCGACTGTTCGCTTGCTATTATGATCGTGTCCATGAGCATTTGCTGCAAATAAGCAAGTCCTTCCTTCCATTCCACCTGCTCAGTCCTCTCTCTTCCCTCGCACATACCTTTCCAAGTTCCAAAGCATTCCTCCCTCCTCCCACCTATTTTCTACTCTTCCTCTCCTGCTCCAGGAATTAAATGGCTGGCGTATTGGAAACCTCAAAATCCTCTGGAGTTTAATTGTACGTAATAACACTCTCTACGTCTATTCATGGTGCGAATATTGTAATTAATTGTAGTTGACACTTTGTTTGTTGAACGGACATAGTTAATTAGGACTTTTGTCATGTGTCTACGAGCTAGCGAGAGAGGGTATCATGGGTCTTCATGTGAACGGCGAGCAGGAGGACCCACGTTTAATTTGAGCTTTGGAGGGGCAGTCCGGGCAGTCCCGGAATCCCAGGACCCTGATATCAAGAGTGGGTCTTCTTCTTCTTCTTCTTCTGGAGCACAAGAAGCTGGAGAAGATGGCAGGCTACACGTGCGTCCTCTGTCCCATTTGCAATCGGCCATCACCAACTTCATCCATTTTTTGTTGTTTTTCGAAAAAAAAATAAATTTGCAGGGAGATAGAAATTAAGCAGTCCAGCAAGAGATGAACAAATATTGTACATGCATGGTATCATCTATCAGCCAGAGTAGAGACGACTGTCGTCGAGTACTTGCATGACATCGCATGGCCTCTTAATTATGTGCCTTATTTATTCAATCTCTGTCCGTTTCCACGGCAAATTCAGGACAAATGTTGGAGATACAGAGTCCGGATTCCCGGATTTTAAGCTCGGCCTGATCTCGTCACCGGCTTCCGCATTCATTCATTTCGCTTTCCTTCCTGCCTTTGTCACAAATGTTATTACCGCGGATTTTTCTCTCTTTCTTTCACCTTCTTTTATCTCTGAACCGAAAATGGTGCAACAGCAAAGCTACCAACAACAACAAAACTCTTTTCCTTCTTTAATTCGGGGAGAAAAACACAAACCAAAGAGAGAGAGAGAGAGAGAGAGAGAGAGAGAGAGAGAAAAGAAAAGGCACTGTGCAATTCGCAGGTGCGGCCCTGTGAGAAATTATCTGAAACCTTCAATATCTTGATCGATGAAAGGGCCGGTTAATGACATGTCTCTTTTCAGAGGGAACTTTGGCCCCGTTTGTCTTTTCGCTTTATATATACCTTGAAAATTGCTTTATAATTTAAATGATGATGAAGATTAGAGAGGGTAGCTTCGAGGAAGCTGGGTGAAGGTGATGGTGGTGGTGGGGGCGGGGATGGGGAGATGGGGAGTAAAGGATAAGCTTTTTCTCTTTATTTGGAAGTTGATCTTATGAGATTATCATAGTAATAAAGTTTTGGGCTTAACGTATAACTCTCT